>CM077152.1:45346102-45946102 GCA_039583875.1 Platanthera guangdongensis
TTCAATCTTCAAACCACGCACATGCGGGAATAATATGATAAATTGGTCCCAGCGAATACACTTACATAACTGGAGTCAGCTCAGCCAACATGCCTCGCACGCCGGTTCAACCCTACACTGATATCGTGCTGGAAACACGACTTCCATCTCAAAACCTCGTGGTGAAAGCAGGGGTGGGGGTGGGGTGGGGGGGTGGGGGGGGGGGGGCTGAGAGCTATAAGCACATGCGTGTGATGTGCGCTGAGCAAATGGACTAATCCTTCATTCCACTCCATACCCGGAATAATCCAAATAAATCGGTCTAACATGACACGTCTGCCATGCTGGAATTAGCTCAACGAACATATCAAACTCTAGATTACTGCTAGATACTCTAGTATTTTTTATATCTTTTAGGATTTCTTAGTCAAGGTTTTGATGTATTAAATTTTTAGCATTATCTTTATTTGAAATTTGATGATAAGCTATTTGGGACTTCTGTAGATAATTTTTTTTGCTTGTATTGATAATCAATTATGAATGAAATTTAAGAAGATTTTCTCTCCTTTGATCTCTCCTCTTCCTTTCCATTTCTCTTTCTCCATTGATCTTTTCCCCACAACCCTATGACACCTCTCTTGTCGATACTTCTCTCCTTTAGAGTGTCAGTATTCATTCCTACCTTTTGTTGTGTATGCTTTCAAAAATAGTTTTCTCCTTCCTGGCATAAGACAAATCTGAGGAACCTTATTTAGGATATGCCTAATGTACATGTATACTATTTCAGGTGGAGGTGCACACAAATTTAGACCGAGATAATGTGAAAGATGTTAATATGAAATAGAAAAAAAAATCTTTAACTAAAGAATTAAGAAATTTCATAAAGTTTTGATCTTATATGAAAATTAAGATGCTAAATCATAGGGGTTTGTTAAAGCTAATTTTGTAAAAAACCCAAAAGTGGCCCATTGTATATTTGTCTCTCGTGTATTTAGTCCCACATTTTCAAGCGTGTTAGAAAACTGTTTGTAAAGGCCCATTTGGAGACCCATTATAAGATTTTTTTACTTTCTCATGTATTAGTCTCACATCTTGTATAAGAGATGATTCTCTTTCTCTTCTCCCTATATATTTGTACTCATACTTGTATTTTGGAATTCAAGAAGTATAAGGTTTACTCTATTTTCTACATGGTATCAGAGCGAACAAATCCATCTATGCGGCCTATTTTTTTCTAACCGCCCACATCCTGCGGCCGCCGGTTTTTTCCTAACCGCCCACCTCTCGCGGCCTGTTTTTCCCTAACCGACCACCTCCCGCAGCCTGTTTTTTCCTAACCGCCCACCTCCTGTGTTCAACGAATAGCTGTGTTCGGCGGATTGCAATGTTTGCGGTTTTCTTTCTCTCGGACTTCAGGCGGACTGCTAGTCCTAGACCGCTAGATACTCACAGCGCTGTCCTCCTTGTTTTCATGGGCCTCCTGAGTCTCACCACCCTGCCCCGACGCGGTCTGCTTCTCTCCACCGTGGTCGCGTGACCTCGCTCTTTCCTGCCTTTCGCTTGCTGTCTACACGTCATTCTGCTACTTTTATTCGTTGCGGTCTTTTCCTTGGTTGGTGAAGTTTTACCTCTATCCGCTGCCCTCTCTGCGGCCTCTCTTGCCGCGGTTTTCTTGCCCCAAACGGGTTGCGGCCTGCTTTGGTTGTCCGCCCGTTTTGTCTTCGGGGTCTCTTGCTGTCTATCCTCCCGGCTCTGTCGCAGACTGCCGCTCTTCTTCTCCTCTAGTCGCAGCTTGCTCTTGCTGTCGGCCTCTTCTCTGTTGTGGACTGCCGCTCTTCTTCTCCTCTAGCCGCAACTTGCTCTTGTTGTCGGCCTCCTCCTTTGTCCGCAGCTCGCTCTTGTTGTTGTCGGCCTCTGCCCTTACCGTGCGGTCTCAACTCTGTGTTCGTCTGTATTCTCCTGCTTGCTCTCTTGCCGACTTCTTCTGCTGTGTGGGCTGTCTCTCTCCTTAACCGCTGCTCTCTGCTTCCTTAGTATTATCGCGCGGATTGCTCCTCTACCCACTATGCTTGTCGCACGGACTGCTCCTCTACCCGCTTTGCCGCTAACCGCAACTTCGTTGTCAGGCCGTCCTCATTGCTTTTCTCCTTAACTGCTGCTCTCTGCTTCCTCACCACTTGTCGCACAGATTGCTCCTCTACCCGTTGTGCTTGTCGCGCGGACTGCTCCTCTACGAGTTGTGCTTGTCGCGCGGATTGCCCCTCTACCCACTGTGCCGCTAATCGCAACTTCGTTGCCAGGCCGCTCTCTTCTCTTGCTACAATGGACTCCACGACAACCTCCTCTCTTCCCGCTCGAGCCACTGCCCCCTCTCCTGAAGTTCGTGATGAGCTTTGGATCACCACTATCTCTCTCAATTGGAAGCACAACTTTGTTGAGCGGGTGCATGTTGGGTTTTGCTAAGATGACACAACACTTGTGCACGCAGCAAAAATAAGGAACAAGAAAACCCAAAAGAGTTCGGATCTAGCGATGAACATTAATCAAGAAGTAAAGAGCAATAAATAAAATTTTACATATGCGGGATTGAGTCTATACTCAACCTAGATGCTCCAGGAGATCAGCCGATCACTTTGCGGCTACAGTTCCTAGTGCAAAATATTGTCCGCACCTCTACAGGAAGTCCACACGAACGGGAGAACCCGTAGAATCTTGTCGCACAAGATCTACGTCGGGAGAGAAAGCTCTGCGTCTTCAAAATCAGCTGAGGCAGAACTACTTCCGTCGGCCTTTAGGTCTCGGGTCTTTCGCACAGTGCGGCTCGTGTGCTTAGACAGAATGAATAGTTACTTTGAAACCCTAAAACCTTCTATTTATACCCAAAGAATAAATAGAACAGCTCTCATCGCTATTCACAGACGCAGGACTTAAAATCTAGCATTTTTGACCCGACAACCATTGTCTCGACGAATCGTCGAGTATCAATGACATATACGACGAATCGTCGAGTATCCAAAATATACTCGACGAGTCGTCGAGTATCCATATGATATTCGACGAATGGCGTTGAGTGAACTCAACGCCTCAACACTCTTAGCGCCAAACCCGTCGAATCAACACTTGACTCGACGAAGGCGTTGAGTGAACTCAACACACTCAACGCCTAAGTGTCAGATTCGTCGAGTCAACATTTAACTCAATGAAGGCGTTGAGTGAACTCCGCACTCAACGCCCGAGACTCAGACTCGTCAAATCAACACCTTGACTCAACGAATCGTTGAGTGAACTTAACACACTCAACGCTTAAGTGTCATACTCGACGAATCAACTCTTTGACTCAACGAATCGTTGAGTAAACTCAACACACTCAACGTCATCATTCGACGAGTCAATACTTGACTCGACGAAAGCGTTTAGTGGTCTCAACGAACTCGACGCTTTCCAAGGCCTGGTTGTGCTAAGTCTTTTCCACTCATCATATGAGCAAATCATACTAAGCCAATCTCCCAATTTCTCCAAACATTCTTATGTGCGACCTTGATAGGCTCAAACTGCGTTGGCAGTGAGGCTACATACTTGATCACTTTCAGATCACAATGGTAACACCAACAGTGCATTCTGTTCTTCTTGTTCTACAAACTAACGGTCTTCTTCATCACCTTACCCGGGACATTCCCATTGATCTTACTGACGAATGGTTGCGCGATGACGACTGGGTCCAATCTTGGATCCTCAATTCCATGGGCACCGAATCCTAACGCATGGACATATATCATGAGACGACCAAGACAATGTGTGAGGAGCTTCACTCTCTCTACTCTGGCAGAGACAGCTTGTTACATCTGTTCGATATAATCTCTGCGCTTTAAGCTCTGGATCCCGGTACAACAAGTGATTTGACCTCTTTCGTTGCAAAGGCCAAAACTCTGGTTGATGCATGGATACAACATCAGCCTCCCTCCACGGATCTTGCTACACAAATGACGCAGAATGAAGCTGTTGGGATAGCCATGATGATGGCCCGAGTTCCTCCTCACCTACACAGTGTCCGGGCTCAGATTCTTTCCTCCTCCACC
Organism: Platanthera guangdongensis; assembly: GCA_039583875.1. Lineage (NCBI taxonomy): Eukaryota > Viridiplantae > Streptophyta > Magnoliopsida > Asparagales > Orchidaceae > Platanthera > Platanthera guangdongensis. Next base: position 45,350,158 of record CM077152.1, read on the forward strand.
ACGCCCTCCCCGTCAGATGTCTGTTCTGTGTTGCTCAAAATCATTCGCGCCATGGAGTGGTTGATTCGAGATTTCTCTACCTCCACCGCCTCTTCGTGTCTATACTCGTCAGGTGGTATGGAGCTGAGATTTCTCCTGCGCGCTACTGGTTTCACACGACTTCTCCTGAGTGTTGCGACCTTCCTTCTAATTCGCGCTTCTCCTGTGAAATGCATCTTTCTATGCATGACTCCTGAAATGCGACATCCTCTGCAACTATGACCTTCCTGCTAGCTCGTTGATACGATACACCTTTAAGCCCCCCGAGTTTGCCGACAACCAACTAACATGCTTTCCGACAACTGAGCTTGCTGACTCCGCCATTGTACTTCTCGCATCTCTCACTTGCACCAAACTATGGCCACTCCATCGCTCTCTCCTGCTCCTGTTGCAATTGCTACTACCCTAATACTCCTTTCCATTACATATTGCAATCTCAGAACGGCTTCAAAATTAACTTGACCAAATTATCTTGATTGAAGTGTCTCTTTTACCTTTCTTCTTCTCTCTCAATGCAGAAGACATTATCTCACTGACACCCCTCCAGACCCTATATCCCTCACCTTTGCTGACTAAGCCGCCAATGATGCTCTTGTTCGAACTTGGCTTGCAAATTGTCTCTCTAATGAGTGTTTTCCTATCATTCTTCATGATGAAACTATGAAAGTTGCATGGGATCATCTTGCGTCCCTTTACTCTAAGGGTCCCCAAACATCTCGCATCTACACTATCTACTTGGATCTCTTTGCTCGGCCAACACTCTCTCCTGATGTTGTGTATCAGAAAGTTCAATCCCTTGACGCAGAACTTCTCCAATATCAGTCTTTCTCTACTAACCTTGAAACTCAGTAGAAACACTCTTAGGAACTCCTTGTGGTGTGTTATCTTCTCCATCTTTCAGACTCCTACGAGATGATACAACGTCAAAATTTTGGAGAACCTGACACTCCCACATTGAATGGTACTGCCACTTGCATCTCTGTTGTTATCATCCTTCTGTGCCAACCGCCAATAGTATTCCCTTCACCTTTGGACAATTAGGCTCATGCAGCTGGACGTGGAGCAGAATGTGGTCTTGAGGGGAACAATGGAGGTAGTGTGTGCAATCACCCTATTTGCTCACATTGTGGAAGACTTGGTCATCTTGTCGAACGATATTTTTCAAAGCATCCTCATCTCCTCCCCCCGTGCCATTATTTGAATCTGAGCCTTCTCTGAGCACCTCCACTCCACTACAAGAATCTAGTCGATGGATCACTTTAGCTGATATTGAGGCTCTAAGACATACTTCAAAATAATCTGCATCTATTGCAACTTCTTTTGGTAGCCCACATCCTGCTACTCAGAGTGAGTGACTTATTGATTCCGGTGCCAATAATCATATGACTAGAACCTTTCATCATGTCTTAATCAGAGAAGCATAATCGATTACCACCGATATTTGTGGATCGTGACTCTCCTGCTCCAGTTTGTGGAACTGAAGTTGTTACTACCAACTCTCTTCTCTAATTGGATGACACTTTATATGTTCCGAATTTTCTCTACAATATGTTATCTGTCAGTGCATTTTCTAAACAATTGCCTGATTTTATCTCATTTTCTCCTACTAGTTATTTTCATGACATTCAATCAAAGAAGACGATTGCTATTGAGACTTAATGGGGAGATGTCTACTACATAAACGATCTTCTCAGTATCACTGCCTTTGCAGTCTCAACTCTCTGCTTCAATGACATCATTGTCCTGGGCATCCTCCAGTTTGCCTCCTCCAATAGCTCCTACCATTTTTTAATTCAAGTCCGCTTTAGAATGTGAAGTTTACATCATGTACTACTTTTCTTGTCTAATTTTGTAAGAGTTCTCTACGTCCTTTTGATCTTTGTTCATTCGATCATCTAGGGTCCTAGTTCCGCCAAGGGTGTTGGTGGAGGAAGTTCGCATTTTATCACTTTGATGATTACTCTCGATATACTTGGGTATATTTTTTAAAATACCTTTCTGAATTTTTCTGTGTTTTATAATTTTTGTAATGAAATTCACACTCAGTTTGATCTTGCCCTAAAAGTTATATGAATAGATAATGGAATGAATATTTGGGTGAACAATTCTCTTCATTTTACAACTCTAATGACATCATTCATCAGATCAGTTGTGTGCATACATCCCAATAAAATGGGGTGGATGAAAGAAAAAAATTGTCACCTCCTCATGTTTCCAACATAGTCTCATGTTAAATGAATGTTCCCTGCTCTTGTTGGGGTCATGCGAAACATCTACTATTTTCTTATTAATCTCCTGGCTTCTTCTATTATTCAGGGCAAGACACATTTTCTCTTCTTCATCCGAATGATACTCTCTTTTGCCTCACTCATGTATTTGGTTGTACCACCTTTATCCACACTCTTGCGTCTGTACAACATAAACTCAACGCTTGTGCTGCGAAGTGTATTTTCGTAGGGTACTCTCCTACTTAGAAAGGTTATCGTTTGTTTTCACCCAATCTCCAAACATCATTATGTCTGTGCTGATGTCACCTTTTTTGAGTCCATTTATTTCCCCAAGGATGGAGGTTTCCTACTGTTGACCCCCCACCCCCCCGCACAATCACCTCTTCTACGCCTACCTTTGTCTCATTTTTCTATCATTCATTCTCCCCCACCAGATATCACACAACTCGCACCACCTCCCAGATATATTCCTCTCTTTTATCTTTTCCCTATCATTATCATCAACGGTGTTGCAGATGTCAGCCGATATGTTCGACATGTCATTCGACATAAAGATTTTGGGCAGAAAATGTCATGATATCGACATTTTATATTACTTGCTTTCATTCTATCCCTAGATCTCTTTAAATAAATGCGCCCAAGACCAATTACAGAAGTGTCCAAATACAAGTTGTAGAAATACCCTGGCATAAAATAAAAGAACATTTTTATGAGTTGAAAATATTAATTTTCCCTTAACCTAACTTACCTCACAGCTAAAGATCCTTAACATGTACTAAAGATTCTGTCCTGAAATGATCTAGTTTTCTCCTTCAACGAATGAAAGATGATAAAGAATTGCTTCTGTAGGTTCACCATCAATTGATGACTTTAGACATCTGCAATGAAGATATGAAGATGAATCAATAAAATGAATATTAGATGATTTTAGGCATTTATAACGAAAGATTGGAATATGAAACAAATAAAATGACTTTGATAATTTTGACAGATGATGAAGGAATAGAGGCACCCAATACGGGTGCGGATGACAATTATATTGAATTGTCCATTTCACGTTAATGAAATCACAGAAATTTATTGAACTGTTGCAAACCATCAAACTAGGTAAATTATTTTCGTTGTTAGTTATCTGAGCATGTGTTACGGAGTTGCACGACGACGAGCCATCTTGGAAAGTTTATACGTGCCGGGAGCGTATAGCGGATGGGCCCACAATTCCCGCAGCGAATAATTAATTAATTTGTTACTGCATTTGCTTATGACGTTAATTTGTTGTTTTGTTTGCATGTGTCAATTTAAGTATTTCCGTACTTCTTATTTTAGAATATTTCCCTTTTATGTTCGCTCCTCGTCACTGTAAGAGGACGCGTAAGCCTTGTATTGTTTTCATCCTGCAATGAAATTGTGTTTTCCCTCTCCTCCTCTCTAACCTTGATTCTCCCTCTCTCTCTCTTTCTCCCCTCCCTCTCCCGCTCTCCCTTAGACCGTCCGGAGCCACCTCCTCCCCGAGATCGTACCAAATTGGTCTGACCTGCCGCTTCCGCCCACAAACAGCCGTCGAAGATCCTGCGCCATAGCCGCCCGTCTGCACCAGCTGCTCCCGCCGCCGTCCGTCTTCCGCCCGTCTTCCGCCCGACGTGCGCCGACCATGTGCCGCACCGTGCTCCAGGCCGCATCCCGCACCGCCTGCCCTCCCTCTGCGGCTCCAGCCCTCCTCCCTATGCCGCCGCCAGATAACCAGGGTCGTCCTGCCGCGCCGCCACTGTCATGGCCCCAAACACTCCTTCCACCGTAGAGGCTCCATCAAAGGACGCCAACGAGGCCCTCCTTCGTCGTGTCAGCACACAGGAGTCCATCGTGGCCTCCTTACAGATCTACCTGATCGCCATACACGTCAAGCTCGATGCATTACAGTCGTCCGCTGCCCCTCCGCCAGTGGCTCCATGCAACCAGCCGCGAGCACGTCCATCCTAGGGGCAGCACCTCCGACGCACAATGGGGATGCTTTCCCCCTTGGCCTTTCCGGTCTTCCAACCCTTATGAAAGTTGCTTAACTGAAGGTTAGCTAATCACCTAGAGGGGGGGAGGTGAATAGGTCTTTGAAAGTTTGTTAGTTCTTTTGCTGATTTTAAATTAATCTATCTAGAGCTTGTCCTTAAATCCTGCAATAAGAAAGAAAACAAGCAACACAGTAAACACACAAGGATTTATAGTGGTTTCCCAATTGGATATTCCCTCCCACCTATCCAACTGATTTGTTGGACTAGGCACAAACTCCACCAATATGCTCATCAGAGCTTACACCTCAGGCCCTCAGCCTTATACACAGATTCTTCACAGAATCTAAAATCAGAATCACAAGGGTTCCTACCTCAGAGCCCTGCAGAGCTCCTACAGCTCAATGATCCACTGATCACCTACCTCAGTCTTATTTCTAAAGCTTACAACTCAGGCTCTTTATCCCTACAGCTTCAGGCACACAACCCTACTCTCAGAGTGCTGCAGCACTCCTACAACTCAGTACCCTTCCAGGTATCTACAGCTCATCCTCCTCCAAGGCCTACAACTCAGTGACACACTTGTCACCTACAGCTCAGTGACTCTCCAATCACCTACCTCAGGCACAAGACCCTACACTCAGGCTGGGAGGACAGCCCTACCTCAGATCCACACTTGGATCCTACCTCAGAGCGCAACACTCTCCTACCTCAGGCAATAAAGCTCTACAGCTCAGATCCACACTTGGATCTTACCTCAGTACCCCAACATGACACCTACCTCAGTGACTAATTAGTCACCCACCTCAGGCACAAAGTGCCCTACACTCAGATTCGGATAAACTGAATCCTACAGGAAGTAAATTAGAATGTTTAAGAAAAATAAAACAGCTGACTCAGAGAAGGACACAATGTCATTGGAGTCAAGTGGATTTTCAGAAATAAACTTGATGAAAATGACATTGTAATAAAGAATAAAGCCAGATTGGTGGCCAAAGGTTATAGACGGGAAGAGTGGATTGATTATGATCAAACTTTTACCCCAGTTGCAAGGTTGGAAGCAATCAAACTGTTCCTTGCATTTACAGCCTTTCAAGGATTCAAGGTATTTCAGATGGATGTCAAGTCTGTCTTCCTGAATTGAGACTTGAAGGAAAAGGTTTATGTAGAGCAGCCTACAGGTTTTGTAGATTCTAATTCTTTTACTGCTGTATATAGATTTGGGAAAGCTCTTTATGAGCTCAAACAAGCCCCAAGAGCATGATATGAGACATTGTCTACCTTTCTCATTGAGAATAAATTCTCAAGGGGGAAGATAGACAAGAACTTATTCCTAAGAGAATCTAAGGGCAAGATCATCCTAGTCCAGATTTATGTTGGTGACATAATATTTGGCTCTACTGATGACAACCTCTGCAGGAAGTTTGCAAAACTTATGCAGGGGAAGTTTGAGATGAGTAGTATGAGTGAACTGAAATTTTTCTTGGGACTCCAAGTAAAACAGACTGATGATGGTCTATCCATATCCTAGTCAAAGTTCACCAGGGAGATAATCAAGAAATATGGCATGAAGAATGCTTCCACCATAAGAACTCGCATGAGCTCAAGTATGCCTTTAGACAAAAATGATCCAGAGAAGCCTGTTGATCTAACTCTGTATAAAGGCATAATTGGCTCCCTTCTCTACCTCACTGCAAGTAGGTCTGACATCACGTATGCAACTTGTGTCTGTGCTAGGTATCAGACATGCCCTAAAGAGTTTCACTACACTGCAGTGAAAAGAATCTCGAGATATCTTAAGGGCACCCCAGATCTTGGCTTATGGTACCCCAGGAATAGGGAATTTGAATTAACAGGCTATTCAGATGCAGATTTTGCAGGTTGCAAGGAGAACAAAAAGAGCACTTCAGGCTCCTGTCAATTTCTAGGTGGAAGACTTGTCTCTTGGAGCAGCAAGAAACAAACAAGTGTTGCAATATCAACAACAGAGTCAGAGTATATATCAGCTGGAAGCTGCTGTGCTCAGTTGTTGTGGATCCATCATCAACTTCAGGACTAAAATATTCAAATAAGTAGAACTCCACTCTTTTGTGATTCTACTAGTGCAATTTCTATAGCTAGGAATCATGTCTCTCATAGCAGGACTAAGTATATAGAAATTAGATATCATTACATTAGAGAACATGTGGAAAGGGAAGACATCTCCCTTGAATTTGTCTCCACAGACAAGCAAGTGGCTGATATCTTCACTAAGCCACTAGATGAAGTCAAGTTCAACACTTTCAAATTTGAATTTGGTATGTTGAATCTCGTGTACCTTCAATTCTCTCTTCTACCATATGTTGCACTGTTTATATTGCATGTAGAACATGTTATTCCTCCAGATTATGAAGATAGTGTGCAACTGTTGAGGCGGAGCTAGCCCAATAACTGAACTGGATTCACTCACAGTGGGAAAATCTACTCCAGACAGATAGGGGGAGAAAAATCCCTCAGAATGCTCCCTATTGCAGAAGTCAAAAAAGGGGATGATAGAAGTCAAGGGTTGAGAAGAACAAACAAGTGGAATAGTAAGGATGACAACATGTCAGGGGGAGTAAGTAATTCTCCACAGGCTGGAGAAATATGGTAACATTTCCACACTCTACTAATGTTAAATTTTGTCTATAATGAATATGCTGTGTTGTCAATGACCTGTATTGTTTTGACTTCTTCAAATAGGGGGAGATTGTTGGGTCTAATATTACTTGAAAGTTGCTTAACTGAAGGTTAGCTAATCACATAGAGGGGGGAGGGGGTGAATAGGTCTTTTGTTGATTTTAAATTAATCTATCTAGAGCTTGTCCTTAAATCCTGCAATAAGAAAGAAAACAAACAACACAACAAACACACAAGGATTTATAGTGGTTCCCCAATTGGGTACATCTTATTTCCCTCTCACCTATCCAACTGATTTGTTGGACTAGGCACAAACTTCACCAATATGCTACTCAGAGCTTACACCTCATGCCTTCAGCCTTATACATAGATTCTTCACAGAATCCAAACGCAGAACCACAAGGGTTCCTACCTCAGAGCCCTGCAGAGCTCCTACAGCTCAGTGATTCACTGATCACCTACCTCAGCCTTATTTCTAAGGCCTACAACTCAGGCTCTTCAGCCCTACAACTTCAGGCAGACAACCCTACTCTCAGAGTGCTGCAGCACTCCTACAACTCAGTACCCTTCCAGGTACCTACAACTCAGCCTCCTCCAAGGCCTACAACTCAGTGACACACTTGTCACTTACAGCTCAGTGACTCTCCAGTCACCTACTTCAGGCACAAGACCCTACACTCAAGCTGGGAGGACAGCCCTACCTCAGATCCACACTTGGATCCTACCTCAGAGAGCAACACTCTCCTACCTCAGGCAATAAAGTCGTACAGCTCAGATCCACACTTGGATCCTACCTCAGTACCCCAACAGGGCACCTACCTCAGTGACTAATTAGGCACCTACCTCAAGCACAAAGTGCCCTACACTCAGATTCAGATAAATTGAATTTTACAGGAAGTAAATTAGAATGTTTACGAAAAATAAAACAACTGACTCAGAGATAAATATTTGAGTCTACTTTGCTGGACTGAGCAGATATCAGTGCAGCACACTTGCTGTAGAAGGAATTAGTCCTCTTCTACAGCTAACACTTTTCTGCTGCACAGATGAGTAGCTGCCAGTTTGCTGAATGGATGAATCAGCTTCTCTGTTCTGGAGAGAACTATCTTGTCTAGCTTGAAGAGCTTTAGCTAACTTCCTTTGCCTTTCAGGCTATCTCTGCTGGACTTGAGCTTTCCCGCTTGATGGAGAAGATGTCCAGCCGCCTCTAATTTTCTTTCTGTATTTTCTTCGTTTATTCTTCATTTGTTCGTTTCCCTAATCCTTTTTCTTTTTCCTTTTTATATGCGTTGATTTGAATCAACGATACAAATGTATGTGGGCCCAACCAAGGATTAGTGAGCGCCATCTTCATCAGAAAAGGACAAAGCAGCTTTCGGCGCCACTGCAGCTTTCCCTCAATGGCTACATGTAAGTTGACTTTGATGATGTCAGCAATGGTCATCACCATCTGGACTTAGAAAATATTCCAAAAATCCATAAAGCGTTGAGTGATGTTAAGTCACTCAACGCCATCTGTTTTGGCTCTCAGTGCTTCTGGACTTGTGAATTTTCTCTGGATTTGTCTCAGCGGTTCTGTCTCAACGGTCTCAGCGGTTTCTTCTTAACAGCTGTGACAGGCCTTTGTCTCAACGCTTTCTTCTTATCAGCTGAGACAAGTTTCTGTCTTAGCGGTATCTTCACAGCGGTCTCAGCGGTTTTTGCTTCACAGCTGAGACTATCTTCTGTCTCAACGGTTTTCCTCTTAATTTTCTCAGCACTTGCTTCTTTATTAGAAGCGTTGAGTGAACCTGCTTCACTCAACGCTTCTGGACTTAGAGAAATCCAGCTAGTTTTGTCTCAGCGGTTAAGCTGACACATTCTTCTCAATTGTCTCGGCTGTCTCAGCGGTCTCAACGTCTTCTTCTCAGCTATCTCAGCTGTCTCAGCGCTTTTTGCCTTAGTCAGTTTTTCTGGCTTTAGCTGCGTTCGACGATCTGTGGGCTGAGCTCGACAAACTCTGATCTTCTTAGCGGTCTCAGTGCTTTTTGTCTTTGTTAATTTTTCTGGCTTTAGCTTGACAAGTGTTGAGCTGAGCTTGACGATCTGTTAGCTGAGCTCGACGAATTGCAAACTGAGCTCGACGAACTTCAAGCTGAGCTCGACGAACTTTGAATCCTGAGCTCTGGAGCTTATCCCAAGGAATGTTGAGCTGAGCTCGACGACCAGCGAGCTGAGCTCGACGAACTGCGAGCTGGGCTCGACGAATTTTGAGTTTACTACAAAACTTATTTTTCTTCACCTGTCCAATCATTGACTACCTGCATGCAAGAACTAAAACACACATCAAATACATTATGTGTATGTCATTGACCCGTTTGACTTCTTACAAATCTGGGATATTGGGATCAATAGACCCAACACCGTACCTTGGATCTTCCAACCTTCGTCGGGGTTGATCCGATTGAGTGGATCGCCAAGGTGGAACAATACTTCGATCTCCATCATACCCCCGAGCAGGACAAGGTATCTACCGCCGTCGTGGGACTCGACGGCTCCGCCCTCCACTGGGCCTGATGGCTCCACCAGACCAATCCGTTCATCTCATGACCGGAAATCAAGCAGGAAATGATTCGCCGCCACGACACCCGTTATTCCGGCTCCGCCATCGAAAGATTATGCGGGGTGCGACAATCCGGTACGATGGAGGACTACATTGATGAGTTTGTGGTCTTCGTCACTCATGTTTCGGGTCTACCACCGGACCACTATCTTGGCTTCTTCATGCAGGGCCTTCACCCCAATATACGGTCCCGGCTCCGCACCCACCACCCCCAGATAGTAGTTTTCGAGACCCTCGACATGTCCCGCCTTGTGGAAGCGGATTTGTCTCCTGGGCCACCACCGATTTCCGGTGGGCTTCCGCCGGCCGCCCGGCCTGGGTGCCCAGCCCCACCACAACGGATCTCCAACTGCGAGTTCAATGATCTCCGCCGCAAGGGGCTTTGTTTCCGCTGCCGCCAACCCTACTCCCCGACCCACGTCTGCGCGGTCAAGGAGTTCCATACCATCATCAGCGACTTCAAGCCAGAGATCACTTTAGCAGATTTTGAAGACCTCGAGATCACTGCAGAGGACACCACCGAGGCCGTCGCTGATGCAGACCTTCACCACTTCGAGCTTCCTTGTTTTTCCGTGGGCGGCATTTCTGGCCCCCAAACCATGAAGTTGGCCGGCAAGTTGGGCGACCGCCACATAGTCATCATGGTGGACAGTGGAGCGAGTCATAATTTTCTTTCATCTCATCAGGTCTAGCAACTACGTCTTCCAACAGAACCTTCTCTAGATTTCACGGTTTGTCTGAGAGATGGTCGTCGCCGCTCGATCCAGGGCCGCTGTCCAGCCGTTTCAATCTCAGTGGGACCCTACTCGATGACGGCAGACTTCTACGTCTTCGGCCTTGGCGGGATCAATGCCATTTTGGGAGTAGTATGGCTCTGCACGCTCAGCGATGTGCGAGTCAATTGGAGCTCTATGATGATGCGGTTCCTCCAGGACGATCAGGAGTGTTGCCTTGTGGGAGACGCCACACTTCTTCGCTCCTCGGTCTCCGCCCACGCCATTCAGCGGACCGCGGACGTCGATTTTTCAGCCCTGCTGTGGCCCATCTCGGACGTCGCTGCACCAGTCTCAGCACCGCCTCCGGGCCTTTAGGCCCTCCTATCAGAGTTTGCAGACATCTTTGCTCCACCAACCGAGCTGCCACCAGCTCGGCCGCACGATCATGTCATACCTCTTCAGCCTGGCGTGACGGCTGTCTCGGTCCGTCCATACCGCTACGGGCACGTACAAAAGGACGAGATCGAAAGACTGGTCTGCAACATGTTGATGGGGGGCCTCATCTGCCCCAGTGCCAGCCCCTTCTCCAGCCCGGTCCTGTTGGTCCGCAGAAAAGACGGCAGTTGGCGTTTCTGCGTAGACTATCAGGAGCTCAACAAAGCCACCGTTCCAGACAAGTATCCGATTCTGGTGATTCAAGAGCTTTTGGATGAGCTCCATGGCGTGATCGTCTTCACCAAACTGGACCTCCGTGCTGGCTACCACCGGATTCACGTTTGGCCGGCCGATGTAGCCAACACGGCCTTCCGGACCCATGGCGGCCACTATGAGTTCATGGTTATGTCTTTCAGCCTGACCAACACACTGACCACCTTTCAGGCCACGATGAGCGATATCTTTCGCCCGGTTCTTCGTCAGCACGTTTTCGTTTTTTTTGATGACATATTGGTCTACAGTTCTTCTTGGCAGGAGCATCTCCAGCACGTCCGACTGACATTGGCAACTCTACAACGCCACCACCTCAAGCTCCATCCAACGAAGTGTTCATTTGGGGTTCCCGAGGTGTGCTACTTGGGACACACCATCTTGGCAACAGGAGTCGTCATGGATAGCGACAAGATCATGGCGGTTCTCCAGTGGCCGACACCATCATCACTCCGCGATGTCCGTGGATTCTTGGGACTAACAGGCTACTACCGCCGGTTCATTCAGGGGTACGACACGCTGGCCCGACCCCTCACCCAGCTTCTGAAAAAGTCGGTCGAAGGGCCCTTCGAGTTGTCGGCCGCGGCTTCCGCCGCTTTTACCGCACTACAACAGGACTTAGTTCGAGCTACGGTATTGGCTATGCCGGCTTTTTCACAGCCCTTCCTCGTGGAATGTGATGCGTCAGGCGTCGGTGTTGGAGCCGTTTTGATGCAGGTCGGTGTTGGTATTCTATATGTGTCTCTTGTATCCATATATACCTATTTCCCCTTTGTGGATGAATGAAATTTTCACTTCTCTCTCACTTGATTTGGTATCGGAGCTGGAAGGAAAACGACCCGACCCCGCTTCGCCCTAACCCTGACCCCGCTTCGCCCTAACCCCGACCCCGCTGCTGCCGCCGTCCTCTGCATCGTTCGATGTCGTTCTCCGCGCGATGTGAGGGCATCGCGGATCCCGCTGCTGCCGCCGTCCTCCCGCTGCTGTCACCGTCCTCCCACTGTTGTCGTCGTCCTCCCACTGCTGCCGCTATCCTCCCGCTGCTGTCGCCGTCCTCCCGCTGTTGTCGCCGTCCTCCCGCTGCTGCCTCCGTCCTCCCGCTGCTGTCGTCGTCCTCCCACTGCTGTCGCCGTCCGCCCGCTGCTGTCGCCGTCTGCCTGCCGCCGCCGCCGTCCGCGGTCATCTTCTTCATCTGGCGTTCCTCTAAAACGTGGTGACCTCGGGTGCGTAGGCTACAAGCCGTCCGATCTTCTTGAAGCTGTGATCGACTCGCTTATGCTGCAACCGACTTCCTCTTCCTTTTTTTCCCTTCGCTGGTTTCTTCCACCGCCGATTTGGTTGGTGTTTACCGACCCTTTCCTCACTTCTTTTCTTCTCATGACCTAGATCTGTGATCTACGGTCTTCCTTCCTTTTTTGGGATGAGTTTTTCCTCTTCTATTTAAGAGTTTCTCTTCTTCCATTCCCATGGATTCCTCCCTCTTTGGTTCGAATGATGGATTTGCTCGACGCATTACTATCGCCCTTCTCAATCAAAAAAACTTTATCGCTTGATCCAACTCCGTGTGAGTCCATCTTGCCGGACATGCAAACCTTGATTGGCTTGAACCTAATGTTGTTCCCAAGCCTTTCGACGAAAAGGCTATCCGTCAATGGCGCACGGAAAAATTCAAGATTCTCGGGTGGCTTTAGTGCTTCATGGAGCCTCGCATTCACGAACAGTTCATGCGATTCGATTCAGTGTCGTTTCTTTGGGCTGCCTTGACGCGTACCTACGGTCACACACGCGTTGATACGCGAATTTATTTTGTCTTCCAGGAGATTTCTACTGCTCGTCAGGGTGACCGTTCTGTGCACGAGTACTTTACCTTTCTCTCAGGAAGATTCCAGGAGCTTTCTGACCTAGAATCGCTCAGTGCTTTTCCACATCCAGGATCTACTTGTTGCCAAGCGGCGACAGAAGAAGCGGGAGACTTATCAGTTTCTGATGGGCTTGAGGCCCGAGTTTGAGCAAATTAGGGTTCAGATTGTCAGCATGAATCCTCTTCCTGATATCTTGGATACTTATTCCATGGTGGAGGAGCATGAGCGCCGTGCCCACCTGACTGCTGTTTTGCCTGTTTCAGCTTTTGTTCTTACTCCATACCAAATGGCCCCGACTTCAGGTCGTCCTTCTTCTTGCGCGCGGGGGGGGGGGGGGGGGGGGGGTACTACTGCTACCTCTAAGGGTCGCGGGGGTGGCCGCGACAGCACATTTGCCTCTGTTCAGTGTCAGCACTACTCCGGGCTGGTCATGAGAAGGCCCGATGCTGGCTGCTCTTTCCTCACCTACGCCAGCAGTCCCCTGCCACGCGTGCTGCAACCGCTACTTCTTCCGACTTTGGGGGCCAATCCGATTCCAGTGCCTCTTTCGGGTCTCCTTCCGCCGACTGGAGTCAGCTTATGGCTCAAGTGCAGCAGCTCCAGTCTTAGTTTCAGCTGCACTCTCCGTTTCAGACTCCGCACCAGCCTCTTCCTGCTCAGCCGCTACCTGCCTCCTCGTCGTTCTTGTCGACTTTAGCGTCTGCGTCAGGTACACCGATGGCCTTTCATGTCACTCAAGAGGGGTCCTCTTCTTCCTGGGTGATTGACTCTGGGGACACTGATCACATGACTGGTGAGCCATGCTTGTTCTCTTCTCTTGAGTCTCTGAGCATCCATCGGTAGGTTTGCCTTGTCGATGGCTCTGTGACCCCCATCATTCATCGAGGCACAGTTCCTCTAACTCCCTCCTTCTCCTTGGGCTCAGTTCTTCATGTTCCCAAACTTACTTTAAATCTTCTTTCTGTTAGTCAATTGACTCGTTCATTGCACTGCTCACTGACATTTTTTTCCTCTGGCTGTGTTTTTCAGGACCTGACCACGAGAACTTTTGGCTACGACCGAGAGCGCGACGGGCTATACCAGCTGGATCTTCCACCTCCTTCGCCTTGTCTCTCACCCGCATCCATCGCTGCTGCTACTACTTCACCTGCTCTTTGGCATGCTAGAATGGGGCATGCGAGTCCTCAAATCGTGTCGTGGTTTTTTCCGAGTGTCTCGTTTGAGAACTCTTTTCAGTGTGATGTGTGTCAGCTTAGTAAATATACACGCACTACCTATCCTGTTTCTGTTTGTCGTAGTTTTTCACTGTTTGATATTATTCATTCATATGTTTGGGGGTCTGTCCCGGTTGTTTCTTATGATGATTTTTGATATTTTGTTAATTTTATAGATGATTTTACTCGTTGCTGTTGAGTCTCTCTTATGCGTGCCAAATCTGATGTCTTTGATTTATATACTCAGTTTACTAACATGGTTACGACTCAGTTCTCCTCGTATTCGGGTCCTTCGCTCCGATAACGGGGGGGGGGGGGGAGTGGAGTATACTTCGTCCTCTTTCACTACTTTCCTTGCTACCCAAGGAACCCTTCATCAGTTCTCCTGTCCTTATACACCAGGACAGAACGGTGTGGCGGAACGCAAGAATCGTCATCTCTTGAATGTGACCCAGTCTCTTCTTCGTAGGTCTCATGTCCCCAAGTCGTTTTGGAGTGCCGCCCTTCTTACGGGGACCTTCTTGGTCAACCGTCTGCCTTGTCTGCCTTTAGCGGGTCGAATACCCCTTAGTCTTTTATCTCCCCACCGCCCTCTGTTTCCTGTCCCTCTCCGGGTGTTTGGGTGCGTGTGTTTTGTCCAGGACCGTCGTCCGACTCGGACAAAGCTTGATGACAAAACTTTCCTGTGCTTATTTTTGGGGTATCCTTCCTCTTCCAAAAGCTATAGGTGTTTTGACCCCTCTATAGATGTTACGTTCTTTGAGGATGTCCTCTTCTATGGTACCTCCGTTGTCCCTGTTGCTCCTGCTCCGCCACAGCCAGCTCCAGTTGCCCTTGCTCCGCTACACGACTCTCTTCCGTTGCAGACATACACTCGTGGCCCACGTGGGCCCTCACTTGTCCATGCCATTCTTCGGGATCCACTGGTTATGCCCAGCTCACGGGATCTTGTGCCACATCCTCTGGCAGTTGATATTCTTCCCTCCTCTGACTTACCCATTGCACTTCGCAAGGGTAAGCGTTCTTGTGTTATTGACCATACTATGGCAAGTTATGTGTCCTACCAGCGTCTTTCTCAGGGTTACCGGGCTTTCTTGACTGCTACCGACTAGATCAGAGTTCCGAGTTCGATGACTGAGGCGTTCCAGCACCCTGAGTGGGTGGCGGCCATGGAAGATGAGATGTCCGCACTACAGAAGGCGGGCACCTGACGTTTGGTCCCTTTTCCTGCAGGTCGGAAAACAGTTGTCTGTCGTTGGGTTTACACTGTCAAGTATAATGACGATGGTTCTCTTCACTGCTACAAGACCCGTCTTGTCGCAAAGGGCTTCACTCAGAATCCTGGGGATTACAGCTTGACCTTTGCCCCGGTGGCCAAGCTATCTACTGTCTGTCTGCTTGTCTCTCTTGCTGCCTGCCATGGGTGGCCTCTTCATCAGATGGACGGGAAAAATGTCTTTCTCAATGGCGACCTTGCTGAGGAAGTTTATATGGATCCGCCCCCCGGTTACAAGCTTCAGGGGGAGTATTTGGGTTGTGTTTGCCTTTTACAGAAGTCCTTGTATGGGCTGAAGCAGTCTCGTCGTGCGTGGTTTAAGCGGTTTGGTATTGTTGTGCTTCAGAGTGGGTTCACCAGATGTCATGTCGACCACACATGCTTTGTTCGGACTGCTGTGGATGGACGTAAGGTCATTATTCTTGTCTATGTGGCTAATATCATTCTTACCAGTGACGATAGCTCGGGGATTTTTCAGATCGAGGAGGTTCTTCAGAAGGCATTTGAAGTGAAAGATTTGGGGCATCTGAAGTACTTTCTCGGGATTGAGGTTGCCAGATCTCAGCAGGGGATCTCTTTGTCTCAGCGCAAATATACACTTTATCTCTTAAGTGATACTGACCTTCTTGGGTGCTCTCCTGTGTCCACACCCATGGATCCGAACCACCGCCTTCATGCCGAGTCTGGCGATCCTCTCCCTTAACCGGGCAGATATCAACGTCTTGTTGGCAGACTTATCTACTTGACCAACACTCGCCCTGACATTAGCTTTGTTGTGTGCGTGGTCAGTCAGTTCATGCATGCTCCCCGGACTTCTCCTGGCTTAGGTCTCTTCTACCGTTCATCTCTGGCCCTTTATCTCACTTGTTACACGGATTCTGACTATGCTGGTTCCCTTACTGATCGACGTTCTACCTCGGGGATTGCACTTTCTATGGTGGCAATCTTATTTCCTGGAAGAGCAAGAAGCAAAATGTTGTCTCCCTCTCGTCTGCTGAGGCTGATTACCGGGCTATGACACACGGCGCTACTGAGCTCCTTTGGCTGCGTACCCTCTTGACCGAGCTTGGCTCTCCTCCCTCTAGTTCTTCGACTCTAGTGTGCGACAACCAGTCCGCTCTCATGCTTGCCTCCGACTCGGTTCTGCACGAGCGGACTGAGCATATCGATGTTGATATTCACTTTCTCATGGACCACATCCGTTCAGGGACACTTGAAACGTCCTATGTTCCCTCCGCCGAGCAGATTGTCGATGCCTTCACCAAGGCGGTTGGGCCTTCTAGACTTCTCTCTACATGTGGCAAGCTGGGCTTGCTTGACCTTTTCGTGCCAGCTTGAGGGGGAGTATTGACGTGTTATTTATTATTGACGTGTTATTCTATATGTGCCTCTTGTATCTATATATACCTATTTCCCCTTAGTGGATGAATGAAATTTTCACTTCTCTCTCACTCGATTATATGTTCCGATAGGTCAAGGCCTTTGTGGCCTCCTGCTTCACCTGCTTCACCTGCTTCAGCCCCTTCCGATTCCAGATCGCATTTGGGACGACGTCGCCATGGATTTCATCATACGGCTCCCCGATCTCAGGGTTACGACCGCATCCTGGTGCTAGTGGACCGCCTCTCGAAGTATGCTCATTTTCTTCCCCTGCGCCCCCCATACACGGCGACCACAGTCGCCGACAGTTTCGTCCAGGGGGTCGTACGCCTCCATGGGTTTCCTCGGTCGATCGTCAGCGACCGCGATCCGCTCTTCCTTAGTACGTTCTGGACCACGCTGTTTCGCTTACAGGGCACCCGTCTCCGCATGAGAACAACCTACCACCCACAGACAGACGACCAATCAGAGGTCCTCAGCCGGTGTTTGGAGACGTACCTCCGCTGTTTCGTGGGAGAGCAGCCTCGCAGTTAGGCCAAGTGGCTCGGGTGGGCCGAATACTCGTACAATACTGCCTACCATCAGGCGACCGACACCACCCCATTCGAGGTCGTTTACGGCCGCCCGCCTCCGTCGATCGTCCGCCACCTTCCAGGAGAGTGCCAGGTGGAGAGCTTGGTCACCGCTCTCCGTGACAGAGATACCATTCTGGATCATTTGAAGCACCACTTACGGCGGGCCCAACAGAAGATGGTCTCCTTCGCCAACAAGAAACGCCGCGACCTCTCTTTTGAGGTTGGCGAGAGGGTGTTTGTCAAACTCCACCCCAACCGACAGCTTTCAGTGGCCCGTTGACCCTGCCCGAAACTGGCTCCTCGTTTCTTCGGGCCTTTCGAGGTCCTCGCCCGCATAGGGGCGGTCGCCTACCGTCTTCACCTTCTAGCCGGGAGCCGCATTCACCCGATCTTCCATAAATCACAACTACATCACGTTGTGGGCGACCGCACTCCGACACATCACATTCCGGCCGACGTCGACCTCGCAGGGGAGGCACTCTACTACCCCGCCTCAGTCCTCGATCCGAGATATCGCATCCCAGGAGACCGCACATCGGAGGAAGTCCTTGTGGCCTAGACCGGCCGACCTGACTCGGACGCAACGTGGTTGCCCCGGGATGATTTCCGCCGCCAATTTCCCGATTTCTGCCTTGAGGACAAGACACATTTCTCAGATGGCGGCATTGTTACGGAGTTGCACGACGACGAGCCACCTTGGAAAGTTTACATGCGCCGGACGCGTATAGCGGATGGGCCCACATTTCCCGTAACGAATAATTAATTAATTTGTTACCGTATTTGCTTATGACGTTAATTTGTTGATTTGTTTGCGTGTGTCAATTTAAGTATTTCCGTACTTCCTATTTTAGAATATTTTCCTTTTATGTTCGCTCCTCGTCACTATAAGAGGACACGTAAGCCTTGTATTGTTTTCATCCTATAATGAAATTGTGTTTTCCCTCTCCTCCTCTCTAACCCTCTCTCTCCCCTCCCTCTCCTGCTCTCCCTTAGACCGTCCGGAGCCACCCCCTCCCCGGGATCGTACCAGCATGTTTAACTGTGCACCTTGTTGAGTTCCCTTTATATTGAACTAAAGCTCGGCTTAATTAAATATTTAAATTATTTAAAAAACCTATTATTTTACATCTGTTTGATTTAGTCAGGTGATTTCTAAATGCGCCCTTTACTTCCATTCCACTACGCTGGTTATTTCTTGTAGTAACGAAGTACTTACTGTTTTAGATTGACGAAGTGATAAGCCAGGCTCAAGCCACCAGGTCGGTTCTGGGCACGCAGCGAGCTTTCTTTGGAGATGTTCAGGGGAAAGTAAAGCAATTGGGCGACAAGTTCCCCGTGATCCGCAGCCTACTAGGTATGCAAAATCTCTTATTTCCTGGAATTTCAGCTCTAGTAAAATTGTTTTTCTTTGTATACAAATCCACGTAGTATCACACTTTCATTGAAAAGGACTGATTTTAGGGGCTTTTTTATTACATCACACACAAACATGATTTAGGGTTTTAGGATTTATGATTAAGGATTTTAGAGTTTTTAAGAATTCAATTTTTAGAACTTTCCGAACAAAATTTAGAATATAAATATCCATGAAGACGGAGCTTCTCGGTCCTAAAAAGTTATGGTGCACGCACGCACGCACATTATCGGTCGCACACTGAATTTCATTGTGCGCAGTGTGTTTTGATGACAATATCTGATGTCACTCGTGCGACGATTAAGCATTATTGTTGTCGTACAACACTACATTTTTTTTATGATAGCCATCATTTTTCATTAGACCAGAAAGATTAAAAACCAAGGGTTGAGATTATTTTTTGTCCTAACTTAGAGCTATGGACAATGACTAGGATGGTTTTGATGGTACCCTGATTTTTGTGAAGCACGAATACTTCCCCGAAGGCTGTGTACCCGTACCAGATATGTATCCGGTACCTGTAAGTACCTGATACTTGAAGGATACACCTATGTGGACACACTTAGACTCAGCACATCATTCTGCATATCGTGATAGGAGTCTGTTTTTCATGTTATGATTTATGTTGATGTTTCGATATTTTGAGAACTATTTATTGCACTTGTGATATATATATTGTATTTGTTATAACGTATCATGACGTACCCATATATTTGTTTTTTAAATTCTATCGTATTGATGTACCGGGTACGTATCGTACCCGGTACCCGTACCCGTGCTTCTTAGCCTGATTTATGTGTCATGATTATAAAGAAGAAATTTTTGTGTACGTTTATTGCACCTATGATAACTTGCCGGATTTACCAAAAATCGATATTTATGTTGGTTTATATTATTTTAGAAAATTGTTAAAAACACCGCACTTTTCGCCAGTCGCACTGCTTTGTTAAAAGCACCGCACATTTTTACATATTGTTAAAGACACCACACATTGTTAATCGCACCGCAATTGAGATAAAGACGCTGCGCTTAAAATTTGAATAAAAAGATGTTTCATTACAATCACAACATGAATATCAACAAATAGGGAAAATACTGATACAAAAAGGCATTAAATGTTTGCCCAAATCTTTGTGGTTGCTCAGAAAAATACTTTATACAAAAAGCCATGGAATTTGTTCCCAAATAATTGTGATCTTCATGTTCCTATAAAAATAAAAGTAAATGATTGAAAACGAGTACAACTGGTTGTGATAATGAATCAAGTAGTGGTTGAAAACATTCAAGTGCTCATCCATTCTACAATAGAGGCGATTTCAACACAATAATCTTCAACAATGACGAGCAATCTGCTCGTTCTTTCGCAACGACCACCTATGTTACACCGACACTGACACACGACACACGATACGACACGACACTACTCGTAAATTCTCAAAAAATATCATATTTCGACACACAGGGACACATATATTAAATATTTAATTTTTATAATTATGAAAATCCTAAGACATTTAACAAAAAATTAAAAATGAACAAATAACAAATATTCAAATAAACCAAGACATGTTTAAATATTACTAATCAAATATTCAAATGCAAAATGTAACCAAAGGTCAAAAAAATGATAGAACATTAACACATTACCTCTTTTTATAGTTTTTTCACCTCAAATCGATCACTCCTTAAAATTTTTACACACTTTCCAATTCCGTTTCCACAAATGATTAACAAATGTGTTTTCACTTTTTTATATGAACTTATAAATAATTTTTCACAAAAATTGCATTTTCATGACAATTGCCTCCCGCCTCACCGTGAGTAGCTAGCGTAGGGACACGCATGTCCGATTGGGAGACACGCGTGTCCAATTGAGCGGGACACCGCGAGTCCCGCGTGAGCCAGCGTGTCGGACTTCCGACACGAGTGTCGGAGAGTGTCAGAGACTCGGACGAGTGTCAGAGAGTCCGACACCGACACGCTGGGCATTTTGACGTGTCGGTGCTTCATAGACGACCACCACTCTCTGTTCTCCGGCAGTGGGGAAACACATTCCGTTGGAGATGACACCGAAGAAGCGGAAGGCTCCATCGGTGTTGGTGTCTTTAGAAGCCCAACATAAATTAGGAGAAATTGCGGTGCGAGTTAGTGCGGTGCGAAGAGTAAATTTAATGTAAAATATGGAGAAATTGCAGTGCGATTAGCTAAAACTGCGGTGCCTTTAACAACCTTTTTTTAACGATGGTTAACCGTACACAATTTTTGGCTATCCATGCCTTTTTGTTAACCGCAAATAATCCGCAAACAAAAGTTTTTTGTTGGCTTATGTTTTTTGGGGGGTGATTGTTAACCCCAACCGTTATTGGCTATCCACACCATTTTAAAACCGTAAATCAGTTTTTGAATCTTTACCAGCAATCAAAAGATTTTTGTTGGTTTATTTATTTTGGCTATTGTTAGCTGCACGTTAATTTTGACTACCCACCGCTTTTCGTGAACCAGAAATTGCATTTTTGAAAATTATATCCACAAACATGCAGGGTAAGTTTGCCTACATTTCACCTTTGCGGCGGGACCCTTGCCCGTACCCTCGCTGCACGGGGATGCTTTGTGCACCAGACTGCCCTTTTATATACGCAAACAACATCGTGTGCAAGTGGCTATTATTTAGTCCATGGATTGTTAGGGAACAAGAACCAAAGCAAGGGAAATAAAACAGAGTAGGTATTAATTTTCCTACAAAAAAAGCTAACCTTTTTTTTCAAGATAAAAAAGCAGAGTAAGATATTTTGCAAATAATCAAAAGACTCTAAAGAGCAAAAGCACCTGTTTGAATTCCTATTGGTGGTGTTTTAACTTGAAACCCTAATCAATTAGGATGAAGAATGAAATTGCAGCACCCTGCACCATTTTAAAGTAAGTAATAAGCGAAGGAATAATTTACTGGGAAGCTGAAATAGCGAACCAGAGCAGGAAACCGAAAGCAAAAAAGGAAATAAAAAGATAACTAATTTGAAAACAAATTGAAACCCCAAAGCAAGAAGAGGACCTAAACTTAAAAAGGAAACTTATGGAAATAGAGAAAGGAAGAGCTCATTGATCGTCCATGAACTTAATAGAGGTGATGAGAAACCATGTAGTGATAGAGACGGAGGAGGCAGCTTATGTTTCTATTTCATCGGGAACCTCTCGCGAGTAGATATTGTGAGTCTTGTGGGTTTCAGATGGCCCATGTAATCTTGGCATTCTCCATGTTTTTTGTAAAAACTATGAAATCCATGTCACGAATTTTTTCACTTCACCGATCAATGACCTTGCCTACTTTTGCCTCTGCCCACCGCCTCTTCGGGTCACCTGACGCCCTCACCGACATCGTAGGGGTGCAAGTTCTGTTGAGCTTGCTCAAGAGCTTGACGAGCTGGCTCGTACTTGACTCAAACTCGATCATGTCGAGCTCGATCTTGACGAGCTAGCTTTAATTCGAGTCGATCTCAAGCTTATATTATACTAATATTTGTATTATATGTATATATATTTATATATATTGGGTTTTGCTCTCACCAAGCTCGTCGAGTCGAGCTCAGCCGAGCTCGCCGAGCCCATTGAACACAAGCTTGTCGAGCTCGAGCTAAAAAAAACAGCTCGAACTCGAGCTCGAGCTGGCTATTTTCGATGAGCTTGATTCAGGCTCGGCTCGTTTGCAACCCTTGGCATCTCATCCATGCACACTGCCAGCAGGAATCTAAAACTTGCTTCTGCCGTCATCTCCATTTTTGATGTCTGTTTGGTATCCCGGTTCAAACTCCGCTGGTTAAGGTTTATTATTATTAGAATTATGACTATTTGTAGCGGCTGTTGTTTTCTGGGATAGGGAGTTAGGTACTACTCAGTGATTTGAGGAGAGTGATTGGGAGAGGAAGATGAAGGAATCTCATGGTGCAAGATGACTATCTTGTCGATGAGCCTACGATTTCCTTAAACTCTGCTCGTTAATTATATTTTTTTGTGACTGTCTGGATACAAACCCTAAAGCCCTTTTATATTATTATTTTTTTGTTGGTCATGAAGGTGCAATCAAAAGGAAGCGATCGAAGGACACGCTCATCCTCTCGGCAGTCATCGCGGCCTGCACACTTTTCCTGATCATCTACTGGCTTTCAAATGATCCAAAAGTCTCTTTTCCTGCTGCCTTTTAACAAGGTAGGAGCAAAAGTTATACTGTATCAATCCACTTTTTCTCAGCCCAACCCTAATTTCCATTCTAGTAGGGTTGTAGGAAATAAAATGAAATGTTGCAAACACAGTGGAGCCTACGGTGCACAGTATGGTCTGCATATAACAATTTACAGTGGACTCCACTATATGGTGGAATTTCATTGGTCCCGGCAGCTTCCGGAACCCGGACCCAAGAGTTTTCATCATGCGAGAATGTGTTGCATTTTTCTTACAACCAGTATATATGCCTGTTCTTGATATCATCAGTTCTTAGGTTTCTTCAGGGATTTTCAATGCAGACATATTTTTAGAGGTTTATCATCAATATGTTTTATCATTTTGTAACATGTATTAATATTTATATGCGCTATTTAGGTGAGTTCGCCGATTCGGTTGCACAAGTTTATATTCCGTCTCTTGGATGCGGTGTATTTTCGGGTTTTGATCTTGCGACCTCCCCGAGGGTGGATTATTAAAAACGTTTGGTATGGATTCTTTGTTGTTCAAATGAGGTGATTGGAACCTTTAACTTTTAACAAATAAGAGTAATTTTATCAGTAATTGAAATAACTTTATAGTCAGTTTATATATTTTATTAAAAGTTAATAATAAATGGTTTTGATTATCTGCTTAAGGGGCTACATGGGTTCTAAAAAATTCAAGTGCCATGTGTTTAACCATCTGTAGTATTGTTCATGTGAATACATTTTTGTAGTATAAATGTAAATTAATGCTCTCTTTATTAATGTTTTGAATGGTGGTGAAGTATTTATTATACCTATTGATTGCTCTTTATTTACTTTTTTGCCCTTTTAATCCCAACAAAATTTTATTCAATTTTTCTCAAAAATATGAAATAAAAGTAATAATAAAATGATATGAATATTATAAAAGTAATGAAATAGATATGTTATTGCATGGATGAGTTATATAATGCAATGAAGGTAATTGTTATTAACATATGCGTGTTTTTTGACGTGTTGTTTTTGCTCTGATGAGTTTAGATAAAATTATTGTTGTCATGAAATATAAAATTAGTATCTTTTCCAAGAGAAACTTGGTTTGAACATAAGGTCGGCATTACTAACAATAGTTTTGTAACATCGCATTCACGACCGGCACCACGGTGTAGCTAATGCTTTAGATGCTTGTATACATAATAATACCTATTTAAGCATGTATTAAATGTAATTTTATAGGTAAAGAATACTATGCATGTTAATAACATTACTAATCGATAATATATAAATATTATATAGCATTAATAGACAAGTATCTTTCTTATATTTACAAAAATTCTAAACGGATAATATGTTAGACAAATGATTGGAGCATAGCACATCCACACCCATGAATTTATTTTTTAAAATATCCTTTGGTAATTATTGGAACTATTTGACTAATAAAAATAACATTTCAATATTGTTTTAAACATTAAGGGGGCACCTTTTTAGGCTAAACTTGGCGCGGCGCTTTTGCTTTGATGAGGTCAGACGTTCATGAACGACGATTCATAACCTGTCACCACCTTGCTAAATGAAGCCTTAAATAACAAAATGTATGCAATTCTGTATATTGCGAAAAAAAAAAAGGAGACAAAATCATGAAACTCGAGTGACGTTTGATTAGACTTCTTAGGTGTTGTGCAATGAGGATGCACCACAATTTGAAAAAAACGGCATTCGTTCCACTGTTTTTTCCAAACTTGCCTTTATTATTGTCCTCCATTTTCTTTTTTATCAAGCGGTTGTTTTTTTCTTGTGGTTGTAACCGCTTGAACCGATGAAAATAGTTCCCCCAAACAACTTAACCCCCCAAACATTAAAAAGGAAGACCATACCTTGTAATTTTAATATTAACATATAGCCCCAAAACTTTAACTTCGCTAACTTCTAATGAAGGACAATCCGCCGACAAACTTTAATAAATGATAGTGCCATTTTGTGAACTGCAAATGGTTTGATGTCTTCCCGTCAAAACGACTTCAATGTAAGGGTGCATTTGGGGCATCAATTTGACTCCCTTTGTCGCTAAGTGGCGATAAATTGAGTCGTCTCAAGCAACGCGTAAGGCTTCAGTGGTGTTCGATCTACAGCGGGAAAGGAAAAGTTTTCGATGGGTTTCATTTCCCACCGGAGAGGAGCTCCATTTGGCACCAGAATGAAGCTCATCAGTGTCCCAAACAAAGCCCAAATTACAAGATTGCAAATGTCCTTATATAAACAAGCATCTAGTATTCTAGCTTGTCAAGCAATTACAATTTTCTAAGAATTACTCATCTAATTAACCACAATTACAAACAACCATTTAAAAACACTGAATATCTTATTTAAGCATCCATAACAGATCTTTATACAGACATATATAGACCCCCCCCCCCCCCAATAAAAGTCCAATTCTAATCATAAAACACAATCAATATGAACAATAACGAAAATCATACATAACTCACTACCACCCAAATATAAGGACAGAAGAAGAAAGAAGCTGTGCATATATAACTACCAAGGAATCAAAACCCTGTGATCAGAGATACTGCATATGAAAACAACTCATCAAGGGCCTAAAACTCTAATGCCCCAAAGAATATTAAATTGGAGATCTCCTATTTATTGTACTGTGAGAACACCATCCTCTGCTGCTTTCTACATGTTCAGGCACCTCCTTCTCTAGAATTCCCCAACCTTCGTGTTATGATGAATGACAAATCAGAGCAGTGCTGCGAGAAGCGCGCCAGGGTCGTCTGCTATCGAAAGTGCACCAGGTGGATCGAGTTGGAGAGGAGTTGGCATCGGTCCTTGCGGTGCGGTTGGGGTTATGCTGGGTATGCTGATCATGTGTTCCTTGAGAAGCTCTTTTAGCCTGAGTTGGAGGCAGTTAAGATTCTAGCTATATTCAAACTGAGGTGTGAGATGTCGAAAAAAAACTTACTCTAGGGTTAAGATGGGATCCCCCGAAGCAACTGTTAGGCGTAGCTGAGTTCGGTCCGAGGGGTCGGTTTCAACTCTAACCTGAAGAATTCATGAGATTAATGATTAAACACACCAAATCAAATATATTGAAAGTGTATAACATCATCATTAGCCTATTTCAAATAATGGGGATGATTTTATGAATTTTCAGTTTTTATTTATAATTATTGAGTGTTGGGGTGTTAAACCAAAATTGGGTGAATCATTTTAAAATTTCATCCAATTTACCTTTAGCTTTATCCTTTCTTCTTTGCAATCTTCGACACTGACTTTATCTGTCTAATTAGTGCATACTTGTTACAAACAAGAGTCCATGCCGAGCAACTAACTCAATGTGATGTGCGCGAGAGAGAATGAGCGACTCAAAATAACAAACATTGCATTACATTCATAAAATGATACGTGTGAGAGATAGAGAGGAGAGTTCTACGTGAAGAGAGGAGAGAGAGCCCATACAATAATGATCCTCCCCGATCCAAACACTCAAGCCTATTCCCCTTATATAGATGAGGGATGACATACATAATACTTATTATTGATAAATATTAACTGATTAATTAATACTAAATAATATCAAAATATTTTACCATAAATTTATCATGACGGCTTCCATATGCGAGCTCTGGTGGTTCCAACGAGGGGCCGCTTGGGCGAACGTATGAGTATAATACTACACCACCCTTGAAAATCGCTTGTCATCAAGTTCAAGTTTTATTTCTTGGCAGGATCTATACTAATGGTGGTGGTAGACACGATCAAGATGAAGGGCAAGGTTTGAAATGTTTTTGTCGCGCCATAATAGTGTTGGGTGCCGATGAGTTCTGGAGAAGAAAAATTGTGGGAGTGGAGTGGGTGTGAGTGGATAGAGGAGAAATGAGCAATAAAAATGAGGTGGTGTCAAGATACCAAAACAATGAGGTATGATAATTTGCCTATACACCTGGAGTTGGGCGGAAGAAAAAGGAAGATGTATCGGGTTATGCGTGGGGCCGTTATTGAGGGACGCGTCAATTCCTCTAGGTATTGGGGCATGCAAGGATCCGCAACGGAGGCTGGAATCCAGGTCGCAGGGGGTCAATCCGACAGATGAGGTGGTTGCGAGGAAGGCTCATCCAGGTGAGTGACGCTCATGGGCGGGGAAATCAGAGTAGGTGACATCATGGGCCGGGGGAAGCGGGCGTTGGACAACGGGGTGTTGTGGTTGTATTTCCTGGACCGTCGGTGGTTGTTTCTGCTCTTACGATTATACGGTGAGAAGCATTGTGTGTCAGGCAACTGAATCTGACGGTGTGGCTGTGAGCTTTAGCGCGAGGAGGATGTGAGGGGTCATGGATTGGTGGTGTGACACGCCTTCCCCGCCAGGAGCAGTAGAAGAGGGCGCAATAACGGAGTCAAGAGGGATTACAGACGGCGCAGCCTTAGTGGGAATTGTCAATCTGATGTGAGGTACCTCCACTACCGTTTGGGCAAGTCGGTAGCCGGTTAGGTGGCACGTGATAGGAAAAGTGAAATATGTATATGTCCACTATGAACAATGGTAATATATACATGTACAATAGAGAGTGATCCTAATAGCCGAGGTGATTCTAAGCTAATGTACAACATATCTACCCCCCCCCCCCCCCCCCCCCCCCCCGCACACACACACACAAACTCATGTGAGATCATACACCGAGAGTTTGGGCAGTAGATAGGCATGATAGGTCCTCCTTTGCAGCTTTGTCATCAAATCTGCAATCCGCTGCTCAGAAGGAACAAAAGAGCAAGAGTGTCACGGCCATAATGCTCACGCAGGAAGAAAGCATCCACCCAGATATGCTTGGAGAGAGTGTTTCACCGGTTTAGAGTGATCTGAATGACACTGGTGTTATCATAGTAGAGGGGAGTGAGATCTGGAGAAGAGACATCAAGTTCCTCAAGTATCCAACAGGGTCAAATAATATCCTCAACAGTGGTAGTCATGGCTCGAAGTTATGCCTCAGTGCTGGAACGAGAAACACCAGTCTGTTTCTTGGATTTCCATGCACTAAGAGAGGAACCCAAGAACAGACAGAACCAGTAATAGTACGACGGTCAACAGGATCATTAGCCCAGGTAGCATCCGAGTAAGCACGGAGATATAGAGAACTACTACTGGAGAAGAGACCACGAGAAGTCGTCGCCCTAAGATAGCGCAGAAGTCGCAACAGATGAACATAATGTACAGAGGTGGGCGCACTGACAAACTGACTCAACACATAAATAACATGGGCAATGTCTAGAGCTGTCACGGTTCCGGTTCGGTTCCGGTTCGGTTCCGGTTCTACTAAAACCATGAACCGAACCAATAAGGTAACGGTTCTTCATATTAGAACCAAAATCTTACTTGGTTTCACCAGTTCCGGTTCTGGTTCTGGTTTAATTTTTGGAACCGTCGTGTCAACGGTTCTGGTTACGATTCAACAAGAACCAAAACCAAACCGGTCACTATCGGTTCTGTCCGGTTCCATGCGGTTCGGTCCGATTCTAATCAGTTCCAACTAAAACCAAAATCAAACTTGGCGGAATGAAATAAGAGCGGACTGCAAATAGTAAAGCTCAAAACAACATCGAAATATGAATAATTTTGTTGTGCACTTCTCGACGGTCTTTTCCACGATCGGTGAGATAATATTAATTGCCTTCATACGCGTGTAGACTTGTCACAAATTCTAGTTGGCTTGCGCACGTCTCGTCAGCATGCTCAACTGTAACAACCGCCTACAATTATTTGTCTTTCATGATTACTAATAAATAGTAGTAGTATATCTTCTATATTTTTTAAATAAAATATTTCAAAAAATATGTAAGTAAAATTGAAAATATATTATATAACTGTATAAAAATAAAAATGCACTGCAAAAATTGACTTCAAATCGCACCAATGTCAAACCATACCATACGATTTTTATGCGGTGAAGTTTTGTTCGGTCCAAAATCGATCCCCTTTTGTGCGATTGCGGTTTGGATTCAAACTGCAACAACTTCACTCGTGATAATAAGTATAAATATTATAGATAAATTATAAAATAATAACAATATAATAATAATAATAAACGGATTGCGGTTCGGTTTTACTACGGTCTGGTTCGGATCAGGTCTAAAAATCTTGAAACTGCTTGAGACTTGTACGTTGCGGTTCCGGTTCCGGTCCGGATAATAAAATGTAAGAACCACATCCGGACCAATGTTGTTCACGGTTCCAAAATTCAAACCGAAACCCGAATAATTTGCGAACGGTTCGGTCTGGTTCTTTGCGGTTCCGATTCAGTTCCGATTTGATTTGCGGTTTTCGGTTTTAAGTGACATCTCTAGCAATGTCGGGCCGAGTAATGGTGAGATAGACGAGACTCCCCATGAGGTGGAAATAGCGAGTAGGATCGGAGAGGGAATGCCATCATCCAGACGTAGCTGAAGGTGGAGTTTCATAGGGGTGTCCACGGTGCGAGAGTCAGAGAGAGCAGCCCGAGCTAGGAGATCTGATGTGTAACACTGCTGAGAGCTGAAATCCGCGGTCTGTAGAGCTGATCTCAAGACCCAAAAAATAGCTCAGTTGTCCAAGGTCAGTCATCTGAAACTGCTATTGAAGGTGATGTTTGACGAAGGTCACATGAGAAGGATCATCACCAATAATAATCATATCATCCAGGTAAAGTAACAAAATGGTCCAACTACGAGAAGAGTGCACGAACAGGGAATGATCATGTGGACACGGCTGAAAACCGGTGGCTGTAATGACTGAGCTGAAACGTGCAAACCACGTGCGGGGCGCCTACTTGAGCCCATAAAGAGCTCGTCTCAAGCAGCAAACAAGGTCTAGAGGAGAGGATAGACCAGGAGGAGGAAGCATGTAGTCCTCCTGTTGAAGATCACCGTGAAGAAAGACATTCTTCACGTCGAGCTATGACAGAGACTTGTGGCGAACAATTGTAACAGCAATAAGATTTTGAACCGTAGTCATGTGAGCGACTGGAGAAAAATTCTCATCAGAGTCTCTCCCCTGCTTCTGCTGAAAACCACAAGCAAATAGTCGAGTCTTGTACCTTTTCATAGCACTATCAAAAAGAGTCTTGATCTTGAAGACCCACTTGCAAGTAATAGAAACAATGTCAGGTGAAAGAGGAACAAGATCCTATGTACGAGTGTGCTCAAGCGTCTCCAACTCAGCAGACATAACAACCTACCACTCAGATATCTGGGTAGCCTCGCGGTAGGAAGTCGGCTCTGGAATACTATAGGTAGTGGCAGGTAAGCCCAGCGGCAGGGTAGCAACGCTAACACAGTCGGGATAATGACTCTCACGAGATAGGTTGCGACGCACAGGAGGATCATCCACATGACACTAGCTGGAAGAGGCAGACACTGAGTTTGCGAGCACTGAAGGCGAGGGAATAGAAGGGGGCGATGAGTGTAGTGATATGAAAGGGGGATGATGAGCGTGTCAGAGGGATAGGTAGGTGGCGAAGTGGAGTGAGAAGTTGACAGAGTAGACTATGACAATGGATGAGGAGGTGAAAGAATAGACTGTGGCAAGGAGGGAGGTGATGAAGTAGACTGCGGCAAGGGAAGAGATGGACATACCGGAGGAGAGTATACTTGAGGCAAAGAGATGAGAAGAATGAGAAACTATGCGTCAGAGGGAGTAATAGATGAGTGTGAGGTCGAGTGGACAGATGACACAAAGAAAGGGTGAGACTCATTAAAGGTAACATCACATGAGATGCGAAGTTGATGTGCAACTGGGTCATAACATTGATAGCCCTTATGCTGAGTACTGTATCCAAGGAAGGCACAAGGAATAGACTAAGCAAAAAACTTAGTACACTTGCGTGAAGGGAGTAAAACATAACACTGATAGCAGCCAAAAACACGAACATGAGCGTAACGTGAGGGTTGATAGTACAGACACTCACTGAGAGATTGGACCTGAAGGAAAGTGGATGGTTGCAGGTTAATAAGATAGATAACGGTGGAAACAGCCTCATCCCAGAAATGAGGAGGAACGTGAGAGGAAATAAGAAGGGTGTGAGTTGTCTCAATAATGTGTTGATGCTTGCTTTCAGCGGTGTCATTCTGAGCGTGTGCACTGGGACAAGCAAGCTGAGAGAGAGTGTTGTGGGTAGCTAGCAGATCTCAAAAGGCATAAGAGAGATACTCCCCCCTGAGTCAGAACGAAAAATGCGTATGGAAGCATAAAACTGTGCGCACCATAGCAGAAAAAGTAGCATAAATATGAAAAAATTCAGATCAAGAATGCATAAAGTGGACCCAACAATAACGAGAATAGCCATCAACAAAAAGATCATAATACTGTTGTCCGCCCTTGGATACAAAAGGTGCATGTCCTCATACATCAGAATGAATGAAATCTAAAAGGCGCTGATATTGACGTGTTATTGTGTTATTTTTATTCCTTGTATCTTATATATATATACCCTCTTTATGTGGATGAATAAACCAATTTTATACTCTCATCTGATTTAGTATCAGAGGAAGCGTGCCCGATCTCGTTGTACCCTATTTCCTGCATTGCCCGATCCCACATCGCCGCCTCCCGCATCGTGCCGTCTTTCGCGTTGATGTGAGACCCTCGCCGCTTCCTGCATTGTGCCTCCTCGCCGCTCCCGCCTCCCGCATCGCGTCTCCCGCATCGGGTCTTCCGCGATTCTCGCATCACATCTTCTGTTGATCCCGCATCGTGCTTGTAGCCGCTCCTTTCTCCTGCGAAAGCCATGCGTGTCTTCCGCATCGTGTTGTAGCCGATCCTTTCTTCCCTTGGATCATTCCTTTCCTCTGCTGATTTGGTTGGTGGTTACCGCCCCTTCCCTCCTTTTCTCCTCATGACCTAGATCTGTGATCTACAGTCTTCCTTTTTATGTGGGATAGGTTCTTCTGTTTAAGGGTTTCCTTGCTTTCCTCCCTTAGAGTTTTTTTTTTTCATTCCCTTGTTCCCATCTCATGGATTCCTCCCTCTTCAGTTCGAATGATGGCTTTGCACGGCGCATTACTACTGCCCTTCTCAATGACAAATTTTATCGCTTGGTCCAACTCCGTGCGAGTCCATCTTGCCAGACACGACAAGCTTGATTGGCTTGAACCTAATGGTGTTCCCAAGCCTTGCGATGAAAAGACAATCCGTCAATGGCGCACGAAAAATTTCAAGATTCTCGGGTGCCTTCAGTGCTCCATGGAGCCCCGGATTTACGAGCAGTTCATGCGATTCGATTCAGTGCAGTCTCTTTGGGTTGCCTTGGTGCGTACCTACGGTCACACACGCGTTGATACATGGATTTATTCCGTCTTTCAGGAGATTTCTACCACTCGTCGGGGGGACCGTTCTGTGCACGAGTATTTTACCTTTCTCTCAGGGAGATTCCAGGAGCTTTCTGATCCTAAGCCGCTTAGTGCTTTTTCACATCCAGAGGACCTGCTTGTTGCCAAGCGTTGGCAGTTGAAGCGAGAGACCTATCAGTTCCTGATAGGCTTGAGGCCCGAGTTTGAGAAGATTAGGGTTCAGATTGTCAGCATGAACCCTCTTCCTGATATCTTGGATGCTTATTCCATGGTGGAGGAGCATGAGCGTCGTGCCCGCCTGACTGTTGTTTCGCCCATTCTAGCTTTTGTTTCTATTCCAGACCAAATGGCCCTGGCTTCAAATCGTACTTCTTCTGTGCGCGGGGGGCGTACTTCTACCTCTAAAGGTCGCGGGGGTGGCCGTGGCAGCCCATTTGCTTCTGTTCAGTGTCAGCACTGCCTCCGGACTGGTCATGAGAAGGCCCGATGCTGGCTACTCTTTCCTCACCTACGCCAGCAGTTCCCTGCCACGCGTGTTGCTGCCGTTACTTCATCCGACTTTGGGGGCCAACCTGATTCCACTGCCTCTTCTGGGGCTCCTTCCGCCGACTGGAGTCAGCTTATGGCTCAAGTGCAGCAGCTCCAGTCTCAGCTTCAGCTGCAATCTCTGTTTCAGACTCTGCACCAGCCTCTTCCTGCTCAGTCGTTGCATGTCTCCTTGTCGTTCTCGTCGACTTCAGCGTCTGCATCAGGTACCCCGATGGCCTTTCATGTCACTCAAGAGGGGTCTGCTTCTCCCTGGATGATTGACTCTGGGGCCACTGATCACATGACTGGTGAGACACGCTTGTTCTCTGCTCTGGAGTCTCCGAGCGTCCATCGGCAGGTTCGCCTTGCCGATGGATCTGTGACCCCCATCCTTCACCTGGGCACAATTCCTCTGTCTCCCTCCTCCTTGGGTTCAGTTCTTCATGTTCCCAAACTTGCTTTAAATCTTCTTTCTGCTAGTCAATTGACTCGTTCGATGCACTACTCAGTGACATTTTTTTCTTTCTGGCTGTGTTTTTCAGGACCTGACCACAATGAGGACTTTTGGCTACGACCGTGAGCGCGACGGGCTATACCAGCTGGATCTTCCACCTCCTTCACCCCGTCTCTCACCCCCATCCATCGTTGCTGCTACTACTTCACCTGCTCTTTGGCATGCTAGACTGGGGCATGCGAGTCCCCAGATTGTGTTGTATCTTTTTTCGAGTGTCTCATTTGAGAACTCTTTTCAGTGTGATGTGTGTCAGCTTAGCAAACATACACACACTTCTTATCTTGTTTCTGTTTCTCGTAGTTCTGCACCGTTTGATATTATTAATTCAGATGTTTGGGGCACTGCCGTAGTTATTTCTTATAATGGTTTTTGGTATTTTGTTACTTTTATAGATGTTTATACCTGTTGTTGTTGGGTCTATCTTATGCATGCCAAATCTGATGTCTTTGATTTATATACCCAGTTTACTAGTATGATTCAGACTCAGTTTTCCTCTCGTATTCAGGACCTTCGCTCCGACAATGGGGGAGAATATACTTCTTCCTCCTTCACTGCTTTCCTTGCTAGCCAAGGAACACTTCATCAATTTTCTTGTCCCTATACACTAGAACAGAACGACTTGCCGGAACGCAAGAATCGTCATCTCTTGAATGTGACACGGTCTCTTCTTC
Source organism: Platanthera guangdongensis (assembly GCA_039583875.1). Taxonomy (NCBI): domain Eukaryota; kingdom Viridiplantae; phylum Streptophyta; class Magnoliopsida; order Asparagales; family Orchidaceae; genus Platanthera; species Platanthera guangdongensis. The sequence goes on from CM077152.1 coordinate 45,384,039, forward strand.
GTGGATCTCACGTTACCAAGTCGTTTTGGAGTGTCGCCCTGCTTACGGGGACCTTCTTAGTCAACAGTCTGCCTTGTCAGCCTTTAGCGGGTCGGGCACCCCTTAGTTTTCTATCTCCCCGCCGCCCTCTGTTTCTCGTTCCGCTCCGGGTGTTTGGGTGTGTGTGTTTTGTCCAGGACCGACGTCCGACTCAGACAAAGTTTGATGACAAAGCTATCTGGTGCCTATTTTTGGATATTCCTCTTCCAAGGGCTATCAGTGTTTTGACCCTCTTCTCGTAGGACTTTTCACTTTCTAGATGCTACGTTCTTTGAGAATGTCCCATTCTATGGTCCCTCCCCTGTCCTTATTGCTCCTTCTGCGCCGCCACAGCCGGCTCTGGTTGCCCTTGCTCCGCTGCACGACTCTCTTCCATTGCAGACTTACACTTGTGGCCCACGCGGGCCCTCCCATGTCCACCCTATTCTTCGGGATCCACTAGTTACGACAAGCAGGGGGCAGCGAACGGGCTCGGTGAAACGAGCGTGGGCAGCGTACTTTATTTCCTGGCTCACGATCTGCAGAATTAGATCTGCTGGAAGAAGCAATCGAGAGAAGTTGAAATCGGGAGAACCTGAAGTACAATCGGCGAAAATAGAAGATCAGTAGTTGCAGCAAATAAGGCGCGGATCGTCAGTTACAGGAATCAAGCGCGGATCATCACTTGTGGAATTGGGTGATTGCAGCGATCGACATCGGCACGTCTTGCGTGAGGATCGTCGATCGGCAGTTGCGGAATTGGGTGGTTACAACGATCAGGAGCGGAGCGTTTGCGGGAGGATCATCAATCTGCACCAGGCGCACAGACTAGGGCATCCAGGGGAGCGACCGGAGAGCAGCGCATGAAAGGATCTTGCAACAGGAAGCGACGGGATCGAGCAGCGGGGAAGCGACGGGATCGATTGACCGTGGAAGATGACGCGCGTTCTGCAAGAGCGGCTAGGGTAGGGTTTTCCTTCGCTCTGATACCATGATAGGAAAAGTCAAATTTGTATATGTCCACTATGAACAATGGTAATATATACATGTACAATAAATGGTGATCCTAACACCCGAGATGACTCTAAGCTAATGTACAACATATCTAACAGCATCGCCAGATCACACAACCAATCAAGTTTGGCCATGGAGAGGATGTTTGTAAGCATAGCGTTATGCCAATCGAGGCTCTCGTGAATCAATGTGGCGGTGGAGGACATTGCCAGAGAGGATGTTTTCCTATTGGCGGTCGAAAGGAGCGCTGGTGGAAATCCGGCGACGGAAACCGCGACCAAAAAACAGGCCGGACCAATTGTTACGAACAATAGTCAATGATGCGTGACTCACTCAATGTGATGCGCACAAGTGAGAAAATGAGCTACTTAAAACAACAAATATTGCATGAGAGAGAGAGAGGGAGGCATACATAGTCCTAAGAGAAGAGAGACAGATAGAGGGGGAGAGAGAGAAAAAGAGAGGGGGAGAGAGAGAGAAAAAGAGACGGAAGAGAGCCCATACAATAATGATCCTCCTCGATCTAAACACTCAAGCCATTCTCCCTTTTATAGATGAGGGAGGCATGCATAATACTAATTAATTAATATTAGCTGATTAATTAATAACAAAATATTACATTTCACCATGAACTTATCAAGGCGGCTTCCATATGGGCGTTCTGGTGATTCTGATGAAAGGCGGTCCACTTGGGCGAATGTGCGAGCGTAACAAACATCGTCTTCTTTATATTATCTTCGATAGATAGAACAGTTGAGAATAAGAACATCTTTTATATATTTTGAATCTAACACAGATAGATACGCCACCACTAATATACACAAGAGGGACTCTTAATACACTATAAGAGGTGAGGGACCAATCTAGAGGAGAAGAGTAAAAGTAGCGTGGGCCCATAGAGTGGGCCTTCTATATGGGTATTTACTTCACCTCACCCCTCCCTCAAGAGTAGATATCGATCATTCTCATTTTGGAGATATTATCAATAAAAGTGTCACATTTTAGGCTCTTACTAAAGATATATGCAAAGTTGATCTTGAGATTGAATGAATGACATACAAACATTTTTTTTCAAATGATCTTAAATGAGGTATATGTTAGATTGGATTGTGCATAATGTTAATAGTTGTTTTGTTGTCGCAATAGAGCTGAGGGTCTTCTATCTTGTAAACCTAGATCATACATTACAAACTAGACCTGCAAACCCTGGCATATCCCCTGTGATCCCGCTCTGTAATCGTCTTTTGTGCTTGATCGAGCTACCAAATTTTGTTTCTTACTTCGCTAAATCACGAGATTTACTCCAACAAAGGTACAATATACAGTGGTTGATTTCCTAACATCTTGACTTCCGAGCCAATTTGCATGTGCAAACTTCAATATCCAGATGATTATTTCGAGCAAAGAGAATTGCTCGACCAGTAGACATCTTTAGCTACCTCAATAGCCACATAGTTGCTTCCTCAAGCCACAATCTTAGTGAGTGCATGTACCGACTTAATTGTAACATCCATAAATCTAACGCGAAATTATTTAAAATTTGTAGGGGCAAGTCGCGACGGATTTTGATCGAGGCAGCGCGTCGTCAAGGTACAATGATATTATACGTATATTTCGCGTCCGTTAATTGGAGAAGTGTGCTAGTCATAATGATAGTGTAACACATTTTATGTTAGTGACGAAGGCGCGACAAATTAATGTGTGTTGAATAGGAGTAAATGAGAATTTCTATTTTGGGGTGCCAATAGCTGGTTTCAATCCCCCCCTATTCTTACGGTTATCAAAACCGCAAGTATTAAAATCCCGCAATCTCTTTCTTCTCACGGGATTTAGAAACCGCAAGCCTCCCGACGCCCCTTTCCGCAAGCAGACCCGCGACTTTTCCGTCTCCCGCTGCGATCGAAGCCGGCGCATCCCGCTACCCTAGCCGTCGGCTATTTATCCACCGGAACTCCTCTCCGACCACTCCTCCCTCCTCTACGAGCGCCGGTGGACATTCCTTTTCCTTCCTTGGCCGTGGAAGTGTCGGATTCAACCCTAGCCGGTGGAACTTGGAATTTTTCGGTTTCGGTGAGTTTATTCCTTCCTTTTCTCCATTTTCTCACGGAAATCCTTCGATTTCGGAGTTAGTATAACCTAGGTTTTCTTCTTTGTGCCCTAATTAGCTTTTGGAGCACTGTTTCCACCGCGAAATTGGAGTTGGGCGCATTGGAAGCTTCAATCCCTCCCACGTGAAAGTAGTACGCTATGTTAGCCATTAATTTTGGACGACTCCAGCATTTTGAAATTTTTTTTCAAAAGGTTAACCCTAAGGGGAAAATGCGATAATTAGGACTGCTTTGAAATTGCAGGAGTTTGGTGGGGTCGGGGCAACTTTCTGAGGGTCCCCAGCAGTAGGATTTGCTTTTGGAAGAGAAAATGTCGCCGCGCAGAGTATACGAGCGTCGCAGCACCCCTGTAAGGAAATCCTAATTTCTTTTAGTCAGACATATCAAGTAATTATATTTTATACGCATGAGTAGGTTTCGTACAAGCATCATAACCATGCATAGAAAAGTGTGGCAGTAGGAAAATAATTGTGGAAATGCGTATGATAACGCCTTCTTCCATAACCACGTTAGTAAAGCCATGAATAGTTAGTTAAGTACGAAACTTCACACGTGTACGTAAGTTTGGAGGTTGTCCAATCAAAGGTGCGAAAATCCCTTCAAGTTGACTACGAGAAAGTCAAGGGTCGCTCAGTAGTACACCAGAAAAGATATCCCATGCAGAGTAGCGTCAGACCAAAAAGGTCAGTAGCACACCAGTCTTTTCGTGCTTGGTAGAAGCGCACTACCATCCTCATAGGGCATATGATATCCTATGAGCTTCAGAGTCTTGGGGGTTGACTCCCCTTGAGACAATTAGTAGATTCGAGACCGTGTCCGCGCGACACTAGAACAATTGAGTTCGGGTCGTCAGTTTCAGATTTTGCGCGTTAGGAGCTACTCTGCCTAGAGCCTTTCCAGTAAACGTGTAGGCTAGAATACACCTAGAACTCAAGTACAAACTTCACGTGAGACAGTACACTAGTTAGTGAACGTCAGGACTTGGGTAAATGAACGGAAAGTCATGAATATAGAACTATAGTGTGTTCACCAGGAAGTATAGGAAAAACATGCATAACATATAACATAAAATGTTTTTTTCAGTGCACGGGACTAGTTTTAAAGACATGCATGCATTCATATGTAAATCTGTTTTAGTGTCACTAAGGGAAATTGTTTTTCTTTACTCTGACCCTTCGTGGGCAATGTTTTTCAGGTGATCAAGGTGGGAAACTACGTCTAGGATGAGCGTCATTGTGGTGTCAGTTTGTAGTACTTTTACCATTCAGTTTACTCTATTTCAGCATGTACTTGTAGTTGTAGACAATGTATCTCATTAATATTTTATATATCTTGTATCAGACTTATTATGATAGTTCAGATTTTCAGTTATTACAATTCAATTCTTTTTTAGTAGCTCTATGAATCCAAACATCAGATATGTAGTTAACCTTAGTTTATTTTTTTTACTTCCGCTGTAAGTATTAAATCTGTTTAGTTTGAACTTTTATTACCTGCTGCTACTAGTTTTAATATTGTTTCCTAGTTTTCTTTATATCACTGACCCGGCCGAACGGCTGATTTCTGTAATACTGGGAAGGGGTGTTACAAATTGGTATTAGAGCCAGATTTAGGATCCCTGGACCCTAGAAGGTTTTCACAGAGCCATAGGATTGTGTAAGAGTAAACTCTTGTTAGTAGAGTATTTTAAGTTGCGTTCAAGGCTTAGTTTTCGCAAGAGTACGAAATAAAGTTACGAAGCCAGATTTTGCAGATGCTTGATAAATAATCAGATTTCTTTTATATGTTCTATCAGGCAACTCGAGTAAGTGAACCGGGTGAATCTTCACGTCAGGACCCTGTTCCTAACGCGACTATGGGAGATTCTGCCGTGCCGCAGGTACCACCAGTTCCAGCAGCTACAGAGGGTACTGACATAGCGTCTCATATTGCCAAGGCGGTTACTGTTACCTTGATGGAGTTTCAGAGAGGATTGGCTGCAGGGTTTCCAGTTCCAGTACAAGTACCAGCCCCTGCACCAGCTCCTGCCCCAGCACCTGTGGAGATGACCTTGGAGCGTTACTTGAGGAACTTTATAGAACTTCAGCCTTCAAACTACAGTGGGGACGAGACCCCGATGGACACAGATGATTGGGTGGCAAACACCAGAGACCTGCTGGATGTATTGGAGTGCCCAGAGAACAAGAAGGTTCCTCTGGCAGTTTTCCTCCTCCGAGGTGAGGCAAAGGTTTGGTGGGACAAGTACCGGACAGATGACCCCGCAGGTATATGGTTATGAAATTTCTTTTATCTTTTGGAAGTGATACGTTCTTTTTAAATAATATGACCATGTTTTTGGCCAGGTCGTACGCCAGACATGTTTACGTGGGGCGAATTTTCTAGAGCCCTTGCGAGTTGGTTCGTGCCTCCTTCCGCACGACGAGGTCTACAGGAGAGATATCTTAGGCTTTTCCAGGGGGACAAGACTGTTGCTGAGTACGAGCGAGAGCTTACCCATCTGCCTCGATATGCGGGCGTGATGCAGGGAGACCAGACTGAGAAGTGCAGCCGTTTTGTGGATGGTTTACGTGACTCGTTGAGGCAGCCGCTAATGACGATGGTCAACGCTGATTACAGGAGCTTAGTGGATACGACTCACAGGCTGTAGGCTGACCAGCAGAAGGTTCAAAAGCGAAGTAATTTTTGTGCGAAGCGATCTCAGGATTCGCATCAGTCGCAGCAGAGCGGGAATGACCAGGGGAAGAACTGGAACAAGAAGCAGAAGCCTGATACGAGGAAGAATGGTCAATCTGGTGACAGGAGCAGGGACTACCCCCTTTGTCCCAAGTGTCAGCGTCGTCATCCAGGAGAGTGTTTGGCCAGCGCGGGCGTGTGTTACAAGTGCCGTCAACCAGGACACATTGCTCGTTTCTGTCAGGAAGGTGACTCGAATCAGGTAATCAACCTTGTTTTATTTTGCACATTTATAAATTTTCGGTAGATGGCAAATGTATTTTGTTCCTGCAGTCGAAGTATGAGATTGGTGGCCCTAGCAGAGCATACAAGGGCAAAGCGTTGATGATTACTGATGGAAGACCACAGCAGGGTTGAGATTTGGTGCAGCCCAGAGCTTATGAGCTTGGTCAGCAGGAGGCTAAGGAGCAGGAGGATGTAGTGACAGGTAAGTGTTTACTTTGCCTGATAAGTTTATTTAATACTCCGTAGTGACACTCTTTTTATTTTTGAAAATCATTCATGTAGGCATCCTTATGATTCGTAATTTACCCTCTAAGATTCTGTTTGATACGAGTGTCTCGCACTCGTTTATCGCAGAATCTCTAGTGCGTAAGTTGAATTTAGAAGTCGTCTCAGAGACTATAGCGCTGGATGTTATGATGCCGAATGGATCCCTTCTGCAGACCAGAGATAGGTGCATGGTACCGGTGCAGTTTGGTGACACCGAAATTGTTGTGGAAGCTTTGCAACTACCTATTGCAGGATTCGATCTAATTTTTGGAATGGACTGGCTTTTGGCAGTCAACGCCGGGATTGACTGTAGAGCGAAGCAGATACAGTTTGATGGCCCCAATCAGACTTCATTTTCTTTTCAGGGCTTGAAGGGAGTAGTGAAAATGATTATATCTGCAGTCCAAGCGAGAAGGTGCATCAGTAAGGGTTGTGAAACCTTCGTAGTACTAATGAATGCAGAGACTAAGGCTGACTTGTCAGAGGTAGCAGTGATGCAGGAGTTCCCCGATGTTTTCCCGGAAGAGCTCCCTGGTGCCCCTCCAGATAGAGAGATTGAGTTCCCGATAGACTTGCAGCATGGGGCTACACCGGTAGCCAAATCTCCCTATCGGATGGCTCCAAGGGAACTAGCAGAGTTGAAGAGTCAGTTGCAGGAGTTGCTTGATTTAGGTTTTATACGCCTCAGTACTTCACCATGGAGTGCTCCAGTGCTTTTTGTGAAGAAAAAGGATGGTAGTCTGAGACTGTGCATAGACTACCGTGAGTTGAACAAGCTGACAGTAAAGAATAAATACCCGATTCCCAGGATTGATGATTTGTTTGACCAGTTGGTGGGATCGAACACTTTCTCCAAGTTAGATCTGAGGTCAGGCTATCACCAGTTAAAGATTCGTGACTTGGATATTCAGAAGACGGCTTTCAGCACCAGATATGGACACTTTGAGTTCGTGGTCATGTCGTTCGGGCTGACCAATGCCCCTTCAGTATTTATGGACCTAATGAACAGGGTATTTCGGGACTACTTGGATCGTTTTGTCATCGTCTTTATAGATGACATCTTGGTGTTCTCTAAGAGTGCAGAAGATCATGCAACACACCTCAGAATTGTTTTGAGCACACTCAGGAAGAATCAGTTGTTTGCCAAGTTTTCAAAGTGTGAGTTTTGGCTTTCAGCGATTGCATTCTTAGGCCACATCATCAGTCAGAAAGGGGTTAGTGTTGATCCGAAGAAGATAGAGGCCATTAAGGGTCGGCCAAGGCCGACGACAGTTTCAAAGGTTCGCAGTTTTTTGGGTCTTGCTGGCTACTACAGGAGATTCATCAGAGATTTTTCAAAGATAGCCTTACCACTGACTTCTCTCACTATGAAGGGTAAGGGTTTGGATTGGACGGTGGAGTGTGAGTTGGCGTTTGAGGACTTGAAGGGCAGGTTGATGACCGCACCGATTTTAAGTTTACCTTCAGGGCCTGACGGGTTTCAGATCTACAGCAATGCATCAGGTCAGGGTTTGGGATGTGTTCTCATGCAGCATGGAAAGGTCGTAGCATATGCCTCGAGACAATTAAAGGTTCATGAGAGGAACTATCCAGTGCATGACTTGGAGCTTGCAGCAGTCATACATGCCCTAAAGATTTGGAGGCACTATCTCTATGGAGTGCGTTGTGAGATCTTCACTGATCATAAGAGCCTCAAGTATATCTTTGATCAGTGAGAGCTCAATTTGAGGCAGCGCAAATGGTTAGAGTTTCTATCAGACTACGACGTAGACATTCAGTACCATCCAAAAAATGCGAACGTTGTAGCTGATGCCCTTAGCCGTAGAGGTTCATGTTTCTTTCTCCTCACTCAGCAGGAGTTAGTGCGAGAGCTGGAGAGACTGGATATTACCGTTGTACCACGCAGTAGTTTTGGTTCTGCAAGTTTGAGTTGGATGGAGATTACCTATGATATCAAGGATAGAATCAGGACAGCTCTACCGTTGGATCCAAAGATGACAGAGATTTGGAGCTCAGTGCAGACAGGTCAGAAGGAGGGATTCACTATTCAGGATGATTTATTGTTGTTTGATAGCATGGTGTGTATCCCCGATGTTAGTCACCTTCGCGAGGATATTTTATTTGAGGCACACAATTCCAGATATTCTATACATCCGGGTAGCACGAAGATGTATGCAGATCTCAAAAAGTTAGTCTGGTGGCCAGGCTTGAAGAGTGTTGTTGCAGTTTATGTAGGAAAGTGCGAGACGTGCAAGTTGGTTAAGGCCGAGTGTCAAAGGCATGGAGGCAAGTTGCAGTCACTTCCCATTCCTGAGTGGACATTCAAAGATATATCCATGGATTTCATTCATGGACTGCCGAGATCACAGAGTGGGAATGACTCCTTATGGGTTATAGTTGATCGGCTTTCTAAGGTCGCTCATTTTATTCCTCTTAAGAAGACAGATCAGGGTCCTAGATTAGCTCAGTTATATGTGGACGAGATAGTTCGACTTCACGGCGTTCCCAAGACTATAGTTTCGGACCGAGATGACAGGTTTACCTCCAGGGAGTGGCGTTACGTACAGGAGCGGTTGAGTACCAGGTTACATTTCAGCACCGCTTTCCATCCCCAGACAGATGGACAGACTGAGCGCACAAATAGGACTTTGGAGGATCTGCTGCGGATGTGCATTTTGGACTTTGGAGGAAAGTGAGAGAAATATGTCACACTAGTGGAGTTCTCCTACAACAACAGTTTTCAGACAAGTATTGGGATGACACCATTTGAGGTCCTCTATGGCAGACGTTGTCGGACACCGTTATGCTGGGCTGAAAATGAAGAGAGGTCCACAATCAGGGAGTCATGGATTGATAAGACCGCTGATAGGATCAAGCTTATTCAGGAGCGTATGAAGACAGCTCAGGATCGCCAGGCCAAGTATCATGATCAGAAGCACAGGTCAGTAGAGTTCAGTGTTGGAGACTACGTTTATCTGAAGGTCAGACCAGTCAGAGGAGTTTCTAGAATAAAGCGGATGAAAAAGCTGAGCCCCAGATTCGTTGGTCCTTTTGTGGTGCTGGAAAGAATTGGTGAGGTTGCTTACAGATTGGCTTTACCTGAGGAAATGAGTGGTGTACATGATGTATTCCACGTCTCCTATCTGAGGAGAGCAGTCAGAGATTTCAGTCAGATCATCAGTACCGAGGAAGCACCAATTGAGACAGATCTTAGTATTGGGGTTAGACCAGTCAGAATAGTGGATTCAAGGATACAGAAGCTCAGAAATAGAGAGATTCGCATGGTCAAAGTCCTTTGGATGAACTGTGGCAGACCAGAGTATACTTGGGAGCGTGAGGATGAACTTAAGAGCAATGCAGACTATTCTTTTCTATTCGATTCAGGTATGGTTACAATTTTCGAGGACGAAAATTTTTGTTATGAGGGGAGATTTGTAACATTCATAAATCTGATGTGAAATTATTTAAAATTTGTAGGGGCAAGTCGCGACGGATTTTGATCGAGGCAGCGCGTCGTCAAGGTACAATGATATTATACGTATATTTCGCGTCCGTTAATTGGAGAAGTGTGTTAGTCATAATGATAGTGTAACACATTTTATATTAGTGACAAAGGCGCGACAAATTAATGTGCGTTGAATAGGAGTAAATGAGAATTTCTATTTTGGGGTGCCAATAGCTGGTTTCAATTCCCCCCCCCCTCTATTCTTACGGTTATCAAAACCGCAAGTATTAAAATCCCGCAATCTCTTTCTTCTCACGGGATTTAGAAACCGCAAGCCGCCCGACGCCCCTTTCCGCAAGCAGACCCGCGACTTTTCCGTCTCCCGCTGCGATCGAAGCCGGCGCATCCCGCTACCCTAGCCGGCGGCTATTTCTCCACCGGAACTCCTCTCCGACCACTCCTCCCTCCTCTACGAGCGCCGGTGGACATTCCTTTTCCTTCCTTGGCCGTGGAAGTGTCGAATTCAACCCTAACCGGTGGAACTTGGAATTTTTCGGTTTCGGTGAGTTTATTCCTTCCTTTTCTCCATTTCCTCACGGAAATCCTTCGATTTCGGAGTTATTATAACATGGGTTTTCTTCCTTGTGCCCTAATTAGATTTTGGAGCACGGTTTCCACCGCGAAATTGGAGTTGGGCGCATTGGAAGCTTCAATCCCTCCCACGTGAAGGTAGTACGCTATGTTAGCCATTAATTTTGGACGACTCCAGCATTTTGAAATTTTTTTTCAAAAGGTTAACCCTAAGGGGAAAATGCGATAATTAGGACTGCTTTGAAATTGCAGGACTTTGGTGGGGTCGGGGCAACTTTCTGAGGGTCCCCAGCAGTAGAATTTGCTTTTGGAAGAGAAAATGTCGCCGCGCCGAGTATACGAGCGTCGCAGCACCCCTGTAAGGAAATCCTAATTTCTTTTAGTTAGACATATCAAGTAATTATATTTTATACGCATGAGTAGTTTTCGTACAAGCATCATAACCATGCATAGAAAAGTGTGGCAGTAGGAAAATAATTGTGGAAACGCGTATGATAACGTCTTCTTCCATAACCACGTTAGTAAAGCCATGAACAGTTAGTTAAGTACGAAACTTCACACGTGTACGTAAGTTTGGAGATTGTCCAATCAAGGGTGCAAAGATCCCTTCAAGTTGACTACGAGAAAGTCAAGGGTCGTTCAGTAGTACACCAAAAAAGATATCCCATACAGAGTAGCGCCAGACCAAAAAGGTCAGTAGCACACTAGTCATTTCGTGTTTGGTAGAGACACACTACCATCCTCATAGGGCATATGGTATCCTATGAGCTTCAGAGTCTTGGGGGTTGACTCCCCTTGAGATAATTAGTAGATTCGAGACCGTGTCCGCGCGACACTAGAACAATTGAGTTCGTCAGATGGTCTCGGGTCGTCAGTTTCAGATTTTGCGCGTTAGGAGCTACTCTGCCTAGAGCCTTTCCAGTAAACGTGTAGGCTAGAAGACACCTAGAACTCAAGTACAAACTTCGCGTGAGACAGTACACTAGTTAGTGAACGTCAGGACTTGGGTAAATGAACGGAAAGTCATGAATATAGAACTATAGTGTCTTCACCAGGAAGTATAGGAAAAACATGCATAACATATAGCATAAAATGTTTTTTTCAGTGCACGGGACTAGTTTTAAAGACATGCATGCATTCATATGTAAATCTATTTTAGTGTCACTAAGGGGAATTGTTTTTCTTTACTCTGACCCTTCGTGGGCAATGTTTTTCAGGTGATCAAGGTGGGAAACTACGTCTAGGATGAGCGTCATGGTGGTGTCAGTTTGTAGTACTTTTACCATTCAGTTTACTCCATTTCAGCATGTACTTGTAGTTGTGGACAGTGTATCTCATTAATATTTTATATATCTTGTATCAGACTTATTATGATAGCTCAGATTTTCAGTTATTACAATTTCATTCTTGTTTAGTGGCTCTGTGAATCCAAACATCAGGTATGTGGTTAACCTTAGTTTATTTTTTTTACTTCTGTTGTAAGTATTAAATCTGTTTAGTTTGGACTTTTATTACCCGCTGCTACTAGTTTTAATACTGTTTCCTAGTTTTCTTTATATCGCTGACCCGGTCGGACGGCTAATTTCTGTAATACTGGGAAGGGGTGTTACATTAATATCCTAATTGCATATAAGATATAAAGTCGGGTGAGAGTGAGATAGAAAAGTCTTCCAATTAATCTCTGATAGCTTGACCAGAATTTTTCGCTATTCGTGCCTTCGTCAAATTTGCAGTTGACTTCAATAGGAGTATCAATTGGTGCACGACTGAGTATCTTAGTTTCTTCAAGGAGATCAAGGGCATAATTACTCTAGGAGATAAGAAATCCACGATGAGATCTAGCAACTTCAATTTCTAAGAAAAAATTGAGCTTATGTATGTTCTTGATCTCAAACTCTTAGCATACACATGCTTTAAGCCATGTGATTTCTTTTGGATCATTTTCGGTGATAATAATGTCATCTACATAGGCATTAAAAATTAATACTTTCTCTTTTTGTTGTTTAATGAAGAGAGTGTGATCAGAATGCACTTCTTTGTACCCTAAGAGAATCGTGGCTTTGTGAAAAATTCTGAACCATGCTCGCAGGGATTGTTTGAGATATAACGACCTTTTGAGATGACAAACAACTTCATCTATCCCATGTTTTAGGAATCCTGACAGGAACTTCATATGAACATCTTCCTCAATGTCGCCATATAAGAATGCATTTTTGATATCCAGTTGTTGCAACTCCCAACCAAGACAAGTAACAAATGATAAAACAATTAGGATAGTATCCATTTTGCCACCGACGCAAATGTTTCGTGATAGTCAACTCCAAGAGTTTGAGTAAACCCTTATATCTCTCTACCACCCCTTTCGAGTTTGCTTGACCGAGAAGATCCACCTAGACCCAAATGGGTTCTTCCCAGATGGAATAGGAGAGAGTTTCCATGGTTACAATGCAAGCATCTGTTCTTTCATTATCGTCCTTTATGTGGGTATAACAATTGCATTCTCCCAAGTTTTAGGCATAATGACAGAGCAAGGGAGGAAATAAACCCCTGACGTGTTGCAGCTAGATGATGATATGAGATATACTTGACAATATGATGTTGTGTAAAGGTAGTCTTACCTTTAAGATGTATAAGGGGGAGATGGCAGTCTTCGTCGAAATCTGATGCTGAAGCAGGTATTGGGAGTGATGGAACTGCTAATGGTTGTACAATCTCAACACCAATAGTCCTCTGTTGATAGACTTGACGGAGAGGGGGAACGAGAGTAGGAAGATGTGGACCGGCCAAAGGAGGTGAAGTATTCGGAGTAGGGATTGGCGATGGTAAATAAGGAGCGATAACATGAGAGGGAATGGAATGAGCTTAAATTTTCACTTCCCCAAAAGAAGGGATAAAGAAAGGTTCCCCTTCACGAAAGGTAACATACATGGTACAAAAAAGCGGAGGAATAATGATATTACTGATATCCTTTTGTATTGGATGAATAACCAACAAAGAACATTTTTAGAGCGAGTTGCGAGTTCATCGCGCCGAGGGAGATGAATGTGAACAAAGCAAAAAAACCAAAAAAAATGATGCGGGAGATGAGAGGTGTGTGGACACCACACTTGGTAAATAAATGAGAGATAAACAAGTCGTATTATAGAGTACTAGAGGGTAATCGATTAATATAGGTACGCCACAGTTAGAACATCTCCACCCCAATAAGATTTAGGTAAATGCATCATACTAAGTAATGGGCAACATCCAAGAGAGTTGGTTCTTGCGCTCAGAAATACCATTTTGAATAGATGTATGGACACATGTAATTTGATGAGACATCTGTGATCAGTGAGATATGATCAAAAAAACATGTTGTGATCATATTCACCCGCATTGTCGCTACAAAGAGACCAAATAGTTCTGGCAAATTGGGTAATAACAATTTGATGGAAAGTTTTAGAGCAACTAAAAACATCACTTTTCTTTTTGAACCAGTACACCTACGTAGAACAAGAGAAACAATCAATAAAATTATAAACCAATGATGTCAAATAAAGAGATCACGGGTGAAGAGCCCCAAACACCAACATGAATAATATCAAAGGACAACATGCTTCGAGATGAAATATTAGTTGGACTCTGTTGAATATGTTTAGATAAGTTAGAAGCATCACACACAAGTTTCAACATCGTAGAAAACATAGGAAATATTTTGAGAAGATAAACAAGAGAGGCATGTCTGAGACTCTGATGCCAACATTGAACATCCAAATAGGAAGGAAAACGAGCACTTGAGAGGGCCTGGGAAGCTTGAGGATCCAACGTGTGCAATCCTTTGTAGTTCCAACCACTCCCAATATGCCGCTTCGTCGCCAAATCCTAAAAAAACAATCATCAGGAAGAAATGCTATGGAGCAATTTAAGGAGCTAGTTAAACGACTAATGGAGAGCAAGCTTTGACTAAATGATGGAACATGTAAAACAAAAAACAGAGGGAGAGCACAGGAGCATAAGATTGTCCCTTTGTCCGGAATGGAGGATCCCTTTGCAGTGTTCATTTTATCTCAACCAGAGAGGGAGTGTATGAGGTAAAACCTGAATACATTCCCTTCATGTGATCTGTCGTACTGAAATCAATAATCCAGTTAGATGAAGAGGAGGAAGAATTGGAGCTCGGTGCCCCGTAATTGCGTATGCAACAGTTGGGACATCACTTTGGGTGAGGAGGTGACGCTTCAAAGCATCGTACTCCTCAATGGAGAAATTGTAACACCCTATTTTTTATACTCTAGAGCTCATATGTATCGCTTCACACGAGCATTGTGCATTAGAAGTTCAATGTTTTGACTTAGAAAGAATTGCTGAAATTTCTTTCAAGCACGACCGTGATGAAGAAGCACAAGCGTGCACATTAAAGGAGCACGACCGTGCGCTTTTTGTGATATTTCAGGCCGAATTTAGAAATTTGTCTTTTGCCTGTGCGTATCCTTCAAGCACGACCGTTGTGCACTCCAGGTGACCATGCGCGTTAGCAGGCTCATACTCACTCTTTTTAGAGAACGTATGGTATGAGTCAAACTCAAATGGTAGACAATTCATCGAACAATGTACCCCACTGGCATGATATAGCTTTGTATCATGTGTCCCGACAAGAGTAGGCATTATGGTGGTCTCGGGCTGAGGAGAACTCATACTAGGTTGGTCAGGGTGCGGGTATTTTTGACAGACTAGCAGAACTGAAGGATTGCTCTTAACGAAAGGTGGGCTGAAATGTTTACTCAAAAGAATCTAACTGAAGGTCAATGGATGCTACATAGATCGCAGACCAAAATCCAAAACGGAAGCTAGAAGCAACTGCAACAGGCTCCTCTTGAATGTTGCTCATCACCATTAACTCGTCAAAACAATAAAAAAACACGGGTCCTTACTGAAGGATAAATAATTGCTCGGGAAGGCGACTCTTATATGACATCGATAGATATTTGTGGCACAATCTTCGCTTCATCTCCACTTAACCGGTGATAGGGAGAAAACGATCGCACACGAGGGTCCTCTCAGTACTATCCCAGCACGTTCTCCGAGTAGCTCAAACTGATATAGATAACATTTCATGTCTACAAGCCAATGTCTAAAGGACTTGGGACTCGACAAACAATCAAATGGTAGGGAAACTCTACGAAACATATGCTCAAAATATCCCTTGAAAGATGATTATAATAGTCAATATCCCTGGCATAGTTGAGCCGTGTCGAAGGGTTCAACATGATCTCTATGAGTGAGTTGTGGATGAGGATGATCACTGTAATAATATGATGTTCTACCTAGAGGGATTCAGGGGGATCGATTAGGGTGGACTCAGGATCCTAAAATATAGGAGAGCAATGGTAAAGATAACTTGTCATGACATAACATATAGCCTCTACTACCGTGTATCAAAATAAAGTTCAAACTTTGGGTATAATACGAAGTTGATGCAGAACGAATATACAAGTGACAAATGCACGATGTCCTAACCTTAAATGAACGCAAACAAGCACATGACAATGCAAATGGAATTACGGGCTGACTGACAAAATATGTGAATGAATGTATTCATGCCATTCAATTAACAAAACATCACAACATGAACCCCAATCCTAATGCAATGCAAGTACAAATGATTCGATCATGCATTTGCTTCGACGTGCAATTAATAAAATAGCAAAACACAACTCATGCATTTGATCGTAAGTTATCGGAAGGATTTAAATCAAATAGCGAGTAATTATTAGTCAATCGGGAGTGCATGAGAATTAAATATCATGGCGAATATGTAATAAAAATCTACCTGAAAAAAACGAGTTAATATAAATTAAGTAAAATACGACTAGAAATATAATGGCATATCGATGGACTCGTACAAATGTAGATAAATTTGAAAATTAATATAAAACTCACCTAAAAGAGAGGTCATTAGAGTTGGAAGGAGACTCAGTGGTCGTAGATGTTATGGGGGTTGTTTGGGAGGGCGAAGACCAATGTAGGTTGTTGTCCGGGTCTGGTGAGGGGTGTTTACGGGCAAGTTCTGTAGGAGAGGGATTGTGGGGCTCGGTACGAGATGTACGGTAAACAAGGGGATCATGTGAAGGGTTGTAGAGGTGGTTGGAAACACAAGAAGGTGTGGATGGAGGCTTGGACTGCAACGAGGTGCTGGGGAGTTGGGAGAGGGGATGTGTAGGTTGAGGCGGGGCTTCCGGAGTATGAAGAGGATTGTGAAGGTAGAAGCATGGCTGCCGGAGATCAGAGAGGGTGGAAGACAACTGTTGGATGTCATTTTGTGGAAGGATGTTGGAGGTCAAAGACGACACGCCTGACGAAAGAGAGATAGTGGATGGAGCATCGACATCCCTGGAGGCAAAACTTGGAGGGTTCGGCACCGCGCGGGATGGTAGGCAGGTGTCGCAATGAGCAGAAGATCAAGTAACTCCATGTCGTGGAAGCCCTAAACTCTTGATCCCTTTACCATAAAACAAATAGAGTGTATATAAAGGGAAGGGTTTAGGTGAAGTATATCCGACAATCATGACCGTCTGATCGGTCAACTTAACCAAAATCTCAAAAAACATCGTAAGAAAAAAAATTTACATAAAAATATGAAAAATGAGTCTGGCGCAATCATGTTCTCTGATCATCCATCTAACAATCCAAAAAAACATCAATCCAATAAATCCCAAAATGATGCACGATCGAACTCCATCAAATACATTTTATTTTGAGTTCATAAATCACTCCCCTTCTTTTAAATTGTGACACTTTTTTACTCTACTTCCATCTTCCGTAGAATATATTTGTTCTTCCTATCCCTTTCATAATAGCTAAATCCCAACCCCATCATTTAAATTTAAGTAAACCCCATTTAAGCATGGTTATTTCCGCTGCATTGCACATAATTACCCCCCCCCCCCAAGTAATATGTATAGAGCCACGTTACATAGCTAGGGAACTTGTACCATGATGGATAAAGCCCAACTTTTACATAACTGATAAGTAGTTTATTATTTTGACAAATTTCAACTTCGTTAGGTGCCTTAATAATAGAGCACAATATGGAACATTAACTCACGAAATAACATTTTATTGTGTTTCGCTATCCATTTCAATTTACTTGAGCTTCTTCATAGAAAGATGGCGCCTTTTCCATTTAAACAAACAGTGCATAAGATCTATGAATAAACTTCCACTGTGACTTTAAACATGAATATAATAAGAAAATAAGGTCATTTACTGGAAACTCCCCTCTACCTTTGCATAATTACAGAGACATCTCTATCTTTCAAAATTAACAAAATTTACTCTTAGTTTATAATGTTTAACATACATATACAAAAACGTTTATTTTACAGGGATGTTAACAATATAAACTCAGAGGCCAAATTTTGATAATTTTGAAAGATATAGGAGAGGTCCTTTTAATTATGAAAGTTAGAAGCGAGTTTTTAGTGGTTATTCCTAAGAAAACAATTGAACAAGGCCATGGCTGTAACGAAGATATTCATGTTTACTTACCAAGCAAAGTAGTGCACGAGAATTATCAGAGTAGAAAGTTGTACTTGCCACTAAGTTGTTTGGATTTAAATCCTGTGAGCAGGTATCAATTTTAAACAGTGTAGTGAAGACAAAACAACACGTCAAAAACAAAAAATATATATGTATTAACTTACAAGTCCTTGAGATATTCCTAAATGCAGGCTTCCAAACAGGTTTGCCATTTCAGGAAGAGACAGGGGCTTTACACCCCTAACCTGCTCAGGTTTGAATACTAATCAAATTTCCATTCAACATGGCAAATCACATCTTGATCCAAAATACATATTTATCTGAAAGAGAGACCTTTGTCTAACTTTTCAAAAATGAGCTACACGGAACAAATCACACGTTCTAATTGAATTTTCTCACGCATTTTGATTTGTTAAAATGGTTCTAACTAACTATAAATGTGTATACAGGCTGATGGTATCCTTTACAATAAAGAAAATGAAACAAATCATGGATCTGGAACCTTAAATTTGGCATAAGCGACAAAGATTCTAGAAAAATATATTCAGAAAATAAGTACCCAGGAACTATAATAGGTCTAGAAGAGCGAAAAACAAAGTGCAGTAATTTTATTAATTCACATTAAATGGTAAAATGCAAGTTCATGTACACAGATATATAGATGGCAGGAGTGATACCTTAACTCGTGTAGAAATACAAAAATGATACAATAAAATAATTTCTTTTATTAATTTATCACTTCATGTACAACTAGGTACAAGAGATGCGTATTTATAAAATGAGAGAAATACACAATACTTTCATTTTAAGGTGTGGGACTAAAGCTAGAGGAGGATAATGGGCTCTTGCTAGGCCTTACGGTGGGCTTTTGTACATATTCATTTAACACTCTTCCCCAAGCTGAAGCATACAGATCGTAGGCACCAAGCTTAGACAAGAACTGATAATAGAGTGGACGAGGTAAGACCTTAGTAATAATATCAGCAATTTGCCTAGTAGCAGGAACATGATTTAGCTCTAATTTCTTCAGTTTAACTTCCTTCTGAATGAAGTGAAAATCAACTTCAATATGGCTTGGTACGTTCATGGAAAATGGGATTCTTAGCAAAATGAATATCAGCTTGATTATCGAAAAAGAGAGTGGCGGAGAGGAGAGTTTGACACCCAAATCACTCAGGAGGCTTTCCAACCATTTAAGCTCTGATACTACAAAGACCATGGAACAATACTCAGCTTCGATAGATGAGCATGCAACCACGGACTGCTTCTTGTAGCGTCGGGTGATAAGATGTCAACCAAAGTATGTACAATATCCACTTATGGAGGACGATCATCCAAAGAGCCAGTATAGTCAGCATCAGAGTAGATAAAAAGAGATAGAGAAGAAGATAACTTGTATACAAGTCCTTATCCAGAAACAGTCTTTATATATCAGAGGATGTGTTCAACTACCTGGAGGTGAGAAGTATGAGGAGCATGCATGTATCGACTGACAACTTCAACGACAAAGGATATATCAAGTCTTGTAACTGTGAGATAAATCAGGTTCCCTATAAGACAACAAAAATACTCTAGGTTTGTAATGGGCAGGTTAAAGTCACATGCATGAGCGCAGAACTTGTGATTGATGTCCATAGGTGTGTCTGCAGGCTTGCATCCAGAGTAGCCAGCATCATGAAGCAGGTCAAGACAATACTTCTGTTGAGATAGGACAAGTCCATCGTGACGTCAGGCTACCGCGAGACCAAGAAAGTACCGAACATTTCTCAAATCTTTAGTTTGAAAAGAAGAGACAAAATGCTGCTTGATTATGCGTATTTCTTTGAGGTCATCACCTCTTATCAAGATATCAACCTAAACTAAGAGAATTATTGTGTATGATGGCCGATGACGAGTGAATAGAGAGAAGTTGACCGAGCTTTGAGTGAAGCCAACCTCTTGAACAACCCACTAAACTTGGTTAAACCATGTTCGAGGTGACTGTTTGAGACCATAAAGAGATTTTTTGAGGGGACATACCAGAGACACTTTTGTGGTCTCAAACCCGGGAGATTGTTGCATGTATACAGTCTCAACTATCGCTATAAAAGAAAACATTATTGACGTCCAATTGATGTAACTGTCATTGTCGATGAACAACTAGGGAGATCACGACACAAACAAAATTTAATTTGGCGATTGAGGAGAAAGTTTCATCATAATTGAGGTCATGTTGAGTAAACCCACAGGCCATGAGACGAGCTTTTAGATGTTGAACTGTCCCGTCCGGACCATGTTTAATGGTGAAAAGACACTTGCATCCCACACAAGTCTGGCCAGGAGGAAGGAGGATAAGATCTCAAGTCTGATTGGCCTAAAGAGAAGTCATTTTCTCATCCATGATCGTCTGCCATCCGGGATGCTGAAGAGCCTCCTACAGAGTGTTAGGGGTGGAAATAAAAGATAAAGTGGTTGCAAATTTGTGAAGTGTCGGATAAAGGCGATGTATGAACACATAATTTGTCAAGGGGTGAGCAGTAGACACTGGTTTCGGATTTGCAGTCGCGCAATATCATCAGTAGAGGGTAAAAGTGGTAAAACAACTGACTGAGGTTGGCGACGAGTGTACACGCGAAGGAGAGGTGGTTGGTTGGGTATAGTGGGTGGGTTTTGTAGAAGTGGTGGAAGTTGTGAAGTAACATGGACATTAGGGCGTGGGAGTGTAGATAGTGTCGATGGAGCCGTAGGAAAAGAATGAAAAGGCTGGTCTTCGAGTAAGGCCACATCTGTATATGTAATTACCTTGTGATCAGCGAGAGAATAACACACATCCTTTCTGAGTGCGAGAGTAACAAAAGAACATATATTTGTGGGCACGAGGTGCAAGCTTGTAGGTGGAGGTGCCAAGGTAGTGAACATAACAGGTACAGCCGAAGACGTGAGGCAAGACTGAAAAGGGTGGTGTGGAGGGAAAGAGAAGACTAAATGGAGTTGTATAGTTGGGAACTGAGGAGGGAATCTCAATGATGAGATAGCACGTTGTAGAGACCGCAAAATGCTAATAAAGCTTAAGAACTTGCATTTGAAATATAAGTGAATGAGCAACCTCAAGAAAATGATGATTCTTGCACTCAGCCACACCATTTTGTCGAGGGTATAAGCACATGAGTGGTGGATGATTCCAAACTCAGTACAAAGATTATCAAATGCATGACTTGTGTATTCATGCGCATTGTCGGTCCGAATTGTTTTAATTGAGCTGTAAAACTATGTACGGGTCTCAGTAATAAACACACGAATTAGATCCGAACGATTGTGAACTATAACCATATCATGCGAGAGTAATCATCAATAAATGAAAGAAAATAACGATAACCAGAAACACTAGCCGTATAATGGCCCCAAATATCAGAGTGCATTAAATCAAAAGGATCATTGATCTGAGTATAATAAAGGAGAAAAGAAGAACGATGTTGTTTGTCGAAGATAGAAGACTCGCAAGTAAAGTTAGTGAGTGATAAATCGGGAAGAGCTTTCTTGAGAATTGGGAGAGGAGCATGCCCAAGATGATGGTGCCAATCAATAGAGGTAACAGAGGAGAGAACTATGGGAGAAACATCCAAAATGTAGAGCTCGTTGGACAGTCGTCTTTTACCTACATCCACCGATCATGCACAACAAAAGAAGAAGATGAGAAGGTTATAGAGCAGTCAAGGTCTTGAGTAAGACGACTAACAGAAAGAAGATTGAAAGGAGGGCCCATAACATGATGAACTGAGCGAAATGAGATAAATGAATTAAGAGGCAAATTAGCAGGACCAAATATAGGGGTGGTGTCACCATTGACTGATGTGATAAACTTGAAATGCAGTGTCCAAGTACTGAGGCGATTTTTGCGGATTAATATGGTGTGTGACATCAGAGTCCACAATCTAATTTGGACTATGAGAGAGACAGGAGATGCCTTCATTGGAGATAGAAGCAACAGAGCCAGACGAACGATTGAGTAAACTCCGGGAGATGTTGGAGATGGGTGCGCAAGACACCAATGTTTGCACGAGTGGTGGAAGACGTATCAATAGTAATGGAGGCATGGTGTGGTTGAGGCATACGATGCTTATGATAGCATGTTACCTCAAGATTTCCATCTCTACGATAATGAGTGCACTTGATACGAGGCCTGCCGCTGCAACCTCAACCTCGATAGCCGGTGCAACCTCCACGAATTGGTGGAGAGGGGTGAGATGTAGACGAGTGTTGGAGGAGAGCCAGAGAGAGTTTCAGGAGCATCTGGGGGGTGTCACCTACAAAATTATGAGCAAATATATGAGAGAGAGGGAATGGTGGAAGAAGAGAGGATCTGAGCCCGGACGCTATGGAGATTAGGCGAAACATGAGCCATCATCATAATGCCAACAACTTCTTTTTGAGCACGTTAGGTAGTGAGATCTACAGTTGGAGGCTGATGTTGAATCCAGACCTCGACTAATGTTTTGGACCGCGCAACAAAGGAGTTTAAGTCTTCATCAACCCCTGAGTCGAGAGATTGAAGGTTCGAGACGATGTCAAAAAAATCTTGAAGATTGTCCTTGTCGGAATAGAGGGAGTGCAATTCATCCAACATTGTCTTTTTTGTTTCATGATGCATGGCTATATGATAAAGTTCACTACCATAGAGTTGATGATCCATGATTGGACACGGCCATAATCACGGAGCCATTCCTCGATGGGCTCAGTAGGGGTGGCCTTAGAGAGATGGTGCAAGAGGCCCTTTTTCTGAAGAACACGGCGGACGGAGTGCACCTACTCAACAAAGTTCTTCTTCCCACTAAGAAAAATGGCGGTGAATAGAAGCTCATCGCGAACTTCGGTAAGAGGGGATGTTGCATGAGTCGGAAGAGACGGGGAATCATTTAAGGCCATTGAAACCGGAATTGAAGAGGAGAGCCTGACGATCAAGAGAACAGGCTGAGGAAAGAAACCTTCGAGTTGTAGATTGCGGCGAGTAGTAGATTGCGGTCTAGCGAGCAGGAGATCAGTAGATTGCGGCCAATCGAGCAATCAGCAGAGGGCACGAGATCAGGCAATCAAGCGACAAGCAAGAGAGGAAGAGAAATAGTCGAGCTGGAGATCGGTTAAGCGAGATAGCTAGAAATAGTGACAACCATCGACTGAAAGTGCAAGGCCAGCAGTCGAGCGGCGAGCAAGCGAGCAGACTAGCAAGCGAGATGCGAGCAGGCCAGCAGGTGTTGTGAGCACAAAGTTTGTGGTTGGAACCATTGGTGTGTCAGCAGGCTTGCAACCTAAGTAGTCGACATCCTGTAGAAGATCGATACAATACTTCCATTGAGACAAAACGAATCTATAAGGTCGTCGAGCTACCTAAATAATTATGAAGTATCGGAGGCGGCCCAAATCTTTGGTTTGAAAGTGCAAGGCCAAGTGTCTTTTAATCATAGATATACCATTCAAATCATTCTTCGTAATGAGAAGCTCAACAACAAACACAAGAAGTATATCCGTGCCTGTTGGGCGACGACATGTAAACAAGGAGAAGTACGTAGAGCTTCGAGTGAATCCAAAATCCCGAAAGACCTCACTAAACTTGTCAAACTGCTTGAGGCCATAGATGGATTTCTTGAGGCATCAAACAAGAAACTCCTCGTGGTTTCATAACCAGTAGTTTGATGCATATAGACGGTCTCTGCCCATTAATGAATGCATTCTTGATATTAAATTGATGCAACTGCCAATGTTGATGGACAACCAAAGAGATCAATACCTATATTGAATTCCGCTTACGGAATGGAAAGAACGTCTCTTCATAGTCGAGGTCATATTGCTGAATGAAACATGAGCCACAAGGCACTTTTGTGGCGCTCAACCATTCTATCAGGATGGTGTTTAACAGTGAAGGCTCATTTAAATCCCACATGGGATTGGCCGGAAGGAAGGAAATGAAGGTCCCATGTCTAATTAGCCTAGAGGGAAGTCATTTTATTGTCCATCATGACCCGACACTCTGCATGTTGGAGAGTTTCCTGCACATAAGTGGGTGGAAATAGAAGACAGGAAAGCCGCAAACATGTGAAGTTATAGATATAGCGGTGAAAGGAGAAAAAATAAGATAGAGGATAAGTTGTAAAAGCGAGTGCATCTTGAGTGGGAGCTGCAATCAGATCAGTTGGTTAATGATCATCATCAGTAGGTGGCAGCTGTCCCAGGGCATCTAAATGAGGACGACAACGAGTGTACACATTTTGAAAAAGTGGTGTTGGTAGCACCAGTGGTGATGAGCTATCAAGAGGAGATGAGTAGAATGGTTGATCCTTAAGAAAGGTGGCATTAGCGAACGTTACTGTTTTTGGTAGGAGGGTAATACATATCCCTTCTATGTGCAATAGTACCCACCAAAGATATATTTAGTAGCATGTGGGGTCAACTTGTCTGCATGAAGATCAAATGATGGACAAAACAGACACTCTCGAAAACACGAGTCCTAAGAAATGGAGGTGTCAAGGAAAACAAGATGGGGAAGGGCAGTGTTGAGGGGAACAAGATGGAGAAGGTACTCACAAAGTTTAGGATGGTCGAAGACGTGCGATTAATTAAACAACACTCGGTGGTGATAGCGAAGTGCCAATAAATCTTGAGAATGTGCATTTGCATATAAGGGTGCAGGCAACCTCAAGGAGGTGGTGGTTCTTCCGCTCGGTTGCACCATTTTGTTGTGGTGTACATGCATAGGACATTTGGTTGTGTATTGCAAGTTTCCTCGAATTCATGACTAGTGTACTCGTGAGCAATACGAGCGAGCTCAAGCAATACGAGCGAGCTAAAGTTGCAAGTACGGTGAGCTCTGGATAAAAGGAATCATGATCTCTGGATTGAAGGTCAGCGAGCTATACGGACGGAGGAGTCGGCGAGAGCTCAAGCAATGTAGGTGAGCTCAAAACATAGGTTCAACGAGCTCTAGATAGAAGGTTGGCGAGCCCTGGATTGAAGTCCATCGAGTTCTGTGATTAGAGAATTCGGTGAGCTCGGTCTGAAAGAGTTGACGGGCCCAAGTTCGCAGGAAATGACGAGTTATGCACTGAAAAGGCAACGAGCTCTGTTGTTTAAAAAGGTTGTGAGTTGTGGTTGGAGGAGTCGGAGAGCAACAGAGTCGGATAAGTCGGCGAGACCCGGTGAATCAGTGAGTACTGCGATTGGAGAAGTCAGCAAGACCTGGTGCGTCAATGAGTTTTATGTTGAGGAGGCGACCAACCAGGGAGGATATAAAAAAGCGGGTGTGAGTGTGTGTATGAGGGGGGGGGATTGCAACAATTAGGGAAATTAGCGAGTGCAGGGAGGTTCAGCGAGTTCAAAGTTGATATCAGTGAGTTTGTAGTGCCCAAGCCAGTAGGTCCAGGTGCAAAAGCAGAAATAAGGTTCAATCGGCAAGAGCGGGAACTCATTCATCGAGAGTTATACATCAGGAACCGTAATGCTCTGATATCATGTAGATGAATGGAATATGAAACGTGATAATTTTTTTACTTCATTAAGTGGTAAAATACAAGTTCATGTACACAAAAATATAGGTGGGAGCGGTGCACCTTATGATACGTATTTGCATTGGGGAACACATCTCACGCACGCTCGGGCGTTTGGCCTCACCTTGCAGGAGTCACTTAACGACTAGTTTCTTTATTGTATTATTTAAGTATTTTGTCTTGTAGTAAGGTTTGAGTCTTGTTCATCTTGTTGAGTCTTCAAGTTAAGCTCTCTTGGAGAGTGGAGTATCAAGTATGGCCCAGCCTCCGGATGCATGGCGAGAGCTTGCCTCTCGAGTGCACCTTTATGTTTATTTAATGCAATGCAAGTTTCTTTTTCGCGCTCCTGATACGATTACGACGTATCAATTGGCACGAAAAACAACTCATTTAGGGTTTCCGCAAAACCCTAATTTAATCATATTCCCTGCTTCCGTTCGTCGCCTCGGTTGCCCTTCTCAGCTCATCAATGCCAGACGCCAGTGCATCTACGTCCTCCTTGGTCTACTTCCTGCATTGCCCGCCCGACGCCTTCTTGCGTCGCCCTCCTGATGCCTTCCCGCGTCGAACGCCCGACTCCATCAACCTCGTCGCACGCCGGGCACTTTCTCGTGTCGCATGCCCGACACCTTCCCGTGTCGCACAATCGACTCCATCGACTTCATCGTACCTGATCCCTGCTTCGCGTACCTTCCCTCAATCGTTCCAGTTTCGCCGTCTTCTAGCGACCAATTTCAGCATCACAAGACCTCCAGCGATCCTCCATTTTTCTCTCCTACATTCTGGAGGCCCTCACAACCGTCATGTGGCTCTGATAGCAGTCTGGCAGCGCTCTTGCAGCTCCTGCAGCATTCCGGCAACCCCCCGCGGCTCCTGCAACAATTTGGTAGCCCTCCGACGGCGCTTACAACATTCCGATAGCCCTTTTGAGACTCCTGTTGTTTTCTGGCGGCCCTCCCCCCTTTTTCACCATCAGTGCATGCTCATTGAGATCGAGTTGAAGCTGCCCTAGATACTCTCATCATCATGGCACTTGAGATTTGTCATTGTCTTCTTCCACATGTCCCTTATAGCCTCGGCCCGATAATTTACTTCCTGACGAGCCTCCTCCATCTATCCCACCGCCACCCCTTTGTGGCTCTTCGTTCATTAAAACCACCGCAACTTCCTCCTCTTTTGACACTCCTTCATTCTCCCATTGCCGACCGCGGCATTCACCCCCATAATCACCCCCCCCTCTTTGATTCCCACATGTTTCCCTCCCATTCGCTAGTCTTTTGACATATCTGTGACAGATGCTCCACATGGCACCTTGCCAGCCTTTCACACATCGTCATATGCTTTTTCTGCTTCCTTCAATTTCTTGGAGACCCCCGCCTGCATGTCAGCTCTCTTTTTGCCTGATTATTATCTTCCAACATCTCTCAAGCCCACTTGTTATCCTACCCTCACATCTGATCACTTTCTCACTTCGCCCAAACTTCCCATCGATTCCTTCCCACTCATCACTACCCACACATCATTGACCTAATCTTCGGCCCCATGATCATCATTCAGGACATGGATGGGGCTTCGACGTCTGTCTTCATAGCATCCGGCCCCCGACTAAGGCCCTGACCCAACTAGCGTGCACCTCGCTCGACCTTGAGGATGAGATATTTTGTCGGCACGACATTGTTTCACCTACCGGGAAGTACCATGTCAGCTTTGCAGCAACCATCCCGCCACCACGCCTCTAAGCTTCTTGTTGTTTCACTAGAACCACCCACTAGAGGAGCGGCCCGAGTTTCCATGTCGCGCTCATGGGATCCTTACCACCTGGACCTTGAGGGAAAGGTCAATTTTCAAGTCGGGGCGTTGGATGCATATTAACATTGGGGAACACGTCTCACGCATACGCTCAGACGTTCGGTCTCACTTTGCGGGAGTCACTCAACGGCTTGTTTCTTTATTGTATTATTTAAATGTTGTGACTTGTAGTAAGAGGCTCCATTTATATAAGGAGCCCTAGGGGTAGAGTCTTGTTCAACCTTTTGATATTTAAAGTTGAGCTTTCTTGGAGAGTGGAGTGTCAAGGAGGTCCCAACCTCCGGATGCTTGGTGAAAGCTTGCCTCTCGAGTGCATCTTTATGTTTGTTTAATACAATGCAAGTTTCTTCTTCGCGCACTTGATACAATTACGGTGTATCACCTTAACGTCAAACCACGGTATGAGATTAGTTTATACATGAGAGGAATCTTCTAATGAGCCAAAGAAGTGAGTCTTAACATTAGGCTTTTACATAAATATTTCTTCTATAATAGGTTTCTAGTTAAGTTTGAGCAATGATCAGTCAGACAATAAGGAAAAGTGTATAGATCTTACCACTTCCTGAAGTTTCAAGGGTGGGCCTGGAATAGATTTCCAGTAGGGAAAGAATTCTTCTGCAGTGACTGTCATGGGCTGTAAAAATTTGTTTAATGTTGTTGGAAGTCTTAGTTTCACATTAACCTGAGAAGTACAAACTGGTTTAAAAAACGAGCTTGGAGTATCAGCCCCAAAAATAAAGATTGAGAGGTTATATACCATTGAAGTTCCAAATTTATAACCAAAATCTAGAACTGGAACATCTCTACTGGCTTGAATATTAACGACATCAAGCGGGCATTGCACCTATAAAAATGTAGAAAATTAAGATGTTATGCCATAATAAAAGAGTATTTATGAAAAACACCCTCTAACTTTGCATAATTGCATAGGGATGTCCCAGCAAATGACCCTAATAAAAGAGGTAAGAAAAAATCTTGACCAATTCAACATCAGAAAAGACCAACCTGTGCTCTTGGAGGAATGGTATCAGGTACCAGTGAAAGCTCCATCTTCAGATGGCGTGGTGGTAATATTAACGCTTGTACAGAAATCAGTGGTGAGACATTCTTGTTACCCAAAAAGAGAACAAGTCTTCCATGGAAAGTTTTCCATTCTGCTTTGATACCAATCTTAGATGCAATAAAAATAATCACAAATGTCAACAAAAAATATATAAGATATCAAAACAAAATACAAAATATTAAAACCAAAGTATTTCCCTATTGTTCAAAGTATTCCCCTGTCATTGTATATTTAGAAAAAGGGATTTTATTTCATGATAATGAACAAGATAATGTAGGGCATCAAACCTGAATGTTGGGATCCTCATACAATACCCCACTGTCTTTCAGACACAAAGCACTGAATCTTTCTGCAATATTAATAGTAGGCTGCAAATACAGTAAGTAGTTAGTCCAAAAGCATGAACAGAGTAGTGGACTAAAACAATTTCCTACTTATATGCAAGAAGTTTCCGGTTCAATTAAGCTTCAGATAGGTAGTCAATGTGCAACTTTCCAATTTGAGATCATCATTTAAACAGCTTAAAGCACATTACAATTTACAAAGAAATAAGGAAAACTCAGAAACATAGAAAAGTTAATCCGTGCATCTAGCCTAATGGTGCGTTCCCTTATATAAACATAGTACTTGAAGTATATTGAAAATAGAGTGGCATGAGCCGAACAGGTTAGAGCATTCATGATGAGTAGTTGGATATTAGAAACCACAATTAGGTTTTCCATCCCATCCTTGTGTTCTTTCGAGTAGAGAAAAAAAAAGAAAATCTCCCTTGTGGACTGACAAGTAATCCCTTTTGCATTGATGAATCAAAGTCTATGCACATGGAGTGTTACTCACAAACAGACAGCGATCCAAACAAACACAGTTACCCTTGAACGTAAATTTCCGAAAACAAGAATAATTGACTAAAGGATAGATGCTACTTTTTAGAATGGATTAGAAGAATCCAATGTTTATGCTTGGATTTAAAGTGAGGGTACCTTAGAATCCTATTATATAAGTGCATGCTATCATGTTAAATATGGTAGATGTATACAATTATGTGTGCGACTGTCAAGTCTTTAGATATGCTCCACACGTACAATACAGGCGTACTTAGAAAATATGTATTCTTCATATGCAAGTGGATGTACATATAGACCCCTAGTGTTACACATGTACTCCATGGATGTACATATAGACCCACAGTCACCTCAAGTGGATGTACATATAGACCCCTAGTGTTACACATGTACTCCATGGAGGCAACAATAACGGATAGGGTAGCCCATAAAATCCCAGGACAAACAAGTGAAGGGTATTTAGCTCTTTTGCACTTCATTTGCTAGGGCGTCACTGTATCCCATATTATAAGGTAATATAAGGATCTGGTTGGGGCAGACAAGTTTTGGCTTGAGAAGCAGATACCAAGTGGTGCAGGGAAAGATTGAGGGGCACCCCTTCAAGGTAACCTCTTTTGCTTTAACCTTTAAGAGTAATCTTCACCTTCATCCTCCACTCATTACTCTGTTAACACGCTTCACCTAATGCATTAGTATTCAGTATCACCACATCATTCAAAAATACCTAATGCATGTAAATGTAAAAAGGAGAATTTTTGAAGACATTCACTGGATCCACGTGACAGAAATTTTAAAGAAAATTAGCATTGTCAAAAAATGATTATTTCTATCTGAAATCATAAACATAACATTTTTCCTTAGGAATGAGTACAAAATAATCATGACATAAGAATTAAGGGAAGACTTCTAGAGAAGTCGAAAAGATTACAACATCAAGTGATGATGGTAGCACCTGAACTGTGTTAGGCTGGTCACTGAAAGAAGCTAATACTAAAGCACCGGGAGAATTGGGATTAGCTTCTAACCCCTGACCTTTCTCTGTTGCAGTGAGAACACTGGGTGGACCTTCTATTGCAAGTGGTTCCAAAAGGTCACCAAGGAGGTCTACTGATGGAGATGATTCTGGATCTACCTTGTTGACAGCCCCATAAGTCTCAGTTCTCCTTTGTTCAAAAGAGCTGGTCTCCTGCATATCTTAATTGAATCCCTACATAAGTATAGTTTCAAGTAATCAAATTTCAATAAATACATAGTAGTAAGAAGCCTATCTAACCATATTTTGGCTAGGAATTTTGACCAGTTTAAGCTGGCCAACTGGGGGTGACCCATTCACAGGGATTTGATCAGTCACAACCAAAGCATTAGATGTTTGCTGCTGACTTCTCAATTTTATTGCACTTTGTTCGGCAGTGTCGGCTTCAATATCCTCTGCCTTCCTGAGTAACGCAGACTAGCAAAAAGTAAAGAAATTTGAGTTCGACCAAGAGGATAAATATAAAGACTCTTAATTCAAAACACATGGCCGGTGCTAAGTTCTGCCTAATTAAAGCTATGTTTGGTACTTTATTTTTACTCCGGTGGTGTCTTTAGTCACCACACCAGAGAAATGGAAGTGTTTGGGTAACCTCCACAAAAGCTCCGGTGCAGTGGGAAAGACCAAAAACTCTGTTTTCAATTTCATTTCCCACCATAGAGTGAGGGCTCTATTTCCTACCGCTCCATTTTATAACGGAGATACCGGCACCCTTCTCCCAATGGGAACCTAAATCACTTAAACCAAGGAAAGTAATATGAATTTTACATACTTGCCGTTCAGGGAACTTTGGCATCTCAGCTAATACATCCATTAAAGCTGCTCCTTTTTGGCTCAAGGCAAAATATTCAACTGCTCTTTGTTGTATCTCACAATCAACGTAGCTCTCGTATCTGATATAGGTACATAATGAAGAATTCAAATCATTATAATACAGTAAAACTATATTTAAAATTTCTTCTAATGAACGGAAAAGAATGAGGCAATCTCACTTCTTAAATATTGCCCAAATTTGTTCTTGCAATTCTGGCTCAGCCGGTTGCGTGTGCAGTAACATTTTGGCATAAGAAGAAAGCAGAATCGCAACAGTTGGTGGCCTAAAATTATTCAGTTGAAAAGACAACATCCATTAAAATAGGAGTACTGATACAAAGTGATGCAGATTTTCTAATTTTATTTCTTACGATACTGTTGGAAGCTTCTCATTTATAACAGCAAAGAGCTCCTTAGGACTGCACCCAGGTCTTCTAACCAAAAGATGGCCGTACTCCCCCAGAAGGTAAGCACCAACCTGCCAATGGAGTTGGTATAAAAATCAGGTTTCTGTAAACTGCAATTATAGCAAGTTTAACAAGAGATGGGAAATTCCATGAACGCTTTAGTTAACATACTATTAGATTATCTTTCAAAAGATACAACTAGAAATAACTTTTCTATGGTTTTAGTAAGACATTATAACCTTGTTTTTCTTGTTGATTCGATGTCTTTAATGGTCCAAACAAATTCTTTATCTCAGTTAAACTAATTGGACAAATACTGTCAACCATTTGTATCAAACATTGAAAAATATCAAATGTTTTGTGAAGTGACAAAAGGGAATGGATGAATTCAGTAGAATTAGGAGGAAATAGTAATTGAGTGTGTATTATTCATCCATAGAGGGTTTGATGTAGGGGTAGGCTAGTGGTGCTCGGGCGCTAAGACTCTACGTGTAGGTGCGGGGAATATGCCAATGCAACACTTTAATGCAATGCGACAGTCGGATGACGATGACAATTAATTTAAGCAATGAAGAGTAATAGCACCACACAGTTAATCAAGATAAAGAAACAATTAATTAATTTTAGCAATTCGGCAACGGCTTCCTCCGCTCGGAGGGCCAAGGCAAGCGGCAGGCGAATACTTTCACAGACAATTATTAGCATAAAAAAACAACTACTACATAACCATAATCGCAGCACAATATAGATAAACAACCAAATGAAAATGTCAAGTTACAGAACATGATACCACAGATACTCACGATGTAGTGGGTTGATCCAAGGCGATGGAGGATTTGACGAGTCGGATGCAAAACGAGCGATCGGAGGTGGAACCGGTGACGAGGCGACGATGACGGTGGCTGCCTTCGGCGAAAAGTGGCGGTAACGGATGGTAAAACGACGGATCCGGCCACAAATGAGTAGATCCGGACCGGGGGTGAGTAGATCCGATGATTTGGAGCAGATCCAAGCAAAATGGGAAGGTTTGGGTGGAGGGAATAATGGATCGGAGGGTAGTAGCACTAGATCAAAATAGATCTAGGCTTTTCGGAGTGGTGGGAAGTGGATCCACGAAGGGGAAGGGGAGGAGTGGCCGGCTAGGGCATGCAGGGCCTTAGGGGGGTCGGTTTTGAGGAGGGGAGGGCGGTGAGGGGGTTGGAGGCTTGGAGGAGGCCGGCGGTGGGGAGGCTGCAGGCCGGCGGCGGGAAACAGGGAAAAGGGGGAGGCGGCTGGCTGGACTGCTGGCCGGCGGTATAGGGGGGGGGGATTTTGGGATTCCGGTGGTGGAAAAGGGGAAAAGACGATGGAAAATGATGGAGGGGGTAGGGGTTACCTTGGGGAGGAGTTTGGCGGCCTAGGAGTCGTCACCTATGGTTCCACGGCGTCGGCACCGAGGAGGGATCGCTGGAATCCGGGAAAGCTCTTCTCCAAATTCAACAATCCCTCAAATCAGCCCCTCTACATCCTATTTATAATAAAAGAGAAGCTAGGGCATCCCCCATCGGTGGGTTCGCCCATAAAATACATCAAAGTAAAAATGAAAAAAAAATAAAGTAATATAGTTTTTTGACTCGCAGCGACGTCCCAGACGCAACTGCGGAGTCCGATCGGCGATCCGATCAAGTCTTCCTGCGCGAATACATGTATGTGCGTCCCGCCTTGCAGCGAATCCCTTCAGGTGCATCCGATGGTTCCCCATCAACTCCCCCCGACTGAGAAGCCTTCATCTCCGATGAATGGAGATGATCATACTGAGGTCGAAGTCCGGGGGCAAGCCGATCGAGCTCTGTCGGTAGTATCCAAGTGTCGTCAGTGTCAAGGCGGCCCCGCCAATGTACCAGGTAGCGGCAACGCGGTCCGTCCGAGGTGGGAACAAACTGGTGGGATCTGATCTCTGTAATGCTCTCATCTCTCGCCTCTCGGAAGGTGGATCCCAGTGCGATCAGTGGTGCTAGCGGTGGAACCAAAGGGGATGACGGCCCGGGTGGGTGGGTGGCGACAGTGGGTGAATCGGGATGTCCATCAGATGGTGGTGATGTGCGAGGGTGGTATGGTAATGACAGTGGGGGCGGGGGTAGCTGGGCATCTCCACTGATCGGGTCCACATACTCATGAGATTCATAGTATGGAGTCAGGTCCTCAACATTAAGCACAGGGTGAATTCTCATACTGGCCGGGATGTCAAGTCGGTAGGCGTTGGTTCCAATACGACTAATAATGAAATATGGACTCATTCGCCTCACGCTTAACTTATTGGCAGGCCCCGAAGGGAGCCTCTCGGGGCGGATTCGCACCATTACCATTTCGCCTATGTTAAATAATTGCGCCTTCGCTTATCTGCATGGGCTTTGTAATTTTCATTGCTTAATATTATTTTTCGGCGGACCGACTCATGCAAATCATGCAAGTGTTGTGCAAATGACTCTGCAGACTCGCTAGGGTGGGACTCTAAAGGGCTCGACACAAGGTCTATGGGTTTCCTCGGGTCATATCCTGACACTATATGAAATGAACTCAACCTGGTGGACCTATTGACTGAGCTATTGTAGACAGACTCAGCTATCGGTAAATCTAAGTCCCAACTGCCTACGTGCTCTCCTACCAGACATCGCAACAGATTCCCTAGACTCCGATTCACTACCTCAGTCTGTCTGTCCGTTTGTGGGTGATATGCCGAGGAAAACCTACGGATAGTGCCAGTCTTGTGTCATAGGGTTTTCCAGAAGTAGCTCATGAACCTCACATCGCGGTCTGACACAATCGACTTGGGCAGGCCATGCAATCGAAAGACGTCTCTCATGAATATAGATGCTACGTGGGTCGCATCTGTCGTCTTGCGGCAGGCGATGAAGTGAGCCATCTTCGAAAACCGATCAACCACTACGAAGATGGAGTCGTGTTTCCGCAAGGTGCGGGGAAGTCCGAGAACAAAGTCCATGCTGATGTCCTCCCAAGGGCGGTGTGGTACGGGTAACGGCGTATAAAGACCGGTGTTCTGCTTATTGCCCTTTGCTGTCTGACAGATACGACAGTGGCGCACAACTCGGGCTACATCCTTCTTAAGGTCGGGCCAGTAGAGACGGTCCTCGACAATAGCGATGGATTTATCCCGTCCGAAGTGGCCCGCGGCCCCGCCCGCGTGCAACTTCCAAATCAGATAATCTCGGTAAGATGTCTGGGGAATGCATAGATGGGAACCCCAGTACAAGTATCCCTCATAGATCTGATAACCCTCAACTGGGTCGGGTGGGTCTAAAAATAGGGCGGTGTAAATCCCGCCTCAATCAGGACACGTCGGATAGTCGAGTATCAACCTCTCAAGTCCCTCGACACTCGCAGTCATCGTCTGCAACAGGGATACGCGGCGACTCAACGCATCGGCCGGCTTGTTCTCAACACCAACGCGGTGCTTGAGAACATAATGGAAATCCTGCAGATACTCAACCCACTTCGCATGCCGGTGGCCCAGCTTGCGTTGCGAATCCAGGTAACATAGGGCCTGGTGGTCAGAGTACAACACGAACTCCCGGGGGAGGAGATAGTGCCTCCAGTAGCGTAGAGATTGGACTATCGCATAAAACTCTCGATCGTAATTCGAGTATTTTTGCTTAGCCTCGTTCAGCTTCTCACTAAAGTAAGAAACTGGATGTCCCTCTTGACTCAATACGCCACCTATACCGACCCCCGACGCGTCACAAGTGACCTCAAAAGCGCGGCTAAAATCCGGCAGGCGTAGGACTGGAGCTGTCGTCAACCTTTCCTTAATCTCCTCGAAGTCTCTAGTGGTTGCAAGGGTCCACTAAAACTCTCCCTTCTTGAGACAGCTCGTGAAGGGGGCCATGATCGTGCTGAACCCCTTGACAAACCTCCTGTAGAAGGTGGCAAGGCCGTGAAAGCTATGAGCCTCGTGGATATTCGGAAGGCGGAATGTCGGACTGCGTCATGAAGGGACAGCGGCGACTAAGCCCAGCAGGCATCCAGCAAAGGTGGAGAATTAGATCTCTGAAAAAAAAACTCTGGATCGGGCTATGCGGAAGGCGGAATGTCGGACAGCATCATGAAGGGACAGCGGCGGCGCCCCTCTCAGCAGTCGGCGGTGGATTGGAGGCCTCCTGTCATCCCCGAATCGCGAGCAGAATGAGGTGGCGATGACTATCCGGAGTAAGCAAGCAAGGACGAGGCGGATGCGGGTGGTGCGGAGGGAACCAGAGACGGGAAATTAGGGCTTTGCTCTGATACCAAGTAGAATTAGGAGGAAAATAGTAATTGAGTGAGTATTATTCATCCATAGAGGGTTATTTATAATATTACAATGGACCTGTAGACTTAAACACACGGTGTGGGACTAAATCCCGCTTACACACATAACCACGCGTACTAATAATAATAACACAGAAAAATACTCGACTTTCAATATCTCTCAACTAATTCTTGGTCAAACTTAAACATACCTTAATTAGCATTTGCATCTATAAAGAAGCATGCTAGCAATAAATTTGCATCATGAAAATAATGATTGAAAATATTTATGTTAAGCACATTATTGCATTATAAAACATATACAATATAAACTTAGCTGGATAAAATAAGCACTCAAACACATAAAAAAGATTCTGTTGAGAAAATACTACTATTTATTTGTAGTTCCTCAGAATGTGGCTCCATGGTAGTTGGTAGTGTACAGCACTCCATAAAAAATAGTTGTTTAATCACTCAACAGACAGAGATTTGAACTAAAGATGCATATTCTAAAAGGATGACAAGAGAATTCTGATGTATCAATTTAGGAACTCAGAAGCTTCTTATCACCATCAATATTTGCACCATCCAAGTATTTAACGTGAATTGATCCTTCTCTCATATGTACATCTTTAAATATTAGCTATATTTTGCAAAAATCTATGTACCATCACAACTATTTAGCTCCAAACTGTTGAACAATCCAGAATTCCAATACTGAAAGAAGAAATTAAATCAAAAAAGGAATGAAAAGATGAACACCTTGACCATAGTCTCATGTAAAGCTGGTTTGTCAAGATAAACTCTTGCTTTTGCAGCTGCATAAGGCTGAAAAACATTAAAAAAACATTCTTGAAAACTTCAGAAGCAATGTTCTAAATTCACCAGAAGCATTTGAAGAAAACAAATTTATAGACCTGCAAATCTTCATTATTTGTGACAAACTGGACTACCCGATACCATATGTCATCGCTGACAAAGTCTCCAGCTTTATCAATAAGCTGAAGTATAACATCAACATACCTATAAATAGTAATTTAATTGAAGTAATCGCCAATCAAGCTGAAGAAAAAAAAATAGAAATTTAAGAAACAAAAAGCTCAAAAATCTGCAAGATAATAGAGATCTTTCAATTCATCCACTTCATTAGAAGACAAATAGCTATGTGAAGCCAAATAAATTACACTCCCAATACAGAATAGTACAAAAATTGTCAATATGCATTGAGCAAAATTTTCATTAAATTTGCATAGCGCACACAGTTTATTAAAGAAATTTGAATACTAGTTATAAATGAAATAAATGTCAAAATTCCAATGGCAGAAACTTCTCTAAATTGGGGTTTTCCGCTGCGTTGTACAGCAATAGAGCAACTCATTTCAGTAACTTATCATTAAGAGAAGAAACTTCCAAAAAATGCATTTAGAAACTGGTGAAAAGTAGCAGTAAATGCTATGATCTAAATTTGGTGCTAGGCTTTAAAAAGCTGCATCCCTTGGGGTGAAATACTTCATATATTAAGAAACATGGGGAGATCTGATTCACTTTTGATATTCTAAGCAATACATCTTTACTAATTCAAACCCTGTAGAGAACTTTGTTGCAAGAACAATAAAAACAAAGAAGGGGGAGGAGAAAGATACAAGATTATCACTGGGGAAAAAAAGACAACCACCACTCCGTCGGATAAGATCAGACCCAGCACGCTTGATGAAGAAAATTTATAAGAGGAGGTTTCTGGTGAGGGAACACTCAACATATGCAGAAGCAGGCTCAACGCTTCATCCCTAGGGCTCAATGAATACATGTACAAAAAATAACAAAAGGAAATAGCACATATGGTTACAACATTTAAACGAAAATTACACAAATTTAATTAAGCCAAATTAGGTTCAACCCAAATGAATTCAAGAGTAAAAGAGAAAATACGAAAAGAGAAGGCATCATGCAAGATCATTTTCCTGCAATGACGCTTCCAGCAACGGAGAGGAATCTAGGTTCAGTTTCTTACAATGGCCTCCAACATAGGGTCTCTAGTGTCGGGTTACGCAAATCGACGATTCGGTTACGCAAATCGACGATTCCTTCCATCGTCCTGAAGAGGAAACCAGAGGATGTCCGAAAATGAACCAAATCTTCTCTCTAGAAAATGGTTTGTCCAAAAAACTAGACGGGTCAATACTTATTTCTCTTGATCATCTAAACACGTTATCATAAGCTATCTTTGGCCGACCCGTGACAATTTTTATGCTAGCCCGAGAAGATTATAGAGAAATCAAAACTCTTAAAGATTCTTGTGCATAGAAGAAGCATGAAGAGTCTAGAGAATTCTAAGATGGTCTCATGGGAACAACCTAGGAACTTTATGAATATTATAAAGACAGGAAATGTATAGTATAGTCTAGAATTGGAGGCATAAATCCTTCCACATCTTAGTGGGAAAACTCATTGTGGCCTATAAAGGGGGAAGACCCCCTCATTTGTATACATTTAAGTTTTGGACAAGTAATAAAGTTGTTTGAGTTATCTTCACTTGTGAGAATTCTCTATATCTGTTTCTCTGCTAAATTCTTCTTCACCAACAAGTTCTTGCAGGAGGTTGACTTAACTAGGCTACGAGGAGTGGCAAAGATGAGCCATGGCCGCACGGGCTGTTGTGAGAAAACAAGCCTGTGACAGTTGGTATCAGAGCGAGAGCGAGGTTTGCTCAAGCATGTAGTTGGTACTACAAGAAAACTAAGATGGCTAGTTATATGGGCAACTCAAGAATGGATAAGTGTGGTAGGGAGGCCATGAACAAGTTGAGAAGAAGAAGTGAGGTCATGATGGCGGTGGAATAGGTCCACCATTATGTCATGGAAGACTGGAGACTGTCAAATAAGTGCAACCAGCTTGCAGAGAACTGGAACTCTTAGGGATGAAGGAGCATTATACTAATGCAGAGCTAAAAAAAAGTACTATCAGCTGAAAGAGGACTATGAGAATTAGATCACTGCATTGGAGTAGGAATTGGTTGTATGCAAGATCACTGCCAGCAGAGGAACTAGCGCGGGTGCGGATAATCCAAAGTTGGATGTGCTCAATTCAAAACCCTTCATTGAAAAGAGGGATGCTAAGTTGAACACTTCCTATATCAAATGGAGATCTATTTCGAAGGATGCAACATCATGGATGAAGCCTTTAAGTTAAAGAGTTTCAACAAACTACCCTCCGGATATTGCATCTCTTTGATGCCAACAGAAGCTTGCAAATATAAGGAAGGGCTCATGCAACATGTGCACATGGGAGGAGTTCAAGATTGAACTCAAGAGCCACTTCTACTCTTAAAATGTGGCAAATGAGGCAAGAAAGAAGTTGAAGGAGTCTAAATAAAATGGCTCAATCATTGAGTATATGAAGGAGTTCCAAATCTTAATGCTTATGGTATCAAGTACGTCCGAGGAAGATCAACTCTTTAACTTCAAAGATGGACTTCAAATTTGGGAAAAACAAGATGTGCATGGGCATGAATCCATCGACGAAGCTAAAGCCATGACTAAATTCCAATGACAACTTGAAGATGGTGCTACAAGGATGATCCACGAGAGTGAGCAAATCAAAAGTGGGCGAGAAAGGCAAGCATCACAGAGACCCCCGAGAAGTAATCGTAACAATGCCCGCAATAGGAAGGAAGGCGATGGTGGAAACAAGAATTATACACCAAAAGGTGGATGCTTTGTGTGCAAAGGTCTCCACTTGATGAATAAATACCCAAAGCTCGGTTCACTTTCGGCAATACAAGAGAAAGATATAGTGCAAAAACGACAAAGGTACAAATCAAATTTGCTCATTGAAACTTTTGAAGGTTTTTAAATGTGAAGCCTACAAAGAAAGCAATCAATAAGGGTCAGATGTATGTGACAGTCATGATTAACAACAAAGCCATGAAAGCCCTAATGCTGAGAATGTTATAAATAGGAGTGTTAGAGACTTGGAAAGGTCATTGCTGGTTTTGGAGGAAGTCATTCTCGGAACTCCACGATCAAGCCACGGTGCCGACGTCGTGGAGCCCTAGGTGTCGACACCTAGCGGTGGAACTTCATCCCCAAGGTAAACTCTAACTCCCTCCATCATTTTCCACCACCTCCTTCCCCATCCGGCCACTGAATCCCCTCCAAAACTCCACCCGAACCCCCACCGACCTGCAGCCAGGGCAGTCGCCCATCTCCCTCCCGTTTCCTATTCCGCTGCCCCCTGCTGTGCCCGGAACTCCACCGCCAGCCTGCTGCCTACAGCACAGCACCGGCAGCCCCCTTCCCCTCCCAAAACCGACCCCCCTAGTGTCTCCTTTGCCCTAGCCGACCCCT
The DNA here is from genome assembly GCA_039583875.1 of Platanthera guangdongensis. Taxonomy (NCBI): domain Eukaryota; kingdom Viridiplantae; phylum Streptophyta; class Magnoliopsida; order Asparagales; family Orchidaceae; genus Platanthera; species Platanthera guangdongensis. The sequence continues at coordinate 45,424,066 of CM077152.1, forward strand.
CCTCTTCCCCTTCGTGGATCCACTTCCCACCGCTCTGAAAACCCTAAATCAATCTTGATCTAGTGCTACCACCCTCAACCGGTCTCCCCCCTCCCCTCTTGGATCAACCCCGATCCGGGAGATCCAACCCCGATCTAAAATTCCCCATAACCCCTTCACCATTCCTAACCCGGATCCGCTCTCCACCACAGGATCTACCCTCCCCTTGGCCGGATCCTTCCATATTTGGTCGGATCCACCCGTTTTCAGCCCACCGCAACCCTTCTCCACCGCGGACAGCCACCGTCCCGACACGCAAACCCGGATCTGCCCTCAAAACCGCCGGATCTTCCCAGCCTCGGACATTCCCTTATTTGTGAGTTGTTTGTTGTATGGAAATGTTAATTTTCAGCACTTGAACATCTTTTAGGTTACTTATATTTGCTTGGATATTCATATGTGGACTTGTGTCGTGAAGAATTTTGATTGCAGGAAGGAACCATTTGCGACGCGCTTATTTTAGGCCCTCCGTTTGGAGGAAAGCCTTTGCTTAATCGCCCTATTAGAAGCTTGTCTTCGCTTAAATTATTGAATGAGTTGGTTGAAATTTCTTACTTGAATTAATTGCCTGTCGGAATCTGGGCGTCGTCATAAAGTGTTCACGTGTCCACTCACTGGAGTTAGCCTAGATTGCACGGCACGCATCCTAGCCTACATCAAATTGGTATCAGAGCAAGGTTAGACCATTTGCATGCTCCGTAGTGGTAGGACATTCAGGACTAGCATGGCAGAGCCACAAGTAACCGACGACCAAGCGGGAAGCTCGAATTCGGGCACCGCGTTTGCTGAGTTTCAGAGCCTTATCCTAGATCGTTTTGACACCTTAGGAGCCCAATTTAATGACGTGCGGCAAGACCTTGCCGAGGTAAACCTACGACTGGACCACTTAGAGAATGTCAGGGACACGCCAACACATCGTGACGATCCTTTGAAGGACGACCCTGATGTTCCCCCACGTCCCGACCAGCGCCCGAGAGTGGGTCAGCCACCAGTGGAACGTCATCGCCGTGACATTCCCTACCGGGCCCCAGCCCCGCCGGCAAGGCGAAACCCTGAGTCAGCACGTGATAGACCCCCACCTCCGCGTGAAGATTATCGTATGCCCCGTCAGCCGCAACCTGACCTTAGGGACCGTGTGCCTCCACCCGGTCACCGCGACCAACACCGAGACGAGTATTACCCGCCAGATCGACGAAGGTTTGATTGCGACTATGATGACTATCTGGTGGACTACCCTGACCCCCGGAGAGGTGGTCATGCCTTCGACATCACTCGTCGGATTCGCCTCGACGCCCCATCATTCGATGGCTGCTTGGATCTGAAGGCCTTTAGTGATTGGATCTGAGACATGGACCACTATTTTGACTGGTACGATATGAGAGATGAGCGTTGCGTCCGTTTCGCGAAGATGAAGTTGGTGGGAAAAGCAAAGGTATTTTGGATTAACGTGGAGAGAGCGGTCGAGAGAGAAGACTATTATCCCATCACTCGTTGGGATGAAATGAAGGAGAGAGTGAAGGATAAATACCTCCCCGCCTCTTACCGTAATCAGTTGCTTGATCATCTACAGAACCTACGTCAAGGGACGCTTACGGTAGCTGAGTATATGGCTCGATTCGATGAGTTGGTCGTGAGGAGCAATATTTCGGAGGAGCCCATTGCCACCGCGTCTCGCTTTAAGGCTGACCATCGTTCGGAGCTCCGGAGAGAGTTGATTCCCCATCGCCTCGAGACTGTTGACCAGATATTCCAACTCGCTCTAGAGTACGAGCAGTATCTTCGTACATCGGGTACGAAGCAGTTCCCCTCGCGGACTGATTCCTCGACATTCAAGAAGCCCACCTCTTTCCAGACGACCACGGCTACCCCGCCCCCACGGGTCACCGCTGACATGAAGGGCAAGTCCATCGCCAACGAGGGCCAGAGAACTGGGGGTATCCAGTGCTTTAGATGTTCCGGCAGAGGACATGTGGCGGCACAATGCCCCACACGAAGTCTTCTAGTTGAGGAAGAGGAGCCAAGCCTAGAGGGAGTCGAGGATGTTACTGAGGAGGTCGAGGCTACGATTGAGGAGGGATGGGAGAGCGAGGTTGAGAGATCCCTAGAGATGGGTGTAGTACGACGCCTCCGATATACCCCCCGTGCTGACGAGGATTGGCGGCGCATCACTATCTTCTACACGTATTTTCCTAGCGCAGGCGGACCCTGCAAGCTGGTCATTGATAGCGGGAGTTGTGTCAATATCGTGGCCCAGAGAGGTTTAGAGCGTATGCAACTGAAAGCGGAGCCCCACCCTCATCCTTATCGGTTCATTTGGGTAGACAAGACCGCCATCCAGGTGACACAGCGGTGCTTCGTTCCCATTCGGCTTTCTACATTTGAGGATCACGTGTGGTGTGACGTAATTCCTATGGATGTTGCCCACGTATTATTGGGATGACCTTGGCTGTACGACCGTGGCGCCACGTGCTAAGGCTGGTCGACCACGTACACATTCTACGATAAAGGTAATAAGATCATGTTGTCACCCACCCGACCCACGGAGAAATCCAAGGGTCCGATTGAACCCTCCATGAGCACCATGTCATCGAGGCCACAGCATCTCCTACGGTGTAGTGAGTTCTTGTGGGAGAGCAAGGACGCCGACATATTTTACATTGTTGTCGCCACCATGACTTCTGAGAGTCCGACGGTGACCCCAGATCTCCCCCCAGAGATTCAGACTCTACTAGAGGAGTTTGTTGACATCATGCCTGAGGAGTTACCTGATGAGCTCCCACCGTTGCGAGATATCCAGCATGCTATTGATCTAGTCACGGGAGCTTCTCTCCCTAACCTGCCGCACTATTGTATGAATCCAGATGAGCACGCCGAGCTCAAACGGCAGGTTGACGAGCTTCTCCGGAAGCAGTTCATTCGAGAGAGCCTGAGTCCCTGTGTCGTCCCCGCCCTTCTTACCCCTAAGAAGGATGGTAGCTGGCGCATGTACTTCGATAGTCGTGCCATCAATAAGGTTACGGTGAAGTACAGGTTCCACATTCCTCGACTCGACGATTTGTTAGATACCATGTCAGGTGCCCAGCTCTTTTCCAAGATCGATCTACGGAGTGGGTATCACCAGATTCGGGTACGAGAGGGTACAAATGGAAAACGGCCTTTAAGACTAAAGATGGCCTGTATGAGTGGTTGGTCGTGTCAGTTGGGCTGTCCAACACCCCGAGCACGTTCATGAGGATCATGACACAGATATTGCGGCCCTACATGGGCAAGTTCTTAGTTCTGTATTTTGATAATATTCTAATTTATAGTCAGACTCATGGCGACCACCTAGAGCACTTGAGACCAAAGTTGTCAGGATCGAGATCCTAGGTGAGAGCATTTTGAGATAGGATCGGATTGGGTAGAAGATTCGGATCAAGGATCGCTTTACAAAATCAGGATCGATTTACAACATTTGGATCGTTGGATCGTAAGATCCTATGATCCGGATCGCGATCCTGACAACCTTGTTTGAGACTCCTTTTTGAGACCCTTCGTGGTGAGAAGTTATTCGTGAATCTAAAGAAGTGTTCGTTCTACACCGAGTCGGTTCAGTTCTTGGGGTTTATTGTATCGTCCACGGGAGTGTCAGTCGACCCTGAGAAGGTCAAGTCCATTCGCGAGTGGCCCTTGCCTACGACCATTCACGAGTCCCGCAGCTTCCATGGTCTAGCTACCTTCTACAGGAGGTTCGTTCGGGGATTTAGTACGATTATGGCCACGTTCACTAGTTGTTTGAAGAAGGGCGAGTTTCAGTGGACCCCCGCGGCCACTCGAGCGTTTGAGGAGATTAAAGAGAAGTTGACCACGGCACCGGTCTTATGACTCCATGATTTCGGCAACGCCTTTGAGGTCGCGTGTGATGCCTTTGGGGTAGGAATCGGTGGTGTGCTGAGTCAGGAGGGCCACCCGGTCTTCTATTTCAGCGAGAAGTTAAATGAAGCTAAGCAAAAATACTCCAATTATGATAGGGAGTTTTATGTGATCATTCAGTCGTTACGATACTGGAGACACTACCTCCTTCCTCGGGAGTTCGTTCTCTATTCGGACCTAGACCACCAGGCGCTTCGATACTTAGATTCCGAGAAAAAGTTGGGGCATAGGCATGCGAAGTGGGGCAAGTACCTCCAGGATTTCCACTATGTTCTCAAACATCGCGCCGGTGTTGAGAACAAACCCGATGATGCGTTGAGTCGGCGGGTCACCCAGGTTGTTTGGACTTCGGCGAGATATACGCAGCTTTACCCCGAGACCCACCCGAACCTGTCGACGGTTTCCAGATTTGGGAAGGTTACCTTTACCGGGGTTCCCACATGTGCATCCCAAGCACATCGTACCGTGACTATCTGATTTGGGAGCTTCATGCGGGAGGAGCCGCCGGGCATTCTCGTAGGTATAAGTCCATAGCTATCATCGAGGATCGATTTTATTGGCCAGGCCTGAAGAGGGATGTGTCCAGAGTTGTCTGACATTGTCGTACGTGTCAGACTGCGAAGGGAACTAAACAGAACACAGGATTATATACGCCCTTACCAGTCCCACTTAGACCCTGGGAGGACATTAGTATGGACTTTGTACTTGAACTGCCGCGCACGGTTCGGAAGCACGACTCCATCTTTGTAGTCGTTGATCGTTTTTCCAAGATGGCACACTTCATAGTCTGCTCTAGGACTGCTGACGCATCACGTGTTGCATTCATTTTCATTCGGGACGTCTTTAGGTTACATGGCCTACCGAAGTCCATAGTCTCCGACAGAGATGTTAGATTCGTGAGTTACTTTTGGAAGATCCTATGGTACAAAACGGGCACTACCCTGAAGTTTTCATCTGCATATCACCCCCAGACAAACGGGCAAACTGAGGTCGTGAACCGCAGTTTAGGGAATTTGCTTAGGTGTCTTGTCGGCGAGCATGCGGCGAGTTGGGATTTCGTCCTCCCCGTCGTTGATTTCGCCTGCAATAGTTCGGTCAATAGGTCCACCGGGTTGAGCCCATTTCACATAGTACTAGGGTATGAACCCAAGAAACTCATCGACCTCATTCCTTGTCCATTAGAGTCTCGTCCAAGTGAGTCTGTTGAGTCATTTGCACGTCATTTGCATGAATTACATGAGTCAGTCCGTCGGCAAATTATTTCAAGAAACGAAAGCTCATGGATGTAGCGCAATATTCTTAAACTTTCAGAGAAGTGAGGCTACAAGACAAAGTCTGTTTGAGTTTGCTACAGGGAGATAGCCTCTCACATCACACACCAAAGAGACCACTGCGAATGATGGAAGGAGCCTAGGTGCTTGGGAGATGGCCAAGGCTCCTTTTTTCGGCTAATGCTGATGTAAAAGTAGTTGATTGAAGTGGAGTTTGAGGAAGTAGTTGTTTCTAAAAAAACAAAGTTTTGTTATAAAACTATTTGGATGAAATGAAGTTTGTAGTGTTGTTCGAGAAGCCGTTTTCAAATAACTGTTCGGCAAAAATGGAGTTTTGTTAGGTGATTATTTTTCAAATTATTAGTCTTCATTTTTTATTAAGACTAAAGATAGGGCACAACGGCGACAAAGGATCCATATAGCCGGCCCCACTATAGTGGATTAAAAGCTTGAGTGTTGTTATTATAGTCTTCTTTTTACTACCTGAAACAGTTCTAGACATTAACGACCAAAGTTATATGACATACATAATAAAGTATAAGTTTTTTTAATTATTAAAGATACAAAACTTTTTAAAATTTTCTACGAACGGATCCATCCCATGCTTTGTAAGGTGTGTCGCCTATGTGAATGAAAATGAAAAAATTAGACTCACAAGTAACAATCATTAAATATAAATTGTGAGCAATGAACATCACCTTCTAGCTTCATAGAGTCGTCGTGTTATAGACTCACGCGGCACTATTATCTCGTCTACACCATTTGCTGTATCAGTGCATGTATTTTGACATCTCTGTGATTCTACGTCGTCCCTCATATCAATCCTCTCACATTCCCTAAAATTAGGATCCACACGAGACGCATGCATCCGTATAAAATTATGCAAAACAATCGTGTTCAGTACAATATTTACTTGTTTTTCAAAACTGTAACTTGACACATCACGCAGTATTGCCCATTTACTTCAATTTCAATAATGCATAAGTAATAAAATAGGACATTATTTGGTTCCCATATTGTTGATACCCCTCTGTCCTTAGGTTTTCTCATCTATAAAAAAGGTTGTGGGTTAATCATACACAAACAACTACACGCACAACAAAATACACATACACACAGAACTACATGCACAATTACACATACAACACAACCAAACACACACAATTAACATACACACACATACATAATTAACATATACACGAACACAATTAACATACACACACTCATCAATAAGCATGCACACACACACAACAAAACTACACACAACTACACATAAAGCACAATCATACACACACAATTAACATACACACACTCAACAATAAGTACACACACACACACAATTAGCATATACACACTCATCAATAAGCATACACACACAAAAATACACAACGTACTCACAAAACTACACACACAACTACACATGCAACACAACCATGCACGCACACAATTAACATATACACCCACACACAATAACGTACACACACTCATCAATAAGCACACACACACACACACACGCAACAACATACACACACAATTAACATACAACAAAACCATACACACACAATAATATAAACAATCAAAACCTCATTGTAGAAGAAAAAATTACATCTAAAGAGATGATTGAACCATCATAGTAATCACATCATAACAATGAATAGAAATTTTTTAAAGCAAAAGGAGGGGCTCTGAAGTTATACATGCTGGAAGATCGGCAAGAGTTGGAGACAACAAACCAATGTCTGACGGAATGGACAAAATCGAGGATCGGAGAAACAACCTTTGGCAGGCACAAGGAAGAAAATGTCGATGAGTGGCCGCTGGAATATTGGATAACCTTTGGCGAAGGATGCTACAAAGGAAGAGTGGCCGCCGTAATATCGGAGTTGCTTCGACGTCGGGGAGGATTTCTGAAGATCGAGCAGCGACGGTCGCATAGGTCGCATGGGTCGCGGAGGTCGATGGGAGCGAAGAATCGCAGTCGGGGCGCTGAGAGCTTTGGTCGAGCTGCAGTAATATGTTGCGGTCCAAGATTTCCATAATACCAGTTTATTTTAGAAACTACTTTTTTCAGCCACCCGCAACCAAACAGTGTGTTTGGTTTAAATGGAGTTTTGGCGTTGCCACACCGGAGCCAATAAGCTCCCCTAAATGCTACCTAAGTCGCTGGAGGAACATGCCTACTTAACTAGAAAAGGTGGGTTGATGCAAAGAGATGACAGTTGGAATACTCGGTAGGAGACAAGCGATGGTGAAGCTCTTACCTCAAGAATTCAAGGCTTTCGCATCGTGCGCAAGGGCTTGGTGCGGAGATATGAAGGTCAATTTCCGATCGTGGCAAAAGTGGGCAAGGTAATGTATCGACTAGGCCTACCTAGCTCTTTGAAGATTCATCTTGTTTTTCATGTGCGCATGCTCAAGCCATACTATGAGGATAATTAAGATCTTCAAAGACGAGAATCTCAAATGGTGCCACCAAGTGATGACTAAGTCTTTTGGTAATACCATGGAAGAGGTGCTTACAAAGAGAGTTGCATGGGGAAAAGGTGTGCAACCTAGCACAAAATATAAAATTTGTCACGTGCAGGATAAAGATGTCCGTCCGTGAACCCCCCCCCCCCCCCACCTATCCTGGCGACATCCTCGTCGGCTTGTGTTGCTGAAGGATGCCCTTGAATTGTCATAAGTCTTCCAACGTTTCCCATGTTGCAAGGAGAAAAGGTGATGGGGAGCCATCAGATGCACTTGGAGGAGCTCGCCGCAAGGCGGGGCCCACATACATGTACTCGCGCAGGAAGACTTGATCGGATCGCCGATCGGACTCCGCGATTGCGTCCGGGACGTCGTCGCGAGTCAAATCACTATATTACTTTATTTTTTTTGAGTGTATTTTGATGTATTTCAAGGACTAACCCACCGGCCAATCATAGCCGTTGATGGGGATGCCCTAAGTTATGTTTTCTTATAAATAGGATGCTAGGGGGTGATTCCAAAGGCATTGCAGAATTTGGAGGAGTGTAATCCCGGATTCCAGCGATCCCTCCACGGTGCCGACGCCGTGGAACCCTAGGTGACGACTCCTAGGCCGTCAATCTTCCCCCCAAGGTAACCCCTATCCTCCCCCATCATTTTCCGGCCTTTCCCCCCCCCCCCTTTTTCCACCGCCGGAGAACCCCGAAACCCCCTCCAAAACCCGCTGACCTGCTGTGAAGACAGCAGCCGCCAGCCCCTTATTCGAAGCCCCACCACTCAGCCTCCCCTCCTACTTCCTTCCCGCCGCCTCCCCTGCATCAGCCGGCCCCTCTCTACAGCAGCCCAGCCAAGCCGCCACCTCCTCTCACCAAAACCAGCCACCCTAGAGGAGCCTCCACCCTAGCCGGCCACTCCTCTTCCTTCCCCTTCGTGGATCCGCTCCCCAACACTCCGAAAACCCTAGATCTAATTGATCTAGCACTACCTTCCCCCGATCTACTCTCCACTTACGTATTCTCACTCCCATAGCCCGAATCCGTCCTAAAATTAGCGGATCTATCCACCGACACTCCGATCCGTTATCCCCTCCACCCAAACCTTCCATTTTTGTTCGGATCCGCTCCAAATCATCGGATCTATTTTCCCCCCGGCCCGGATCTACTCATTTGTGCCCGGATCCGCCGTTTACCATCCGTCACCGCCACTTTTCGCCGAAGGCAGCCATCGCCGCGTCGCCTCCGATTCCACTTCCGATCGCTCGTTCTGCATCCGGTGCGTCAAATCCCCCATCGCCTCGGATCAGCCCACTGCATCGTGAGTATTTCATGGTATTATGTTTGTACTTGACATTGGCATTTGGTTGTTTATCTATATTTGTGCTGTGATCATAGTTTGGTAGTTGTTGTTTTATACGCTAATATTTATTGTGGAATTAGTCGTCGACGCTTGCTCAGGCCCTCCGTGCGGAGGAAGTCGTTGCCAATTTGCCAAAGTTATTTAATTGTTTCTTTATTTCGGTTAACTGCGTGGTGTTGCTAATTTTCATTGCTTAAATTACTAGTCGTTGATATCCAATTGTTCATTGCATGTAGCATTGCATTCGCATATCCCCTCACACGTGCACGTAGAGTCCAAGCTCCCGAGCACCACTAGCCTACCCCTACATCATTTGGTATCAAAGCCAGGTTAGGCCACTTGCATGCTCCGTAGTGGTAGGACTTTTAGAGTAAGAATGGTAGAACCACAGAACACTGAGGACCGAGCGACGAGTTCGAATTCGGACGCCGCTTTCGCTGAGTTCCAACGCCTTGACACCATAGGAGCCCAGTTCGACGATGTGCGTCATGACCTTGCCGAGGTGAACCTTCGTTTAGGCCGCTTAGGGGATGTCAGGGACACTCCGACACAGCGTGACGATTCTCTTGAGGACGACCCTGACGCTCCTCCATGTCAAGGACAACGCCCGAGGGATGGTCCACCTCCCGCAGACCGTCACCGTCGTGATAGTCCTCATCGAGCCCCGAATCCTCCAGTAAGGCGACATCCTGATTTTGCGAGAGATTATAGGCAAGTCCCGGCGAGGGATAGGCTGCCACCCCAGCGTGATGAGTATCGTATGTCACGTCAGCCTCAGCCGGACCCCAGAGATCGTGTGCCCCCACACGGTCGTCGTGACCATCACAAGGATGATTATTATCCCCCGGGTCGGAGAGAGCGTGGTCCCCCACCCGCTCGATACGACTACGCTCATGATGACTACCCCGAGGACTACCCCGATCCTAGGAGAGGGGGCCACTATCATGACATCACTCGTCGCATCCGACTCGATGCTCCTTCGTTCGATGGTCGCCTAGATCCGAAAGCCTTCAGCGATTGGCTCTTGGACATGGACCACTACTTCGAGTGGTACGACATGAGTGACGAGCGTTGTGTCCGCTTTGCAAAAATGAAGTTGATCGGTCAAGCTAAGGTGTTCTGGATTAGCGTCGAGAGAGCTCTAGAGCGGGATGGTTACTACCCCATCGCCAGATGGGACGAGATGAAGGAGAGATTGAAGGAGAAGTACATCCCCGCGTCATATCGAGATCAGCTATTTGAGCAGCTACAGAACCTACGACAGGGGACACTTACTGTCGCCGAGTACATGGCTCGCTTCGATGAGTTGGTCGTCAGGAGTGATATTTCAGAGGAACCTATTGTCACTGCCGCCCGCTTCAAGGCGGGCCTTCGTTCCGATATTCGGAGAGAGTTGATTCCCCACCGCTTGGAGACTGTTGATCAGATATTCCAGCTCTCCCTCGAGTATGAGCAGTACCTTCGTTCGTCTAGTACAAGGCAGTTCACCTCTCGGACTGATTCCTCGACCTTTAGGAAACCCGCTCCGCCCAGACCACCACGGCCACACCCTCGCGCATCCCCGCGGATGCAAAGGGTAAATCCGTAGCCACTGATGGCCAGCGATCTGGGGGCATTGTATGTTTTAGATGCTCTGGCAGGGGCCACGTGGCGGCGCAGTGCCCCACGCGGAATCTGTTACTTGAGGAAGAGGAGGAGCAGGGTTTAGAGAGTGAAGAGGAGGCCCCAGAGGAGGTTAGGGCCGCAGTCGAGGAAGGTTGGGAGAGTGACGCCGAGCGATCGTTAGAGGTGGGAGTGATTCGACGCGTCCTACACACCCCACGTGTGGACGACGACTGGCGACGCACGACCATCTTTTACACGTACTTCCCTAGTGCAGGCGGTCCTTGCAAGCTAGCTATTGATGGTGGGAGTTGCGTGAATATTATAACCCAGAAGGCGCTTGACCGTATGCAGGTGAAGGCAGAGCCTCACCCCCATCCGTACCGTGTCTTCTGGGTTGACAAGACGGCGATTCAGGTCACCCAACGTTGCTTAGTCCCGATCACCATTGCGTCCTTTCAGGACAAGGTCTGGTGCGATGTTATTCCCATGGACGTCGTTGACGTGTTGCTTGGCCGCCCCTGGCTTTTTGATCGTGATGTCACGTGCTTCGATCGCTCGAACACGTGTCTTTTATGATAAGGGGCGGAAGATCACGTTGACACCCACCCAGCCCCGAGATCGGCCCAAGGGTGTGGTAGAGTCGTCTCCGAGCACGAGCGCCTCGCGGCCACTGCATATTCTGAGGCGAGGTGAATTTCTGCGAGATAGTGCTGAGTCCGACGTTATTTATGTAGTCGTCGCTACCCAGGTTACTGAGGACGCCCCAGTTGATTTCCCACTCGCGGTGCGTCCCCTGTTAGGCGAGTTTGTGGATATTATGCCAGACGAGCTCCCCAATGAGCTGCCTCCCCCTCGGGACATTCAGCATGTCATTGATTTAGTCCCGGGAGCTTCCCTCCCGAACCTGCCCCACTACCGTATGCACCCGGATGAGCACGCTGAGCTCAAACGGCAGGTTGACGAGCTTCTTCGGAAGCCGTTCATTCGCGAGAGCATGAGTCCTTGTGCGGTCCCCGCCCTTCTTACCCCTAAGAAGGACGGTAGTTGGCGTATGTGCATCGACAGTCGAGCCATCAATAAGATCACGGTCAAGTATCGCTGCCCTATCCCACGACTCGATGACTTACTGAATTCTATGTCCGGTGCCCAGATCTTCTCCAAGATCGACCTCCGCAGTGGGTACCATCAGATACGAGTTCGTGAGGGGGACGAGTGGAAGACCGCCTTCAAGACCAAGGACGGTCTGTATGAGTGGCTAGTCATGTCATTCGGGCTATCCAATGCCCCGAGCACATTCATGCGAGTTATGACGCAGGTGTTGCGGCCCTACATGGGCAAGTTTCTGGTGGTGTACTTTGATGACATATTAGTCTACAGCCAGACTCAGGTCGCTCACCTCGATCATTTGAGACTTCTCTTTGGCACCCTCCGCCAAGAGAAACTGTATGTGAACCTGAAGAAGTGCGCCTTCCTCTCCGAGTCCGTCCATTTCCTAGGCTTTATTATATCCTCCACTGGAGTCTCCGTGGACCCTGAGAAGGTCAAATCTATTCGAGATTGGCCTGTACCTAGGAATATCCACGAGGCTCGTAGCTTTCACGGGCTTGCCACCTTCTATAGGAAGTTTGTCCAGGGGTTCAGCACGATCATGGCCCCCTTCACGAGCTGTCTCAAGAAGGGAGAGTTTCAGTGGACCCCCGCAGCCACTAGAGCCTTCGAGGAGATTAAGGAGAGATTGACGACAGCTCCCGTCCTACGGTTGCCAGATTTCAGTCGCGCCTTTGAGGTCGCTTGCGACGCGTCCGGTATCGGTATAGGTGGCGTACTGAGTCAAGAGAGACACCCAGTTTCTTACTTTAGTGAGAAGCCGAATGAAGAAAAGCAAAAGTACTCGAACTGCGATCGAGAATTTTATGCTATTGTCCAGTCTCTGCGCTACTGGCGACACTATCTCCTCCCCCGGGAGTTCGTGTTGTATTCCGACCACCAGGCCCTCTGTTACCTCGATTCGCAGCGCAAGCTGGGCCACCGGCATGCAAAGTGGGTTGAGTATCTGCAGGATTTTCATTACGTTCTCAAGCACGCGCGGGTGTTGAGAACAAGCCGGCCGATGCGTTGAGACGCCGCGTGTCCCTATTGCAGATGATGACAGCGAGTGTGCAGGGACTTGAGCGACTGATGCTCGATTATCCTACGTGCCCTGACTTTTTTGAGATTTATACCGCCCTATCCCGAGACCCACCCGACCCTGTTGAGGGATACCAGATTTACGAGGGATATCTGTACCGGGCTTCCCGCCTATGCGTTCCTCAGACGTCTTACCGAGATTACCTGATTTGGGAACTGCATGCGGGCGGAGTCGCGGGTCACTTCGGGCGAGATAAGTCCATAGCCCTTGTTGAGGACCGTCTCTACTGGCCTAGCCTCAAGAAGGACGTAGCTCGGGTTGTGCGCCACTGCCGTATCTGTCAGACGGCCAAGGGAAATAAGCAGAACACCGACCTTTATACCCCCCTACCTGTTCCACATCGCCCTTGGGAGGACATCAGCATGGACTTTGTTCTCGGACTTCCCCGCACATTACGGAAACACGACTCCATCTTCGTGGTGGTTGATCGGTTTTCGAAGATGGCACACTTTATTGCTTGCCGCAAGACGGCAGATGCGACCCACGTTGCATCTATATTCATGAGGGATGTCTTTCGGTTGCATGGCCTACCCAAGTCGATCGTGTCTGACCGCGATGTGAGGTTCATGAGCTACTTTTGGAAAACTTTGTGGCACAAGACTGGTACTATTCTTAGGTTTTCTTCGGCATATCACCCACAGACGGACAGTCAGACTGAGGTAGTGAATAGGAGCCTAGGGAATCTGTTACGGTGTCTAGCTGGAGAGCATGTAGGTAGTTGGGACTTAGATTTGCCGATCGCCGAGTTTGCCTACGATAGCTCAGTCAATAGGTCCACCGGGTTGAGTCCATTTCACGTAGTTTCAGGATACGACCCTAGGAAACCTATAGACCTTGTCCCGAGCCCCCTAGAGTCCCGCCCTAGTGAGTCTGCTGAGTCATTTGCACAGCATTTGCATGATTTGCATGAGTCGGTCCGCCGACAAATAATAATAAGCAATGATAATTATAAAGCCCATGCAGATAAGCGAAGGCGAGAGCAAATATTTAATGTAGGCGAGAAGGTAATGGTGCGAGTCCGCCCCGAGAGGCTCCCTTCGGGGCCTGCCAAGAAGTTAAGCGCGAGACGAGTAGGTCCATATCCTATTATTAGTCGTATTGGGACCAACGCCTACCGGCTTGACATCCCGGCCAGTATGGGAATTCACCCTGTGTTTAATGTTGAGGACCTGACTCCATATTATGAGCCTCATGAGTATGTGGACCCGAGCGGGGGAGATGCTCAGCCACCCCCACCACCACTGTCGCTACCATACTACCCGTCCACTTTGCCACCACTTGTTGGCCATCCTAGTCCACCCACCGTTGCCATCCATCCACCTGGGACTTCGTCCACTTTGGTTCCCCCGCAGGCACCACCGATCGCACCGGGACCCACCTTCCGAGAGGCGAGAGATGAGAGCCTCACAGAGATCAGATCCCACCAGTTTGTTCCCAACTCGGACGGACCGCGTTGCCGCTACCTGGTACATTGGCAAGGCCGACCTGACACAGACGATACTTGAATCCTACCGGCAGAGCTAGATCGGCTCGCCCCCGGACTTCGACTTCAGTACGATCATCTCCATTCATCGGAGATGAAGGCCTTTTAGTCGGGGGGAGTTGATGGGGAGCCATCGGATGCACTTGGAGGAGCTCGCCGCAAGGCGGGGCCCACATACATGTACTCGCGCAGGAAGACTTGATCGGATCGCCGATCGGACTCCGCGATTGCGTCCGGGACGTCGTCGCGAGTCAAATCACTATATTACTTTATTTTTTTGAGTGTATTTTGATGTATTTCAAGGACTAACTCACCGGCCAATCATAGCCGTTGATGGGGATGCCCTAAGTTATGTTTTCTTATAAATAGGATGTTAGGGGCTGATTCCAAAGGCATTGCAGAATTTGGAGGAGTGTAATCCCGGATTCCAGCGATCCCTCCCCGGTGCCCACGTCGTGGAACCCTAGGTGACGACTCCTAGGCCGTCAATCTTCCCCCCAAGGTAACCCCTATCCTCCCCCATCATTTTCCGGCCTTTCCCCCCTTTTTCCACCGCAGGAGAACCCCGAAACCCCCTCCAAAACCCGCTGACCTGCTGTGAAGACAGCAGCCGCCAGCCCCTTATTCGAAGCCCCACCACTCAGCCTCCCCTCCTACTTCCTTCCTGCCGCCTCCCCTGCATCAGCCGGCCCCTCTCTACAGCAGCCCAGCCAAGCCGCCACCTCCTCTCACCAAAACCAGCCACCCTAGAGGAGCCTCCACCCTATCCGGCCACTCCTCTCCCTTCCCCTTCGTGGATCCGCTCCCCAACACTCCGAAAACCCTAGATCTAATTGATCTAGCACTACCTTCCCCCGATCTACTCTCCACTTACGTATTCTCACTCCCATAGCCCGGATCCGTCCTAAAATTAGCGGATCTATCCACCGACACTCCGATCCATTATCCCCTCCACCCAAACCTTCCATTTTTGTTCGGATCCGCTCCAAATCATCGGATCTATTTTCCCCCCGGCCCGGATCTACTCATTTGTGGCCGGATCCGCCGTTTACCATCCGTCACCGCCACTTTTCGTCGAAGGCAGCCACCGCCATCGACGCGTCGCCTCCGATTCCACTTCCGATCGCTCGTTCTGCATCCGGTTCGTCAAATCCCCCATCGCCTCGGATCAGCCCACTGCATCGTGAGTATTTCATGGTATTATGTTTGTACTTGACATTGACACTTGGTTGTTTATCTATATTTGTGCTGTGATCATAGTTTGGTAGTTGTTGTTTTATACGCTAATATTTATTGTGGAATTAGTCGCCGCCGCTTGCTCAGGCCCTCCGTGCGGAGGAAGCCGTTGTCAAATTGCCAAAGTTATTTAATTGTTTCTTTATTTCGGTTAACTGCGTGGTGTTGCTAATTTTCATTGCTTAAATTACTAGTCGTTGTTATCCGACTGTTCATTGCATGTAGCATTGCATTCGCATATCCCCTCACACGTGCACGTAGAGTCCAAGCTCCCGAGCACCACTAGCCTACCCCTACATCAAAAGGTGTGCAACCTAGCACAAAATACTTAATCAAATGGAAGGGTCGCCAGAGTCCAAGGCAACATGGGAAACGTTGGAAGACTTATGACAATTCAAGGGCATCCTTCACCAGCACAAGACGACGAGGATGTCGCCAGGATAGGTGGGGGAGGATGTCACAGACTGACATCTTTATCCTGCACGTGACAAATTTTATATTAGCCCCGAGAAGATTATAGAGAAATCTGGAGTCTTGAAAATCCTTGTAGATAGAAGAAGCATAAAAAGTACAGAGATTTCTATGATTGTCGCATGTGAACATTCTAGAATAACTGGAGGAATTATGAATATTGTAAACACTAAATACAAGAAATGTATAAAATAGTCTAAAATCTGAGACATTCTAGATCCTTTCATATTTTACGGGGAAAACTCATTGTGTTCTATAAAAGGAGAAGGCTCTCTCATTTGTATCTATCTAAGTTTTGGACAAGTAATAGAGGTCTTTGAGTTCTCTTCACTTCTGAGCAATCTATTGAGTTTTTTCTCCGCTCTATTTGTCTTGACCGACATGTTCTTGCAAAATGCTGACTTTTCCAGACTATGTGGAGTGGCAAAGAAGACCTAAGGCTGCCTAGTGCTTATGAGAAGACAAGTCCGCAACGAAGTGCTCATAAATGTCAATGATTCACATGCCCAATTAACTGTAGCTTTATGTTTATGACTATAATTCATCCATAGAGAGGTGTCCTAAAAAACCGGGCCCACCGGGCCGGCCCGGCCCGGCCCGGTGAAAAGTCCGACAGACCCGGTCCCGGGCCAAGCCCGCCTCGGGCCCAGGTCGGGCCATGGGGCCATTCTGGGCCCCATTGTCGGTCAAATGCCCGGCCCGGTGCCCGGCCCGGGCCGGGCCTGTTACTGGACTTAGCCCGGGACTGGAAAAGCCCGGGCTAAGCCCGGGCTGGCTCTTAGAGTCGTTGGTTTCAGAGCCGTTGGTTTAGGCTGCTATTTGCAGCCCATTAAAAAAATATTTTTTTTTTTTTTAAAAAAAACTATAACCCCCCCCCCTCCTTCTTTCCCTCTTCTACCAGTTCTACCCCCTCATCCCCCACAATCTCTCTCTCTAATCTCTATTCTCTCGAATATGTCGTCAACGCAGGCGTCTTCTTCATCATCTGTCGCTCACGAAGTGGTGGAGCACAAGCGTACGACGCCGGTTTGGGAATATTTCGACTTAGTGCAAGTCGGCGCGGAGCAAAAGGCGAGGTGTAAACAGTACTCGAAATTACTTTCGATCGCTGGCAACTCGACACTCGCAAGACACGTTAAGTCTTGCGCAGCAAAACAAGCTCCTCCCGAGTCGACCCAGGCACAATTATCGGCATTCGGACAAATCTGGACGTACGATCAAGGTCGGCAGCAGGAGCTGCAGGTGAAGAACATCATCAGACGTGAGTTGTCGTTCAGCCACTACGACAACGAATAAGAAACCGAGTACATCCACCAAGGGCTACAACCAAAATATCACCAAGTAAGTCGATCTTCAATTAGGCGCGACACACTTAAATATTATTTAGAAGCAAAACAAACCTTAATTAATTTTTTTGAAAAATTTGAGGGTCGAGTGAGTTTAACGAGCGACGTTTAGACAAGTAGTATAAAATTAGGAATATCGTATATGTCTATAACGTGTCACTGGGTCGATCCCGTTTCCTGGGATCTAAATAAGCGAATAATTTGTTTTGAAAGTTTCGAAGTCCCGCACACCGGTGAGGCGATTTATCAAATAATTTCAAAATGTATGCGCGAATTTAAAATAAAAGATAAAATTATGAATATTTATTTCGATAACGTCACAAATAATACCACCTCAATTGAGTGGTTAAAACGTGATTTGAAACATATGTTAAACGGTGCTTTTTTTCATACTCGTTGCGCGTGTCACGTTTTAAATTTAGTAGTATAAGATAGTTTGTCGTATATGGAATCATACACTAATAAAATACGTTTAATGTTACAATTTATTTATAGTTCTAAACAACGACGTCAAGATTTTAAAAAATTCGTAACCGGGCAAGGTCAAAAATTTTTGAAACCTCTATTTGACATGTCAATTAGATGGAACTCTACGTATATAATGTTAAAACGAGCGATTCGTCAAAAAACACTACTAATGGAATTTTATACTTTGTTAGGTCAACATCAATTAACTGAGTCTGATTGGACAATTTTAGAACATTACATGGATTTATTAGAAGTTTTTTATACGGCGACAAATAGTTTATCGGGAGTATATTATCCTACTAGCCCGCTAGTTTTATTTTTTTTTGTAAATCATATGTTTTTTTATGAATAAAAAAATAAAAAAAACAATTTTAAAAAAAAAATAACCGGATCGGGCTTAGCCTGGGGCCGGCCCGGGCCGGCCTAGGGGGCCTTACCAGCCCCCCCCCCCCCCCCCCCCCAGGGAGCATAGCCCGGCCCGGCCCGATTACAGTGTTAAGCCCGGCTCGGGCCCGGTTCGGAAAAGCCCGGGCCCTGCAGGCCCGGGCCCGCCGGGCTTTATGCGCACCACTAATTAATAGTCATCCTCACCTCTTCCTCAAGAACATTCTCAAAATCCCAAAGTGTAAAGACTTTGTCATTAAGTTTTCTGGAGGTCAACACTCAGTCTTTATCAAATGTGAATCTTGTTAGTAATTGCTCTGCTAAGCTTAAGTATTTCCTATTATTCACAAAATTAATACTCAACGTTCACTTAAAGAAGAAACTCTCTTATCCATGAAAGAAACTGCAAGAATAATGCATCAAACTGATAGTCATATTAGATAGCAACTACAATAAATCCATGTAGAAGCTGAACATACAAATTAAAAATGGGGTTATTAAATTTGTGAAGTAGGCTAGGTTAGTGCACATTTTGTCTTGCCTTTGTAGCATTTAATCCATAAACAAACCAGATAGAAGGTGCTAGAATATGTTTTATTTTTTGTTTTCCTTTTATTTCTTGTATTCCCTTCATATATAGAGGGGGTCTCCTAAATGAATAATAATTTCCAGCCGACCAACATGGTATCAAAGGACGACATGCTCCTGGTTCCCTAATCTTCCGTTGCTCCGCCGTTGGCACTCGCTTGCCGATCCCTCTTCCGCTCTCGCCTGCCAACACCCGTGCATCGCTCGCTCTCGCCTGCCTACCCCGCCAGCCCTCCTCTTCCTCGTTTTTCCGCTTGGTTCTGCTCATCACTTCTCTGCCCAGTTCCGTTCAGCGTCCCTTCTTCTTCAGCCCTTGTTCTGGCAACGGATCCTCAATGCAGTGAGTGTCCTGCTTCTTCTGGCATCATCAGCCCTTCTTGGCTCTCTTATGGATTGGATTTCTCTTCCTCTCCATATTTTTTTGTTGCCCTAAATCTTGGGTGGTGGTCTCCGGATTTCTATTCTTGAGTCATTATGCCTAGCAGTGTTGATTCTCCCGCTCCCTCGTAAGTGGTTGTTCCTCCTACGAGTTTTTCTTTGTGGGAACCCTGATCATAATACTTCGCAGATCACTATCATTCGTTTAAATGACTCTAATTACCTTTCATGGTCTCGTTCTATCACTCTAGCAGTCAAGAGTCGTCGTCTCTTTGGCTATGTCACTGGCCAAAACCAGACAAGACCTCTTCAGAATGGATACAGTGGGAATCAAAAAATTATTTAGTCCTGTCTTGGCTTACTAATTCGATGCAGGAGTCCATCGCCTGTAACTATCAGATGTTGCGGACATTTGTCAATGAGCGGAGTCTACCTACTCTCGTCGAGATAATGCTGCTCAGATCTTCCAGTTGCGACGGAAGATATCCTTACTCTGACAAGGTGACCGTCCTTCTGCGTACTACTTGGAGTTCACATAGCTCAATCAGGAATATGATCATTTTGATCCACTTACTTTTGTTAGTCTTATTGATGAGGCGATGGTTCGTTCCAGAGAAGACCACAATCGCATATTTAAGTTTCTTCATGGCCTGCATCGAGATTTCGATCAGATCAGTGTTCAGATTTTGGGGCGTCCGCAGTTACCTTCTCGTCCAGAGGTTTACAGCATTGTGCAGCAGAAATTCGATCGCCGCCAGACCCTACTTCCTGATACTGTGCCTGAGGGCTCTGCTCTGGCTGCTACATCCCTTTCTCTTCTTGTTAGTCGTCCATCCCGTGATTTGAAGTTGAAGGGCTCTGATAAGGACCATATCCTCTGTGATTATCATGGCAAGAATCGCCACACTCAGGACATTTGCATCAAGCTCCATGGGTTCCCTCAGCTGAGAGGGGGTGCTCCACCTCTTGGTGGTCGTGTTTTTGGGCGCTCCTTTGGTCGTCATGTTTTTCCTCGTGATGCTCATCTCACTGATGCTACTACAAATATTCCTCCTAGCTATTTCAGCTTTGATGGCTCTGCCCCTCCTAATGCATTTACAGCGGATGAAATACTTGCCCTCCGATGCTTAATGCAGGGCCTTTCTACGGAGCTTCTGTCACTTCCTCTGATGCTCACACGAGACTTCCAGGTGCTCATTCTACAGTCTCTCATCTTTCCACCCAGTAGATTATTGACTTTGGGGTCATAGATCATATGGTTGGGTCATCTCAGGTTTTATCTAATATACCCCACACTCTGGCCGCGATAAGGTGAGCATTGCAAATGGTTCTATTTCCTATATTGTCGGAAAATGTTCCATCTACTGCTCCTCTCTCACATTATCCTTTATCCTTCATGTTCTCAATTTTACTCGTAATTTACTTTTTTTAGTCATTTCACTAACTCCATGCACTACTATGTGACCTTTCTTCCTTCCTCTTGTGTTTTTCAGGACCTGGTGAGGGGAAAGTTGATTGACTCTGGTAGCATGGTCAGTGGACTTTATGTGCTCGACTCCAGCCTAGCTCCACCCCCTCTGGCACTTCATTCCAACACTACCCATCCATTGTATTCCTGGCATTGTTGTCTGGGTCACCTGTCTACTTTTGCTACGACACTGTTGTTTCCTGTTATGTCTACCGTTGTTTTTGGTCCACTTGGGTGTGATGTTTGTACTATTAACAAACATCATTGTACTTTGTTTAATCATGTTTTGTTACATAGTTCTACACCTTTTGTCGTTAGTCATACTGATATTTAGGTGCCTTGGCTCATACCTTCTATTTCTGGTTGTGTGGTTTGTTACTTTTATTGATTGTTTCTCTCGTACTATATGATTATATTTGATGCACAACAAAAGTGATGTTTTTCTGTTTTTCGACGATTTCATAACATGATCTACACTCAAATTCATACCATTATTAAAACTCTTCACAGTAACAATGACCGTAAATACAAGGATTCGCAGTTTGAGTGATGATCATGACATCCTCCACCGGACTACATGTGTTTATTCTCCAGCACAAAATGGTGTTGCTGAACGGAAAAATCGTCATCTCATGTAAGTTGCTTGTTGTCTCTTATCCACCATGAATCTTCCCAAATTCTATTGGGGCGATGCGGTCCTTACTGCGGCATATCTCATTAATTGTATGTCCTCCTGTGTCCTTGGGAATGCTACTCCTTTAGCACTCTTCATGGGCCTCCTACTCAGCTTTCCCCAAATATGTTTGGATGTGTCTGTTTGGTTCACATCCACCACCCTCGCCCTTCCAAACTTGATCTTCGCGCACTCAAGTGTGTTTTCATTGACTCCTCTCCTATGCAGAAAGGGTACGAGTGTTTTATCCCACCTACAAAGAAAGTGTTTCACTATGGATGTCACGTTCTGTGAATCTGAGGCATACTACCCTACTTCGGATGACCCTGCCTTGGGTGAACCCCCTCCTCCTACTATATCTACGGCTCCGAGCATGCAGGTATATACTCGACGTACAAAGAAGACAAACACACAAGATCTGACTATACCACCAGAACAGTATTGGCCCCTGACTCAGGGTCTTTTGATCCTTCTAATCCACCAATTGCCCTGAAGAAAGATATCTGCTCTTGTACTCGTCATCCTCTCTCACATAATATATCTTATGACTCTTTTTCAGCTTCCCATAAGGCCTTTTGTGTCTTCCCTTGTTTCTTTTTCATACATGTATCTTGGCAACAGGCTTTGGAGGTCCCTACGTGGAGAGAGGCATTGATTGAGGAAATGACTGTTCTTAAGAAGAACCATACATGGAATTTGGTGCATCTTCCCTATGGAAAGAAGACTGTTGGGTGCAAATGGGTGTTCTCTGTTAAACAGAACTCTCAAGGGATTGTCGAGAGCTGCAAGGCAAGATTGGTTTCCAGAGGTTATACACAAACCCTTGGTATTGACTATTAGGTAACATTTTCCCCAATGGCAAAGATGAACATTATTAGGGTCTTATTATTTTGCGCTGCTTGCAAAGGTTGGACTCTTTGGCAACTTTATGTGAATGTGTTCCTCCATGGGGATCTAGATGAGGAGGTCTACATGTCAATTCCACGAGGTCTCACTCTTAGAGGTGCAGAAGGGAAAATATGCATATTAAAAAGGGCTCTATATAGGCTGAAACTGTAAGAACCCGTAAATAATAAAAATACTAATGGCACATTTGTAATAATAATTAAAAAAAATCTGAATCTCTTCCTGTTAAAACCCGTGAGATGAGCCAGCCCCTCTATTTCTCCCGATCCGCTCCAGCCGCATCCAGCCGATTCCCGCATCCCACTCGATGCCCGACTCCAGCCCGCCGCTCCAACCTCGCCGCCTTCTCCTGCTCTAGGCGCTGATGCCTCTTCCTGGCCCTCCTCATGCTTTTGTCGGCGTCCCCTGCTTCTCCTGCCATGGCCGGCATCACCTCCTCCGGCTCCTTCCTCCATGGTCACTGTGTGCTGCTACTTCTTCTCCCTCCTCTGCCTTGGCCGACCAGAACTTCTCATCCTCAAGCCGTGGCAGCCTTCTCTCCTAGGGCAGCAGCCTCAATCTCGCATCCTCTTCCTCCGGCAGCGGCTCCCTCTCCTTTTTGGGCGAGATTTGCGGCGAGGAACGCTTAGGGTTTCCTCCCCTCTTCCTTGGGCTCTGATTTGGTTCCTATTTGTAAGAATCTTCTCTTGTTCACTTCTATTCAGATTTCCATAAATTTTTTCTTGAAAAGTTTGCGCTCCAATTTCATATATCTTGTGTTTCTGATTTTTCCCCTATCATAATCGTCAAATCTTTAGGTATTTGTGATTTCCGGCATCGTTCGTCGCTTCAATTGACGGTTCGTGAAGAAATCCCTCTCCAATTTAAGGTTTGCACAAGCCTAAGCGTCGGCAACTCTTCATCTCCGCGTGGTGTCTCTTCTCCCCTCACTCATGAGGGAGGTAAATCTCTTAGCCACATCAGATTCAATTTTGTAGAAAATATTTGGGTGTGTTAGCATAGTGATAATTTGTTGTGTCGCTTTCATCGTTTTTGTACAGGTCCAATTAGGGTTTCTGATTTCGCTTGCGCCGCATAGCCGCCGCGTCCAATTTCAGCTTCTTTAAGGCAAATAGAGATATCTCTCTCTTGCAAGCATTGTGTTTAACTTTTTGTATCTGTGTTTTGATTTCATGACTGCATCCCTGTATATAGTTGATATGTCTAATGATTTTAATTCATGAGTGGCGAACTGGATAAATTAATAGTGTAGGGTTTAAACTATTGGAATTGTCATGCGCTAGTGTAAGGAGGAAATTTTAATAGGATTCTCACTTTGATGAATTTTGCCTATTTTAATGAATAATTTGAGGACAATAAGTTTTAGCACAAGCATTAATAGATTTGAATGATCATTGTAAAGGCTCCTGGCTAGTGATTTAAAGATTGTTGGGTTATGTCACGCTCGTACCGTACACACATTTGAATTGGAAGATCACACTTGTAACGAATGATTTAAAGATTGTTGGGTTATGTCACGCTCGTACCGTACACACATTTGAATTGAAAGATCACACTTGTAACGAATCATGAATAACAAATTTATGTTTGGTGTTTCGATATCATGCTCGGTAGGGAACGCATGTTTTTTCTTGGAAGATAACTGTGTCATAGAATTTGTTTAACCTAGGCGAGTTCTCGATATCTCCGATCTGACACCTGTCAACTTACCTCTACAATATACTCGATAAATCTTCTTGATATTATGACCTTAACCTCTCGAACCCGCGAGGCTTAAACTCACTGTTTGGTTCCTTCTGTATTGTCGAATCTGATTTCGTACGTCTGTCCGAGTAAAACCTATTCTTGGTCTGATCTTTCACTTTAAGTGAAGTAGTTTCTGTTAAAAATCACTGCAGTGTGAATCATGTAACTCATAATATCATAAGCAAACATTGAAACGTGTTGCGGTCAACTGAGTTGCAGCCTTCATGGTGTCAGTCGGGAACCATTAAGACTCCTTGAGTCGGGCCTGGGCCGTGACGAGGGTCACGACAAGCAGGAAGTTTCTTGATAAGACGTGTATCCGGACTGAGTGTGAACCATGAGCACCACTCAAAACACCTACACATTTTATTGATTGCAGCTGATGATATTACTTGTTCAATATATATTGTGCTCTGGGGTAAGTTAAATTCAGTTATTACTGTTTGACTATTCTACTTGTCTGTTTTGGTAGCATCGTTTCATGAAACTAGTACTTATACATTTCTGCTTCTATCACTGTTCTTTACTTTAATTTTGCTCACTTGTTTATTTCAATATTCTGAGCCTTTTTTTTGTTTTAGAATTGCCTTAGTGTTCGTGCAGCGCCGACTGGTACTCGAGCCCGATCTGCATCAAGCTTCTGCTTTCCGATGATTGATCATCTAGTCGGGCCAGTTTTGATGTTTTTGATTCATTTCTTTTGTTGTCAGATGTTTTCTTTATGTGATAATTATTATGAACAGTAATAGATGGACAACTGCTGGGCTATTAAATACTATGTACTAAAATTTGATGTTAATGCATGTGCAGGCTCTGTTGAATTATAATGGCATGAAAATTGCATTTGTGCCCTATAAAAACATGGTTTTTACAAAAAATGCATGTGCATTTAAAACTCACTGTTTTAAACCCTAAAAAGCTTCTGCAACATAAAAATCAAACTGTTTTTACTTAGGAATAATTGTTTTAAAACTATTATCAGTATTCTCTGCATCAGCCTTAGCAGACATGGATTTCTTTCTGCACATGTCTGTGGCATCACAGCCCGCCCGAAACGCACTCCGACTTATGTCGAGACGGGTCGTGACAAAAAAAATCCCCAAGAGCCTGGTTTGGGAGGTTTCACAAAGCTATGGTGTCATTTGGATATCACCAGAGCAATGTTGGTCACACACTGTTCATCAAACATAGGACCGAGAAGCTCACTATTCTCATTGTATATATTGATGATGTAGTCATAACATGGAATGATGTCGAAGAAATCAAGAATCTAAAACAAAAATTAGCCAGGGAGTTTGAGGTCAAGGACCTGGGAAAACTCAAGTATTTCTTGGGTATTGAGGTCGCAAGATCCAAGCAGGGAATCTTCATTTCTCAGAAAAAAAATATACTCTGGATCTCCTTGAGAAGGTGGGGATGAGTGGATGTAGACCAGCTAACACCCTAATTGAAGCAAATCATCAATTGTAGCGCAATGATGGATAGGTGATTGAAGACATCTCTGAGTTTCAGGGATTAGTGGGGAGGCTGGTCTACCTGTCCCGAACTCGCCCAGATATCTCTTATGTAGTGAGTGTTATCAACTAGTTCATGCATGCTCCAAAGACACGTTATGTTGATGCAGCTCACAGAATTCTTAGGTATCTCATATTCTCATCAGGAATGGTTATCATGTTTGCTCTGAATCCAAGTCTAAATATTGAAGTGTATATTGATGTCGGTTGGGCTTGGTCTCTTGATGATTAACGATCAACTTTAGGATATTTTCCCTTGTTGGGGGCAACCTTGTTACTTGGAGGAGCAAGAAGCAAAAAGTTGT
This sequence comes from Platanthera guangdongensis, assembly GCA_039583875.1. NCBI lineage: Eukaryota > Viridiplantae > Streptophyta > Magnoliopsida > Asparagales > Orchidaceae > Platanthera > Platanthera guangdongensis. The sequence goes on from CM077152.1 coordinate 45,449,872, forward strand.
CGCAAGATCCAGCGCAGAAGCCGAATTTAGAGCTATGGCTCACTGGGTTTGTTAAAGCTTATGGCTACGCTCATTGATGAGTGACCTAGGTCTTGCTGAAGCAGGATCCATCTGGTTGTATTTTGACAATAAGTCAGCTATTAGTATCGCCCACAATCTCATTCAACATGACCACATTAAACACATTGAAGTAGATCGGCACTTCATAAAGGAGAACATTGAGAGAGGAATTGTGCGTACTCTTTTTGTGCCCTCTGATAGACAGCTGGCGGACAATCTCACCAAAGGGTTGAGTAGGAACATATTTGGAAGGATTATTGACAAGTTGGGCATGGTTAACATCGCACGCCCAACTTGAGGAGAAGTGTTAGAATATGTTTTATTTTTTTGTTTTCCTTTTATTTCTTGTATTCCCTTCATATATAGAGGGATCCTTTCTCTTAAATGAATAATAATTTCCAGCCGACCAACAGAGGGTAAGTATAATTTGGGATTTACATTATATAAAATTGGTTTTTATTCAACTGAGCTTGAAAATAGGGCTGGATCAGGAAAGAACAAAAGAGCATAAAAACTAATAAGCCCCGTGTCTGCAGTCTGCACCATACAAATCACATCACAGGACTATGTGCCAAGTGTGTCAAAGAGTTGAAGAAAGTTTTGTATACGAAGAAGGATGAGGAAAGGAGCAAGAGGATAAAGTAACTGCAACTTGACATTCTATCATTACATGATGAAGTGAAACAAAAAGACAAGGTTCAGTTGGATTAGCCTCCTCAAATCTGACAACCTCCGCTACTTATAAATCATATGGTGCATCTTGCAGTAAAATCTTGAAGAACTGATGTCTTAACCCACATATTTTCAAGTTGGTTTCTCTTGAACTGAAGAGCTATAGTTGCACCTAAAAACAAGATAACTTGAACAAGACATAAATTATATGAGAGATATATGTTCAACAAACCTTAGCCTTCAAATTTTTGTTGAATTTTTTTAGTGAAATATCATACACACTAAAAGCTAGTTGGGAAAAGTACAGCACTTTACCAAGATAAATCTGGAGCAAACTTTTCTGCCAGAATGGCTGCCTTCAGCGCCAGCTCTTCACGCATAGCAAATTCTGCGGTGCTGAGATACTGAAAAAGGAACCATTGAGGGTTTCATGCTATATTTATTGCTTGGTATAAGTGATAACATACTTTGAAGTACTTTTGAGTACTTCATATTCTCGAAAGAAAATTAGAAAACAATGTCGAGTGTACCTGTAATAACTCCTCGACAATATCCTTTGCATTGGTGATATCACACATGCCATAGAGTAAATCAAGAGATCTCCTTCTTATGCTGCAGAAAAGAATGAAAGATGCATCAGATAAGTTATACTTATTCAAACAAGTCCCATAAACTAGCACATGTACCCCTATAATTACCACTGGAAGAAAGGAAGGGACTTACGAAAAGAAAAGAAAAAAGATAAACACTACTGCTCAATAGAAAATTTATGTGATACATCCTTTCGTCCGGAATTTGGCGGCAAGAGATCAAACATTAGGGATAACTGAAACCCACGCGAAATAAATCGCATAAAAGACAATCAAGGAAAACATTTGTTTTTCAGTTGTATGCTATCAAAAGGAAGGAACTTGAAATATTAAATTTGGATCCAAAAATTAATAAAAGATGATTTTTCTTGGGTTAGCGCGAAAACTTAAAAGAAAAAAAACCATCAAAATGTTACTTCATTTTGGCATCAAATTAAGATTCTACAAAATTGCAAAATAATTTAAACATTTGGCAAACTTCATTCTTTTCATTAGATATATCCAAGTAAAACAAAAGAAATCATCAATAAAAGAGATAAAATAATTAAAAACAACGGCAGAGAGGGGCGGTATACACATCTGAATGCATCATATCAAAACATTTATTAGTGGATTTGATCATCTTTAGAGACCACCAATTCTCAATTCGCTTTCAAGGCAATCTGGGAAAGGATGAGGCTCAAGAGAACCCCTCAACTCATTAGATGGTGTTGGAGCAAAAATACAACAACACTCGAGCCTTTTGGCGTTGGAGCAATAATATCCCCATACAAATATATTTCTTCGTGTGGAAACTTGGGTACCAATTGGATGTTGATGGAAGAAAGATATGAAAAGGCCCAATTCAAGACCCATCTTGGGCCCTCTTCCTCTTTAAGTTTAAGTCTCTGATGAGTCTCATTTATATAGCAATTTATAGACTCATCCGGGCATGTTTTCATTGATAAACTCTTCACTTTTATCATGTATTCACTCATACTTCTCTAAATCACATTTTGCAAAAGAAGTGTGTTTGGCCCTAGTTTGTGTGCAATTGCACACTTCACTGTCTTTGGGGTAAGTGCATGCACACCCACATCTGTGCATTTTATTATTATGGAAAAGTGTTGCTTGTGTCGGTGGCAATTGGCCCCGGAAATCGTTGATCGAGCACTTGGGAAGATCCCAATTTTATAAGTAAATTTTGTGCATATCGCACTACCGTGTGAATATCTATCGCGCACGGGTGTTTTACCCATGCAAGTCCTTGCATTCGTTGCAAGGACTTGACATATTGAGGAATTCACTATCACACGGTCATGTGTTGGTCCTTCGTGCACGATTGATTCGACCGTGCGAGCACTGGCCCTTGAAAATTGGTAAAACTGGGTGTTCTGTCTCTGCTCGTGCGATTTGGCCTCGCACGGTTGATTCCAACGGGGCATGACCATTATCACACGTTTTTATTGCATGTTCTAGATCGCACGGTCGTGCGTTTTCCTTCACGCACGTTTTTAGCCGGTCGTGCGCGATCATTTCTTAAAAACGCAATTCTGGCTCTGCCCGTGTGATTTTCTTCACGCACGGTCTCTGCGCGTGCGTTTTGCTCGTGTGTCAAGGAATTTTTGTGCGACTTCTATTTAAAGCGTTGTTTTCAGGGTTTCAAAGTTCCGTCTATTGCCCGACTTTGGGGGGTTTTGGAGCGCGTTTTGGGGGTTTTTCTCAAGCAACCTTAGGGGTCATCTTCTCCCCTTTCCCCAACCATTTCCAAGGAAGGTGAAGCACCGGCGATGCCCCATTGGAGCTCTTCGTGTTCGGATCCATAAGCGCTGGAGGAGCAAATCAAGAGAGAAGATCCGTAGGTTGGAGGTGACAGCTTCGACTGCACTACGGGGACGCAACCAACGACGAGAGGGAAGGGTGACCACTTTCCTTTGTATCTAGGGTAAAGAATCTTGTTCCTCCCATGCTTAGGGAGTGGTAAACTCGTTCTCTGTTTTGATTTCTTGAAATGCTTGCTATTATCTTGTGATATTGCTAAAGCACTTGCATACCAAGTATATTGGGTGTGAGGATTCATATTTTATCTTCTTTTGTGGATTGTGGTGTGAGAACCCTAATTTGTATTTCCTATATAGCTTGAACATTTCATTTTTAATTTATTTGAAGCTATTATGAGGTTACACTGAGAGTATTGTGAAGTTATTTTGTGATTGTGAATGTTTGTTTGGTGCTAACGGCCCGCATAAACCACCTTGTTGTGAAGCGGTGTCGGCGACCCGCATAGTTGATTTAGTTTTGTTCTTTTTTGTTGCATCCAAATCAACCCCCACTATTAAAACCTTCCGACCTAAAGGACTTCAATCTCAAGTCGTCCCTCAAAAGATAACTTCATCTTACCGTGTTTCTTGAGAGATCGATACTTGGGGAAATTATTCCTATTTTATATTACTTAGGAGTCGTGCATTTGTCGTTTGCGCATCAAGTTTTTGGCAAGCACCGCTTCGCAAGGTGGACGGAGATTACGTAGGCCGCGATGCACTGCTTTGGTAGGCAGATGAACGAGAAGATTAGGGGAGGGAATGGCTCGAACAGGCGGAATGAGGGTCGTAAGCACCTCCTCACAATGCACGTCACTAGCAATTGCTAGTGCAGCCATGATCACGTTGGGGGAATGGAAATGACACAGTGAAGGTGCTCCTCACTTGCACAAACCACAACAATATTTCACATAGACATGAAATGAACAACAAAACATTTAGGGTTTAGTAAACATCCATACATACAACCAAGGAATTAAGAGTAAAGCTACAACAACATGAAGGGGGTGAGATTACAACCAAAGGGGCGAAGACTCGTCGGAGGTTCACGGCCGGAATCTAGAGTTGTCAAGCCTTGTTCGTGCTCGGGCTCCAACTGTCGCCCGGGGTACGGAAGAGTTGTCACCTTCTATATTACTCGTCTTCTCTATCAACTTATCTTCGGCCACGATCTCGCCGGAGAAATTCACTAGAGAAGCAAGAAATCACTCAAAATCACCCTTGGGAGCAAGCGATCGATGGAGGAGGCCGAGAAGATCTCCTAGCCTTTGATCTTCAAGAGGAATATGGCTGGAGGACATCACGAAGGTGGGTGGCGATGGAGCGGCGAAATGGGGTGAACTGAGCTCTTTTGTGCAGGGGTGGAAAAATTCTTTTTGGAATAGGGCGAACTCTTACGCTTAAATAGTACACAGTCAAAAAATTTGGGCACGCACGACCGTGCATGCATCGTGCGATAATAACCACGCAGGAATCGCCCAGCCTGATACAGCAGGAGACCATCGTTTTTGATCACGCACGGGCAAAACAGTCATGCGAGAACAAATCGCACGGTTATTCACAGATCACTGAAAATCAAGCAAAATAAGCAGATCGTGCGTTTTCCTTCGCGCATGGTTGAATCCGACTATGCGTGAAGAAAACGCACGGGCGATAATTATATAAAATTTTATACAAGAAAGATAAGGTCGTGCAATTTGGTCACACACGGGCAAAATAGCTCGCGCACTAGTAAATCGCACGGCCCTGGGCAGATCACCAGAAAATAGAGTTGTAGGATTCGCACGATCGCACCGATCGTGTGTGAAGAAAAACACACGACCATACGATTCCTACAGAAAAGAACCTGAGCAACATATTAGATATGCCCATCTGTACAACAAAACCAAAGCTGGAACACAACACCAGCACCAACAAAACACTAGAAAAAGAATGGGAGCACTATGTGCTTACCCCCAACAACGCAGCATGCAATTGCACAACACAACGGGGCTAACTAGTGCACTTAGCGTGAAAGTGTGTACAACTGAAATACAAGCAAATATAGACTAAAAGTGTAGTGCACATGCGTGAAATATAGCCCAGATGAGTCCAAAAAACACTATTATCGGACTCATCACACCTCCAGAATTAACCATTTGCTCGTCCCGAGCAAATCATCTCTCGGCAGAAAGAAAAAAGACTAGCTGGCTTAGTAATTGCAAATGCAGAGTAACATGCGAAGTCGCATACTCACACGTACATAAAAACAGTAGAAGAAATTTCTAAATATACATAATAGTTTATAATTTTTTAGGAGCGTATAAATATATTACTTCGACTCAAAAATTGAATAACGGTGAATCATCGGGTCGTGTAGGAATGTGTGTAGACGTTTGTTAGCCTCGTGTTGCTCGAATCGGTAGAAAGGATGATCTCTCTCGGTGGCTAAGAACTTGCTCCAAGCTACTCTCGAAGCATGAGTATACAGTTAGTCAAGTGAGCGAATGTGATGCAGGCCTTCATTTTGGCCCGGTTGAGCCTTTGTGCCCATTCCTATCGTTCTATGCTCGCTAGCCTCATTGTGCCTACTCATTCTTTGATTCAGCCCCACTTTCATCTCACCAAAGCCAAAAAGTCAAGCCAAGTCGCACATTCGAATTTGAGCTTTAGTGTTTTCTATTATTCTGATTCAGGTGGTGATGTGGTGATTATGTTGTGGATATGTGGATGTGTCTTATTGAAAAATGTGCTGAAAAAATTATTGTGAAAAAAATTATTAGAAATGAAAATTTTGAAAAAAAAATGAAATGAAAAAAAAAGAAGAAAAAAGTTTAATTGAAAATCTTTGTATGAAAGTTTTTGTTGGAGAGTAGGCGGTGCACACACTCATGTTGTTAAGTCCAAGTCTGGAGGTGTGGTGCACCTGCGTGTTATTGTTGTGGCATTAGGATAGTTTTGTTCGTACTAGCTCATTTGGGTTAGGTGTGTATCCCTCGTATTTATCATTACATACCTCACCTAAACCCAAGCCCTATTCTTAACCTCAAGTCCTATTGATTCGCGTGATTGAGTCAAATCAATGTCGTGGAGAGAGTGTGGAAAGACGAACATATGGTCACCGACATTGATGGATTCTTTGGAGGTTGTCCCGAGCCCCGGTCTTTGGCAATGCTTACCTTATCGTTCAGTCTACTTTCGTCGTGTGGAGACTTTGGTACCAATTGGATGGTGTTGGATTAAAGATATGAAAAGGCCCAATGCAAGACCCATCTTGGGCCCTCTTCCTCTTTAAGTTTAAGTCTCACATATTAGATTGAGATTTCTTCTTCTTTCTCCCTTCTTACATTAATGTACAAATACATGCTTGTATTTAAAAATTAAGGAATTAAAATAATCATATTTAATTTCTCTTCATTTTTGCGTATTTTTCTACATAGTATCAGAACCAAACCAGTCCTAATTTTTTTAATATCTGCAGCCTAATCGGTTTGTGGCCGCCACTCTGGGCAGTTAGCAATTTCTCTAACTGCTTACTTACGGCTCTTGCTCCTGCCTCCAATCTCCTACGCCCCCCTGTCTCCCTACTTTTATAGCAATTCCTTCTTGTTTCTCAGGGTCTGGGCCTATTCTCCGCGTCCCCGAGCTTGTCGTCGGCTCCCTCGGCCTTTCACCTCCTTGCCACCAGCTCTTCATTGCTCGTAAAGAGACTCTGCTTCCAGCGCTCCTTGTCGCGTCATGTTCGAGTGCACAAGTAGTCTGGCCTCTCAAGTCCTCCTACCTGACAGGCCACCTGCTCGCTTCTCCTGGCCGCTGCAGCTAATCGCTTGACCGCTTTTTCAGTCCCTAGTGGGCTTGCCCGCAAGGCTTCTTGTCGGATCTTGCCCGCCACTTGACCTCCTCTTTAGCGGCTCCTGCTTGCTTCTAGCAGCAGTCGTTTGTCACAGGACTGTCGTTCTCTAACCGCAGGGGCCGCTGGGTTCCTCTAGTCGCAGAGGCCAGCTGGTTGCCTTTCTCTCTGTCTAGTCGTTATCGCCAGTGTCCATTGCCGCTTGACTCAGTCTGCAGCTCCTGACCGCTGTGGCAACAGCTTCTTGTCCGCAACATCATGTCACAGTTCTCTCTGACGGTTCTCGTAGCCACCTGTCCGCAACTTCTTGGCCGCAACAGCTTCTTGTCTGCAACTTCTCTTACCAATTCTCTCAATGGAGTCGACTGCTGCTCCGTCTTTTCCTGCTCGTGTTGTGACACATCTTACTGAAGTTCGTGATGAGCTTCGAATCACCACCATTTCTCTTAGTGCGAAGAAGATTTTTGTTGAGTGGGTGCACTCTGTCCTTCGTGTTCTTCAGACAAAGGGCCTTTTGCATCACCTAGCTAAGGACACCCCTTCTGCGCCAACTGACAACTGGCTTTGTGTTGATGGTCGTGTCCAAACATGGATCCACAACTCCATGGACGGTGAACCTTATTGTATGACCATGTATCATGAGACGACCAAGGCTATGTGGGATGAACTGCATTCCTTCTATTCTGGCAAGGACCGCCTTCAACATTCGTTTGACATAATCACGGATCTTCAATATCTCAACACAGGAGGTGATGGCGACTTAACCTTCTTTAATGTGCGGTCCAAAACCTTAGTCGGGGACTGGACCCAGCATCAACCTCCTACTACTGATCTTGTTGTGCAACGTGCTCACAAAGAGGTTGTTGGTATTGTCATGATGATGGCTCGTGTTCCACCTCATGTCCACAGTGTTTGGGATCAGATACTCTCCTCCACAAATTCCTCTCTCTAATGTTTGTTCAATGTTATTAAAGGTGACACTACCCGCAGATGCTCTTGCACCTCCATCTCTAGCACTCCTTCAACACTCATCGATATCTCCCCCTCCCCTCCTCCCTCTGCCTGAGGAGGTCACACCGGCTATCAAAGGAGATGATGCAACGTTCGACCTAGACTCAAGTGTGCTCACTGTAGAAGGGATGTACATCTTAAGGCAACTTGTTATTGGAAGTATGGTCTGCCTCCTCCACCTCATGTCTCCATTGCTGCTGGCACATCTTCTGACCCTCGCGCCGACATTGATGTCATGCGCTTCCAACTCCAGCATCTTCAAGGGTTACTCAATCATCTGTCTGGCTCTGTGGCCTCTATCTCAAATGAAGGTATCTCATGTATCACTCATAATCCACAGTGAATTGTGGACTCGAGTGCCACCCATCATATCACTCCACAGAAACCACCTCAGTATTTGGACTCACTGCTTCCCAAGTTTATCACAGTGGTCAATGGTGACACCGCCTCTGTTTCCGACTCCGCTAATATGTTCCTCAGTCCCTCTATCTCTCTTAGTTCAGTCCTTCATGTCTCGGGCTCTCCTTTCAATCTTCTTTCTATTAGTCGGCTTACTGAAGACCTTGACTGCTCTATAACCTTCATGTCTTCTTCTTTTGTTAGGCAGGATTGACGTACGCAGAATATCATTAGTAAAGGACGATTGTGCAACGGGCAATATCTTCTGAATATTTCTCTCACCATTCTCTCATCTGTCACCTCTGTGGATTGGCATCGGCGTCTTGGGCATGCTCCTCTTCCAATTCTCAAGAAGGCTCGTCCTGATCTACCTCTTCCTGACTTTACCTGGGAGTCATGTATCTTTGGCAAACAACATCGTTTTTCTTTTCCTCATTGTACTCAGAGCGATGTTCATTTTGATCTAGTACACTATGATGTTTGAGGACCGTATAAAAATGCTAGTATTTCTGGTTATCATTATTTTATTACTTTTATAGATGATTATTCTCGCATGATGTGGTTATACTTCATGATCGATCGGATCTAACTCGTGCATTTTGGGCCTTTATTAATGAGGCTCGTACTCAATTTTCCAGATCAATTAAAACTATTTGTACAGATAATGTCCGTGAATATACCAATCATGCGTTTGATAATCTTTATACTGATTTTAAAATAATTCAACATACCGTATGTGCTTATACCCCCCAACAAAATTGTGTGGCTAAGCGTAAGAATCATCATTTTTTTGATGTTGTTCGCACCTAGGGGTGCAAGTTGAGTTGAGCCGGCTCGAAAGCTCGATGAGCCGGCTCGAAAAAAGCTCGACTCAAGCTCGAGCATGTCGAGCTCGTCGAGCTCGAGCATGTCGAGCTCGTCGAGCTCGAGCCTGATTTCGAGCCGAGCTCGAGCCTAATTAAACCTGTTCACGAGCTCGCGAGCCGGCTCGCGAGCTTTTTTTAATTAAATAATATATATTATTAGTATTAAATATTTTAATATATTATATTATTAACATTATATTAATATAATATTATTAAAATAATAGTTTTATATTATTAATATAATATTAAATTCGAGCTCGAGCTCGTCGAGCTGAGCTCGAGCTCGAGCTCGTCGAGCTGAGCTCGAGCTCGAGCTCGTCGAGCTGAGCTCGAGCTCGTCGAGCTCGAGCTCGAGCTCGAACCGTGCTCGTCGAGCTCGAGCTCGAGCCTTTTAAAATAGGCTCGTCGAGCTCGAGCTCGAGCTCGAGCTCGAAAAAGAAGCTCGAGCTCGAGCCGGCTCTTTTTGATGAGCTCGACTCGAGCTCGACTCGTTTGCAGGCCTATTCGCACCCTTATGTTTCATATGCAGGTTCCCAAGCCTTATTGGCATTTTGCAGTCTCTATGGCATGTTATCTCATCAACCGTCTGCCCTCCTGCATTCTCAACTATGCTACTATGTTTAGTCTTCTATTTTCCTCCACACCACCCTTTTCCATCACACCTCAGGTCTTTGGTTGTACCTGTTATGTTCGTAATCTTGGTCTTTCCACTGACAAGTTTGCTTCTCGGGATACCAAATATATATTCGTTAGTTATTCTCGTACTCAGAAAAGGTATGTATGCTACTCTCTCACTAATCGCAAGGTTGTTGTGTCTGTCGATGTCACTTTTATATAAGATCAACCTTTTTACCCTCTTCCTCCAACTCTTCCACCTTCGTCATTACCACGTCCTGACGTCCATGTTACATCTCCTCTCCCACCACTCCTTCCAACCTCGGCTCTCAAACCATACAAACCACCTCTTCTTCGTGTATACACTCATCGTCATCGTCGCTCTATAGCCCCACAACAATCGCCCTTTACTAATGGTACATAGCAGCCTGAAGATTTGGATCCTATATCCACAGCTTATCATCAGGCAAATTATGTATCCTTGCATCGTCTCTCCCCAACACTTCTCAAATTTGCTACTTCTTTATCTTTCATTTTTATACCTGACTCGGTGCAGGAGGCTGACAACATCCAGGGTAGCGTGCGGCTATGGATAAGGAAATGACTGTCCTCTAAGCTAATCGGACTTGGGATCTGGTCTCCCTTCCTCCAGGACAAACTTGTGTCGAATATAAATGGGTCTTTGCAATAAAACATGCTCTAGACGGGGCAGTTGATCGGCTAAAGGCTCGTCTTGTGACTCATGGGTTTACTCAGCAACACAGCCTCAATTATGATGAAACATTTTCTCCTATTGTCAAGTTGAACAATGTTCGTATCCTAATCTCTTTGGTCGTTCATCGTCAGTGACCCTTATATCAATTAGAAATCAAGAATGCATTTCTCAATGACGATCTTCAAGAAACTGTCTATATGCACCAGCCTCCTGTGTTTGAGACCACGGGGGAGTCACTTGTTTGTCACCTCAGGAAAAATCTTTTTATGATCTCAAACAGTCTCCTCGCGCATGGTTCGACAAGTTCTGTAAGGTTCTCTGTGATGGTGGATTCACTCGGAGCTCGGCGGATTTTTCTATCTTTACTCGTCACCGATCAATAAGCACGGTGATTCTCTTAGTTTATGTCGATGGCATTCTACTTACTGGAGATGATTCCAAAGAAATACAAATGATCAAGCAGCACTTGAACTCAGTTTTTCAAACCAAAGATTTAGGAAATCTTCGGTACTTTCTTGGCCTTGAGGCTACGAGACGTCCTCATAGTCTCGTCCTATTTCAACAGAAGTAGTGTCTTGATCTTCTTCATGAAGTTGTCTATTTTGGATGCAAGCATGTTGATACTCTTATGGATGTCAATCACAAGTTCTGTGTTCATGCTTCTGACACCGATCTACATCTTCCAAACCTGGAGTATTATCGTCATCTTGTAGGAAAATTGACTTATCTTACAGTTACAAAACCGGATATCTCATTTGTTGGAGTTATCAGCAGATTCATGCACTCTCTACGGATGTCTCACCTTCAGGCCGTCAAACGCATACTTAGATATTTAAAGACTGCTCTTGGACAATGACTTTTATGCAAACCCTCTTCATCTTCTCATTTGTCTTTGACTACTTATTCTAATGTTGATTATGCTGGCTCCTAAGATGATCGGCGTTCCACAAGTGGATTTCGTACTTACTTCGGAGGACACCTCATTACCTGGCGCAGCAAAAAACAATTTGTGGTTGCTCGCTCATCTGCTGGAGCCGAATATCGTTCAATGGTTGTTGTTGTGTCTGATCTTACTTGGTTACAAAGTCTTCTAGATGATTTGGAGGTCAAACTTTCCTCTCCGGCCACTTTATTGTGTGACAGTCAAGCGGATATACACAATGCTAAGAATCAAGTATTTCATGAACGGACCAAACACATTGAAGTTGATTGTCACTTCATTTGGGAGAATGTTCATTTGATGAAGCTGGAATTAAAATATGTTCCTGCTGCTGAACAATTTGCTAATATTTTCACCAAAGTCTTGTCGCGCCCGTTATATAATCATTTTTTGTCCAAACTGGGTGCTTATAACTTGTATGCTCCAGCTTGCGGGGGAGTGTTGGAAGAAAGATGTGAAAAGGCACAATGCAACTATGCAAGGCCCATCTTAGGCCCTCTTCCTCTTTAAGTTTTAATCTCACATCATAGATTGAGATTTCATCTCATTTTTCCCTTCCTATATTAATGTACAAATACATGTATGTATTTGTAAAGAGATGCCTCAAACCTTGTATATCATTCTTGAATCAATAGTTACAAGTATGAATACATTTATATAGGAGAAGAGGAAGGAGAGAAATCTCAATCCAAGATGTGTGACTAATACAAAGAGAGAGCAAAGATAGAAAAATGGGCCCCTATATGGGCCCTTAATTTGTCTTTTCTAGCACTCCCCCGCAAGCTGGAGCATACAAGTTGTAGACACCAAGCTTGGATAAAAACTGGTAGTATAGAGGCCGGGAGAGAGCTTTAGTCAGGATGTCAACAACTTGGTTTATAGCAGGAACATGCTCCAAATCTATCTTCTTTGACTGTACCTTTTCCCGGATAAAGTGACAGTCAACTTCAATATACTTTGTGTGTTCGTGAAAGACCGAATTCTTGGCAATATGTATTGATGCTTGACTGTCATAAAATAGGGTCGCCGGTGATAAGAGACGAACACCCAAGTCTCCCAGAAGACTCTCAAGCCAGGTTAACTCGGAAACAACAACAGTCATAGCTCGGTACTCGTCTTCAGCAGAAGAGCGAGCAACCACAGTTTGTTTCTTACTACGCCAGGTTATGAGATGTCCACCGAAGTAGGTGCAGAAACCAGTTGTGGAACGCCTATCATCAATGGATCCTGCATAGTCTGCGTCAGAGTACGCGACAAGAGATAGAGATGTGGATGGCTTATACACAAGTCCTTGTCCTTGAGCGATCTTGAGATATCAAAGAATGCGCTCGACAGCTTGAAGATAAGATGTCCGAGGAGCATGCATAAAACAACTCACGACTCTCATGACAAAAGAGATGTCTGGTCGAGTAACCGTAAGATACATCAGCTTCCCAACCAAGCGTCTATAGTATTCCGGATTTGTAAGCAGCTTGTCGGAGTCAGAGTTGTGGGCCGAGAGCTTGTGATTGGCGTCCATAAGAGTATCTGCAGGTTTGCATCCAGAATAGTCGGCATCATGAAGGAGTTCCATACAATACTTCCATTGGGATAACACAAGACCATCAGGGAGTCGTGCAACCTCAAGCCCAAGAAAATACCAAAGGTTGTCAAGATCTTTGGTCTGAAAGTCGGAGTTTAACTGTTGATTGATATGTTGTATCCCTGTAGTATTGTCGCCAGTAATGAGGATATCATCAACATAGACAAGTAGAATCACAGTTCCGGTTGACCAGTGTCGGGTGAAGAGAGAAAAGTCAGCCGAGCTCCGAATGAAGCCAATATCACAGACAACCTTGCTGAATTTTTCAAACCAAGCGCGCGGGGACTGTTTGAGACCATAAATAGATTTTCGAAGATAACAGACCCGAGACTCCCCCATGGTCTCAAACCCAGGAGGTTGATGCATATAAACAGTCTCCTGCAGATCGTCGTTGAGGAAGGCGTTCTTAATATCCAGCTGATAAAGAGGCCAATGACGATGAACATCCAAGGAAGAACGCGAATCGTGTTCAATTTGGTCACCGGAGAGAAGGTTTCCTCATAATCAAGGTCATGTTGCTGAGTAAAACCCCGGGCCATGAGGCGGGTCTTTAGACGCTCAACGGTGCCATCCGCAGCATGTTTAATAACGAAGACCCACTTGCAGCTAACACAGGGTTGGCCTGCAGGAAGAGGAACCAGATGTCAATTCTGGTTAGCGCAGAGAGCCCGCATTTCATCGTCCATGGCCGCCCGCCACCCCGTGTGTTGAAGCGCCTCCTGCACAGTGTTAGGAATAGAAATAGAGGAAAGAGAGGTGGCAAAGGCATAGAGAGGTGGAGTCAGGCGATGGAGAGAAACGTAGTTGGCCAAGGGATGAGCTGTAGAGGCAGGAGCTGGATCTGTCATTGACGGGGTGTCGCTGGGAGCAGGGAGCTGATGTAGGGAACTACCTTGGAGCGACGAGTGTCGACACGGAGAATGGGCGGAGGAACCCGAGGTGGGGCATGGAGAGAGTTGGAAGGAGATGGCAGAGAAGAGGGCGTGACAGGTACGGCAGGCCGGGGAAGAGGAGGAGAGGAAGACGGGGTGGGGGAAGGTAAGTGGAAGGGCAGGTCTTCGCAGAAGGTGACATCCGCCGAGACGACCAGCTGGGGTATGTTTACTACTCTCCTTCTGATGACAAGCTCGCCATCGAGATGCGGGTAGGGAGAGAGAGACCGCGGAAAGGCCGCGAGTAGGACGGGAGACCGCCAGAGGGGAGCTCGGGGCGGTTAGAAAACAGAGACCGCGGAGACCGCGGATACCACTCGGGGCGGTTAGAAAATAGAGACCGGGTATACCCAAGGAGAAGACCGGTGGCTCTGATACCATGTAAAGAGAGACCTCAAACCATGTATATCCTTCTTGAATCAATAGTTACAAGTATGAATACATTTATATTAGGAGAAGAGGAAGGAGAGAAATCTCAATCCAAAATGTGGGACTAATACAAAGAGAGAGAAAAGAGAGAAAAATGGGTCCCTAGATGGGCACTTAATTAGCATTTTCTAACAGTATTTAACAATTGAGAAATTAATAAAATCATATTTTATTTCTCTCTATTTTCTCATGTTTTTCTACAGATACCAATTGACATAAAATTCAGAGTAAAGGATTCGAGCTGGCGTCAAAATGCCAATGTTGTGCCGCCAGTGAAACTAACAATCGCGTCTTCCTTTCAAGCTCAATGGCAAAAGCAAATTGGAAATATTACCAAAAACACTTTAACATTGTTCAACCTAGACAGACACAAGAAAGTACAATCGAACAAAGGCTATTACTATTGGATAAATTCAGCACAGCATGTTGGCCCGGTCTATATCTGTGTGGTCACTCCGGTGCTAGTTTTTTTTTGGTTTTTATGGGCAGCTAGGAATTACAAGTGTCAACAAATGGTGATCTCCCCTTTCAAAATCAAATTGTAAATTAATAAAATGGTAGAGCTGCTATATAGAACTAAACTAATGGCATCAAACAACCAAAATACACGACACTCGCCAACCGAAAACCATCGTAGAATACTAAGGACTGTTGGCGGCCTCCACAGCAAGATGAACTCAAAAACAATATATGGGTGACCTCTAATTTATCGACAACAACAAGGGAGGGGTAGACCAATAAAGACTTGGAATGAAACTACAAGCAAAGACATGATGTACTGTTGGATCCCTAGTAAGATTTGGGCTAGGTTCACTAAGTTAGGATCATATGACCCACAATGTATAGCCAGGGTCATAGTTGTGTCATAGAGTCTAGGTCAAGTCCTTAGAGTCAACACCACATGTACCAGCTGTCAACAAGACTGCCAGAGACTCAAGACTTAGAAGATTTCAAGACTCTGAAAAGTGAGTTCGACGTTCGTCAAACTCAGGTCGACGATTGTGGTGCTCAGCTCGACGATCTTAGAGAAAATTCTCTGAGCTGACCTCGACGAACTGTATTCCTTGGTCGACGAATCTTTGGACTACTACAGCATTCTGTCAAGACTATGTTCTCTAGTCTCAGGTCGACGAACTTAGTTTTCTGCCTGACGAATTCTGGATTATCTAATTCAACAACTTAGAACCAGAAGACTTGTGTCGACACTCAGAGTATATGTCGACACCAACTGAGTCGACACTAGAAGAACTTGTGTCGACACACAGATCATCAATCAACACTCAGAGTATATGTCGACATCAACTGAGTCGACACTAGAAGAACTTGTGTCGACACCCAGATCATCAGTCGACACTTTGGAAAGGTTGTGTCGACACCACACAGAAGACTCGTGTCGACACACCGGATATCAGTCGACACCATCTGTGTCGACACCAAGAGTAATTGTGTCGACACACAGAATATTTGACAACTCCAGAAACTCAGCTCGACGAAATCAAATCTTAGGTCAACGAATTCTGGAGACCTTAACTTTCATTTCAGATACAACTGTGAATATTCTAAGTCCAGAATAGTTGCTGAATTCCAGTCGACGAACACAGTTATCAGCTCGACGAATTTTGTCATCAGTTCGACGATTCCAGACTTAGCATTTATTTTTTCTGTCCTTAGTCTATGGCAATAATTTATGAATGATTAATGATAAAATATTCTCTGAATATTACCATGGGACGGTACATTAATCACGGCCTTCATCAGGATTATTGTTTTCCATCTTTCCAAGAGACAGTTGGGGAAAGAAATCAATGCAGTTCATTTTCGAGGACCGCCAGCATTGATTGTCACAGAAGGATTCAAATTTCAAAAGAAAATTCCCTCGGGAAATATAAAAAGAGATTTTTCTTTCTTTCCTGATAGAATATACAGCAAGATAGAAAGAAAGCAAGCAAGTAAGAATAATCAGAGTACCAGAGAAATTGCAGAGACATAGCATACACAGACACAGAGATTTTCAATCAGTCTGTCTTCAACAGCTTCTCTGCTCCTTTCACAAAATCTCTGATACAAAAATAAGATCTGCTCTCAGAAAAAGAAGAACAATCATACAAAATGAAGAGTCTTCTTACTTCAACAAACAAGGACTTCCAAGGACAACAACTATCAAATCTGTCAAGAAGATCCTGCAGATAAAGGCTAAAAGCTTGAAGGTCTATCACCCTGCAACAAGGCTTCCATATTTCCCTGAACCATTCAATATCTCAGGGGGAGCCATTTGCTACCATCAATAATCCACAAGTCTTCTCTCTGATTGTTGACAGAGAAGACATAATCAACTCTCTCACCCCCACTGTGTAAAGGGTTGTCATCTCCCTTCAAAAGTGATTCCTGGTTACAAGTCACCTGATCAAAAGACTTGGGGATTTGATTTTTGAGCACCTGATCAAAAGCTCATTGGTGTCAGACACCTGATCAAAAATCTGAGTTGATTCCTACCATGGTGGTAGAAGAGTGGATGTACCCAGGTTGGGGAACCACTATAAATTTCTTGTGTCGTCTGGTTACCCTTTCTTTTGTTTTATTGTTGTGGCTGTGGTAGTTAGTTTCTGTGCTTTTATATTTTGATTTATTTACTACTGCACTTAGACTAATCTGCATTATCCAGCAGAGAATTTTATAAAACTCTGAATACTCTATTACCCCCCCCCCCCCTCTAGAGTATTCTTGATCTAACTGCTCACTTTCAATTGGTATCAGAGGAGGTTCTTTTGTTTGTACAAGCTAACCCTTGAACCAAAGATCCTTTATTAGATCTAAATTTTATTTTTATTTCCATATTAGATTTATATACACAGCTATGGCACAAAATAAGGATTATGCAAGCACCAGACCTCCAGTTTGCAACCTAAACAGGTTTGCCATCTGGAAGGCAAGAATTAAATTATACATGAATTCTATTGATGAGCATATATACAACTCTATTTTGACAGATCCCCCTCAAGCTTCAACTTCTGCAACATCTACAAGCACTACTGCAGTTCCACCACCTGAGTGGACTGAAGCCCAGAAGAAGACAAAGATAGCTGATGCCAAGGCTATGAACATACTGACACAGACTATGTCAGATGATATTTTTCAGAAGGTGGCTGAATGCACCTCAGCCAAAGCATTGCTAGGCAAAGATAGCTGAAAAACATTGCTAGGCTATCAAAAAACAACCTTATTAGAGGTTTACCTTCTGGTCCCTACAAGAAGGAAGGTCTTTGCAGGGCTTGTCAATTAGGCAAACAAACTAAATCTAGTTTCAAATCCATTAATAAAAGTGATTCACCTATGATTTTGTATTTGCTACACATGGATCTATTTGGACTCATTGTTGTACAAAGCCTATGAGGGAAATCCTACACTTTAGTTATTGTAGATGACTTCTCCATGTTCACTTGGGTATCCTTTCTGAGATCTATGTCAGATACCTTCAAGTTTCTTAAAAATTTCTCAAGACCATACAGATTGAGTTCTCTACTCATGTTGCATTGATCAGAAGTGATCATGGCCCAGAGTTTGAGTCTCTTCTTATGCATGAGTTCTGTGAGAATGAAGGTATCAGACATTGTTTCTCAGCTCCTAGAATTTCTCAACAAAATGAGGTTGCTGAAAGGAAAAATAGGACACTCATTGAAGCTGCAGGTACATTACTTGCAGATGCTTACATGTTACTATTCTTTTGGGCAGAGGCTGTGAACACTGCAAACTATGTCCTGAACAGAAGCCTGATATATAAGCTAAATAATAGGACTCCCTATGAATTACTAAAAGTGAAGAAACCTAAAATAAACTATTTTAAAGTCTTTGTTTGTATATGTTATATTCACGCAAACAACAAAATATATATTAGAAAGTTTGAGGCAAAGGCTGAAGAGGGAATTTTTCTAGGATATTCTCAAGTAAGCAAAGCCTATAGGATTTATAACAAATCAACTTTAAAAATTGAGGAGTCTATCCATGTTACTTTTGATGAAGCTAACATGTCTTGCAAGGAGAAAGAAATTTCTACCAGAAACAACTTGCAGGTACATCACTTGTGTGAGAGTTTGGATGTACTAAACCTTACCCAAGAGGTTTCAACTCATCCTTCTCCACAAGTCATTGAAGAAAGTGAAGATGGAGGCATTGAAGGGAGTGATATTTCCCCAACAGCAAACATAATTCCACAGGAGGAATTGATTCCAAATGTTGTTGCAGAACCAACTCCACCAGCTGATCTTGTCACACTTAGGGATCACTCCAGATTTCAAGTTATTGGAGACATATCAGCAGGTGTACAGACAAGGCATCAACTCAACCAAGATTTGATGCACGCATATTTTCTCTCTCAGATTGAACCTCTATTCATCAATGATGCAGAGCAAGATCCCCACTGGATCATTGCAATGCAGGAGGAATTAAATCAGTTTGAGAGATGTAGAGTTTGGGATTTGGTTCCAAGGCCTCAAGACTACCCAGTCATTGGAACCAAATGGGTCTACAGAAAAAAGCTGGATGCACAAGGAGTAATAGTGAGGAATAAAGTCAGGCTTGTTGCACAAGGATATAGGCAAGAAGAAGGAATAGATTATAACCAGACCTTTGCACCTGTTGCAAGGTTGAAAGCAATCAGAATATTCCTTGTCTATGCAGCTTACAAGAGATTCAAGGTCTATCAAATGGATGCGAAAAGTGTATTCTTGAATGAAGTACTCAAAGAAGAGGTGTATGTTGAACAACCTCCGGGTTTTGTTTCTCCAACTCATCCATCTTATGTTTACAAATTGCATAAGGCTCTTTATGGTCTAAAGCAAGCTCTAAGAGCTTGGTATGAGACTCTAGCCAGCTTTCTGTTAAAGCATAAATTCATTAGAGGCATTGTAGATAGAACATTTTTCACTAGACATCATAAGGATCAAATACTGTTAGTACAAATATATGTGGATGACATGATATTTGGGTCTACTGATTCAAAATTATACAAGAGATTCTCTGATCTCATGCATTCTAAATTTGAAATGAGTAGCATGGGTGAGCTTTTTTACTTCCTTGGTCTCCAAGTGAAGCAGCTCCCTGATGGCATCTTCATCTCCCAAGCTAAGTATGCTAAAGAGTTTATCAAAAAGTTTGAGATGGTTGATGCCTCAGCAAAGAAGACACCTATGGCTACAAATGTTGTAATTGACTCAGATGCACATAGGAAACCTGTGGATCAGAAACTATATAGGGTCATTGTTGGATCTATGTTATACCTTACAGCAAGCAGACCTGATATCATGTTTGCAACATACCTTTGTTCTAGGTTCCAGGTGAACCCAAAAGAATCTCATCTTATTTTACTAAAAAGAATTTTGAGATATATAAAGGGTTGTCCTAGTCTAGGCCTATGGTATACCGCAGAATCAGAATTTGAGTTAACTGGATACTCAGATGCGGATTTTGCTGGATGCAAGGTGGATAGAAAAAGTACTTCAGGAACTTGTCAGTTCCTGGGTATGAGATTAGTATCCTGATTTTGTAAGAAACAGTCATCTGTATCTACCACAACTGCTGAGGCAGAATACATTGCAGCAGGTAGTTGTTGTTTCTAGATGCTGTGGATACAAAATCAATTACTAGACTATGGTATCAACTTAAATAATTCAACTCTACTTTGTGATAACACAAGTGTTATAGCCATAGCACAGAATCCAGTCCATCACAGTAGGACAAAGCATATAGACATTAGGCATCATTTCATAAGAGAGTGTGTAGACAAAAACAAAATTAAGTTTGTCTATATCTACACTGATTTACAAAGGGCTGATATATTCACCAAACCTCTGGATGAGAGAAATCATCTCTTCTTTATAAATCAGCTGGGAATGATCAATGGAGAAGACTTAGTTTAGTTTAAGTCTGCACTCGACGAATTTGCCAAAGTTCCTCGAACGGAGCTCGACGAACTATGAAAAGTTTGTGAGATATTCGTTGAACGCAGGACGACGAACTCTCTGTGAGTGAAGTTATTTTCGTCGAACGGAGATCGACGAATTCACTTCAGAAAACTTTCGTCGAACGGAGCTCGACGAAATGTCTTCAAATCTTCAGACAGAGCTCGACGAATTATTTGACTATTAATTATTTTGTCGATCTCAGGTCGAAGAATTTCTTAATTTTTGTGGAACGGATTTTGTCGATTCATATTCTGGAAAACCTTATATCTAGGTTTTTCTTCGACCCCCGTCCCGCGCTTTCTGTTCTCTTGCACTTGATCGTTGTTTGTCTCTCTTGCAGTGATTCCAATGGCTATTCCAGCAGGTGCCCTAACCGGAATGAAGTTTGACACGGGCTTTGACGTCGACTTCGAATCCTTTCAACATTCAGATCCAATATTTCTGCATATATTGAAACTTCTCGAGGAACAAAAACTGAAAAATCTGATGTCAACAAGGATAAAACTGGTTGCAACTGAAATTCGAGAATGAGTTTACACGTCATCTACATCCGAGGAGAACACCATGACAGGAACAATTGAGGGTAATTCTGTATCTTTATCTCCCGCCGTACTTACTGAAATTTTTGGATTGGTTAATGGAGAACAATTAGAAATTGATTCTGAAGAATATGAGATGATGTTGAGTTTAATGGGTTATGCTGGAGATAACCCAAATAAGTTGTTAAAGAAACACTTATCTGCCGAATACAAATTCTTGGCAGATATTGTAGGCAAGGTTTTGCTGGGCAAGCATACTGCCCATGACTACATTACCAGACACCAGTTTCTGGTCATGTGTGCAGTGGTCAATAAAAAGAAAGTGGATTGGGCACAAATCATTTTTGATCTTATTAAGAGAAAGTGTAATAAAAAGGAAGTTTGCTTTGGAAGGATCCTAGGGATCTTCCTGAAAGAAAAAGCTGATGAATCCTTGGTCTCACAGACCATATTCATTAATGCCAGCAAGAGGCTCACATGCACCTTGTTTGGCAGGTGGGAGAGGACAATAGTCAAGCCCTCCAAGGCATCACCCTCTTCCACCCCAGCTTCTGAAAGCACCAGGGCTGTAAGAGTCACTCCCCACCCTGATGAAGAGATCATTCCACCCTCATTATCTCTTCCAGCTATTCCACCTACACTTCCACAAACAGTCAAACCATCTCTTCAACTCCACAACCACAACAACAACCTCTACTACAACAACAACACTCTACTCATGTTCCTACTCCACCTACATCTCCACAAATTGATCTTACAGAGATCTCATCTTCCACCCTTCAGGAAAACCAACCACCAACACCACATGATTCCCCCCATGACACATATATTCCCTCCACACCACCTTCATCTCCTCTTCCACCTCACCTATCCTCCATTCCAACTCTTGATCTTCTGACTTCCCCCCTCAATTCTCCTCCTCCTCAGGATATCCACATGTCAGATGTCCCTCCATCATCTCCAACATCTATCATTCCTCCACATGTTTCTCCTTACACAACATCTGAAACATCCACTGCTCCAACATTGGACCCCTCCACCATATCTTCCATCATTACTATCATCACACCCCTCATAAAATCAATCATAGCAGAGGCCATTATACCTCTTGCTACCTCTATATCTACTCTATCTGCTCAACTTTCTTCCTTCACTGCTGCCCCGTCTTCATTCAGGGGTCTGGCTCCAGTATACACTAAAACCAGACAGGGGGAGATGCTTAATGAAGAAGCTGCAACACCTCCAGCAGAAGAAGAAATCTCAGCTCCAGCAGCTGCAGTAATAGCAGAGACAGACACACTAATAGCAGATGCAGATTTTATTCCTGATGATAGAGATTTAATTGATTTAATTCATTTCATTGAGACTGACATGGACATTGATGAGTCAGTCCCTGAAGAGACAGTTGCTGAAGACATTCCTTCTGTTTCTGAATTCATAATTAATCCCACAGTAAACTTAGTTGATTTATTGAAAAGTTTTGATACTGCTTTTCTGTATTATATTCCAGCAGTACCTACTAAGCCATCCTTGGCTATTGTACCATATACTTCTCCAATCTCTCCAAAAGTTGCTAAGCAACTTAGAGATAGTTTTGTTATTTCAAAGCCAGCAGTCATGTCATCTCCAGAAGAAGTTATTTTTGTTCCAACATTTGTCATGGATGACTCACTCATACCAAATCTGGATGATTTGATTTTGGCTGATATAGAAGAAGAAAGTATGGCAGCTGCTGAAAGCACTGTCAGAACCAGTTCTCCAGTCTCTCCTATGGCTTCTTCTCCTGGTCCTGTTGAAGTTTATGCTCAAGCTCCTGAAAAGCCAATCATTTCTGCTGAGGCTCTGAAAGCACTCAAGGACCTATATGATAACCCTCAGGGATCAGATAATGATAATGATGATGAGGAGGATGAGGAAGATGATTCAGATGATGAACCTAAGAGGAAGTTAGTATCAAAGAAAAGAAAAGTCCATCCTCCTCCTGCTCCTAAGCCTAATCCAAACAATGACACTCCTTATTATATTCTCCAAAAGATAACTCCATACAAATGGATGTCATCTTGGATGTGGCTATCTAAAAACCAACAGAAGGAAAGGAAGAAAAGCAGAAGGTACTCTCCTCCTCCAGTTCAAAGATTCAGAAAAGATCCATCTCCTCCACCTCCTTTAGCTGTTGGTGCTTCAAGCACATCTTCTCAAAGATCTGCTTCACTTCAAACATATCAAAGACACCAAGGAAAATCACATGAAAGCAGCCAGCACAGGCAATACTCTTCAGGAAAGCAACATCAGCAGCAACAACAACATCAACAGCAGCAGCAACATCAGCAACAACAACTAACTAAAAATCAACCAGCTGAAGGCTCTAAAAGACCATCCTCTCCTCATGTCCCTTTTGAAGATCCTGAAACAACTACTACTGATAGAATGGCCAGGTTCTAGGAAATTGTAGGCCTTTCTAGGATTAACAAAGCCAAAGCTGAAGGAAAGGATCCTTCTGAATATTCAACAATGTCAAAGTACAGTGCTCCCAGCGACACCCCGGCAATGACAGATCCAGCTCCCGCCTCTACAGCTCATCCCTTGGTCAACTACGTTTCTCTCCATCGTCTGACTCCACCTCTCTATGCCTTTGCCACCTCTCTTTCCTCTATTTCTATTCTTAACACTGTGCAGGAGGCGATTCAACACACAGGGTGGCGGACGGCCATGGACGATGAAATGCGGGCTCTCTGCGCTAACCAGAATTGAGATCTGATTCCTCTTCCTGCAGGCCAACCCTGTGTTAGCTGCAAGTGGGTCTTTGTTATTAAACATGCTGCGGATGGCACCGTTGAGCGTCTAAAGACCCGCCCCGTGGCCCGGGGTTTTACTCAGCAACATGACCTTGATTATGAGGAAACCTTCTCTCCGGTGACCAAATTGAACACGATTCGCGTTCTTCTCTCTTTGGATGTTCATCGTCATTGGCCTATTTATCAGCTGGATATTAAGGACGTCTTCCTCAACGACGATCTGCAGGAGACTTAAAAGATTTGATAAAGCAAACAAGTTCTTCAATAATGATGACTACATGAAGTTGCACCCAGAAGCAGTTGTCCCCAGAGCTACATCTTTGAAGATTATAGGGGCTGCTGACATGACCATGATAAAAGTGCAAGCTTCAGATCCCAAAAGAGAGATTGTGTTTACAAAGCCTGGAGAGAAGAGCAAGCAAGAGATGCCAAAGGAAAAGAAACAGAAGAAGTAAAGGTTGAACTCTTTTGTTTTCTACAATTATCTATAACTGATCTATATTCTGAACAAAACTTATGTATATATATATATCTGTTGCATGTGTTAGTGATCTCTACCAGATATATGCTTTTTCTGCTTTGTTTATTTTCAATTTTGATTTGAGTCTATAATTAGTGGCATCACCCAAATATGGGGAGATTGTTGGATCCCTAGAAAGATTTGGGCTAGGTTCACTAAGTTAGGATCATATGACCAACAATGTATAACCAGGGTCATAGTTGTGTCCTAGAGTCTAAGTCAAGTCCTTAGAGTCAACACCACATGGACCAGCTATCAACAAGACTGCTAGAGACTCAAGACTTAGAAGATTTCAAGACTCTGTAAAGTGAGTTCGACGTTCGTCGAACTCAGGTCGACGATTGTGGTGCTCAACTCGACGATCTTAGAGAAAATTATCTGAGCTGAGCTCGACGAACTGTATTCCTTGGTCGACGAATCTTTGGACTACTACAACATTCTGTCAAGACTATGTTCTCTAGTCTCAGGTCGACGAACTTAGTTCTCTGCCCGACGAATTCTGGATTATCTACTTCAACAACTTAGAATCAGAAGACTTGTGTCGACACTCAAAGTATATGTCGACACCAACTGAGTCGACACTAGAAGAACTTGTGTCGACACACAGATCATCAGTCGACACTCAGAGTATGTGTCGACACCAACTGAGTCGACACTAGAAGAACTTGTGTCGACACCCAGATCATCAGTCGACACTTTGGAAAGGTTGTGTCGACACCACACAGAAGACTCATGTCGATACACAGGATATCAGTCGACACCACCTGTGTCGACACCAGGAGTAATTGTGTCGATACATAGAATATTTGACAACTCCAGAAACTCAGCTCGACGAAATCAAATCTTAGGTCGACGAATTCTGGAGACCTTAACTTTCATTTCAGATACAACTGTGAATATTCTAAGTCCGGAATAGTTGCTGAACTCCAGTCGACGAACACAGTTATCAGCTCGACGAATTCTGTCATCAGTTCGCCGATTCCAGACTTAGCATTTATTCTTTCTGGCCTTAGTCTATGGCAATAATTTCTGAATGATTAATGATAAAATATTCTCTGAATATTACCGTTGGACGGTATATTAATCACGGCTTTCATCAGGATTATTGTTTTCCATCTTTCCAAGGGACAGTTGGGGAAAGAAATCAATGCAGTTCATTTTCGAGGACCGCCAGCATTGATTGTCACAGAAGGATTCAAATTTCGAAAGGAAATTCCCTCAGGAAATATAAAAAGAGATTTTTCTCTCTTTCCTGATAGAATATACAGCAAGATAGAAAGAAAGCAAGCAAGTAAGAATAATCAGAGTACCGGAGAAATTACAGAGACACAGCATACACAGACACAGAGATTTTCAATCAGTCTGTCTTCAACAGCTTCTCTGCTCCTTTCACAAAAGCTTTGATACAAAAATAAGATCTGCTCTCAGAAGAAGAAGAACAATCATACAAAATCAAGAGTCTTCTTACTTCAACACACAAGAACTTCCAAGGACAACAACTATCAAATCTGTCAAGAAGATCCTGCAGATAAAGGCTAAAAGCTTGAAGGTCTATCACCCTGCAGCAAGGCTTCCATATTTCCCTGAAGCATTCAATATCTCAGGGGGAGTCATTTGCTACCATCAATAATTCACAAGTCTTCTCTCTGATTGTTGACAGATAAGACATAATCAACTCTCTCACCCCCACTGTGTAAAGGGTTGTCATCTCCCTTCAAAAGTGATTCATGGTTACAAGTCACCTGATCAAAAGACTTGGGGATTTGGTTTTTGAGCACCTGATCAAAATCTCATTGGTGTCAGACACCTGATCAAAAACCTGAGTGAATTCCTATCAGGGTGGTAGAAGAGTGGATGTACTCAGGTTGGGGAACCACTATAAATTTCTTGTGTCGTCTGCTTGCCCTTTCTTTTGTTTTCTTGTTGTGCCTGTGGTAGTTAGTTTCTGTGCTTTTATATTTTGATTTATTTACTACTGCACTTAGACTAATCTGCATTATCCAGCAGAGAATTTTATAAAACTCTGAATACTCTATTCATCACCCCTCTAAAGTATTCCTGATCTAACTGCTCACTTTCATGTACTTAGGCATTAGTAAGATTATAACAAAAGATAGGGCACAATGGCGACAAAGGATCCATATAGCCGACCCCACTATAGTGGGATAAAAACTTGAGTGTTGTTGTTGTAACCATCATTAGAAATCATCACGGCCAATGCATCTGGGCCAAAGTCAATGAGCTAACTCACAGGGGATCTAGCTCAACTTATCTTACAGCCATCATGGAGGCAATAAACATAGCTAAGAATATAAGAGCACCAAAATGGTTGTTTGAAACAGCCCACACTATGGTTTCGGTACCTGGGTCAGAGATGAATGAGCAGACTTGCACCTTTTCAACTGGACCAAACTGGCAATAAATGGAGGTACATACTGGTTCACCATTACAAAGAGAAAGATAAACAGTGCAGCTAGAGCTTTATCTAAATGGTGTGACGAACATGGACCAATACAAACACATGAAGCAAGCTCTCTTCCAAGACATATTAAAGAAATCCTCATGCAGGACGTTAACAATCACCGGATTCAGATCTTTTCGAATCCAGGCAGCCAAGAGGGAGTATAGTGCTTCTCGCTATCAGGTATGCCACCAAATATATTAACTATGGCTCACATCCATGATTAAAATATTTGATGTGATGTAAACTACGCCCGGTTTGATCCACCTCATGGCAGTAAGTAGACATACACATTACATCTTATGGTCTTATAACCATCTTTGAAATATACAACACATAATCCTAATTGTTGGGCGGTTTCGGTGTCGATCCATTATTCACCCATACACTTTCCATTACCCAATCAAGCTTCCACTACCCACTCATGTCTTCCCCTCATTCACAAGGTTCTCACATTTAATACCTTCCATCCTATTATTTTCCCATCCCCTTGTAATAGGGTAATCCCTATACATGCTCCATATATCAACTCTCATGTGTGTTGTTTTTTTCAAATCTCGGCATAAGACCACATATAAGATATAATATGGACCTATGTTGCACCAACACTGACACGCGATACACGACACGACACGCGACTTGTCAATTCTCAAAAAAATATCATATTCTGACACGTTGGGACACGTATATTAAATATTTATTTTTTATAATTATGAAAATTCTAAAACATTTAACAAAAAAAAGTAAACAATTAACAAATATTCAAATAAACTATGTCATGTATAAATATTACTCATCAAATATTCAAATGCAAAACTTAACAGAAGGTCAAAAAATAATAGAATATTAATATCATCAGTAAAAATAATGGATTCTCAAGCAAACCTTTTCCTACAATTTCAATCTTCTTTTTGTAGAGAAAATATTCACCTACTAGTAGATCGACCATCACTACTTGAAATGCTAGAAGGGGGCAAAAATACTTTTTAGGATCAAGACTCGTTATTCTAGCATTCACCATTTCTTCTAATTTTTCCACCTCAAATAGATTACTATTTGAGACTTTTACACACTTTTCAATTTCTTTTCCACCAATCATTAACAAATGTGCTCTCGCTCTTGTATATGAACTTATAAAACATTTTTCACAAAAATTGCACTTCCAAGACAAATTTTCTCCCGTCTTACCATGAGTAGCTAGCTTAGGGACACGCACGTCCGATTGAGCGGGACACGCGAGTCCCGCGTGAGCCAGCGTGTCGGACTTCTGACACAAGTGTCGGAGAATGTCGAAGAGTCGAACGAGTGTCGGAGAGTCCGACACCGACACGCTGGGCATTTTGAAGTGTCGGTGCTTTATAGATATGAACCAACCTTATTATAAAAAGAAAAAAAAAACATTTAGTAGTCCTAATACTAGAAGAGTAAGTGATACGGCAATCTTTTCCAAAATTGCATGTTTGACAATCAAATGATAAATTTGTGAAGACATGTTTCAAGGTCTTCAAATTGGCATGTTCAAATCCACAAATGTCAAAGGGCTAACCAATCTTCCTGACACACTTTTCCTGCTTCATAGGCCTGCCCAGTGTCCATAATGTAGTCCCCTCCAAACCTTTATCCACCATTAATCTCTTCCTGCTCACCAGGTCTTGAAAGATACAATGAAAAAACAAACAAGTGTAGAGCAATTAAGTTGTCTAGTAAAGGAGCACCTAAATAATAAATTGATGGGAAAAGAAGGAACAAGCAAGACAGATTTGAGAGCCAGCTCAGAGGAAATGTGAAGTGTTCTTTTATCAGATATGGAGGCAAATGACCCATCAATAAGCCTGATACTGCCAGAAGAGGGAAAAAAAGAAGTTACCTGATTTTGAAGATTAGGTTATATGATCGAATGCTCAAGAGTCAATAATTCATGGAGTATTATGCCTTCTAAGGAAGAAAACTTGGACAGTTATACCTGTGACTTCCCGCAAAGATCTTTCAATAGTGGCTTTCAAGGCAGCGAGTTCTCTAACAAAGCTTTCTATGTCAGCGGTGATACTTTCTTTATCATCAACGGTGCTATACAAGGAAGTTTTTGGTCGAACATATCTCTCATATGCGACTCTGGGCCAACCCTGAGGAACAAGGCTAGGATGTAGTTCTTAATATTTATCCTTGCTATGCCACTTTCCTCCACAACGGGGCATTTTAACTTGCGTTTATCATCCTGATTTTAATTTAAGTGATACCATTTTGAGTTTTCAATCTCTTGTGATCAGCAACAAAGTGAACTTTTCATTTCCCACACAAGTACTAAAGAATAAAGAGTTGATTTCACTGGTTTCACCACTCATATAATGAGTGGTAAAGCCCAGGTTAGGTAAATTGTCTCTTCCTAATAAATTATCTAAAATTTTTGAACAAATGTCTTTGCATAAGATCCTTCCTATAAACTTCCACGAACTGAAAAATTAAAATATATTTTCTATTTATCTCTAATTATTTCAACAATACGTTTCTATTTCTTGGGGACGATCCCCCTGATGCTTTACTTAATCCTTTTATATGGGTAGCCCATTGCCTCTAAAATCCCTAACTTCTACAATAAGTTAATGAAGGAGAATGATTACGCATAAGTTCATATATTTGTGAGATTGACATTTTTGGATCATCGAGAGTTTAGCTTTTTCTAAGAGAGGCTGCTCGATCTCCACTCTCGGTGCGACTCCAAGTGCTGCCTGCGGCGAAACGCTGCAGGTTCCTGCCCCCAGGAGTGTTGACGCCTCCCTTGCCTCCTACGTCCAGTTCCGAGCCCACCGCCACCATCCCTGTCTAGCATCTACTATTGATGCCTCTGTACAGGCCATCTGTAGGTCCATCTAACCCTCCAATACCCTAAAAACCCCTAACCAAACCCTCCAACAGCCTCCCTAACCCTGCCCAGCATCTACATCCCCCCACAACTCTAAATATCTCCACAGTCAGTCATCCACTGCCACAAACAACACCATAGCTTGCACGGATAGCCACCACTACTTTGTCAGATTGCATCCTCCACGTCGGCGTACACCTAACTTGGTGAGTTATACATTTTAGTTTAAATTTCACATATATTATACAGATGCACTTTTATTGCTAGACTACTAGGAATATCTTGTTTAATTAATTTAGCTTTTTCTATTCTTATGTGTGTGCGCTCTAATTGTCCAATATTTATTCTTAGTACTCTTATGTCATTGCACTTATCATCTCCTTGCAATGTAATGTTTGATTAATTGAGATATTAGTGCAAGGCTTTAAAATTAAACATTGTTGAGTTAATTGCACGTCGAAAGTATTTGCATAATTGAAATGTTGCATTAGCATTAGAGTTTATGTTGTGAGCTTTCCAATCATTGATTGTGCGTTGTTTGCTTGCTTGCATCAGCATTATCATTTTAGGGTTTGTCGTAGGATCATTGCATTCCTCGCGTGCTCACTTGCATTGCATTTAGGGTTAGGGTGTTTGCACATTCATCACCTTTAGATTCATCATTCGTCAAATTGGTATCAAGCTCTAAGTTCGGGCTTTACTTTATATGCATTCATTGAGTCTATAGATTCCGTTACAGCATGTTAATGTCATACTCTTCTCCTTTATTTGAGGAATCTGAGTTTGTTTATACTCGACCATATAGCACTTCACTTGAAAGGCCCTCATATTATTATGATGATTATTCTCATTTGCAACACAACACTTCCAAAGATTTTGTCAAATCTTCGACACAATTCCATTGTGCTAGAGACGATCACTACGATGATTATCATCGTCCCCATCCCCGTGCATGTTCAGAACGTGTTAAACCTTCGAGACGACTCAATTATTTTAGGGATGACTACTACGAGAATGATCTTGAGCATAGGTTTCGTTTGTGGCCCCATTGACGATTCATCGAGTTCTGGGTCTTTTAGTTAATGGCCTGAGAACATGAAATATTATCTTGATTATTTTGAATTATTTGGCGAGTGTCGCATCAAATGTGTGAAACTTAGATTTCTAAACCAGGCGAGAGTATATTGGTTCAGCATTTAGAGAACCAGCGAGCGAGAACGTCATCACCACATCACTAGTTGGGTATAGATGAAACAGAGGTTGTGTCAGAGGTACTTATTAGCTTTGTATATCAAAGTCGCATGCACGAGTAATTATTAACCATTCGGCAAGGATCCATGTCTTTCGTTGAGTATAAGGATCATTTTACTGAGTTAGCAGTGAGGAGTGACATTGAAGAGGAGCTAGTCATGACTACTTCCCAATTTCGTCTAGACTTGAGATATGTACTGAGTTGACCGATCAGTATTTAAAGTACCTCGAGCATGCATAATAGCTCACCCTTCATTGTGAGCAGTCCTTGAGATCAACTAGAGTTAATCGAGTGGATTTACGCATTGACCTCCCCAGTACGAGTCTTTCATATTTGGAGGACTATCACAACTACTCATCTATGTTTAGATAAGGAAGAGATAACATATGAAGTGGGATATCATCCCCAATGAGGTACTTTGTCTAACTATTGGTCCGTCATTTGATTCTAAATCATTTCTTGTGACCCCGACTGAGAGTGAGCACTAGCGACCCACTGATCCTATAGTTGCACGCCCTTCCCCCAACCCACATTGATTTAGATACTGCCTTGACCATCGGCTCACCCTCATGCACTTGTTCATCGGAGCTTCACGACGAGGTAACATCGAGTCACATTATGTGTAAGATTTGTGAGTGTGATATTGACTTTGTGATAGTTGCTTCTTCTATTCTAGATGACTATCATTGTCGATGATTCTCATCTAGAGAATCATCGTAATATTGTTGACCCCCACGATGAATCCTTCCTCGAGTCCCCGATAAATCCATTTGATAAGCCTCTGTCCCCGAAAAGCATTTGTCGGGGTTTGGATGACTTGGATCCATGTTCGGGTGATCGTCCCATTCGAGTCGACTTCTATTTTGTACCTCCAGGAGAGCCACCTAAACATGGTTATCAGGATCGCGATCCGGTTCGTAGGATCTTACGATTATACGATCCAGATTTTTTAAATCGATCCGGATCTTACCTAGGATCTAAATCGGCACATCTATGAATAGGATCGCGATCCGGATCTTAAAATATTTAGGATCGCGATCCTGACTCGATTCTACTGACCCGATTCTACCGGCCCGACCAAAGGCAGCTAGAATTTTTAGAAGCTTTATTGTAGCTCAAGTGTCGATTGCCGACTGCAAACGAAGGCCAAGAGCGACGTCTTTGGTTGCTTCCAATCCAGACAACGCCTTCATTTTTCTTATCAGGTTCTATTTCAAGTGGTACCGGTGTCTTATCTTATATTTTTGCGTATGAGCAATCTAGTGGTTGGTAATCCAGTGGATTCCTGCTTCCTACTTTCATGCTGGCGTCATTTCTTTTTTTTCTAGCATACGAGTAATCTAGCGGTTAAAAATCCAGTATATGAACAACTCAAGCTTCCTGCTTCCAGCGTACAAGCAATCTAGCAGTCTGGGTTTGTTTTCCTACTTTTACGCTTCCACCAATCCATCAGTTTAGATTTGTTTTTATTGTTAGTAGACATTGAATGTCCTACATGAAATTGAAAGTGAACTTGTATTATATTATCGCTTTAATTTAGTTATTCAAAAAAATAATAATATAGTTATTCACATACTGCTTAATTTATTGTTTTTTTGTTAATTGAGCATGTAATTGGATGATACAAAATTTAATTTTATATTTTTAGTCATAATTTAGTAATGTCGTAGGATTTTGCCATCCTCGATCTGATCCGATCCTACCTCAAAACGATCTCACCTAGGATCTCGATCCTGACGACCTTGCACCTAACGGGTTTTCCTTTAAGGAAACATTCAACCTACCCCGACATTGCATCCTTATGTCCAAGTCTCACACATCCCATCAAATGATTGTCTTATTCACGATAAATTTAATTAATTATCGCCCAATAAACTTCTTGAGTTACATCTTTGACATTCCTTTGGGAGATCGCATTCGTGACAATTTTTTGTATCAACCGCTTAGTGAGCTCTATGATGATTCACGTCCCTTGAAAGACATTTGGTATTCCATGATATTGCATATCACTGTTGATGTCTCGATCAATATTTGGGTGTTCGTCGTACACTCAACAAATATTTCCACACTCTGCCAAAGAGACCTCTGGATAAACAGCACATCTTTAGAAACCTCCATCACTGCACGAAATTTGTGTTATAGTCAGTTTATCAAGTCGAGCATCATTCATTTGCAACTGTTGCATGAGTTGTTTAGTCAATTGCGTGTCAGAAGTAAATGGGGTGGACAGTCTGCTAGAACAAGGAGTGTGTGTGTGTGTCCTCGCGCAGACTGTCCCCATACACACTGTAGTGGCCTCCATCTAGGGTGTCCATGAGGAGACACTTCTCACAAATGCGGCAAGATTCATGGTCGTGCTAAGGTCCTGCAGGGCTTAGAACTTCACATCGAGTCGCAACCGGTCGTGAAGGATGGTAGTGGAAATAATCACCAGGTGTTCTGCCAATATAGAAGAAATGCATGCAAGTAACATCTGAAAGCTCTCTGAGTGACCATCCATAGATCCAGATTGCTTGAGATTGACGAGCTCTCCCAAGGGATTGTTGTGGAGAGGCGGCCCAAAACACAGATTGCGGGCGTGCTTGAAGATGACCTAAGTCAAAGTAGAACATACCAGAGTTGTGTCGACCTTAAGAGATGCAAGAAATCCAACCTGATCTAATCTTCTAATGGTGTGAGCTGGTTGGAGAAAAAGTGCACACAACGTGTAAGTCATGTCAGGGGATCACTCTTGTCGACAAAGAGGGGAAAATCCAACTTCACATAATGCGGGGCATTGCCTCATATGGACCAAAGTGCGTGGGACTCGGAAGGCACGACAGGTGCGCCCAGAATAAAACTTGTCACAAGGTGGGGGAATGGCTGAGAGGTTTTTGGTATGGGAAGGCCCTCTAAGCAGGTAGTCAAAGCCGCGATCGAGGCCAATGTTGAACCTCAATAGCAATCAGTTGTCGCATGTTCTCCGTGATGTGCGCAGGGGTAATACCACCCTCTTAGCTAAAGTGCATAAAATTCAGTCTTTAAGATTATTTGTGACAATGTAAATGCAGAAGGTACAAAAATAGGATGATTAACTAAGCTTTTCAATCTTTAGCTAATATTTCAAGTAATAGATTGGACAGTTGCACCATGTTTTTCAATCCAACCCAAATATAAATGTAGAAGCTACAAAATAAAAATAGACACAAGTAATCTGAATTACCGAATAGGATCCATGTCAGCATAGATTATTCAACTTAATATATGATCACATAAATTTTAACAATTATCAGGATCTTCAGTATGAGAAAGAAATTAGAAACAAACAAAGAAACATTGTTCGCATGAAAACAAAGCATGTATGTGAAGATAATTGAACTAAAATTTAGTATGATGGAGGATCACCTTATATCAGGATCTTTTAAGGAAGTAATAATCTGGGCTTGATGCCTTTTGATTATATCTTGCACATCAGTTACCATCAGCATCCTGGTCATGTTTTCCTGCAACAAACACAAAATTACATGCATAGCAAACTAGGCTACCTGACTTTGCAACCAAATACCCTAACTATATGTCATCAAATTATTATGACTTTGATTCTACAAGCACTTTTCAGTACTTACAAGGCCAAGATAACGAATATTTGGTTCTCGAACTGAGATAAATTTCCCCAATAAAGCAACACACTGAGACATCATCTCTTTTTCAGCATCAAGATGCATAACCTGAAAGGACATTTGTGGGAAAATTATATGCTAAAAACAAGTGGCAATAGACCTACTAATTAGGAATAAAACATAAGTGAGTCGTACATGCTATCACAAATTTTTTTAAAGGATTTACAACCAAGTTGGCAAGTTCTAAGAATCATCATAAAACAAAGTACTCTGTAAGGAAAAAAATATTGCATGCTAAGTATACTAACCAGTAGATGTCCATTCAAAATTGTTAAAGCGTAAAGATGAAAAAATCCAAAAGGGCCCATTGTACTTTGTCTCTCTTATATTTTTCCCCACTATAGTGGGATAAAGGCTTGAGTGAGTGTATATTCAGTCTCGCACCTCAAATTATATATTTCTCCTCCTCTATTCTATATAAAGAAGGGAGTTACATATAATAATACTTTGAGATTTTGGCATTATCATTATTTAACATTTCAAATTTTCACGTTGTATTAGTACAGGAAGAAATTTTTCACTACACTCACGTTTCTAAAAGATTGAAGGTGGTCCCTGAGTGCAATCAACTGCGTGCTCTCCACACGTGATTTGAGCGCTCTCCTAGCTCGCACCCTCGACCGCATCAGTGATCTTAGCTTGTATCTGTGATCCATTCTGCAAGCTCTCGACCAATGATCTCCCTACAAGTCTCGAAGAGCCACGCCGACTTCTTCCAGGACAGCCTCTACAAGCTCGATTATGACTTCGCGTGATTGTGAGCTCGCTGATTCACAATTACGATCTCGCAGAGCTTTTCGACCTTCACCCGCTCCCGCTCTCACCAAGCTCGCCGATCTCAACTAAACTTTGATCGGCCCATATGTTGAAGGTGTCTAGTGGTTGCTTTTTTATAAGGATCGATCATCTTCGCCGCACAGTGATCTCTGCGAGATATCGGTGCGAACCTCTGGGCGACTCCTCTGGTCTGCTCCCGCGACCTCGCTACTTACGCAATTCCGCCTCACAGAAGCTTTACGAGACCGTCTGTGCGCATCCTCCCGCAAGTTCTCACTCAAATCAAGTCAGTACTTGGGAATTCTCCATAAGAGCTCCAACGAGCTCTCCATTCTCTTTCCAAACAAACTCCCCGACTCATCCTGCGAGCTCGACGCTCTCTTGATTTTTGCTCAAATTGGACTATGACCACCACCGCTACCTCTGCAATTGCTCCAACACCCAGAAATATTTTTAGCGCATCTAAAAATCTCGGGAAGGCTTCCAAATTAACTGGACTAAATTATCCTAATTTAAGTGTCTACTTCACTTGTGTTTTGCGCTCTCAACGCAAATGACATCATCTCACTGATGCTCCGCCTGACCATACATCTCCCACCAACGTTGATAGGGACGTCAGTGATCCACGTGTTTGCACATGGCTTGCAAATAGTCTCTCTGATAAATGTTTGCATATCATCCGCCATGATGACACTGTAGAGGAGGCATGGGAACATCTTGCTTCCTTTTACTCCAAGGGTGCTAATACATCTCACATTTACATACTTTACTCTGATCTCTTCGCTCAGCCGACACTCATTCCTGATGTCGTGTATCAAGAAGCTCAATCTCTTGAAGCAAAACTTCTCAAGCATCGCCCCTTCATTGTTGACCTTGTCACTCAGCAGAAACATTTTCAGTAGCTCCTTGTGCTTTGATATCTTCTTTGTGTTACGGACACCTACGAGATGAGGCATCAAAAAATCTTAGGAGAATCTAACACTCCCATCCTTGGATGTCACCGCCAATTGCAGCATTGTGGTCACCAACCTTCTGCACCGACCTCTGATTGTCTTTCCTCCATCCTCAAGTAATTATTGTCATGCGGCAGATTGTGGAGCTCATTGTGGCATTGGAGGCTACATTGGGGGTCGTGGGAACAATCGCCCACTTTGCTCATATTGTAGGGGTCTTGGTCATATGCTTGAACATTGATTTGCAAAGCATCCTCACCTCCATCATCACGCTTATGTCACTACTACTGAGTCTGACCCTTCTCTACCCATATCCACTCTGCAGCCAAAGTCCGACCGATGGCTCTCTTTTGCAGATATTGAGACCCTCATCAAAGTTTCCAAGCAATCAGTCTCCATTGTCACCTCTTCAGGTAGCACATATGTTCCTACGCAGGGTAAGTGATTCATCGAATCCGGTGTCAACCATATGACTGGGAACTCTCTTGTCTTTTCTCAGCCCGAGAAGCACAATCAGTTACCACCGGTTTTTATGGCTAAGGCTCTCCTCCACTCGTTTGTGAAACTGGAGTTATTACTATTGTCTCTCTTTTCTAATTGAACGGTACTCTATTCATCCTTAATTTTCTTGCAATTTGTTATATGTCAGTGCTCTCTCACAACAATTACAATGATCTATCTCATTTTCTCTCACTTTTTGTTATTTTCAGGATATTCGCTCAAAGAAGACAATTGCTACGGATATTGAACGCAGCAGTTTCTACTACCTCGACAATCTTCATGCTCTCTCTGCATCCGCCGTCTCCACTTCTCTACTCCAGATGCATCATCATATTGGTCATCCTCCTTTATGTATCCTACACCAGGTCATGTCATCTTTAAATATAACTCCACTTTAGAATGTGAGGCGTGTCAGTATGGAAAGTATCAACATACTAATTTCTCTGCTAAGTTTTGTAAGAGTTGTGTTCGTCTGTTTGACCTTGTTCATTTGGATATCTAGTGTCCCAATCCCACCAAGTTTATTGGTGGATGATATTTGTACTTTGTAACTTTTATTGATGATTTTCTCGATATACTTGGGTATATATTTTAAAAGTATACCAAAAATCTTTCTATGTTCTCTAAATTTTATAATGAAATTCACATACAGTTTGATTATTCAAACCGATAATGTGAAAAAATATATGAGCAATGAGTTTTCATCTTTCGGCACCTCCAATGTGTGCATACATCCCAACAAAATGGAGTGACAAAAAGAAAAATTGTCATCACCACGATGTTGCTCAGACACACTTATGTCAATGAATGTTTCACACTTCTATTGGGGTCATGCAATTCTCATTTCTTATTACTCCTCAATCGTCAACCTTCTTCCACTATTCAGGGTAAGACATTTTTATCTCTCTTTTACCCAGTTAGTACATATTTTTCTCTCATAGCTCGTGTGTTTGGTTGTACTGTCTTCGTCCATATACTTGCATCTGGCCGAGACAAACTCTCGACTCATGCCACCAAATATATCTTCGTATGCTACTCTCCAACTCAGAAGAAATATTGATGTTTCAACTTTACCGCCAAGTATCAACATGTCTCTGATGGTGTGACATTCTTTGAGTCTACCCCCTAATTTTTCACGGACAGTGAAGCACTAACTCTCGAGATCCCACTTCCTACCTCCTCGTCTTCTCCTACCTTTGTTTCATCTTTCTTTATAATTTATGCACCTCCACAAGATATCCCACAACTGACATCAACTGTTGAACATATACTTCCCCTTTCATCCTTTCCTTTTCATTATCATCATCGTCCTTCTTCTTGCAACATACTTACTCCTCTCACTCAAAAGTCTCTGATGTCAACTCCCAGGCCAGCTCCCTCCTCTTCAGAAGGCTCCTTCACTTCAGCAGACGCAAACCCTGATGTTCTCATTGCTCTGTGTAAGAGGGTTAGGGGAGTACTAAACAAAATCGTATCTTACGGAAATCCCAATCTATCTTGCAGTGAATTTGCTTTGTCACTCTCTACCAACACAATCTTGACTACTTATCAAGAATCCCTTTGCATGCCTTGTTGGAAGATGGCTATAGATGAAATCTCAGGCAAGACATCACGGGATACTTGGACCCTTGTTCCTACCTAGCATGGAGTTGATTTTGTTGTTTTTCGGTGCATCTTTTTCATCAAGTTTCTTCATGACAACAATGTGGACCGATACAAGGCTCATTTGCTTTCCAAGGGGTTCATCCAAACATACGTTGTTGATTTCATTGACATCTCTTTGGTTTCCTGTATCAGTACTATCTGGGTACTCTTCTCCATTGTTGTCAACAAGAAATGGTAATAAGTCAACTTGATGTCAATAATGTCTTCCTCTATGGTGACTTACCTAAAGAAGTTTATATAGAGCAGCCTTTTGGTTATATTGCTTAGGAGGATTCTCAGATATGTAAGCTTCAGAAGGATATTTATGATCTAATACAAAGTCCTAAAGTGTGGTTTAACAAATTCCGTAAGGTTCTCTACCATTGGTTTCTTTAGAAATAATGATGACGACCATCTCCTTATATGAAAGACCAATCACGGACTGGTTATTCTTATTTTTTATGTTGATAACATTCTTCTTACAGGAGATGACTCCTTTGGAATAGAGATAACAAAGAAACATTTTTGCGAACATTTTCTCATTAAAGATATGGATCCTCCTAAATATTTCTTGGGAATTGAAATTGTGAGTCGCAATAACTCTATAGTTCTCTTCCAACATAAGTATGCCCTGGATATACTCAACAAAACCAGTCTCTTTGGCACAAAATCTGCTTAAAATCCTATTTTTATGGATGTTGACTGTTACACTACTGCTAGGGTTCTAAGCGAGAGGAAACTAGAAACAAGAAAGAGACGGCTAGGGTTTTTGTGGAAGAAGAAAGGAATAGCTGAAATTGATAATGCATGCCTCCAAATAGGAGGAAAAGGGGTATTTATGGAGCCCCCTTTTCCCCAGGGCCGGCCGGCCCCCATTGAGGGCTGAACCGGTGTGGTTCAGCCCTCCCTCCTCTTATTGATTAATTGCGGGCTGAACCGGATGGTTCAGCCCGGTCTCTGTCTGGCGCTCCTTTAGGTCTTCTGGCGTACTTGAATCCTCGGAACCACAGATCGTCCGGGGCCGTAACATTCCCCTCCCCATCAAGAGGCAGCTTGTCCTCAAGCTGGAAGTCGGGAAATAACTCCCGGAACTCCAAGAGGTCCACCCACGTGTTGTGCGCCTCTGAGAGATCCTTCCACTTGACCAGAATCTCTGAACGGTACTCCGTGTCATGTTTCTTCCATCTGGACAGCAAGATATCTTCGGGGCTGGGGCGCAACTCCCCCGTCGTAGTAGCCTCGGGTAGAGAGGGGAGCACTGTGGCTGCCGCCCCCAGCTTCTTCTTCAGCAGTGACACATGGAAGGTGGGATGGATGCGAGAGCCCTCAGGAAGGGCAAGCGTGTATGCGACCGGCCCCACCCGTCAAGTGATGCGAAACGGGCCATAGAACCGTGGGGCGAGCTTCTGATTGGATCGGCGAGCAACTGAAAGCTGTCGGTACGGCTGGAGACGGAGGAAGACCTCGTCCCCAACCTGAAAGGTCCGCTCCGTTCGGTACTTATCGGCCTGCAACTTCATCCGGTCCTGTGCAACCCGGAGATTGTCCCGCAAGAGAGCCAAGGTCTGATCCCGGTCGCGTAAAGCTCGATCCACGGCCGACAGAGCTGTGCTGCCCGGTTCATACGACCGCCGAGTGGGTGGTGAGCGCCCGTAGACAACCTCGAACAGAGTGGTCCGACTGGCCGTGTGATACAAAGTGTTGTAGCAGTACTCCGCCCAGTGTAACCATCGAGACCACGTGCGGGGCTCATCCATGACGAAGCAGCGAAGATACGTTTCGACACCCCGGTTCAGCACCTCTGTCTGGCCATCTGTCTGCGGATGGTGTGTCGTGCTCATGCGCAACCTGGTGCCCTGCAACCTGAAAAGCTCCTGCCAGAATTTGCTGAGGAAGGTCGGATCGCGATCCGATATGATGGAGCTCGGGAGACCATGTAGGCGCACTACCTCCCTGGCAAAGAGATCGGCAACGGTCTCTGCGGTGTAAGGGTGGCTGAGAGCGAGGAAATGGCCGTATTTGGACAGCTTGTCCACTATGACCAAGATCGCGGACTTTCCCTGAGACCGGGGCAGACCCTCAATAAAATCCATCGAGACCGTCTCTCATATCTGCTGAGGAATCTCCAAGGGCGTGAGAAACCCTGCTGGCGAGGACGTCTCATACTTCTGTCGCTGGCACATATCACATTGCTGCACAAAACGCTGCGTGTCCATGCGTAACCCCCGCCAAAAGACATTGGCCGGAAGCCGTTGTAATGTGTGAAGCACCCCGGCATGGCCTCCGGTCGGGGACGAGTGGAACTCCTGTAACATGACCTCCTTCCAAGCGGAAGAAGCGGGGATGACCACCCTCCCGTGGTAATACAAATGTCCTCCAATCAGCTGGTACCCTGGAGGAGTGGGCTGGCCCTGAGACAATGCCTCCACAATAGGTTGGAGCTCTGGGTCCGCGGCTATCTCCCTCTGAATGTCATCCAAGGACTCGATCAACGGTACCGACAGGCGAAAGATGGTGCTTTCCGGTAGGCGGGATAGGGCATCAGCCACCAAATTCTCCTTGTCCTGCTTGTACACGATCTCATAGTCATACCACAGCAGCTTGGTCAACCACTTTTGCTGGAGAGGAGATGCTAACCTCTGATCCAAGAAGTGTTTCAGGCTCTGGTGATCGGTGCGAACTTTAAAATGGTGGCCTAGCAGGTATGGACGCCACAGAGTCACTGCGTGTAGAATTGCTAGCATCTCCTTCTCGTACGTGGAGAGGCCCAAGGTCCGAGGTGCCAAAGCCTTGCTGAAGTAGGCCAACGGCCGCCACTCCTGCATCAAAACCGCCCCAATTCCCACTCCTGAGGCGTCCATCTCCACTACAAACTCCTTGGTGAAATCCGGTAGTGCGAGCACCGGCGTGGTCGTCATAGCCTCCTTGAGAGCGGAGAAGGCCTGCTCCGCCTCTTCATGCCACGTAAAGGACTCTTTGTGGAGGAGCTGTGTAAGTGGTCGTGCCAGCTTACCATAGTCCTTCACGAACCTTTTATAGTACCCAGTGAGGCCCAGGAAGCCTCGAAGTGCTCGCACGTTAGCCGGTCGCGGCCACTCCACCATGCTCTCTATCTTCTTTGGGTCTGCCCTGACCCCTTGTGCCGAAACCAGATGCCCCAAATATTCCACCTCTGACTGCCCAAACGAGCATTTCGATAGCTTGGCATAGAACTGATGCTGCCGCAGAATGGTAAGAACTTGTGCCACGTGCTCAACATGCTCCTCCCACGACCGACTGTATATCAATATATCATCGAAGAAAATGAGTACCGATCGTCGTAGGAGTGGCCGAAAGGTCTCATTCATCACGGCCTGGAAGGTCGATGGGGCATTGGAGAGCCCAAAGGGCATCACCAAGAACTCGTAATGCCCATCGTGTGTGCGAAACGCGGTCTTGTGAATGTCTTCCGTCTTCATCCGAATCTGGTGGTAGCCGGATCGGAGGTCCAGCTTGGTAAACAAACTCGCCCCATGCAGCTCGTCCAAGAGCTCTTCTATCATCGGTATCGAAAACTTATCCTTGATCGTTGAATCATTCAGGTTGCGATAATCCACGCAGAAACGCCAAGACCCATCTTTCTTTTTCACCAGGATGATGGGTGAGGAAAAGGCGCTGGTGCTCGGTCGTATGATGCCGGTCGCCAGCATCTCTTTCACACTCTTCTCGATCTCGGCCTTCTGAATGTACGGGTACCGGTAGGGTCGGACGTTTGGGGGAGCAGCCCCTTCCTTCATCTGTATGTCGTGATCCCTGAACCTGGGCGGAGGAAGGCCCCGGGGTTCTTGGAACACATCTCCGAACTGGGACAGAAGTACCTGTATCCTCTCTGGAATGCCTGGTGGGCCTTGAGCCAAGGCCTCCACCCCGACTACCATGGCCATCGGGGATCCCTGCTCCTCCAACCGCTGCAAGCTCCTCAGGGAAATCTCCTTCAAAGGTGAAGACCGAATGCCCTGCAGGCAATAATCCTTCCCTTGCTGGGTGAACTCCATCGTCAAACGAACCCAATCGGTGGTCACCCTCGATAACTGCCGTAGCCATTGGACCCCCAACACCATGTCCGAACCCCGAATCGGAAGCAGGTACATATCCGTGTGGCACAGATAGCTCTGCACGCGGATCTCTACCCCCTTCATCACCCCCTCGCACCTTAGCTTACTTCCATCTGCGACCATCACCTGGAAGGCTGCCTCTCTGTCAATTGTCTGTCCCACCTTCGAAGCAACTGCGGGGTTGATGAAATTGTGGGTACTCCCACTATCCACCAGAATGGTCACTC
Source organism: Platanthera guangdongensis (assembly GCA_039583875.1). Taxonomy (NCBI): domain Eukaryota; kingdom Viridiplantae; phylum Streptophyta; class Magnoliopsida; order Asparagales; family Orchidaceae; genus Platanthera; species Platanthera guangdongensis. The sequence goes on from CM077152.1 coordinate 45,492,550, forward strand.
GCTCCTTGCCCACCCAGCCGGTGAAACGGAGCGTCACCGGGGCCGCGCATCCCTCCATGGCCTGCAAGGAGACCCCGAACTCTGCCAAATCCAGATTCGTCAAATCCAGGTCCTCCACGACGGCTGCCTCCTCGTCATCCTCCTCATGCAACATAAACACCTGGACCTTCTGGCAAGCATGTCCCTTGGTGTACTTCTCATCACAGTTAAAGCACAGTCCCTTCTCTCTCCGGGCCTGCATCTCTGGCCATGTCAACCGGGTCACTGTAGGCCGTACGGGAGGCGGCTGCTCTCGTCGTACCGCCGCGGAAGCCGCGGGTGGCTTGGCTGTCATCCGGTTCCGCTGCCTGTTGTAACGCTCCTCCTGTATCCGAGCGATGTTGATGGAATGACTCAGACTGCGCGGTAAGTATGCGTGGACCTCGTCTCGCAAGTGGTCCTTCAACCCTGAGACGAAACAACTCAGCAAGGTCTGCTCGCCCCACGCGACGCGGTTCACCAATCTTTCGAACTCCGTCCGATATTCCGAGACGGTCCCCCGCTGACGCAGTTTTTGAAGGGTAGCCTCCACGTCCTCGCACTCCAGTGGCCCAAAACGAGCCGAAAAAGCCTCGACGAACTCCGGCCACGGGGCAAAAGTGCGTCCCCGCAAAAACCACTGCGTCCACTGGTATGCGTCCTCCTCCAGATGGAAGGCCGCCAGTTGTACCCACTGAGCCTCGGGGATCTCCTGATATTTGAAAAACAGCTCCGTCTTCTGGATCCACTCCAGAGCGTCCCCTCCCCTGAACTTGGGGAAATTCATCCGTGTCCGTTTGGGCTGCATATACGGTCTCTGATAAGGCCCTCCCAAACCGCCACCGTCTTGTCCCATTACCCCGGGTTGCCCATAATCTCCTTGCATTCCTCCATGGTTCCACCCCGGATTTCTTCCCGGTCCCATATTGGTCGGACCGTATCCTCCGTTGGGAGCGTTCGCTGGTTGGGTCGGAAAAATCCCCGTGGCACCCCCGAGAGGGACAGCATTTGCCCCGGTGGGCCGAAACAATCCAAATCCTTGGTCTTGTGGTCTTCATGGCTGTCCCGTAGGTTGCCCGAACCCTCCTCCTTGCCGCAGCAGCCCGCCGTGAGTCTGCAGTGGCTGTTCGAGCCCCCAAGTCGAAGCCGACCCACCGCCGGACCCCCGGGGGCCTCCCGTGACCTCCGCCACCCGACCAAGGGGGGAAGAACCTCCGCTGAACCCGCCGCTGCCCTCTGGTTGTCCGCCCGGAAGTCTGCTGGCCCGGAATGGGGCCGTCGGCCCGCGTGCGGTCTCCGGCGGCAGTCCCGCGCCGGATCCGGAGCCAGACGCTCCTGTCTTCCCTCCCCCTTGACTCCCGCACCCCGCATTTCCTCCGTTAGGGAAGTTTGTCGCCTCCGTGTCGGATCCCGCGCCGTTCACCGCCTTCCCCTTCAGATTTTGCAAGAGGAGGGATTTCAACTCCTCCATCTTCTCGTCGAGGCGTTCTTCCAGATGTTGTTGCGAGTTCTTCATGCTTGCTTCGATTGCCGTTACGGAATCCGTCAACGCAACATAGTTCTCCTCGATGGCGGCCAAACGCGCCGTCTCTGCCTCCGTACGCGTCACCATGGTCGCAGGAAGGATGCTCTGATACCAAATGTTACACTACTGCTAGGGTTCTAAGCGAGAGGAAACTAGAAACAAGAAAGAGACGGCTAGGGTTTTTGTGGAAGAATAAAGGAATACCAGAAATTGATAATGCATGCCTCCAAAGAGGGGGAAAAGGGGTATTTATAGAGCCCCCTTTTCCCCAGGGCCGGCCGGCCCCCATTGAGGGCTGAACCGGTGTGGTTCAGCCCTCCCTCCTCTTATTGATTAATTGCGGGCTGAACCGGATGGTTCAGCCCGGTCTCTGTCCAGCGCTCCTTTAGGTCTTCTGGCGTACTTGAATCCTCGGAACCGCAGATCGTCCGGGGCCATAACACTGACAAACTTTAGGATAAGTCATCCCCTCTTTTTCAAGATACTACTCGTTGCAGGTGACTGGTTGGTAAACTCATTTAACTTACCGTAACAAGACCTGGCATCTCATATGTTGTTGGAAGGGTCAGTCAATACATGCAAGTACCCAAAAAGTGTCATCTGGAAGCAACATTAAAAATATGATAGTACATCAAAAGGTCTCCCAAAAAATTTCTATTATTTCAAGAAAACTATCATTTATGCATTGAAGCATATTATGATGCTAGCTATGCAGATGATAAATGAGATGGTAAATCCACTTCTAGATTATGTATGTATGTTGGTAGAAATTTAGTAGACTCAACCTATCAAGAACTGAAATTGCACGCTTAAACATGAAAGATACAATCGAGAGACAAGCTCTCGCCACACACCCGAACACTGGGTCCTCTGAAGCACTCATCTCTCCAAAGATAGTTCAAGACGCTAAGACTTCAAAGATGAAGAGACGCAACCTAATGCTCCTTATATAGATGGAATCTTCACTACATGACAAAATACATAATAATGCATGTACGTATCACCACACCCAGCCTGAACAACGATCTTGTCCCCAAGGTCGAGCCTGGAAGGATCTCAGTTGTGTGTCGGCGAAACTCGGGCAGCTCCTCTGGTGGGTGGATCAGGTGAAATATCAGAAGTGTGGAGGTATCGAGGCGGTCCGGTTGCTACAAATCTATGGTACAGGAGATCAAAACGGCCGTAGAACACGGCATGAGATTGCCTAAGAGTTGAAACATTATCATGCCCGCAAAATAGCTCATCATCAATGTTGAAACCAAAAACTTGGTCTCTCGTGGAGTTCGGAGTCCCTAGAAAGGGGTGACCTCACACTTACTACACTCAGGGGGATGTAACGAACCAAAGGCTCAAGAAACTAAGAACAGACCCTCGACTCTAGCATGGAGGTCACACCTCACACCCGGAAGACCTTGGCGATCTCCCCCTCCCTAGCCAATGCTGAGCTAGGTGACTTGGAGGATGAAGAGAGAGTGAAGAAGTGATCTTCAAAGCACCCCCTAAGGGCCTATTTATAGTTTTCTGGGAATGGCCTGCAAATAACCAACCTCCATTGCTCTGAAAAATACCGAAATGCCACCGGATTGGCCTGCCAACAGCCAAATCCCGCTATTCTAAGCGGCTAATTGCAAGGCACCAGGGGTAGTCTCTCAAGTCGGGCGAGCTAACGGCCTGCGAGCTGGGGCTAGGCGAGACGGTCGGCGGGGCGAGCTGCGGCCTGGCGAGCGGCGGCCTGCTTGGCAAGACGGCAGCCTAGCGAGATGGCGGTCTGGCGAGCGGCAGCCTGCTTGGCGAGACGACGGTCCGGAGATTGGTGAAACGTTCACCCGAGTACAATGAAACGTTCACCCTGAGTACAGTGAAACGTTCATCTGAGTACAGTGAAACGTTCATCCGAGTATAGTGAAACGTTCACCCTAGTACAGTGGAATGTTCATCCCAGTACAGTGAAACGTTCATCCGAGTACAGTGAAACGTTCATCCGAGTACTGTGAAACGTTCACCCTAGTACAGTGAAACGTTCATCCGAGTACAGTGAAACATTCACCCGAGTACAGTGAAACGTTCACCCGAGTACAGTGAAACGATCACTTCTCAAAGGGGCTGGGGGGAGACAAATATTTCCTCTCCCTACTAGTATATTACGCAGGTCTGTCCAAAATTGGCCTACAGGAGTGCAAAACTCATGGAAAGCTTAAAAACGTGCACCGGGGGGGAGACACATATTTCCTCCCCCTACTAGTATATTACGCAGGTCCAGCCAAAATTGGCCTCCAGGAGTGCAAAACTCCCAAAAAGCTTAAAAACGTGCACCAAGTCTTGTGCCTTGCTTGGGGTCCACTCTTCGCGAATACGGGGTTGTACACTCAAGGACGAGCGATGAACACGCCAATTCGGCTAGAGTTGTTGTCGGTTGCCAAATACTTTGAAGACTGATCGGGAAAACCCATCCAGGTCCTAAATGAGGGTTGTAGGGTCAGAAATTAGGTCGATGAGGGGTACGTAGTATGATTTGGAAGGATACCCGATGGGAATGTTGATCAAAATGAGGGAGTAACAAGATGTGAGGGTAGGGTAACAGTGGGCCATCGAGAGATGTGGGAAGATGAGTTGACATATAAGAGAGATGGCAGGCGAGCGAGGGTCTCCAAGAAACGGCGAGAGCAGAAAAAGCATGTGGCGACGTGTGAAAGACCGGCAAGGTGCAAGGTAGAGCCTCTGTCACAGATATGTCGGCAGAGAAGCAGATGGGAGGGCAACTAGTGGGAATCGAAGGATGCGGGGAATTATGGGAGCGTGTGCCCAGTCGGTTGCGGGAGAATGAAGGTGGTGTCAAAAAACGAGGAAATGGCGGCAGTTCTAATGGTCGAAGACCCACTGAGGGGTGACGGTGGGATGGATGGAGGAGGAGGCTCGTCGGGAAGCAAAAGTGGCAAGATGGGGCTGTAAGGGGCATGTGGAAGAAGCCGATGATGAATCTCAAGTGTCATGGTGAGGAGAGTATCTAAGAAACTTCAACTCGATCGCAGTGGGCATGCACTGAGTTTAAAAGGAGAGTCATGGTGGAAAAAGGGGGTAGGGCTGATGGAATGCAAGAGAAGTCGTAGGAGAGCTGTCAGGATGTTGCAGGAGTTGTGGGAGGGCCGACAACATATTGCAGGAGTCGCGGGAGGTCTACCGGAATGCTGCAGGAGATGCATGAGGGGTATCGGAATGCCGCAAGAGCCGCAGGAGGGCTTCCGAAAAGATGTAGGAGTCGCATGAGTGCTAACGGAATGCTTTAAGGGCCGCAGGAGGACTGATGGAAAGCTGCAGGATCCGCGGGAGGGCGCTAAGAAGGAGTGGACGTTGAAAGGCTGCATAACCGCAAGAGGACTTACAGAATGTGAGTGAGAGAGCTGCAGGGCCGCAGGAAGCCGACGGAAACGCCGAGAATCGTTGGAAGGAGCGGGTCGGAGGTGTAGCAGGCTGGAGAAGGCGCTAGCTGTGGTCGATGGGCTCTGGGCTCGGTGGAAAGGCTATGGGAAGTAAGAGGCAGTGTTGGAAGGGCTGTAGTAGATGGCGGAGATGCGGATCGGGGGCTGCAGAGTTGAAGCGATGCGAGTTGCGAGCAGCATAGTAAAGTGGGCCTGAATGGGAACTGACACTAGTCGGGCACACGAGCGTGTGAGCGGAAGGCAACGAGGCGAGGACGAGAGGTCGGGATGGCCACGATCAATCGTGTGTGAGAAAGAAAATGCGAAGGGACCGGTCGCGCCACAGTACGACAATTGTCGGCATGTGCGGGTGCGGAAAAATGGCCAAAATATGAATTCGATAAAGGTTCTGTCTGAAACCCTAATTGGGCAGCAGATCGGACTAATTGGTAGACTCACGCTATCAAGAACTGAAATTGCATGCTTAATCACGAAAGATACAATCATGAAGTAAACTCTGGTCAAGTAGCCGGAGGCTGAGTCCTCCAAAGCACTCCTCTCTCCAAAGAGAGTTCACGACACTAAGACTCCAAAGATGAAGAGAACTCACAACCTCATGCTTCTTATATAGATGGAGCCTTCACTACATGACAAAATACATAATAACGCGTATACGTATCAAAATCCTGTCACTTGGAAAAGCAAAAAATAAGCAGTGGTGTTCAGGTCAAGTGCAGAAGCTGAAAACAGATGTATGACTCAGACTGCTTGTGAGTTAAGAGATTAAGAACACTTCTAAAAGACTTGGGAGAAAATCTACGATTATCCTCTATTGATATTTTGAGATAATGAAGTTGTCAATCTACATATCTAAAAATTCAATATTTCCTGAAAGAACAAAATATATTGAATTTGATTGTCACTTCATTAGAGAGAAAGTTATCCAAAAACAAATATGCACTTCGTTTGTTTCTTTGAATAAAGACTTGGTTGACAACGCCATCAAACCAATTTCATCTTTTTCAAATAATTATGTCAAGAAGGAGATGATTGATATATATGATCTAGCATAAGGGGAGTGTTAAAGCCCAAAGATGAAAAAGCCAAAAAGGGGATCATCGTATCTTTTGCCTCTCTTGCATTTAGTTCCACGTCAACAATTATACATTCTTCCTCCTCCTCTATTATATATAAATAAGGGAATTCTCGTGTAATACTTGGAGATTCTGGAATAATAATTATTTAATATTTCATATTCACACATAAAAATATAAGTGAGTGATACATGTTATCACAAAATAAATTAAAGATTTATTACCAAGTTGGCAAGTCATAAGAATCATCATAAAACAAAGTACTATAAGGAAAAAAATACAAGCTAATTATATTGTTGGAAGTCGGGAGAAAGGAAATTTTCTAATTAACTGAGAGTCACCTCCTTTATATAGAGGAGTGACTAAATACAGGGAAAAAAATAAAACCAACATATAACTAAACACACTAACACTCCCCCTCAAGATAGGCTTGTGATGTCTGTCAAATCCAACTTGGAGATAATGTTTCCAAATGCTCTAAGACTCAACCCCTTAGTGAGGATGTCAGCCAGCAGTTGATTAGATGGGACTAATGGAGTGCTCACAACTTCACTCACTATGTTCTTCTTGATGAAATATATATTGACTTCAACATGTTTAGTATGGTCATGTTGAACTGGATTGTGTGCGATGTTAATGGTCGCCTTGTTATCACAACATAGATGGACTGGACCCTTGCCTTGAATCCCATGTTCAAACATAAGAGACCGAATCCACATTCTTTCACATATTCCATGGGTTATAGCTCTGAACTCAGCTTCGGTAGTGGATCTGCAACCACCTATTGGTTTTTACTTTTCTAGGTTACCAGATTTCCCCCAATCATAGTACAATATCCAGAAGTAGATCTACGGCCATCAACCGACCCCGCCCAGCCAGCATCTGTGAATACTTCAATGATTAATTCTTTGTTGGGAGTAAACAAGATGCCAGGAGAGGTTTTAAGATACCGAGGAATCCGGTGGGCAACATCCAAGTGGTGATATTTAGGAAAATGCATGTATTTACTGATAACTCCAACAACATAAGAAATATATGGGTGATTGAGGGATAGATGGATGAGCATCCCTACAAGCCGTTGAAAATCATTGATATTTGGTGTAACATCTCCATCATCCCTCCCCAATCTATGGTTGGCTTCAATAGGGGTGTCTGCAAGTCTACACCTGGTAATTCTCGTTGTTTTCAACAGGTCTAGGATGTACTTTCTTTGGAAAATAAAGATGTCGTGCCTGAATCTTGCAACTACTGCAATGCCAAAGAAGTACTTGAAATTCTCGAGATCATTTACCTCAAATTCACTGGTCAATCTTGTCTTCAGTCATGACAATGTCATCCACATAGACAATCAGCGCAGTCAATTTTCCTAGCCTGCGTTTTACAAACAGGGTATGATCGGCATTGCTCTAAGTATACCCAAATATTATCATAGCTCTGTGAAACCTTCCAAACCAAGCCCTCGGAGATTGTGTAAGGCTGTATAAAGACTTTTTTCAGTCTGCATACATTTTCCTCAGATCCCTCAGAGGCAAGACCCGGAGGTAAAGAGATATAGGTTTCCTCTTCCAAATCCCAATGGGGGAAGGCATTTTTCACATTCAACTTGTTGATACTCCACCCTTTGCAGGCCGTACAAGAGAGCAAAATTCTGATGGAATTCATCTTTGTTATGAGAGTAAAGGTTTCCCGATAGTCAATTCCAACTGTCTAAGTGTAGCATCTGGCCACCAACCTGGCCTTGTAACGGTCCACAAGACCTTGAGAGTTTTGTTTCACCGAAAAAATCCATTTGCATTCAGCCACGGTCTTGCCTTGAGGTAGATAAATAAGATCCCACGTGCAATTCTTCTCAAGAGCTATCATCTCTTCCAGCAAAGCTTCTTTCCATTTTTGGTGCCCCAGAGCTTCCTGCCATGAGGAAGTGATGGATATGGAAGATAGAGAAGTGACAAAGGCTCTATACAAGGATGATAGAGAGTTATAAGTCACATAATGAGACAAGGAATGACAAATGGAAGCACGGTTATCTTGGAGACAAGTAAGCGGATCAGGCGTTGGCTCTGGTATAGTGTGCGAGACCTAATTGTTTCTGCCCCTTCGTCGACGAGTATAAACCTGCAAAAGAGGAGTAGGGTGAGGGGGCAATGCCGGAGGCAGAACACCAGAAGGCAGAACGGGTTAATATGAAGGAGAAAAAGGTCGACGAATAGAGGGAGAGCTCACTTCCATGGTATCAAACTCCCCCTGAAGTGAGTTCCCATAATAGGATGTGGCATCATGGAACATTGACATTCATGGAGACAAAATTCTTTTGTAGCATAGAATGAAAACACTTGTACCCTTTTTGGGTAGAAGAGTAGCCAATGAAAACAAACCGAAGCGCACAGGTATCAAGCTTGGAGGTGTGGTACCCAAACGGGGAAGGTCCCAAAACATCAGAATGAATAATAGCAAAAGGAGCATCACTAGGAGGGGACATATGAGGAAGAGAGGCTCGTTTGTGCTTACTTAGATCACAGACATCACAAGTAAAATTGTTAAACACAGAGTTCGACATAGCAAGTTATAGAAGTTTCATAACAGAGATAGAGGAATGTCCTAGGCGACAGCGCCAGGAATCCAAATCAAGAGACGAAGCCACATGAAGAACACGAGGAGGAGCTGGGCTGGAGGAGTCAAACAGATACAGTCCGTCACACAGGCTACTAGAGTCAGTCACCTTCCCAGTCTTCAGGTCCTGAAAGATACATGAAGAGGAAAAAAGATACAGAACATTTCATAGAATTAGTCAAGTGACTAATAATAGACAGAAGGTTTTGAGTAAACTTAGGAACATGGAGAACGGAAGAGAGAGTGAGGGAAGAGCAGAGAATGGTTCCTTTCCTTGCGATGGAGGAAAAATAACCATCAGTAATACTCACTTTATCTCAACAAGACAGAGGAGAGTAGGAAACAAAAACCTAAAGCAAAGTCAGTCATATGATCGGTGGCTCCGTTGTCGATGATCCACTGAGTGGAGAAGCGGCTGGTAGCAGAAAGAGCATCTGGAGGCCCCTGGTGGGCAGAGGAGGAGGTCGAAGTAGAGGGATAGGAAGGTTAGTCATGCATCAGACGTCAGAAGGCAAGAATCTTGTTCGAAGAGAGCAAAAGTAGCAGCAGGATGAATATCATTTGAAGCATCTGAGAGATGAGCCGAGCGAGGTAGAGGAGGATGGCCTTGAGAGAGACCATTGACACGGCCACCGCAAGAAGCAGGACCCCCCTGGAAGGAAGAAAAACATGCGGTTTGAAACAAGTGTTCCTAGTATGACGGGCCTTCTGTAGCCGGGTATAGAGTGGGAAATTACAAATAAATAGATTGAAGCCACAGGGTGGCTATAGGAATTAAGTAACGGTCATATTGGGGATGTATATAAATGTAATAAGTTGCACTGATTTGACATGATTAATGAATTTTTGGTTTCTCTCTCTCATGCCCTTTCTCCTCCCTCTCCTCAAAACCTTTCGTCTCACTCTCCTTCCAGCCTCTTGGTTGTTCACCTGGTTCGATCTTCCCGCCGCTTCAATTGGTGCTCTCGTTGAGAACCCCTCTATGGAGGGGAACTCGACGTCAATCGATGGCACCACCACCATCACCGTCACAGGCCCGCTCGCAACGCCCCCAACGGCTGCTTCCGCATCCACAAATCTCTCAGTCACCTGGACAGATCTTGATCGACAACATGCGATTTACATGGAGCAGCATTCCTCTATTTGTGACATAATCAAACATACTCGGGAACGTTTTTCAAATGAATTATAGCAAGTATACAATTCTTTATCTACTACAATGCAGAATCAGGATCTCCTTCGCAAAAATCAAAAGCAATTGAAGATTCTCACCATTCTATCAAGAATTCAAAGATTTGCGCACTGAATTACAGAATTTTATGAGATCTATCCATCCCTGTCTCTGGATTACAGAATTTTATGAGATCTACACCCTCTCATTTGATCCTCACACCGGGTCACAAATGTAAAAACAAATCTACCTTATATTTTTTTGAAGGAGAACAAGAAGAGGAACTGTAAGAAGACCCTCCAAATATAGATAACGACCAACTAATTCACAAGAAGTTAGGTAATTCCGAAATCAGTGTGAACGCGTTAATGGGGGCCTTTCCTTCAAAATCACTGAGGGTACAAGGAAAGATAGGTAACTCAATAGTTCACATATTTTTGGACAACGGGAGCACACATAATTGTATAACTAAATGTTCAACAGTGTATCTTAAACTTCCAATCATTTCAATACTACCTTTTAGGGTACATGTAGGGAATGGAAGTAATATGTACTGTAAGGAACTCTTTCCACAGGTTGCCTTCGAAATTCAGAAGATATCGATCATAGTAGACTTATATATCATTGATCTTCATGGAGCCGATATTATTTTGGGATTTAATTGGCTAGAAACTCTAGGGCCCATCACTACAGACTATGTCGCAAGGGAAATTACTTTTACCTATCAGGGCAAAAATTGTATACTTAAAGGAGAAAACTCATTAAACTCGGGCACAATATCATCCTCCCAAGTCTGTAAACTTCAGGCGCAGGATTCAATCGAAACATGTTGCTTTGTATGCAAACTGATCCTGTTGAAGAATCAGTTTCTGATAGTCAGACAGCTTTTTCTAACATTAAATGTCAATCAATCCAGAAATTGTTGTCAGACTATCAAAATCTTTTTAGAAAACCAACGGGACTACCTCCACTTAGCTCCTTTGACCATAAAATTTCATTGATTAAGGAATCCTCAGTCGCAAGAGTCAAACCATATCGATATCCACATTATCATAAGAATGAAATCGAAAGATTAATTGTCAAACTCCTAGATCAATGTCTAATTCGCCCAAGTAATTTTGCATTTAGTTCGCCAGTCCTACTAGTCAAAAGAGAGATGGGACTTGGATTTTTTTGTGTACTATAGGGTTCTAAACACTTTGACAATCAAGGATAATTTCCCTATGCCGATCATAGATGAGCTCTTTGATGAACTACACGGAGCAACAATTTTTTTCTAAGTTAGACTTATTTCTCAGGATATCATCAAGTAAGAATGAATCCCCAAGATATCCACAAAACATCATTTTGAACACATAACGGGTTATATGAATTTCTCGTTATGGATTCGGTTTAATGAATGCCCCGGCTACGTTCCAGGCGTTAATAAACAATATATTTCAACCCTTCCTCAGACGTTTTGTAGTAATTTTTTTCGATGATATTCTAATATATAGCCTGTCAGAATCCACCCATGCGGCACATTTACTGGAAGTTTTCCAAATACTACAGAAACATAGTCTAATATTAAAATTTTCTAAATGCACTTTTGCGGTCTCAACTTAGAGTTTCTAGGCCATGTAATTTCACCGGAAGGTGTTCGGCCAAATCCGAAAAAGCTAGTTGCTATCGCAGATTGGCCGGTATCGAAAAATCACAAACAATTACGCAATTTTCTCAGTTTAGCGGGGTACTATAGACGATTTATCTATCAGTTCGCCTCTATTACAGCACCACTAACTGATTTATTAGTAAAAGACGGCTTCTTATGGACAGAAACCAGTGAGCAAGCAACAACAACAACAACACTCAAGCCTTTATTCCACTATAGTGGGATCGGCTAATATGAATCCTTTGTCATCATTGTGCCCTATCTTTTGTCATATTCCCACTAAGGACTAAGTACATCATGTCTTTCCTTACAGTTTCATTCCAAGTCTTTATTGGTCTACCCCTCCCTCGTTTAACATACCTAGTGACTAGACTCTCATAACGCCTAATAGGTGCCTCTAATGGTCTCCTTTGTACGTGTCCAAACCATCTTAGACGAGCTTCTCGCATCTTCTCTGCAATTGGCGCTACTCCTGTCTTATTCCAAATACTTTCATTCCTAATTTTATTCAATCACGTGTGTCCACACATCCACCTAAGCATTCTCATCTCCGCAACTTTCATTTTTGCTCATGTACACAATTCACTGCCCAACACTCAGAACCATGGAGCATCGCGGGTCTAATTGCAGTACGATAAAACTTGCCCTTAAGTTTTAGTGGTACTTTACAATCACATAAGATCCCTGACGCGCCTCCCCACTTCAACCAACCTGCTTGGATTCTATGTGTCACATCTTTATCAATACCTCCGTCTTTTTGAACTTTGATCCAAGATATTTAAAACACTCACTACGGAAAATATCTTGATCACTCAACTTAATAACGAAGTCGTCTGTCCTTCTTGTACTGCTAAATTTAAGCTTCATATACTTCGTCTTTGTCCTGCTCAACCTAAAACCCTTCTTTTCTAAAGTACCTCGCTAAGATTTAAGTTTTGTGTTTACACCCTCGCGCGTCTCATCAATCAAAATGATATTATCTGCAAACAATAAACACCAAGGTATTGCTTGTTGGATATGTCTCGTGAGCTCATCTAAGAAAAGGGTAAAGAGATAATGGCTTAAAGCTGAACCTTGATGTAAGCCAATAGTGATAGGGAATTTGTATACATATCTTTGATTGTGTCAATATATGATATATTTACACCTTTCTTTTCTAAGACTCTCCATAAGATCTCTCTTGGACCTCTATCATAAGCCTTCTCAAGATCAATAAATAACATACGTAAATCTTGTTTTCTTTCTCGATAATTGTCAATGAGTCTCCTCAAGAGATGTATAGCTTCCATGGTCGACCTCCCTGGCATGAATACAAATTGATTCTCTAAGATGTTAGTCTCTCTTCTTAATCTTATTTCTATTACTCATTCACATAGATTCATTGTTTCACTGAAACCAGTGAGCAAGCATTTCATAAAATAAAAATGTTGCTTACAACGACGTCTGTCCTCTCGTTACCCAATTTTTCTTTACCCTTCACTATTGAGTGTGACGCTTCCAAAATAGGGATTGGGGCAATTTTATCACAGGAGGGACATCCAATTGCGTAATTGAGTAAGAAATTACTCGTTAAAGACCAAGCAAAATCAACCTATAGAAGAGAATTATTAGACATCGCCACCGTAGTTAGTAAATGGCAACAATATTTAATAGGAACACTCTTCACTATCATAACAGACCATCAGGCTCTTCATAACCTGAATTCTCAGGTTATGACAATGCCGGAACAACAGAGGTTCCTCTCCGAAATGCTTGGATTTAATTATTCGATTCAATTCCGTCCAGGAAAAGAAAACACGGCAGCAAATGCCCTGTCTCAAAAATTTGAATCAACTGATAATGTGTTCTGTGCTACTTTACAAAATGTTTCTTTTTGCTATTCAAACCTATTTGATGAATTAGAGTCTCTATACCAATTGGATACCAAAAGTAGGGAAATACTCAATATAATAGAAGTCAATCCCACTTCGATTCCAAAATGGTCTATTATAGGAGGAAAACTTTTCTATAAAACAAAGTTATATGTTCTAAAATCTTCTATATGCACAATTTTAATAAGCGAGGCACATGACGCATGTATGGGCGGACATTCGGGCGTCACCGCATAACTAAACGTTTAGCTAACTATTTTTTTGGCCAGGAATGTTCGCAAATGTGCACAATTATGTGCAGCATTGCGATCTTTGTCAAAAAGGGAAAGATCGTAATGATTTACCTTACGGATTGTTACAGCCGCTTCCTATACCTAATAAGATATGGATCGATCTGTCAGTCAATTTTATCACACATCTATCAAAATCAAAATCATATACAGCCATATTAGTAATGGTTGACCGTTTATGCAAAGGTGCTCATTTTGCCCCACTTCCAAAACATTACACGACACCTTCAGTGGCTTAAGTTTTCTGGGACTATTGTGGCAAGTTGCACGGCCTACCCGAAACGATTGTTTCGGATAGGGATTCTATTTTCCTGAGCTGATTCTGGTTAGCATTTTTTAAGACAAACAACACTAAGCTATGTTTTAGCTTGGCCTACCATCCGCAGACGGATGGACAGACCAAGCGTGTTATCTGGTGTATTAATCAGTCTTTACGCTTGTTTGCATTCCAGTAGCCATCACATTGGGCCCAGCTGCTTAGCTGGGCCGAATATCACTACAATACCACGTATCATGAAGGTGGTTTATCAGCCAAGCTGTTGCTGCCTGATTCCACATCCAGAGAAATTTATTATTAAGATTACACGATCAGCTACAGCAAGCACAAACAAAAATGAAGAAATATGTGGATAAGAAAAGAAGGGAAGTATCCTTCCAGAAGGGAGATTTGGTTCTCCTCAAACTTCATCTATACCGGCAAAACTTCCCTGCATCAAAGACGATGTAAACGATTTAACTTGAGATATTTTGGATCATATAAAGTTAAACAAAGAATTGGAGTAGTGGCATATAAATTAAAATTACCTACAATTAGTAAAATTCATCCTATATTTCATGTCTCTATGCTTAAACCATATTATAAGAACACAGATTTTCCAATTCAGAATTTACCACACGGTGATGTCGGTTTCACAATGACATCCTCTCGCTCTTCTGGACAAACAAACTATTATACAGGATGGACACGTTTTACAACAAGGCCTACTTCACTAAGAAGGGTGTCTTCTAGAGGAAGCCACGTGGGAAAACTTAGACTCATTAACAAGGAGACCATACAACATCTGGAAAATCATTGCATGTGTGGCCACTCAACAACGGGAAACACTAACAGGGAACTTAACCTTGAAAATCCTACTTCTGTCATCTATTTCGAAGGAATTAAGAACCAATCTAACCCTAACTTTGTTGTACAGGAGCCAGTGGTCACACAAGCTAACAAGGAAGTCAGAGTCCATCCCTCTTCTCATGTCATCCATCAGGATTTTATTACGCCAACTGATGTGCCTAATCTCATGCAGGGTATTCAGGACAACAACATTAACACGGAGATTTCAAGGACAGAGACAGGGAGGGATAGGGATGAACAACTTCAAACTAGCTATTCTGTCATCCCCCGCATTTCTAAAGTGCTGCCTAACTTTACTTATTTTATACATGCATCACAAGACAAGCTCCAAGAATGACAGAGAGATACACATAATATTAACAACAATACTCCAATCAGGGATGAAAACACCCTCTCCTCTGTCATCCACCAGGATCTAAACTCTACAACTTCTGATAATAACATTTCATCCATGGATCAGGTTTTCTCACCATGGATGGTAGATCAGCCAAAAACATCACAAGGAAAAGGATCAATAGAAAGGAACCAGCGGGCAAGAAGGGATACAAATATACCTCATGCTCCAGGAACGTCGAGCTGCTTGCCCCGACGATCTCTGCGGACGGCGTCATTATTACGCCAGTGGATTCCTCCTCTTCTGTGGGGGGCGCGCCACATTCGCTCTCAGCGGCCTCTCACTCATAAGGGAAAGGTGATTAGGGTTTTGGCTGAATCGCGGGATTTTATTGAAGAAAGTGAGCCATGCAGATAAGTACGACCCGGACAGTTGTTTGGGGCAGGGTAGGAGATGTAGCCGGGTATGTAGCAGGAAATTACAAATAAATAGATTGAAGCCGCAGGCTGGTTATAGGAATTAGGAAGTAACAGCCATATTGGGGATGTATACAAATGTAATAAGTTGTACTGATTTGACAGGATTAATGAATTTTTGGTTTCGCTCTCTCTTATTCCTTTCTCCTTCATCTCCTCAAAACCTTTCGTCTCTCTCTCCTCCCAACCTCTCGGTTGTTCACCTGGTTCAATCTTCCCGTCGTTTCACCTTCCCGCAATGATCACACATCAAATGATCCATCTTGCTAGAGCGGGGCCTGTAGTCACAAGAGGGATGACCACCCTGGCTAAAGTGAGCCGCAAGGGCAAAGCCCTCCGAGGCGGAGTCGGTATATAGTCTGACGGCGATCAAATTCTTGCTGAACAAGACCGTAAACTTCCGACATAGAGGAAAAAGGAGACCGCCCAAGAATTTTGACACTAATAGGATCAAAATCTTGATGCAGACCATGGAGAAAATCAAAGATCTGGTTGCGTTCTTCTCAAGCCCGAACTAGTACTTCATCTTCAGGGGAGACAAATGTGAGAGCATCGAAGTGATCATACTCTTGGTCGAGCTCGCTTCCAAATATCTGCGGCAGTGTCCAGGAACAGATAGTTCTGAGCTATGCATTCCTGCATGGAATTGAGTAGCCACGACATCACCCGGGAGTTTTTCGACACCCATTGAAACCACTCAAAAGAAGTCTGAGCAGGAGCCTTTGTAGTGTCGGTAGCATATCCAAACATACAGTGGCACTTCAAGGTAAGAGTGAAGGAACGAGCCCACGGTAGATAATTTGCGTCATCAAGTATCATTGTAGTAATTTGAGTATATCCATGGTCATGGAGAGCACGGGCGGAGCCCAATCTCGACATCGGGGAGGACTCAACATGCCCACTGGGGGACATATTTGAAGAATCAACAATCCCTTCCATAGCAACCAGAGGATAGAAACCAAGGGAACAAGCCAACGGGAAGAAAGGGGTGCAGCCCTTGTAACTTCTCATAGAAAGGATTGCTAAGTGCAAAAGGAGAAGAGCAATGGAGGGTTCATCCCCTCAATGAAAAATGACATCGGGCGTCAGGGAATAGATCTTTACTGTCGCATACTTCTTGCTTCTGGAAGTAGACCAACGGCGGAAGCGGAAGGAGCGGGCGGAAGGAAGCTGTTGTGCAGAAGGAGCAGAAGCAGGAGGCGTTACGTGGAAGGAATCGCGGCTCTGTGGAGGCGCCACTTTGTGGAGCGGGGGCAAAAGTAGTCGTAGTGCGGCTGCGAGAATGCACGACGGAAAAACTAGGACAGGCAAACGACGGAGGCTGCAAACGACCGAGCGAGTGCGATTAGAGTTCTCCGGCCTTGATACCATGTTGGAAGTCGAGAGAAAGGAAAAGTTCTAATTAATTGAGAGTCGCCTCCTTTATATATAGGAATGACTAAATACAGAGAAAAAAAATAAAACCAACATATAATTGAACACACTAACATATACTAATTCGTAGATGTCCATTCAAACCACGTCAGACATATGAATGGCTCTACTCAGTCTCAAATGCTCTCTATCAACATTTTTTGGTAATGTTGAGTGGATCACACAAACTGAACCACTTAATTTATATTGGGTAAAATCATGCTTGAAGAAGAACAATAAAGGCTAAAACATTAAAAAAAAAGTTGCAGAAGTAGAAAAAGAACCTTAAATAGCTTGAGTTTTGTCCCCATGAATTAAGAAATAGAAGCTCGCCAGGAAAAGCATAATAGTTCGGCTATGAGACTGAGTGGATCCATATAGTTCGGCTACCGGATGGTTTTCTAGAAATGGAATTGGATGAGGCAAGAAAAGAGGAAAACAATGTTTAGCTTGAATCAAATGAACTTGAACTAAACAGGGGACAGCATATATTTGAATTTCTAGGAAAATAATCTTAGTAGGGATAATGGGCTTGAACAAAGGATGAGTTTAACTTGAACGAATCAAGATAGAAAGATAGCATTCTCATAATAGGTATTTTATAAAATCAATAGCTTGAACAAATCAAGATCCCTCCCATCCTGGACAAAAAATCAAGATCAAAAGCCGGAACAAATCAAGATCCCTCCCTGGTTGGACATGTAACAGCTTAACTTGCCTCTGAACGAATCTGTGCGTGCAGATCCTCTGATGGATCTCCAGAGACAGCAATCTTTTGGATCACATCCTCCACTTAGGAGTAGCATAGATCCCCAACTAGAAGCCTGCTAGTGCACCAAGGTCTAAAGGAGGGTCAGGTAGATGTTTTACCGAGAAATCAACACCGAGGAGGAAGAAGAAGGGCGGATCGATGACAAACCATGGATGGAGGAAGAAGAGAACAAGACAATGAGGGAGAAGAAAATGAAGAAGGAGAAATAGGAGTGGGGAGAGGCGGTGATTACCGCCGGTGGCGGAATTGGCAAAGGCGACAGGCAATTAAAGCGAATCATGATCAAGAAGGCGTCGGGTGTCTTTCTCCTGTTAGAAAACCACGAATACCTGGTGTGGACCCAAAGAAATGGGCATAAGTTTATTTGAAAACCTTTGGAAGTGAATGAAAACCAATTCCGAGCCAATTCCAGAGTGCCGAACACTGGAATTGAATTCATATCACCCAATTCCAATTTCAGGGATCCGAATTGGCCCTGATAGTATTTTGTGGGATTATGATATTATATGAAGCTGCTTTCATCAGTAGGAATGTTTGTGTGATGCTGAATAATTATGAGTGACCTAACTTTTTGATTTGTTGGAATTGTGGACTGTTTTGCCCAATTTATTTCATGGACAGATTTTTGTGCATTGTATTTTTCTCTTAACTCACTCAGAAATTCATCATTTGGTACCATAGCTCACTGTTATGATTAAAGTAAACATGAGTTACCACCCCCCACATCTGTGAACTCTGCAACCCCAATCAGTGAGATTCTCAATTTTGCCTTGTCTCTTTATAACATCCTCATTGAAACAACAATGGATCAAGCTCAACTTTGAACCCTCCAATGTACATGCAATGAGCAACGTGAGTAAATGGGTTATTCAAGGAGATATGTGAGCAAATGGCTTAGTTTAAGATGGATGCATAACACATGCAGAGATCAAGAAAATGGGTGCCGCAAGAGCCTTAAGGGGGTCTCACTACATGTGTTACTAATTTTGGTTCGAATGAAGAGAAAGAAGTTTAAAGGTTGATCATAAAGAATGGTGGCCAATCTTCTACTGATCTGACCAAGATATGCTCACATCTAGTTGCAGGTTGCCCAACTGGTGAGTGGTGACAAGTATGTGGATGCTAGAAGTTAGGGTGATATCTATGTTGCAAACCACAAAAGGGATGATCAATATATTAAGTTGAAGCCCTTATAGATAAAAGGTCCTTTTCTGTTAGGAATTTTGTGTTTCTTTTGGTGATGTGAAAGTTATTTTTTTTTAAGTATGTCCAGATAATGGAGTTCAATAGAAAACGAATTATGTAGTAGCAAAGGAACAGTATAAGGAGCCAACAACGGTTGAAGTTAAGGAATTTTCTGGTGCAGTTGCAATATGTGATTCAGTATTCATTATCGTAGATGAGTAAAATGTCGAGGTTATAAATGAGATTGATACAGATGTGAAGGTGCTGATATTGTTTGTGTCCTTTCCTATTTTCTTGAAAAGTCAGGAATCAATAGATGGATCGAAGAATGTGGTGTTAGATGATTTTGTGACTCTGTATGTTGATGATGATATTATAATTGATGGTTGTCATTCTAGAGCTATTGGAGGGATGGTGATTGATAGAAAGATTTTTTCCTGCTGGGAATATTTGTGTTTCTTTTGGTGATGCGGAAGATGTTTTTTTTTGAAGCATGCTCAGATAATGGAGTTCAATAGAAAAAGGATTGTATAGTTGAAAAGGAACAGTATAAGGGGCCAGTATTGGTTGAAGTTAAGTGTTAGAGGATAGAAGGGGAAATGATGTAAAGGCCCATTTATAGGCTCATTTTCTTCTTTCTTCTTTAGTCTCACATCTATTGTATAAGATTCTTTCTCCCTCTCTTCTCCTATATATTTGTGCTCTCTTGTATTTGACATATGAAGAAGGCTATACAAAGTTTGTCCATTGTTTTCTACATGGTATCAGAGACATCGGTCTGAATTTGCGGTTAGCCTTTTCTTTACCTCATGTGCTCGGTTCTCTCGCGGGTCTCTTCTCGCCTTACCGCACCCTTGTGTGGTTTGTTTCCCGGCTTGCCTGGTTTTCTAACCGCACCCTTTGTGCGGTCTCCTCTCCTCTAACCGCTTCCGCGTCTCCCACTCCTGCTTCTCTCGTGCCTTCCACTACCTCCTCTTCTTGGCTCTCTTATAGCCACTTTTTTCTCCTTCGGTCTTGCCGAATAGATCTTTGCTAGTCGCGCTCTATCCACGCGCTCTCTCCTTTGTTTCTCGCTGCTTGCTCGCCTTGTCGTCGTAATCTTCTCGCCGGCCCTTCTTTCTAGTCGCCACGGTCTCCCCGTGCGCCGCTTTGCTTACTTCTCTTATCGCTAGAGGTTCTCAGTTCCTTTTCTCCTCACTGCGGTCTGTTCTTGCCGCGTTGGTGGCCTTCTAACCCGTTGTTCCCTATTCTTGTCGAACGACTTCTTCTATTAGTTTGGTCGCCACGGTCTATCCGTCGCGGATTGCGGACTGCGTCTCTCCGCTGCGGCCTCGTTTTCTGCCAGCGGTCTTGCCGGTTTCTCTTCTAGTTGTTGCTTTCCGTGCGATCTCTTCTGATCGCTGCTTCGCGCGCGACCACTTCTAGTCGCTGCTTCCTGTGACCTCTTCTAGTCGTTGTTGTCCGTGCGGCACCTTCTAGTCGCTGTTCTCAGCGCTTCTTCTTTAGTCGTCGTGTGACCTGTTTGGCTTGCCACGTGCTTCCCTCGCCGCTCGGATTCTTTACCTAGTCGCTGGGCTTGGTTCGGTCAGATGGCTTCTGATTCCACAACTGCTTCTGATTCATCTATTCTTCCAGGCTATCCTCGCGCTGCTCCTCTTGAGCTTCGTGATGAACTACGCATTACCAACATTTCTCTTCGTGGCAAGCAAAATTTTGTGGAATGGGTACACTCAGTTCGGCGTGTGCAGCAAACTAAAGGTCTCCTTCATCACCTCACAAGGCCTCCTCCCACTGACCCACTGATGAGTGGATCTGTGACAATGGACGCATCCAATCTTTGCTTCTCAATTCTCTGGACACCGAGCCGTATCGTATGGCCATGTATCACGAGACGGCTCACGCTATGTGGACAGATCTTCATTCTCTGTACTCTGGGAATGGCAGTCTTCAGCACTTGTTTGATATTCTTACTGATCTTCAGTCCCTCGACGATGGTGTTACTGGAGACATAACTTCTTTTGTTGTTCGGGCTAAAACTCTTGTGGAGGCTTGGATCCAGTATCAGCCCCCCACCACGGACTTGGTTACTCAACGACAGCAGAAAGAGGCAGTGGGGATTGCTATGATGATGGCATGTGCTCCCTCACATCTTCATAGTGTCAGCGCTCATATCATATCATCCGTTGTTACTACGTCCCTCTCGGATGTGTGCTCAATGCTTCTGAAAGATACTCCTCCTCTGGATGCTCCGTCTCTTTCTCCAACTCTTCGTCAGCAGCCCGTGGCTACTCTCGCTCCATCTGCTCGTGATCCTCCAGCTCGTGGAGGTCTCTAGTCTCGGGGACGCGGTCGTGGTGGTCGAACTCTCTTCAAGAGCTCTTACTGCAGCAGGGATGGTCATCTGGAGGCAACCTGCTACCGCAAGCATGGCCTGCTTCCTCACCTTACTGCAACGGCCGCTACCACACCTTCCTCTGCCACTAGTAATGATATTGTTGCTTTACGTGCTCAACGCCACCAGCTTCAAGGGGTGGTAAGTCGGTCCTCTGGCTCCGTGGTCTCGATCTCCAATGAAGGTATATTTTGCCTCTCACACAGCTCCCATTGGATTGTGGACTCGGGTGTTACGCATCATCTCGCTCCGCAGAGGCCGCCTCAATACTTAGATAATGTTTATCCCAAGCACATCATTGTGGCTAATGGTGACACGATCCCGTTTCTAGCACTGCTCGTCTGCCTCTTACTCTTTCCTTCTCCTTATCCTCGGTTTTCCATGTTTCGAGCTCTCCTTTTAATCTACTTTCTGTTAGCCGTCTTACACAAGATCTTGATTGTAGTGTAACCTTCTCACGCTCTTCCTTTGTTGTGCAGGATCGACTAACGCAGAATATACTTGGTAGAAGGCGACTGTCTAACGGGGTGTATCTTTTCGATGTTCCTCCAGCTGCTCTCACCATTGTCTCCACCACTGATTGGCATCGTCGTCTTGGGCATGCTTCTCTTCCAATTTTCAAGAAAACTCTTCCCACTGTTTCTCTTCAAGAGTTTTTTTGTGAATCCTGTATTTTCGGCAAACACCACTGTGTATCTTTTTCTTCTTCTTGTACTCGGAGCGATGCTCATTTATCCTTAGTGCATTCTGATATCTGGGGGCCCTACAAGGTCTCTAGTGTTTTTGGGTATCGCTACTTTATTACCTTTATAGATGATTACTTGTGGGTTACTTGGCTCTATTTACTTCGTGATTGTACCGAACTCACGTCCACATTCTGTACGTTTCTTATGGAAACTCGCACTCAGTTTTCTACCTGTGAAAAACTTTCCGTACAGATAATGTATGTGAGTATACTGGTCTCACCTTCTCCAATCCGTGCGCTGAGTTTGTTATTATACATCAGAATTCGTGTGTCTATACCTCTCAACAGAATGACATAGCAGAACGGAAAAATCGTCACCTCATTGATGTTGCTAGATCTCTCATGATCCAAATGCATGTTCATCTTCTCTATTAGAACTTTGCGGTTTCTACTGCTTGCAACCTCATTAACTGTATGCCTTCGTCTGTCCTCCACTTTGTGGCTCCCATTACTCTCCTTTACTCATCCACGACTCTCTTCTCTCTCACACCTCGTGTGTTTGGATGTACATGTTATGTCCACCACCTTGGTCCTTCAAATGACAAGTTAGCCCCTCGTGCTACCAAAGCTATGTTTGCTGGGTACTCCCGCACTCAGAAGGGGTGTGTCTTCTTTTATCCTACCATTGGTAAGGTGGTTATATCTGTTGATGTTTCATTTCATGAAGACCAACCATATCACACCAGTCCTTCTGATCCCCTTCTTCCTCCTCTGCTACCTCGGCCCACAGTTCCAGTTACGTCTCTGCTTCCACCTTCTCTATCTACTCCCCCTCTGCTTCCAACACTTACCCCACCAGCAGTCCTCTCCAAACCTCCTATCATTCAGGTTTACACTCTTCATCCTCCACGTCCAGATGCCCTGCAGCAGCTTCCCTCTACCTGTGTGATCTCGCGGCCTGTTGATCTGGCATCCCCCTCAACGACTCATCCCTTGGCCAATTATGTCTCTCTACATTGGCACTCTCCACCTCTTCTTACCTTTGTTCTCTCTCTCTCCCCTCTATCTCTCTACCTAACTTTGTGCAGGAAGCTCTCTAGCATCCGGAGCGGCGTGCCGCAATGGATGAAGAAATGACTGCTCTGTGGGGTAATCACACTTGGGATCTTGTGTCTCTTCCTCCTGGCCACAATTGTGTTAGCTGCATGTGGATCTTTACAATCAAACATGTCGCGAGTGGGACAGTTGATCGCTTAAAGGCTCGGCTTGTGGCACAGAGTTTTACTCAACAGTACGGACTTGATTATGATGAAACGTTCTCCCCGGTCGCAAAATTAAATTCGGTTCGGGTCTTGCTCTCCTTAGTTGTTCATCGTCAGTGGCCCCTTCATCAGCTAGATGTCAAGAATGCTTTTTTGAATGGTGATCTTCTTGAAACTGTGTACATGCATCAATCGCCCGGGTTTGAGACCACGGGGGAGTCTCGTGTATGTTTGCTTCGCAAATCTATTTATGGTCTCAAACGGTCTCCACGGGCGTGGTTTGAAAAATTCAGCAAGGCCGTTCGTGAGGTTATCTTCAAACAGAGCTTGGCAGATTTATCTTTCTTCACTCGTCACCAATCAACTGAGACTATAATACTTCTGGTTTATGTGAACGATATTTTGATCACTGGTTGTACAACCCCGTATTCGATGAGCGAGTTCCCCTCCAGGATCCATGCTTTGCGAGATCTTCAGAAGATGAACCCGCAGCAAGCTCCCTCCAAGTGTTCGCCGAGCCGGCCGCGCGAGTCGAGATTTTGGCGTCGAGTGAGGCGAGTTCACTCGACGCTTCAGCTCGCCTAGCGTTGAGTGAGGTCAGTCCACTCAGCGCATTCAGCTCGCCTGGCGTTGAGTGAGGCCTGCGCACTCAGCGCATTTTGCCTTAGGCGCTAAGTGAGGCCAATGCACTCAGCGTCTTCAGTTCCTTGGCGTTGAGTGAGGTCAGTGCACTCAACGCCTACAGTTTCTTAACGTTGAGTGAGGCGAGTGCACTCAGCGCCTTTTGCCTTTGGCGTTGAGTGAGGCGAGTGGGATCGGTGCGAGCCGGGGTGGCCATGTTAGGCAGTCCAAGTCCCATGCAAGTCGGAAGGGAGGCTAGAGCTCGGCAGCCTCGCCGACTCGCCCAGGCGGGGCGGGGTGGAAGAGGAGCGAGCGGAGCAAGTGGGCTCACACTAGCCCTTAGCTCTCGGCAGCAGTAGGCGAGTGGGGCAAGTCGGGCCTGCACTTGCCCGGGGCCTTAGGGAGGTGGCGAGTACCAGCCCCATCGAGTACTCGTCGCCCCATGCGAGGGGAGGTTTTCAAGGACCACTCGCCCAGTGATTTATGTTGTATTTTTAGCGTTTTACCCTCACTGGCCTGCTCATAGCCTTTCAGAACAGCGGAGTTACGCTGTTGGCAGGACAACCTGGACTGCATTTAGCCATTCCAAACAGCGGAGTTACGATTTTGGCAGACCAATTTCAAAAAACTATAAATAGACCCAAGGGGGTACCTCAAAAGGCAAGCTTTGAAGAATTCCAATTCTCTTTCTCTCTGATCTTCTAGTGCTTCCTGAGGTGCCCTTAGCTCAACACAGGCTAAGGAGGGGAAGCGCTCTAAGATCTTTCGGGTGTGTGGTGTGACCTCCGTGCTGGAGCCTTGGGTCAATTTCTGGTTCTAAGTCTTTGATCGTTCAAGCTCGCTAAGGAGAAGTAAGTGTGCGGTCACCCCTTCCCCAAGGGTTGGAACTCCACAGAAGTCGGTTTTCGGTTTCAACACTGGCGATGACTCCGCAGGCATACAACATGTTAAGCAATATTTAAATTCTATCTTTCAAATCAAAGATTTAGGAAATATTCGGTATTTTCTTGGACTAGAGGTAGCACTACGACCTGATGGGCTTATCATATCTCAGCGTAAGTATTGCATTGACCATCTGCAAGATGCTGACCTCTCAGGTTGCAAACCTGCGAAGACCCCGATAGAAGTCAACCACAAGTTGTGTGCTCAGGGATCTGAGTCTGACTCTCTACTTCTAAATCCGGAATACTATTGACGTCTTGTGGTAAAGATGATATAGCTAATAGTTACGAGACCAGATATATCATTTGTGGTTGGTGTGGTCAGCCGGTTTATGCATACTCCACGGGTTTCTCACCTTCAGGCAGTGGAACGCATTCTCAGGTATCTGAAGACTGTCCCTGGACAAGGACTTGTGTATAAGCCAACTTCCTTATTTTCTCTTATTGCATACTCTGATGCGGATTATGCGGGCTCGTTGGATGATCGACGATCTACTACTGGTTTTTGTACATACTTTGGAGGAAATCTTATCACATGGCGGAGTAAGAAGCAGTCGGTGGTTGCTCGCTCGTTTGTTGAGGCTGAGTACCGTGCGATGGCAACTGTTGTATCAGAAGATTCAGAACTAACCAGACTTGAAAGTCTTCTTATGGATTTGGGAGTTAAATTGTCCTCGCCTTCAACTTTGTTTTGTGACAAACAAGCTGCAATTCATATTGCAAAGAATCCTGTGTTCCATGAGCGAACTAAACATATTGAAGTTGATTGTCATTTCGTTCGAGAAAAGGTTCAATCAAAGGTTCTAAAGCTTGAACATGTTCCTGCTTCTGGGCAAGTTGTTGATGTTCTTACCAAGGCATTACCTCGCTAATTGTATTATCAGTTCTTGTCCAATCTTGGTGTCTACGACTTGTACATTCCAGCTTGCGGGGGAGTGTTAGAGGATATAAGGGAAAACGATGTAAAGGCCCATTTATAGGCTCATTTCTTCTTTCATCTTTAGTCCCACATCTATTGTATAGGACTCTTTCTCCCTCTCTTCTTTTATATATTTGTACTCACTCTTGTATTTGACATAAGAAGAAGGATATACAAAGTTTGTCCATTGTTTTCTACATTAAGAAAATTTCTGGAGCTATTGCAGTATGTGATTCAGTTGTCATTAATGTGGATGATCCGAATGTTGGTGTTGTAAATGAGGTTAATGCATATGTGATAGTGTTGATATTGCTTGTGTCCTTGTCAATTGTCACCACCTTAAAGAACTCTTAAAAAGAAATATGCTTATATATAATGTTAATAAAAGAAGGTCGTGGATGGATCAAGTAGGAATTGTTGGAGTGGTAAAAGGCTTAAATATTAAGTCTTTATCCAGAAATCGGCAATCACCTCCTCCAAGATGCCCG
The DNA here is from genome assembly GCA_039583875.1 of Platanthera guangdongensis. NCBI lineage: Eukaryota > Viridiplantae > Streptophyta > Magnoliopsida > Asparagales > Orchidaceae > Platanthera > Platanthera guangdongensis. Next base: position 45,518,810 of record CM077152.1, read on the forward strand.
ACTCGGGTGCCCATCGGCCTAAACAATTTTCCTTGGTATGTTCGTGTGACCTCCCGTCCAGGAGTCTGCGCGGACCCTCTAGTAACCACCCGAGGCCGCGTGAACTCCTATCAGGGAGTCCTCATGGACTCGCCATTCATAATTGCCCGATTCAGCGCAGTTACACTTTTGTAACTGCCCTAACAAGTGCCTCGGAGCTCCTACAACAGTCAGCGCAGTCTCTCCTTCAATAACCACCCTGACTAGTGTTCCAGAGCTCCTCCAACAATCAACGCGGCCTCTCCTTTAATAACAGCCCTGACTAGTGTTCGAGAGCTCTTCTAGCAATCAGCGTGATTTCTCCTTAAGTAATCTCCCTGACTAGTGTTCCAGAGCTCCTCCAACAGTCAGAGCGGTCTCTCCATCAGTAACCGCCCTGACTAGTATTTCAGAGCACCACCAGCTGCCAGCGTGGTCTCTATTTCAATAACAACCCTAACTAATGTTTCAGAGCTCCTCCAGCAGTCAGTGTGGTCTCTCCTTTAATAACCTTCCTGACTAGTGTTCCAGAGCTCTCCTCCAGTAGTTAGCGCGTTTTTTTTCCATCAGTAACCGCCCAACCTCTTTTTACGGGCAGCCTGATATTCCAGGATTCGACTGTCCGGGAAGCTCCCCTTTCCGATAAATAAGGACCAGGTCCAAACCAAAAAGCAGAGCAGTCATGGGGAAAAACACGTTATAGTTGGTGTGAACTCTACCTACGACGGCTACCGAACTCTATTCAACAACAGCAGGTGCGCTCTCTCACTACAACAGCTGTCGAGTTCTACACGATAGCAGCTGGGGCGAACCCTCCCTTTCTGAGACAGCAAGCTCTCTTTCAGCATGCTACTTTTTACTGCTCTATACATGCAACTTATTGTAATCAGATCTTGATGTAGTCTCGATGTAATCTATGTTCTGTAATCAATAATATCACTGCAACGAGTTGCAGTTGCGGGAAGTCTTGGTCTCACCATCCACAGCACTTCCTCTCTCGCTTCTTCATTCATGGCCTGAAGTAACTGCCCATTCAACAGTTACTCCCTAACCTTCAGTTTGAGCGACGTGGAGTTGGGGGCACTTTTGATTCCAAAATTAAGTATAGTGGAAGGAGTGATGTCATTAGAGAGGGAGGTGATTAGGTTGAACTTAGCTTCAATAGGGTAAGTAACATCCATGGATTGAGAAATTTTGGTGGGATTGTGGATGTAGAGCAAACTCGGATAGTCAGTTGAAGTCATGTAGAAAATAGATCAAGCAATGCTCGCCGGAGAGGTCAATCATGAGTTCAATGAACTCCTCCAAATAAGCTTCAATGATACTAGACTGATGAACGCCACATGAACACAAGGGAATGTCGTTGGTTTTTTTCAAAGATCATAGAGTTGAATAAGGGCATGTTGGAGTGCTCTAGTGAAGCCAATGAAGGGTAGATCCCTCCATGCAGAGCATGGTCAATGAGACATTTTGATTGCCATTCATTTCTTGCAATTCAAACAATTTCTCCTTCTGAGTAACCCAACCAATAAGTATGCTTTCGTTGAGGACTGGGATCTCAAAGTGATGGGGGAGAGGATGGTGGCTGATGTGAACACGAGGTGTTCGAAGGGAATCACCTGTGTTGGTGGATAATTTTGGCATATGGAAGATGTGAGGAGGATAGTGATATGATGGGTGATGCGGTTTCTTGGTAGAGAGGAGTTGACGAACTAGAGAGGTGAGTACAGCAAAATGGCTATCGTGATTATCCAAGGAGGAGAGGTGTGCCACAAACTCCTCAAATTCTAGGATGGTCATTTTTAGGGCGTCGAAACATGTTTTTGCAATGTGAGGTTTGAGGGATATAAAATGTTAGAAGAGAAGAGCGGCAGGTCAGACCAATCAGTAGAACAAAGATAAAGATAAAAAAAATGGGAAAATGTATATCGCAACTCAAGATCTCAATCTCTTGGTGTCAAAATTTATTAAGATCAAAATTTCCTCCATTTCCTGTGCAAGTTTCCCATGTAATAGTAATTCCACAATACATAATAAATAATTGGATAATTATAACTTAATCTTTCCTATTCCAAATCACTACTAATAATACTTCATCCCATGATTTATGCCTTTTAGAGTAATCCCCCCCCCCCCCGCATTAGATATGGACTTATGGTGCATGTACCTCCCTCCTTCCTTGGAATGGGCCATGAATACACCAGCCGCGTTAGGAGAATGATTAGTGCATCCAAGAAGATAGGAGGGTCCAGGTGGGATAGAGGGCCACCAGGCGTAACAATTATTATACCCAAAAAAATCTATTTCTAATTTTAGGTTGAAGCCACTCACTTACTTTGCATAACCGAAAGAGTTACTCAATTTCACACAGAAATAGCTACGCATCCTTCCCATAGCAGCAAATGTCGACAATCATAATTTCAAGCTTGAAAAAAATAGTATGAAGATGTTACGAGTGGGCTGCCCCCCTATTATACTGGGTACACCTGTCCCAGCGGGGGACCCACTCGCTGTACAGGGTCGCGGCCCATGCACCCCAACCCGTCTCGGCAACCAGTTTAATCACCGCGGGATGTTGAGGCGGGGGCTCGATCCCCCCCTCCTACGGGATGTTGAGGCGGCGGCTCAGTTGGTGATGAGAGCTGTGTTGAAAGCTCCTTATCAAGAAGGTAGGGGGATCGAGCCCCCGCCTCAACATCCCGCGGTGATTAAACTGGTTGCCGAGACGGGTTGGGGTGCATGGGCCGCGGCCCTGTACAGCGAGTGGGTCCCCCGCTGGGACAGGTGTGCCCAGTATAATAGGGGGGCAGCCCACTCGTAACAGAAGATGCCAAAAGATGATAGAGTGCTATAAGAACTTGAAAGCAAGCAATTGCCCTAAACTCATTTTTGTCTTATTCAGACAAGAGAATGTGTAGATAAGCTGAAAGTTCCTTCTATAGTTTATTAGGTAGTCCTTCTCATAGTTCAGAACCAAATCAATCTCAAATGTAGATTTACAGCTTGGGTGCACTAAAGTGCTAAGGTGCAAAGTTACCAGGGCAAGCGCTTCAAACAGAACAGCATGTGAAGCATTATTTTTGTTGACATTTTTAACAACATCAGTCCCCATCAATATGCGTTGGAGTACCTACAAAACAAAAGAATTTATCAGGTAAGAAATTGTCTATAGAAGCCGAATCCTTATAAACTGAAAATTCAGAAGAAAGATATCATACTTCAAACAAGGATCTTCTGGTATTTGGATCCTCAATAGTAGGAAAATACTGGAGAGCTCTCATTGTCTTAACCTGAGCCATTCCATTTAAATCAAATAAACCAAAATTCCATATTTTATTCATCAGAAGAAAAATTATATAGTTTCATCTTTACCAACCCACAGTCTAAAACCATCTCATAGTTGATAAGTTGATTACTACCAGGTAAGCAAGAAGATGCAATAGGAATAGACAAGAAACAGAAATAACCAGAAGAAAACTAAAAGCTAAATTTTTATTTCTAATGCACTATGGTACAATTTTGAGCATGATTGTTCTAGAAGATAATATATAGTCTTTCATTCTACGACTTAAAACTATCATCAATGGTACTCCTATAAAATTTCAACCATTTTATAGATTAAAATGTTTGTAGAGAGAATTCATAAGTTAATAAAACAAAAAACTAAAAGTGAAACTATGAAGAAGGATGTGGTTGAAATACGGCCACCAATACTAACACAGGTGCATAAACAGCTAGCTGATATGTATCTTGAAACAACTAGAGTGGGAGTTGAACTCATCACTTCTTACTTATAAGATGAAGACGATATCATGTGAGCTTCAACTAAGTAGTCTGCTAACTTATACTAGGTGCACTGTATTACCTGCGACATTCGAAAACCTGAACCCCAAAAATGTTAATGTGTGTTTAACCAACTTGGATATAGAAAGCAAATCAAACATAGGTTTTCCTTACACACATGCAAGAAAAAAGAATAGAGGTTTTTTGAAATTTTGGTTTATCCGAATATCAATAAAGCTAACAGATACTCATGAAAAGGAAAAAAACAGAATTACTCGCTCAAATATAGTATCCAAAAGACACTTCCAAACAAAATAACATTAACGTCATTTGAAGGGCAAGTAAAACCTGAAGCCAAGGAGATGGAATTCCATAATAGGTGTATTCTTGGGGAATATCAATGTTCCTGGCCAAACGCTCTAAAATCTTCACACATTTTGAAACACAATTCCAATATGCATCACCATTATTTGATACAAGTGCCACAAGAAGGCTCATGGAAGATGTTAAAACACCTAAATCACGTTCATCTAAGAGTTGTGCCATGCGATCCGACCTGAACAAAGGGGGGAAATTTTTCAAGCTGCTTTTCATGAATCATGATGCTTCTAGATGATCAATGCATACCATCCATCTACATTAACAACATCAGGATTCTTTCTGAACAAACGAAGAAGGCACAGTGCAGCCTTTTTCCGAACAAGAGGTCTGCAGCTACTAGAGATCTGAGAATGGAAATTGGAGAATAATTAGATTAAAGCATTCATTCAATGACTAAAGAAGATGAATTATCTCACAAGAAGCTTTTGCACATCAGGTGCTAGGGATTCTGCAAATTCTCTTCCACCAATATTACCAACCTAAAGAAGAAGAAGAAGAAAAAATATATCACAATTTTGATAGATTTCATTGACCTACTTAAGCACAAGGTAAATGTTTAAATACTTATTTATTGTTCTGATTATATATCAATAAATGTAAAATTTCTTAAATTTCTTTATATAAAACTATCTGGTAACATGCAGAAACACCTTATTACTGCAAACTATCTAGGAAGATAATGAAAATCAATCTCAATATTCAATGCAATCAACTAAAATTCGATATAAGCCCTAAGAGCCGTATTTATAAAAAAAAGATACTAAAACTATAATTACAGGATTATATCAAGATAAAGCTATCTATAGAAAAATATATCCTTAATAATGAATCAAGCAAATAACTATTCCTCCATATATCGCGATTTTAAGAACAACAACAAATTTCATCAAAGAAGTATAACTAATGAAGTGCCACGTGCCAGTCATGATATGTTGGAAGCATAGCCGGAGAGGTGGGTGGAGATGGAGATGGTGGAGGTCAAGAATACTATGGAACCTTGCCATGGTTGCCCAAGAGGGTGTCCTCAAAAGGAAAGAAAGCTACCACAATCTCACAATAGGGACAAGGGAAAGACTTCAAATCTTGCTTACCTTCGTTCAAGCATTTCATGTTTTAAATAGGCTTACATGACACTAAAGACTCAACATACTATTAATGAATCATAATAACAACTATCAACAACCTATTAATGACTATAAAAGCCACCCTAACCACCGATAATTAACAACTGACATAATAATTAAAATGACTCAAAGGATAACTAGGTACAATGGCATGTAACTTGACTCAAAGGATAACTAGGCGTGGCGCCTTGTAACATAAAGCTTCTCAAAACTGTGAACTAATATAAAAAAAAGGATAATAAAACATAGAAAAGCAGTTGCATACCATGGTAAGTGCCAAGCATTGGAATGTTTCATTGCGGCCAACTATGTCATTACGAACTGTATTTACAACCATTCTCAAGAAGTCATGGTTTTCATTGAGCAAGCATGATGTCACAATGTACCCCACCTATAGTATGATGAAAAAAGTCATATCACTAGATTATAGAAGACAACTCCACAATCAGTATATAAACAACAAGAAGACAGTTGCAATTTTGGATCAAGATACAACCAAGAATAACATAATGAAAATGAACATTTCGATATATTTTTATTCACCTCATAATTCATAATCTTGTTTGTTCAGCATTGGGCTTCTTACATTAAAATCTAAAAAAATATGGCATCATTGATTATTTTCATGATAGCTATAAATAAAAATTGCTTTAATGATCCTACATAGAATATTAGCAGGCAGCAGAGGTTGGCATTTAATAAAGAAACTAATGTGTAGAAAAGAAAGGAGCATGGAAAAAATTAAGATGCAATTCAATTCAACTCAGGGAGCAATTTATTCTATTTCAATTTTGACAGTGTCAAGAAAAGTAATGGTGCAACATTTAATAGCATGTCCAAAACATAGCCCACAGCTACCTTCAGAGTTACTTACCCAGGTTTTTGTGTTTTTTTCGTATTCACTATGCAGAAGGCATTCGATCAGCTCATTTAATTCCATAGTAGAAAATAAAATAACATAAATCTTGTAACATATATTCTCAGTTATGTTTTTTTCTTCCATGAAGGGGAGCCTTGGCGCACTGGTTGAGGTGTTACCGTGTGACCTTGAGGTCACGGGTTAAGCAGCCTCTTGCAAAAATGCAAGGTAAGGTTTGCCTACATTTCACCCTTGTGGTGGGACCTTCCCCGGACTCTCGCTCCGCGGGGATGCCTTGTGTACCGGGCTGCCCTTTTATTTTTTGTCTTTTTTTCTTCCTTGACATGACATTATGTTAGAGGTAATTAATTACATAACAAATCTAGCTCAGCAATTCTTGATAATCGCCATTATAACCATTCAACAGAGGTTATAACATGTTTGAAGAGCTGGGATGTTCACACATTAATAAAATAATTGAGATGAGTTCAGAACAATAGGTACTTGAACTAACATGAACAAAAATAAAAAACTTGACACATAACTGAAAGATCTATGAAAATAAGGATCCGACTTAAACCCATGTTTATACACTGAGTGTGCTTTTACACAAAATCGTAGGGCCTATTTGGCAAAGTTGCAACACTAGGAGAAGTAGTGGAGAGAAATAGTGATGGAGGAATCTGCTATTTTACAGTGATAAAAAAATTCATGAAACTGTATTTATAGTGTTGTTTGAAATAGTGTTGAATGATTATTTATTTGTATGCTATCAAAATAAACGAACATATTATTTTTAAATTAATATAATATTAATAAAAATTATATAACGATACATCTATATTATATACTAATTATAATATATATATATAATATTTTTATACATATATAACTGAATATATATATATAATATTTTTGTATATATATATATATATGTAACTGAATATATATATATATATATATATATATATATATATATATATATATATATATTCAGTTATATATAAATGTTATATTTATAAAAAAAATAATTATAAAAGTAAATATATTAATGGTGTTTAATTGTAAAAAATAATTATATTAAATGCTCTCCATCCCCAGCCGATCCCACTCTGCTTTTTCTTCCTCCCGCTCTGCTTCTTCTTCCTCCCGCTCCGCTTCTTCCACCCGCTCCTCCCCTCATATATAGAAGGGGCTCCGTCTCCCTCCGTCCGCTCCGTCTCCCGCCGATCCCGCTCCGCTTCTTCCTCCTGCCGATCCCGCTCCGCTTCTTTTTCCTCGCAGTCTGCTTCTTCTTCCTCCCGCTCCGCTTCTTCTTCCTCTCGCTCTGCTTCTTCTTCCTCTCGCTCCGCTTCTTCCTCCCGCTCTGCTTCTTCTTCTTATCCCGTTTCTGGCTTTTCTTCTTCTTCCCGCCAACGGCGGTCAGCACCGGACAGCGTCCTCAGCCCTCGCATGGCTGTTTGAGTGCTGCCACGCCTGCCAGCGACGCACACTGTGCTCAGGGGACCTGTGTACGCTCTGCTTGTGCATTCATATATAATAAATACATGCATGAATTCAAAATTGCATGAGCTCATGCATATAAAAACATATATGTGTTTCAATCAAGCTCATTTACAGCCAAAAAAAATTCATCCAACATTCCAACCTAAGTCAAATTCACAGTTCTAGCATATGTAAAATGGCTCGACAAGGGTCTACATATAATGAATATAATATTATATGTATATACATATGGGTGTATTTGTTGTGGGTGTACAATAAAAATATTCATTTATAAAATCAAATAAAAACAATTTTGAGCAACTTGCAATCAATGTGTGTTTACTCAAACTCAAATGATTTATTCAAGTTTGATTGTCTTGAAACAATTTCAATTTTGACTGAGATTCTAGTTGAGAAAGGATCAAATTTTTCATTTTTGAGTCAAGAGAAGCTCCTCAAAAACCTAATGTTACTTATCCTTCGAAGTTAATGTTATGTTAAAATATTTTCCTATAAGACAAAATTATCATACACTTAGAGGTTGAAGAACTACTGCAAGTCAAATGAATTTTCTCATGAAGGAATACAAAGGGTGCATTTGAAAGATGAAAATCCACCGAACAACTCCACAAAAACCTATAGTGCTTTTTATAAGAAAAATAGGAGAAAATATCTACCAAAAGCCCTACAAATAAAGCTATAGAAAGTACAAATAGAAAAAAAAAATAAAAATATTAGTGTTAACTTGAATCTAGCTTCAGATGCATCTACTGACATAATTTCTAAAGATAATGATGGGTCATGGCTAGAAAAGCAATAAAAAGAATATTGACTGCAATTAGAGGTGTCAATTTAGCTCATTACTCACGAAGAGCTGGTGTAAGTAATCAGACTTTGTTCACTTATGAACATAAATATTGAGTCACTATTCACAATGGCGAGCACAAACCAAACTTCATTCACTTATGTTTTTCTCGTTAACAAGAAGAATATATATATACAATAATGTATTTATCCTTATACTCACTTTTGAATTACTTAAAACATTAAAATTTATTTCTGATGATCTGTGACGCGGGATGGTTCTAATGGAGGCTTGGGGAGACAAGAACGCAACTAAATGAACTAGACAGGCATCCAACAACTAAACTTGCAATAAATGAAAACTATAAATGATATAACACGATAACCAAACTTATGCAAAGTTTATAGAAAGGAAACAAGTAAAGTTGTATACATGTGAGATTGAGTGAATAAATACACGAGAGAAGAAATCCGGCATGTTGCAAGAGACTTGGACACGAGGATTACAAACTAATATTTCCCAAAAAATAATGAATTTACACAAGATTCAATGTAAAAGAAATTACAATCAAACAATAAACTCCCAAAAATTACAGGATAGAAGATTCCATGGATATCCTACCGGTGGCCAGAGAGAACAGATGGCTGAATCTGGATTGTTGGACGGGAATCTAAGGCTGGATGGGGCTGTGGACTGCATGTTAGGTTTTTTGTGGACTGGATGGAGCCGGTAGAATTGGGGAGGTGGCTAAATGTTTTTGTAAGGGCACAAGTGGGTCGGTCAGAGAATAAACAAGGACTGCATTGCAGGAATTGGGAGTTCTGGGTGCTACACGGATATTCCAGAGACTAGAACCTTGATTTATGGGTTGTTCTGGCTTGGAGAAGGAGAATTATGATGGGCTGGGGTGAATTCCAGGACTGGGAAGCTTTCTTGGACAAATTTCAGAGGCAGAGGTGGTTAATTGGGCAGCAACCTGCTGGAGTAGTTTCAGGGAAGTGGCAGCATGGTAGTAGAGTATTGGCATGAGGGGGAAAGATCTTTGTGAGGGATTTTAGTGGAAATTTTTTGTACCGTGGAATGGTATTCTGGGTGAAAGCGGGCCGATTACGGTGGGGAAGTTTTGTAGGCAATTGTTGGCGCAGGACAGATGTAACAAAAATGTAGATTGACTATGTGAATGAGACACGTAACCTGCAACTAAACTTGCAATAAAGGAGCTTATAAGCAATATTAAAGTTAAGCCACAATCAAGCTGAGCTCCATAAATAGGGAAACGCGTAATGCGGTGTATATGCATATATATAAGAATACGGAAAAACAAATACACAAGAAAAGAAGTCCTAACAAGTCACGAGAGACTTGGAGAAACAATTACAAACTAATAAACACAAAACATGGAATAAACACATGATTCGATACTAAAGAAAAATAATCAATCAATAAACTTACAATGCTTACAGGATAGAAGGCTTTGTGGATGCTCGACGAGAGACCGGAGAAACAATAGTGGACTGAATCTGGATTTTCAGAGAGGAATTGGAGGGCAGGACGGAGTTATCCAAGTGTTGGAAGGTATTTTCAGTGGGTTGAAGAGAGGAGGCAGCAAGAGCACTCTCACACTCGACGGACTCACAGAGAGTTGATATGGCCCTAATGAGTGGTGGTTTATCTGGAGGCTCTTTAGAAAGTGTGCAGGAAAATTCGACATGAATGGGGCAATTACCTGAATAAATGACTGAAATATTGACACTATAAGTCAGCACTCAGACATGTCCAATGTCTCTAAGAATGAAAAACTCACACGACGGCTCACTAGGTAAGATATAAGACACCACGTCATATGCGCAATGAGTAATAGGCTAGGTTACCAAAAAATCAGGAGTGCACCCTAGAGTGTGAAAGACGATATGCGCCCAATACTAGATTTCACATCTTCAAAGTTAAGTACGCTCTGGGATATAACTGGAAGAAATTTCAATGATTCTATACTTACAGACCAGTCTCTTACTTGAGTCTCATCATCAATATGGCTAGGAGTAAATACCAGATGCTCTATCCTAATGTTGCTCTCAAGAACATTGGTGATAATCACACCGTTACATTTCTCATTTTGCACTATTGGGTCAAGGCTAGACTCATTCTCACTATTCAATGTGAATTTTTTGCAACGCACTAGGCTGTGGAAGGAGGAGGGTGACCCAACCTCTTAGATAGTATTGTGCCGAACCTAGCATTTATGTGTTTTATGTATTTTCTAATGTGATCAAATTGAGAGTCCATGTGGTTAAAATGAGCTAACACAAATTTTTGGAAATCAGCAATCAACATATCAGATTTTCATGATGGTGACCTATATGAGGCTTCTAATAAACATCGAGTCATGTTGTGAATTAACTCAAGTCCTACTAACAGAGAGACAAGGATGAGCTTGATCAGCAGAAGGGTGCGACGACATCTTAAGAGAAGCTCCATGAGGTTGAATGTGATGAGGCTTTGGATCCTTAGATAAAGGAGATGAAAAATATTGATATCTCTGGTAGTAATGTGCATGCCTCTCTTGATCAATTATTCAGGGTTGAGCATAAAAGGGGGGCTCGGGGCAATGATGACCATCGTAATAATATGAAGCTCTCTAGAAGAACTCTATGGGATCGACCACAAGAGGACTTTGATTCCTCAAATCGAGTATAAAGGTAGCAATGACTACTATGATAAGACATGGATGATCTATAAGCTCTAGTACCGTGTATCCTAAACTAAACCCAAACCTAAAACTCTGATACCAAACTGACGCAAGACAGATGTAAAAAAAAAATGCAGGTCGACTATGTGAATGGGACACGTAACTGTTAACTACCCTTGCAATAAAGGAACTTATAAACAATATTAAAGTTAAACCACAATTAAGTTGAGCTCCCACAAATAAGGAAACACGTAATGTGGTATATATAAATCCATATATATAGATAGATACGGATATAGATACGGATATATATATACATAGATATATACACACATATATATACATACATATATACTGATATATATACACATACATATGTGCATACATATATATAAGAACACGGGAAAACAAAAGACTTGCAAACAACAATTAAAAACTAATAAACCCAAAACATAGAATAAACACACAATTTGAAACTAAAGTAAAAAAAATCAATTAATAAACTTACAGTGCTTAAGAGATAGAAGGCTATGTGGATGTTCGACGAGAGGCCAGAGAAACAATGGTGGACTGAATTTGATTTTCAGAGAGGCGTTGCAGGGCAGGATGGAGTTGTCCAAGTGCTGGAATGTATTTTCAGTGGATTGAAGAACAGAGGCAGCTGTTGTAAGGGAGTGTTGATTGGCCAAGGAGGGCGGCCTGAGGAGATAGTGGGTGTTGGGGTTTTTGTAACAACCCATATATTTTCTTAAAGCAAAAAAAACATTAATACAAATTATTAATAGTAGTGGTAGTTTTGTAAATAAGATAGTAGGTCCCCCCCCCCTCTTTTATTTAGCCAACCGAGCCCTCCCCAATTAAATTTCCGTCGGCCCAGGGTTTGCCCCATCTCCCGCATGTCGCGATCGCCGCAAGGTCTTTCACTCCTGTGTCGGCTACCGCTTCCCGTGATCCCGCACCTGGCGACCTCTCCTACTTCCCATCGGCGCCTCCTCTTGCTTTCTCTTCACTTCTTCTGGCCGGCAGTCCTCCGCCTCCCCCCTCGTCTTCTTCTTTCAGCAAAGGCAGACGGCTGCAGTGCCTCTTCCTTCTTCCTCCAAGAAGTCGGCAACGCTTTCTCCCCCAAGGGGTCGGCAACATGAACCTTTCTCCTTCTTCTCTAAGGGTCTGCTGTCATTTTTCCTCCTTCCTCTTCATTTTGGTCAGTGGATTTCAAGAGGGATACCTAGGGTTTGCTCGAAACATTCTCTACTCGGATTTTTGAGCCCAGATTTGGTCTCCTTGAATAAGGAACTCCTACAATCTCCTTTGTTTAGAATTCTTCCAAAATTATTTTGCTATCGTTCGCACTCCAATCAATGTATTCGCGTTGATCCAACTCATGTCCATCGTGTAATCAACTAATCCCAAATTATTTGTGTTTTCCAGTATCGCTCGTCGGATGTAGTGGTGGGATCTCTCTAAAACCGATTTGGGGTGTGTCTAGCCAAGGCGCCGCCAATTTCCATTTTTTGTGGGGTAATCTCCTCTCCCCTCACTCTTGAGGGAGGTAAATTGCTAACCCGCTCTTGAATTAGTTTTGTAAGATAAACTGCATGTGCTAGCGTATGGATTTCTTTCTTGTCAAATATCAAATATTGTCCGTGATTATTCCTGAGAGGGTTCAAATAGGTCTTAAGTGTTGCTTTCGCCGCTTAGCTGTCGCCATTATTTTTTTAAGCTTCACATTAAGGCAAGTGGAGAATTTCCTCTTGCTTGCAAACATAAAAATTTAGATTTCCCATACATGTACCTTAATTAATAACAGTGCCTGACAACGCATGAATCGTAACCCTTTAGTATGTCATGTTATGACAGAAATCTCTAAACAATTATGGATTATTTAGGTCATGAGTGTCATAAGTAAATCTTGAAAGGTAGTGTTTAATTGGTGCATCTCCTTGTTTGCATGGTCACGGTAAGCAGGAAGTATTTTATTTTCTAGTTAGATTTACACTTGAACTTGAGTGTGAACCATATGCACCCACTATAAACACCTACACATTTCATCGATGACAGCTTATGTCATTGCAAGAACGATTATGTTATACTCCAGAGTATGCTAATAATTTCAGATAGCTCTGCTTGATTCGTTTACTTTCCGGTTTCACTAACTTTGCTTAAGGATAAATCGGCACTCTAATATTTTTGTTTTCATCTGCACGTACTTAAACTTATAACTTGCTCACTATTTATTTCTGTGTTCTGAGACATTTTCCTTCTTGTTTTGGAATTTGTCATAGAATTCGTGACTGCGTCGTCCGCCATCTGAGTCCGATTTGCGTCAAGTTCCTGTGTTCCTGGAGTTTTACCCTTTTGTCGATGTGTCAGGTTCTATGTATTTGGTTTCTTTTACTATTGGATTTGTTTATGATGTGATAATTATGATCAGCTACTTTCTTTTGAGTCATGGACAACTGCTAGGCTATTACTGATGTACTGAAATTTAACTTGTTTGGCATGTTCGTCTCTTTGATTTATTACATTTACATTTTGTACCAGCAATGTGTGGCATGAAAATTATAGAACTTGTGCATCAACTTTACATTAAAGATTCCACATATAAAACAAACTAGTTTTTCTCAAATTAATTATTTTAAATCTAATACTATAATTTCAGCTTCCACCTAACAGACATGAAATTTCCTTCGCTCATGCTTGTGGCATCACGACCCGCCCGTAGCGCACTCTGATAGTGATTATTAGACAAGTCGTGATAGTTTTGACTGCCCTAGGGATTAATTTTAATGGTAGGAATTAAATTCCAGGAGTGCTTTTCGAAAAACTATTGGCCGGTAAGGCTGTTGTAGGGGCTGGATTTGCTTTTTGGGAGGAACTTTGGCTGAGTGGGTGGTAGGGCAGCTTGCTGGGGAGTGTTTGTAGGGCAAAGATGATTGGGAAATGTGGCTGGAAGGCAATGGACTTTTTGGGCAGCCACAGTTATGGGGGAAATCAAAGATTCGAACTTGAATCCAGGGATGTAAGGTTGAAACCGTGTGGGGGGGATGAGGAGAGCGGCTGGTTTTCTTGAAAAATGGAAGGGGTTGCATGATGGGGGGAATGAGGAGAGCGGGTAGTTTGGTAATTTTCTTGAAAAATGAAAGAGGTTGCATGATGCAACGTTGGTGGGGGAGGGATTAGTTGGACCTAGAAGAGAGTGGAGGCGTGAATTGCTGGAGTGGGGATTACAGAGAACTACGAGGGAAAGAAGATGGGGATGTAGGTGGGTGTGTCAACGGGGGGGAGGGGCAGAGGGCGGGGAATAATGCATGAGTGGGGGAGAGAATTAAGGGGTACTAGGGAATGAGTAGCGCGAGTGATTTTAAGAGTTGAGGCTAAATCTTAGGAGATGGTTAGGAGTGGGGTGGGGTAGTGGGGAGGTGGCTAGGGATTTATGGAGTGATGGGGTGAGGAGGGGTGGTCGACTAAGGGTGGCCGGTGGTGGTTTCCGAATACGGTGGTCATCATTGAAGGTGATGGCGGCCAAGGTGAAGGGAGATATTGTCCAAGTGTCACACTCGGACTTCGACTTCGGCACCGGTGATCAAAAAGAGGATTTTTTTCTCAAAGTTTCAATCCTTTCTAAGTGAGTCTTCTATCCCAATTTATGACGTTCTACAAAATACACAATAAAATTCAGATAATTACAAAAAAAACTAAAAATCATGAATTGCTAATCCACTCAAAATGAACATCCATGATCATCATGTAGGTCCATGGTGTAACGTGATCTCGATCAATTGGGAGTGGTGAAGGTGGGTCCTGGGGTGGAAACAGGGAGGGGCCGGTTGTGAACTTCTGTAGGTGTTCTGAATCCAGACAATTCGCCAAGAAAATCTAAATCCTTGGGATAAATCAAGATAGACAACTTTGCAACCTTTTATTAGAACAATACAAATATAATACTCGAAAATCAGAGAAATATACGTTCGAATATCAACCGCAAATGAAGTCGGACAACAATACAATCCACGAGAGAATCAAATAATTGGATTGTAATCCGTAAAATAGAAGCACAAGGTTGGTGCCAAAACAAACCTTCATCATCGTCGGAAGACCTACCACCAGTTGAAGAAATCGACGTCGAAACCTCCGCGTAAAAACTTTGAAGCATTGCCCAAGCCTTGCCCATTGAAATCAAAAACGCTTGGACAAACGACGCTTCTAAGCCAACATCATCGCCTTCAACCATGATGGCCGCCCGTGCACCACCTGCGAACTCTCACACCAATCAGCACACACTTGCGCTCGGGAAAGGAAAAAAAGAAAACGAGCAATCGCTACCCAATCCAGGTCTTTGGCGTGATATTCTTCTTTTCACTAGTTGTGAAATTTGTAGCTTCTATTCTTGGCATATGGATATATAGTTGGCTGCGGAGCTGCTATATATGCATTTATATATGCAATACTATTTCCTAAATATAATCCGGTTATATATAAAAAAAAATCTATATATCAAGTAATATATATAAGTAATGTATATTACTATTAATTGATCTTATACAAATCAACACAACAGTAGGCTATGGGGGAAAGATTGTGGGTAGTTATGGAGGGATTATTGGAAGATAGTGGGGGTGGTTATGAGGTAATGAGATAGGTAATGGGTAGTGGGGATAGTTATGGAGCGAATTATGGAAGTTAGTGGGAAGTGGGGAGGTGGAGAGGAGAGAGGGTGACCGTGAAGATGACCGGCGATGGTGGACTGAAATAGGAAAAGGGGGGAGTAAGCCGGCCAACGCAAGGGGAGTGTGGTTTTCCTAGGCTTCGCACCTAGGCATTGGCACCAGCACCGGGTGACCAAAAGGAGAAACTCGCTTCTTCTACTTCTGATCTCTTCTAAATAAGTAATTTATGCCTACTTATAGACATAGGAGCCTCCGTGGGTGGTCATGAATCTCCGATCAACACAATTCCAAAATACACTAAAAATCATGGCTCGTTGTTCTGACAAAATAAACTACTTTGATCGTCGTGTAAACTCATGTGTGGCATGATCTCCATCAATCTGAGTAATTGATAATAGGGCAACCCAATGCACAAGGCATCCCCGAGGAGCGAGGATCCGGGGAAGGGTCTAACCACAAGGGTGAAATATAGGAAAACCTTTCCTTGCATTTTTGTAAGAGGTTGCTTCCAGGGCGAACCCGTGACCTCAAGGTCACACTGCAACACCTCAACACGGTAACTGATAATAATTTAGGTTATTTTGTTTAGTACTTCATAGGGGTGCAAGTTGAGTTGAGCCGGCTTGAAAGCTCGATGAGCTGGCTCGAAAAAAGCACGACTCGAGCTCGAGCATGTCGAGCTCAAGCTCGTCGAGCTCGAGCCTGATTTCGAGCCGAGCTCGAGCCTAAGTAACCCTGTTCACGAGCTCGCGAAACGGCTCGCGAGCTTTTTTTTAATTAAATAATATATATATATTATTAGTATTAAATATTTTAATATATTATAATATTAACATAATATTAATATAATATTATTAAAATAATAGTTTTATATTATTAACATAATATTAAGTTCGAGCCGAGCTCGAACCGTGCTCGTCGAGCTCAAGCTCGAGCCTTTTAAAATAGGCTCGTCGAGCTCGAGCTCGAGCCAGCTCTTTTTGATGAGCTCGACTCGAGCTCGACTCGTTTGCAGGCCTAGTACTTCATTTGACTATGGTTAAAAATCTTGCTAAACATTAATAAATTGTTACTTATTGGTGAGTTGAAGACGCTATTGATTAATAATGAACCGAGTTTGAATAGAGAATTAACACATTAACGAACAAGGAAATAAACTGAACACAAACAATAGTAAACCTAACAGACTGAACACTAACAATTTCACTTATTTGTAGCTCATCTACACCCCTAAATGCAATGCTAATTAAAAAAAAGGGTCATAGTAGTAACAAAATACAAGCACAAGATCACCTGTTTCTCTGGATATTTGGGTGCAGAAATCAAAGAAACTGCCTCCATGTGACCAAAATCCACATCATAACCCAACATGTAGATATAAAGCATTTTCCACACATACTTCTTCTTCTCATAAGGAGTTAAACCCTGTTTTTTAAGAAATTCTGATCAGTGAATTCAACAATTGAAAAAACTTTCTTTGCATTTGTATTGCATTATGTTCTGTTTGCTAGTACCTTGATCCAAAGGAATATGAGAGAAAATTTCAAAGAATGAAATAAAAGAAGGTTGTTTATGAAGCTAACAGTAATTTTAAACTTTGCATCAATGACTTCTCCACTGAGGCTTAACTACCAAATTAAAATTATTTTAATGGGCAGAAAGAGCACAAAGTTGACGCTTAATAACTAATTATACATCAAATCTACAACAAAAAGTATTGAAATCCACATTTTCATCAATCTAAGGACAGAAAGTTTATTAAATATAGAGCAGTAAAACAATTTAGAGCTGAATGATTAGAAAGGCAAAGCTAAAGAGTCGACCAAATGTAAGTTGAATGGATGTTGTTCTAGATGATTTGAATAGTTTAAGTGTTTAACATTCTAAGGCATACTTCCATCCTAAAACTCTGAAGTGGTATGGGGAGTGGGACGGGGCTTATAAGCGTAGACGAGTGATGAGTGGTAGGCAATGAGAGCCTTAATTAAAACATTTCAAGCTCCCAATTCATTATACTGCCATTTTACCACCTAAACTCATAAAATTTCAATTCCACAATAAACATGACATATGAATTGTGAATCTAACAATCTCTTCTGAGCATCCAAGTCAAAAAAACATGCCAATAGTTTATGAATTCAAAAATATCCCAGTTGTATATATCAAAGAAAAGGCACTAAGAATCATCTCAAATAGAACCAGCACAGCCAGTGACTCTAAAATGTTATCCCTAAATCTACTTCAAAATAGTAGCTTCTGAAAAGGAAAAAAAAGTCAAAACATTTCAAGCTCCCAATTCATTACTACTGCCATTTTACCACCTAAACTCATAAAATTCCAATTCCACAATAATCATGGAAGATGAATCGTGAATCTAACAATCTCTTCGGAGCATCCAAGTCAAAAAATCATGCCAATAGTTTATGAATTCAAAAATATCCCAGCTGTATGTATCAAAGAAAAGACACTAAGAATCATCTCAAATAGAACCAACACAGCCCGTAATTTTAAAATGCCATCACTATATCTACTTCAAAATAGTAGCTTCCGAAAAAGAAAAAAAAAGTTGAAACATTTCAAGCTCCCAACTCATTACTACTTTCATTTTACCACTTAAACTCATAAAATTTCAATTCCACAATAAACATGGCAGATGAATCGTGAACCTAACAATCTCTTCTGAGCATCCAAGTCAAAAAAACATGCCAAACATTTACTGAGACTGGGATTTTCTTCTTGAGAAAAATTGGATGCAATTGGTGCAGGATGTAACCTTTTCATGCTTGAAGCGGGTACGAATGTGGCCAAGCTCCTTATCGACGCGCAGCCGCTCCAGCTCCTTATTCTGGCAGTTGCGGATGTCGCTGATAAAGACGGAGAGACCGCGCATCGAAGAAGCCATCTTCGCTGGCGCGCCACCGCCCGGCGGATCGGTTCCGATGCCTGTGCTTCAATCTGCGGCAGCGGCTGGATCCACCGGTGGTTCACAGAGATCTGAAGCGAGAGAACAGAGAAGACGGAGGAGAGACAGCTGAGAGAAGAGAGATTTGAAATTTCGGAGCTGGGATGTAAACCCTATACAGCTTATTAGTGGGATCAAACAAACACCGGTCTCCGGAGAAGAAGGGGGAGGGGAATGACCGGGAGGCGAGCTGCTGACGGGATGAGAAAGACCGATAATAATAACAATAATAATCACTGTCCTACATTTATCAGTTTAATATATATCTAAATTATTAATATATAAAGGGTCATGTGATATGTAGTAGGGCTATTTTTGATTATATGAGTTCAATGATAAATGCAGGTTAAATTAAAAAATCATACGAAGTGATAAACTCGTTCAGAAATTAACCTGCATATAATCATTTTCAAATACACGACATACACATAGCCACAATGCGGCCTGTATATAGTTATTACCTATATAAATAGTCGGTTATTATATGCAAAATTGCTTAGAAATGCATAAAAATTGCTTAAAAATCATAAAACTTTTCGCCTGAGAGAAAAAAATTGGTCCGCCGAGCAGACCTGGAGGAAGGACCGGGCGAGATTTAGCCATGCGATAACTGATCAGACTGTCAACAAAGTTTGAAATTTAAAAATATCAAAAAATGATATCCGATCGAATTTTAAAATGTGTGATATCCGATCAGATTTTTAATAATAAAAAACTACAGAAAAATAAAATCCGATAAAAAATTTCTAATTAATATTTTATAATTTATTTTAGAAAACAATAATTATTGATTGAATTAAAATCATTTTTTTTTGCCTGAGGTCCACTCAGTGGACCAAATTTTTTTCCCGCTGGAAGAGGACCATTCATTGTGAGAATTAATTCTTACTTTATTTAAAGGCATAAAAATTCTCATTGAAGAAAAAATATGAAAATGATGGGATTACTGATCATGTCAGATCAGCCACAAATTTTTCTGGACCGTAAAATGAACACTATCTATTTGGACTCAAATAGAGTAGATCCTAGTTGTAAGATATTTAATTAGAAAACCCTAGTTGTGGAAGAATTTATCAATATTGTATTTAATGAGACGAGTATGTTTCATAGCAGCCCTTCTAGTGTTTTGTTGAAGATGCAAGTGCTAAACTCAAAGAGCTAAGCTTGGAAGAAACAGCAAAAGTTGATGTTCCTAGTGTAATCAAGATCAGCTCATCAGAGTTGATTGAAGAGGAAGAAGAACATCAAGATGAAGGGCGCGTACCAGTAGTAGTAGAACCTCCTGGTGGCATAGAGAATACAAGAAATCTGGTGATTAGACATTCAAGAGATCACCTTGTTGAACAGATCATTGGACATCCAAGTGATGGAGTTCGAATAAGAAGAAGTACAGCTAACGAAGTATTACATTTGAGTTTTCTTTCTTAGATTGAGTCAAATAAGGATTTTCATGGATTGTTGTGATGCAAGAAGAGCTCAATTAGTTTGAAAGGTGCAAAGTTTGGAAGTTAGTACCAAAGTCCAAAGGTCAGAATGTGATTAGGACGAAATGGATCTTCAAAAACAAGCTGGATGAAAATGGAGTCATCAGAACAAACAAGGCCTGGCTTATAGCTCAAGGTTATCGTCAAGAAGAAGAGATCGACTTCAATCAGACATTTGTTCTAGTGGCCAGACTCGAAGCAATCAAGTTGCTCCTAGCGTATGCTGCTCAAAAAGACTTCACAGTCTTTCAAATGGATGCGAAGTCAGCCTCACTAAATGGAAATTTAAAAGAGGAAGTATACGTAGAATAACCCCCATGTTTTGTCGATCCATCCTTCCTGATTGTGTTTATTACTTGCTAAAGTTTATATGGTTTAAAACAAGCTCCTAGAGCTTTATATGAGATGTTATCTAGCTTTCTTCTTGAAAACAGGTTCTCAAGGGGAAAGATAGATAAGATATTATTTCTTAGGGAAGTAAAAGATAAGATAATGCTAATACAAATATATGTCAATGACATTATATTTGGATCTGCAGACGGCAACCATTGCAAAAAGTTCTCTAACTTGATGCAAGAGAAGTTTGAAATGAGCAGTATCAGTGAGCAAAAGTATTTCTTAAGACTTCATGTGAAGCAATCTGAAGATAGAATTTTCATTTTCCAAACGAAGTTCACCAAGGAGTTACTTAATAAATTTAGAATGGAGAACGCAACCTTTTTGAGGACTCTAGTGAGTTCAACGATGTCTCTGGACAAGGATGAGAAAGAGAATTTTTTTGATGAAACCAAGTACATAAGCATAATTGGAACCTTGCTCTACCTTATTGCAAATAGACCAAATATAATATTTTCTACATTTGTATGTGCTAGATTACAGGTGAACTCTAAGAAATCTCATTTTGTCGCTGCAAAGAGGATTTTGAGATAGTTGATAGGAAAAGCACTTGCGGGACTTACCAATTCCTTGGAAGGAGACTTATGTCATGGAGTAGTAAGAAACAGAATTGTGTAACAATTTTAACCGTTGAATCAGAGCATATCTCTGTAGGAAGTTATTGTGCATAACTTTTATGGATCAGAAATCAACTTGAAGATTATAATATGAAGATGAAGGAGATTCTAATGTTCGACGACTCATCCAGTGTTATAGCTATTGCCAGCAATCTAGTCTCTCACAGCCAGACAAAGCACATCGAGATGCGATATCATTTCATCCGGGAGCATGTGAAGAACAAGGACATTATTCTCAGTAGGGGTGCAACTCGGATCGGTTCGGTTCCACTCAGAACCAAGAACCGACCCGTATAGGTTCAGTTCCAAATTTTTGGAACCAGAACCGACCTACGGTTCTAAAATGTAGAGCCGGAGCCGAACCGTAAATATCGGTTTGATTCTCGGTTAAATAGACAACTACATAAAGTCTCGACATCAACATCTCGGACAAACATTCTTGATGAAAATGCATAATGTTGACTCTCTAATAAAGAAACATCAAACAAACCAACCAACAGTTCAAAAGATGTAAGATTATGAGAGAATCAGAATATGAGATTATGAGAGATTGAGATTTATTAAAATGTTAATATATTAAGTTATTAACATTACTTTGTTAACTGTAATGACTTTATATTGTTTATTAGTCTTATTTGATCATATTACATGATTGAAGCAGTGAAGGCTAATGCGGGCCTAATAAAAAAATTTAAGTTTATTAAAATATATGGTTCGGGTCGGTTCTCGGGTACCCGATCACGGGACCAGAGAACCGAATCGTCGGTTCTTATTTTTCTGAGAACCGTACCCGAATCGACTAACGTGGGAACCGATCTGAACCATCCGGTTCGGGTCAGTTTCGGTCCGGTTCTCAGTTCTTCGGTTACTTTTGCACTGGCCTAATTCTCAGCTAGTCTCAACAGATAAGCAAGTTGCAGATATTCTCACGAAGCCACTGGATGAGGGCAAGTTCAATTTCTTCAAAATGGAACTTGGTATGCTCAAGAGGGAATCATGAAAAGTTCAAAAAAATCTGCCCAAGTTCAGAAATTCAACTTCTCGAGAAATCAAGGAAGTATTCGACGAATCAGTCGAAAGTACTCGTGAAATTTTGACGAACTCGTCGAGTCATCTCGTGACATCAGAACTTCTTCACGTGTCATTTCGACGAATCTATGAGTTCTCTCGTGACATTTCGACGAATCTGATGAAGTTCTCCCGTGTCATTTCGACGAATTTCTATCTCTCGGGATTTTTTTTAACTTTATTTAATGGATCCGAAGAGTCAAAAACTATAAATACACGCCTATATTTATTTTAAAAGTTAATAATATATAAATCGTCTTGAGGGCTTCACGTTCTTCACACAAATCCTTATGACTTCACGGACAATCCCGACGATTCATCTCCCAACAGAAAATCGAAATTACTCCAGCAGACTCACCTTCGTTCCCGTCCATGGCACCCAAAGGCTCTAGAAACCAGCAAGTCAGTGTCGAGTTAGTTCGAACGGTATTTGCAACGGCTTCTGATGAATTTCGTAATGTAATCTTCATGCTTGAAATGTCCAGAATGTCTTTCATTCTCGAGCATACGTGTAGCGTTCTTGATAGAAAAGTGTTAGAATTCTTCAGAAATGCCAAGATTAGGCATGAAAACACCATGATCAAGAGCAAGGCCTGAAACAAGATGATTTGACTGAAGGCTAGTTCTCGTAACAGATTCTTGCGGCTGCCAGTAGTTGAGGAGGAAGATCTGCTTGAAGAAAGAGATATTAACATAGCTCTTTCTTTATGTGGTTTGTTTAGAAGGACAACTTCAATTCGGAGGAAAGCAATGAATGGAGAAGGCAAGCTCTTGTCTGACATTATCAGAAAGGTTCTTTTATGCAAAGTAGGGTCGCACGACTATTTGTCAAGTGACATGTTCAAGCTCCTAGCAACTATTATCTGCAGGAAAAGGTTGGATTAAGGAGTAGTTTTATTCGATAAGATCAAGGAAAGTCTAAATGCACTCAACTTTGGAAGGATCCTTACATTGTATCTGAATCAAGTTGACATGAATGAGTTGGATATGTCCTCTAGCATGCCCATAGATCACCTGAAGAAGATAGATTCCTCCATCTTCAGTAGATGGGAGAGAAGAATTCCCAAGCTAGGTGGGATGAGAGAAGATGCAGTAGAGGAAGAATTCCTTAATGATGAAAGAATATTGTCTCCAGACCACAATGAAGCACTTGAGATCTTTGGTGTAGCTGCTGAGGTGGAGAACCTCGCTCCAGTGAATGATGAAAGTCTGCCAGACATTTCTGATCAAGTTCCAGTCAGTGCAGATATTGCAGAGATAGTGGTTCTAAAAGATATTCAGGCTGTTGTTGGTCAAGATGTTGTTACTACTGCGGCGGTTGATGAAAGTGTTCTTGGTGAGAGGGAACTTGCTGCAGAGGCTGAGCTATTAGCACACTCTTCCCAAGAGGACCTAGGAGAAGTTAGAGTTCTTGCTGAGGGGGATAAGGTGGATGTGTTTGCTAAGGTTGTTCAAGAGAATGAGTATGTTCCTTCTGAGGAGTTTCTAGGAGAAGAAATTATTGTGCTTTCTGAAAGAGGACGAGAAGTTGTGATGATTCTCTCTGTCCAAGAGCCTGTAGTAGAAGGCTTTCTCCAAGAGGACCATAGCTCCTTAAGAGATTCCGGCGAGGGGGAGGATGTGGATATGCCTCCTGCCCAAGACCCACTAACTTTAGGGGGTACTGCTTCCAGTAGCTAAGAAACTAATGCCAGAATAATTCTGAGATCTGAGGGTGAGAGTGCACATAGTACTAAAAATTCACTATTAAAGACCATAGAGGCCATGCTAGCCAAGCAAAAAGATCATTTTGACTCGTCTATGAAGCAAGTTGTTGATAGAGTGGCAGAAGTGGAGAAAGATCTTTCCTATGGCCTAACTCAAGCAAATCATAACATGGATAAGCTGAAAACCTCTCTGATTGAATGGTTAACCCAAGGGGTAAGGCCATTGACCATTCGATAAAGAGCATCAGTCGAGTATTCAATGAACTAACTCATCTTTCTAAATTCCATGATGTCATGATCCATTCCCATGATGCGAGCATGCATCACATTGATGGGAAGATGAGAATATACAAGGCAGATATCATCCAGACCCTCGTTTCAGAAGACAGAAAGGGGGATGGAAGACTACGGAGAAGAATGAGTGAGCTTACTAAGGAAGTGCACAAGCAAATGAACAGTGCCAATACTTATACTTATCAGAACATTAAGTGGTTGTATGAAGAATTAACAGGAAAAGTTACAACTCAAACTCCACCTGTTGAGGTTGAACATCCCGATGGAGGTAGAGAGTTCAAAGCTGAAGGAGCGGAATATTTTGAGCAGCAGCTGTAAGGGGAGAGTATGCACCTCCCGGTGTTTATCATCAAGTTTGGTCTGATGTTGCTGAGGAAGAGGTAGAATTCATTGGAGAATCTTCTCAACCTCATCAGAAGAGAAGAAGGTATGTGGAAGGTCCTTCTACTAGGAGATCCGAACCACATAAAGAGAACAGGGAGTATGTTGTAACTTGGAGTCCAATTTCAAAAGAAATTATTTTAGACACGTACAATATTGCTGATCTTACCAACGAAGAGCCAAGGACTTATTATATCAAAGAGGAATGGGACAAACACGAAATTTCAAATGTGAAGAGGAGGTTGCACTTCAAAAAACATGGAAGGGAAAATCCTAATGCCCCTCCTCCTCCTCCAAAGTATTATCCCAAGCCTGTTATTTTGGCAGGCAGCAAGAAAAGAACCAGGGGCAGCATTAATGTGACTTAATTTCTAAGTTTGTGAAATGTATGAAAACGGTGAATGTCCAAAAGACATTTTTATATAAATATTAATGTTTTGATGATTTTTGTCTACTTGCATTTACTGTGTCTTTTTTCTATGTTCTTATTTATGATTATTCTCTATGCAATTCATCTTTGTATATGGGGTTCTGACTTTTTTAAATAGGGAGAAGATTGCTGTGTATTGTATCCACAATAGTCCTGATTTGAAGAAGTTCCGCTTGAACTAAGATGAATTGAGATTGTATTTGATGCTGCATTTTAGTTATGTACTTGCAGGACTTTAATTGCTAAGTACAAACCAATGTCAGATTATAATGAGTCATAAAACACAGGACTATGCAATGTAATTTCCTTATTGTGTATGCCATAGTGTTGACTTATGTGTAATCTCTCTATTGGGGTGTACTTCATCTCCAAGTGCTATAGATGATTTAAGGAAGGACAGCTAGATGAGTTCAGGATAATCAGAATTTTCCTAAGTAAAATTCGTCGAGACCTCATGTGAAGACTTGTGTCATTCGTCGAGACCTCACGTGAGCACTCGTGTAATTCATCGAGTTTACTCAAGAAGTTTCTGAAGGTCTCAGAGATCATTCTGATTTGGCCAAGTAATATTCGTTAAGTGATCTGTTGATCTCTTGTCAATACTTGACGAATTCATCGAGTACTCTCGAGAGGTCACGTTAACACAAAACAAAATATTTATTCTGTTTCATTTTTCAGCCATGTCTTCTTCATCGAATGGACTCGAGTAATCATCGAGTGGTTATGCAATTCGTCGAGTATTCTGGAGATGTCACATGTACACTTGACAAATAGACTTAACAGTTTTTCATTTTGAATTATGTGACGGCTTTCCTTTAGGGCACTGGCCATGCACAATACACGTGGAGCTCGGTCCTGAAGTCTCATTCCAGCCATTAGAAGTGGAATCACTATATATATTCAAGGGTTAATTTCAGAGAACCCTAATCATGATCAAATCATAAAAATCAAAAGTTCTCTTCCCTCGGCCGAATCGTTTGCACTCGATCGTTCTCGTCGCCGAATTCTCGAAATCACGATTCCTCTTGAAGATAGTTTCGACCAGATCTCCATTCTCTAATTCTCTAAGAATTTCTTCAAGATCTAGTCGATCCTCAGATTAGATCAAGTATTCTCCTTCTACGTTTATATCAAGATTTTCATTCTAGCACAGAAGAAGATTGATTTTCTTAGATATGAAGAAGATTGTTATTGCAATCTATTTTGTTGTGCAAAAACCATTTTTACAACTATCATAGGAAGTTTCACTTCCGAGTTTTGTAGATCCTCGTTTAGAGGATCGAGCGTATAAGAGTTTGTTCTCCAAATTTTTGTAGGAGACATTGTCTCCGAGCTTGTAGGAGTTGAAGACTCTGAGGTGTAAGCTTTGTTATAATCTGAGATCGGTGAAGTGGCCGAGTCTAGCTTGAAGTACT
This sequence comes from Platanthera guangdongensis, assembly GCA_039583875.1. Classification (NCBI taxonomy): domain Eukaryota; kingdom Viridiplantae; phylum Streptophyta; class Magnoliopsida; order Asparagales; family Orchidaceae; genus Platanthera; species Platanthera guangdongensis. The sequence goes on from CM077152.1 coordinate 45,545,371, forward strand.
AGATAGGCGAGGCGGGATAGTGGACGTACCCATTCCGGGGACCACTATAAATCCTTGTGTTTATGACGCGTGTTTCTCTGATTTTGTTCGCTTATTTTTAAAGTATTTTATTTTTGCTTAAAACACAGAATTCACCTATTCACCCTCCTCTAGGTGATTTAGGTAGACAACTAGATACTTTCAATGGCTGAGTGGCCCAGCCCTGTACTGAAGTAACGAACGCCACATATTCTTTCTATAGACCGCGGATGACGTGCCTCTTCAGTTTTTCCTCTGATATAGGCTCTTCCGGGTCTAACGCTGAAATCTCAGCGCAAAGATTCTTCATCTTCAAGAAGAAAGATGACACTGACAGGTCTCTCTGAGTGGCCTTAGCCAACCGATTCTCTAAAAACTATAGTCGTGCTACATTCTTCTTGTTGAAAATGCCTTCTAAGGCCATCCAGATTTTAGCCGCTGATCGACACCCGATGATGTGATCGAACAGCTCTAGTGAGATTGCCCGCTTGAGAGTAAACTCTGCTTTAACATTCATCTTCCTCTAATCTCTCAACTCCTCAACATTTCCAGCATCAGCAACCACATCTTGCCTCTCGTCTCCACCGACAACTTCCCAAAGGTCCTCGCCAATCAGATAACTCTCCATGCAAGACCTCCACTTCTTAAAGTTGGTCTGCGTCAAGAGTTCGATTCCAAGACCTCTTACATAACCGACCTCCATTGCTCTCTCCTTATTAACTTGAACTTCAACGAGGAAAGCACACCAACAAGGTTGAATCACAGCTTGCTCCTTAACCTCCATCTGTTATCATGTAAAAATTTCAGAGCAGCGAAAAAAGGGGTCGCAGGAACACTAAACCACAATAAGGAGCCAAGTGGTAATCAGCACAAAGGTGGCACATGAGTCAAAATCTAGAAATCAATTTGATTTACAAAATAAGGCATACATTACGAGACATGATTTCACCCATGTACCCAAGGAAGATAGAAAATACAACTTTAGGCAGAGAAGAAATCACGCGGACAGAGACTGCATCCGCACAAGCCGCAAGCCGCAGACCTTGTCCGCCGAGACCGATAGGATAACCGTCTGTTAGTCCGCGACTAGCATCACCTATCCACATACATGTGGACACCAGAATCAGACCTCCACAGTTAACAATAAATAACAAAAAAGTGCGGACACACTTCTCAGTCCGCGTGGACTTAGATAAAATCAATCAACGCGACCTGAGAAAAGTCCGCACCAAAGAAGAACTGCATGACACAACCAACAGACCGCGCTGTCCGCGATATCCACTTCTAGTCCGCGCAACCTGTAGCCCGCTGACACGCTGGTAACGTATATATAAAATAACGCAAGTGCACGTGCCGGTTCAAGTAATATAAAGTGAGAAAAGAATCGTTCCCTCGGGGAGATGGTGGATTCAGCACTTGCAATTATTAGTTATGCCTTTTCTTTAAATTCAAGTAGATTAAGATGATGGTTTCAGAATACTAAAATCTTAAAACACAATTTCTAATTAATGGAAATAATCAAAGATCCGGAAGAAGAATACTTTGTGTTAATGATTAAAGATAATCTCGTATCATGATTTCCTAAGTCTAGTGTGACAATCTTTTGAATATAGTTTCTGTGATGACGAGTGGTGAAACGTCTTGCAAAAAACCTCGAATTAAAGATCATAAATTCAGTACAAACATTCACAAGCATTCACAAATTAAGAAAAGTTAATAAATTGTCATCACAAAAAACGAAGTATTCTCACAATACAAGATTAAAGCAAGTTAGTTCATCACGATGGAGGGAGCACACCAACAAACAAGAAAGATCTTACAACGCATGATGGAGGAAAAGCAAAATAATGCAGGAATTTATTCTCCGAATTATGCCGAACCAGTCCGTCTTCAAGATCCGACGTGCCCTAATCCTTCTTCTTCAAGACAAGTTCTCCCTTTCTCTCCTTCCTTTCCTTTTTTTCTATTCTGGTCGAATGCCCCCTCTAAAAACGTCAGCCCCCCCATTTGAAAAGGTGTAACCGCCCATATTTGGGAAGGCGGCAGTTTTTATTTTAAAAGTCTGAATTTTCGGAACACATGATGTTGCAACATCGAAAACAGGTTGTTGCAACAACTTCCTTAAGCAAAAATGAGAATTTTATCTTTTCTTTTCCAAATCAATTTCCTTGGTGTCACCTGCATGGAAACTATGGAATATGACCAAATAAGTAAAATATTTCTTAAATATAGATTTTAATCATATTTTTATCAATTAACTTCAATTTGTTCTGCTTTTTAATAAATATCAGTAGAAATAATGGGCTTAGATAACTTCTATTAAGAAGTTATCACACCCCCACACTTGAACCGTTGTTAGTCCCTAGCAACGATAATTCTTGACAATCATATGAATGAAGAAATCGTGACACGATACAAATACGGATGGTTCTCCTGCCTTAAACACCATAAGCAAAGTTTACTCAAAAATTTCGCTTTACTCAATTGATATGTCTACCAATCAACACGAGTTCAACCATTCACAAATTCATTAGTTAGATGGAAAATAAAGCTCAAGTAAGTCACTTAGTGTGGTGCATAGTTTTCTCGAGAATAGGTAATTTACTTCCAAGCAATACATCTTACTGAACCCCTGCAATTTTAGGAAAGGATGAGAGTAAGCTAAGTTCCCGATTTAGCCATCACAAGAGATAGTAGTGCAATTGAAAATAGGATAGAAACAAGCTTTGTTAGGAATTGTGGATCGACGTTAATAGTACATTTATATTCCCTAGTTAGTAATCATAATAATTCACCCAGTTATGGGGTTTATCATCACAGACATTTTTATATATCATAGTTGAGATCATTCCAAATATAAGTGCACATACCTCGGCCACATATCACTATGATCTTTAACCATTCTTCTTTTCATTGTTTTTTTTTGTTGATCATAGTAGGGATCATTCCAAGTATGTAGACATATATCCAGGCCGCATATCACTATGAATTTCATATATTCTTTTATAATGAAACACCCATAACATGCTAACTTATTAAGATAAAACTAATGGGAACATCGAGAATGTTTAACATGTAATGATGTGACTGAAAATGTTCAAGCTCAAAAGATTGAGTGGATGATCGAAATGGTGTGACTAACTAAACTCATGCTTAGCTTATATCTTTCACTCCGCTCTTGCTCACCCATCCTCGTTACTTTTAGAGGTCAATAACAAAGGATTGTAATGGAAGTAAACCAAAAAATTTGTGCATAAAACATATGCTTAAGCGAGCTTTATAATATATATATATATATATATATATATATATATATATATCTTACTAACTTCAGATTCATTGATTGAACTCCTAGGATTTTCAGCTATACCAATCGATTGTCATTGAAAAATCAGAATAACCTATTGATTAAGTATTTCAGACATCAAGACCATTAAATCTGTGATCGATCAAAGTATCCTCACCCAATATGCAAGGGCTATACCACCCCCACACTTTAGGTCGTTGTTAGGCCCTAACAATTCAACGCCTTGAGTCATGAAAAGCCTTTCATATATTTTTACGACTGAGCAAGTTCAAATAAAGTAGAAGAAACATTGAAGTTCAAATTACTCCCCTGAAATCGACTGTGCAGGAGATGTGTTCTCAGCACGGCCACAACTCCTTAGGGTTTTATTCCACCCCTTTATTTGACAAGTTCCATCGTTAGAATTCCTTCAACACCTGCAAACAAATTGTACTATGCCATTTTTAAGTCAACTGCGCAATTTATAATTTAAGAGAAGATGCGATTTTAGCATCATGTAACATATTTATGTATGATTACTCATCTAGAGGTAGTACCAATTACGCAGCAGATGATAAGAATGAAGAAATAGTAGTTCAACAAATATAACATCTCATAATATGCCAGCCCAAATAAAGTCAGATCAAACACAATATAATTACATCGCTAAAAGATGTGATTGGTGCAACAAGAAGTTATATAAGACTCCAAAATAAACAGAAATGTATCATCAGAACGCATCACCCTCAATCGTCTCATATCATACAAGCAGAATAGTTCTCAAAAATGCTAGGATAGTCAAAAGAAGCATGAATTTAATGCAATTCTACTCGCCTCCTTCTTCATCATCCTCCTCCTCCTCCTTCTTTTGATCCGAGTCAACGAACTTTGTGGTGTCAAGGAGGCTTCGGTCAGCGTCTAAAAGGTTCCCGAGCTCATCAAACTGCCACTGGTACTCGAATTGTGGCTTCTCAATCGGTAACTTAGCCTTCTGAAATAGTATGTCTTGTCTCCTTTGTATGTAGTCGAGCCTGGAGCGAAAGTAACAGCGCTGGCACCGGAGATAAGCCTTTATATACTCAACACTATCCATCACCTCTGCCAAAGATGCTCCATCTCCGCATGGGATGTTCACCGTCTCTGGCCTGCCACCCGATGAAGAGGTGGAGTCTCTCCTGCCCCTCTTTGGTGGTGTATCCTCGAGCTCCTGTCCCACTTTTATATTTACCTCCACCACGGTCTCGGTAATGTGGTGCTTCAATTTCTTCACCAAATCCTCCTCCTCTTCCTTGACTCCCACAATCTGACACAGCTCGGTCACAAGTGCAGGGAACCATAGTTGTTTAAGCTTTTCCTCTTGGATCTTCTGCCTCAATTGTGTTGCAATGATTGTTCCCAGGTCGAATTGTATTCCTTGTAAAATGCAATAAATCAAGGCTATCTTGTGAAGGGGCACACTATTCAGGTGCCGAGTTGGCATGATGGCAGAATTGATAAATAAAAGCCACACCTTCGCCTTCCGATTCAAATATGTGGCCTCCATTGTCTTAGCCCTCTTGTTAATCCACTGCGGTTCCGGTGTACAACAAACAACCGCCTCCATTTCCTGAGGTGTTACCCTATTTAGCACGGTGGTGTAATCCTCTTCTCCTTCATCCTCTAACTCAAACATGGCAGAAATCCTTTCCGGCGAAAAATCCACTGTTTTCCCGCGTACTGTCACGGCATCCCCCTCTGCATTTCTAGCGTTTGCATAAAATTCGTAGACTAGGGTTAGGTTAACCTCATACCGATGGTGACAGAAGACCTCCCATTTTAGGGCTGCAATCTGTTCAGCATACTCTACGTTCCAGGCTTTTTTTCCATTGTGAAACCCCTTTCGAAGATGAACAGAATCGATCTGAGAAGCTTAAACCATTCCCATGCCTCATCACTCTGAAATTTCCTGCCCTCCTGAGCGATTTCCTTCCCATTCCTCTTACCTTTCCTCTTTGAAGACATTCCTAATATACATATAGTCTCTATAACAAATATGTCTATGAAGATTCATTCTTGAGTAGACTGGGGTACGGAGGCTAGATCGATTTACCTGAAGTTTCGGGTTTTCTTTCGAACGACTATTGTCGTCTTCCGCTCCACGTGTGAATCGTCGTTCTTTGCTCGATGCTGCCGCTCGACGTTCTCCGCCTGATGCTCCAGTTGCCGTTCGCCGCCTGATGCTCCAGTTGCCGTTAAACATAATGTGGGATCAGGATTGGGATTTGATAGGGTGTGCGATGAACCGTCTTCGAACTTAAACAAATAGAAGTGTTTGGCCGGGTATGCGTTAAACCAGAACAAGAAATAAACCGGTCCAATTGGACCGACCGGCTCTTCCGAAAGAATGAAGGGTAGACAGAGATTAAGAAACTGCAACAACGTTTTTTTGTACGTTGCAACAACCTTCTGGGCCCAATTTCTGCGGCCCGGTTCAGTCGAACCGCGCTTAACCCGCCGCCTACTTTCTCCTTTACGCGCAAACAGTAATTTTGGAGTTGCAACGTCATTTTTGCTATGTTGCAACAACAACCCGTTCTTGCTATTTTTGATCTAATTTCCTAGAATTTTTCCTGCATGACCAAGCCTTAGACAACTCATGTAACTACAAATACCACTTCAAACACTACTAAATAACATATTAGATAAACATGTTGCTAAAAAGAGATTTTAAATGATGGGTTGCCTCTCACCCAGCGCCTAATTTCAAGTCCCGGCAGGACGTTCATCCCTACTAAGTTATTTCAACGTAATGAACGACGCCAGCCGTTCATTATCGCCGCCTCGAAATAACTTCAACCGTTCTCCATTGACTTTAAACTCTGTCCCATCCTTATCATTTCGAATAGTCACTGCTCCATACGGATGCACCTCCTTAACCCTAAACAGGCCCGACCAACGTGATTGAAGTTTTCCTGGAAATAATTTCAAACGGGAATTAAATAGTAAAACCAATTGATCTTCCTCAAAGTTTTTTCAACCACACGTGGGTCGTGCCATTTCTTTGTTCTTTCTTTATAAATTCTCGCATTCTCGTAAGCATTCATTCGTATTTCTTCCAATTCATTGAGTTGCAAAAATCTTTTCTTACCGGCATCTTGAAAGTCATAATTTATTTTTTTATAGCCCAATAAGCTCGATGCTCTAACTCTAAAGGTAAATGACATGTCTTCTCGTAGACTAGTCTATACGGTGTGAGACCAAGAGGCGTTTTGTAAGCAATTCAATATGCCCATAATGCATCATTGAGCTTCTGCGACCAATCCTTACGATTTGTGCTAACCGTCTTTTCGAGTATTCTTTTGATCTCCCGATTGGACACCTCGGCTAACCCATTTGTTTGGGGATGGTAGGCTAATGCAACTTTATGCGTGATCCAATATTTTCTTAGCAAGGCTGTGAAGTGGGCATTACAAAAGTGGCTCCCCCATCACTAATGATAGCTCGCGGCATTCCAAATCGATTAAAAATGTAGTTTTTCAAGAAATGCGAGACGACTTTAGCATCATTTTTAGTTGTGGCTATCGCTTTCACCTACTTAGACACATAGTCTACGACCAATAATATATATAAATTTCCTTTCAAGTTGATAAATGGTCCCATGAAATCTATGCCCCATATGTCAAATAATTCAACCTCAAGCATTGTATTCATAGGCATTGATTCATTCTTCCGTATATTCTCACTTCTTTGGCACCGATCATATTGTTGAACGAATTCCTTAGAGTCTCGGAATAATGCGGGCCAAAAGATCCCGGTGTCTAACACTTTCATCGCCGTTCTTTTTCCCATAAAGTGCCCCCATATGGAGAGTTATGACATTTTTCTAGTACAGACCTCATTTCCACTTCAGGCACACAACGTCTAATCACACCATCAGCACCAGTCTTGAAAAGGTAAGGCTCATCCCACAGGTATGAGCGTACTTGATATAAAAATCTTTTTCTTTGCTGGTAATTTAACTCAGGGGGCATAATATTGCTAACTATATAATTTACATAGTCTGCATACCATGGTGCCGGACTCTCAGATATTGCCAATAACCATTCATCGGGGAATCTCTCATCAATTTCAGTATGTAACGTTGATTGCAAGCCCTCGATCCTAGAGAGATGATCAGCTACTGGGTTATCCGCACCCTTTCTTTCCCAAATTTCTACATCAAATTCTTGTAATAGAAGCACCCAACGAATTAGACGAGGTTTTGCATCTTTCTTGTCCATGAGATAACGAATTGCGGCATGATCCGTGTAAACCATAACCCTTGTACATAGGAGATATGACCTATACTTCTCAAACACATAGAATAACGCTAACAACTCTTTTTCTGTGGTGGTGTAATTAACTTGAGCGTCCACCAATGTTTTGCTAGCATAGGCTATGGTGCAAAAGACCTTCTCTCTCACCTGCCCTAAGAATACTCCCACCGCGTAATCACTCGCGTCACACATCAACACAAATGGTTCTTCCCAATTGGGAGTCACCATAATAGGAGCCGAGATTAATCTATTCTTTAATTCGTCAAAGTCAAGTACACAAGTGTCGTCGAAATGAAATTTTACATCTTTTTCTAAAAGACCACTTAACGGTTTCGCTATCTTCGCAAAGTCTTTAATAAATCTCCTATAGAACCCAACATGCCCTAGGAAACTTCGCAACATTTTAACGTTTTTAGGTGGTGGTAGCTTTTCAATTACATCAATTTTATCCCTGTCCACTCCTAGACCATTCCTAGACACATGGTGTCCAAGTACTATTCATTCCCTAACCATGAAATGACATTTTTCCCAGTTAAGCACCAGGTTAGTTTCTACGCACCTAACTATGACTTTCTCCAAGCACTCTAAACATTCTTCAAATATTTTTCCAAAGATGGAAAAGTCATCCATAAAGATCTCAATGTCGTGTTCCATAATATTAGAGAATATTGCGATCATGCATCGTTGGAATGTGGCCGGGGCATTACACAGACCAAAGGGCATCCTCCTAAACTCAGAGGTTCCGTAAGGGCAAGTAAAGGTCGTTTTTTCTGATCTTCTGAGTCTATAGTGATCTGATTGTAGCCTGAGTATCCATCTAGAAAGCAGAAAAAATCATTCCCCGTTAATTTATCTAAGACTTGATCAATGAAGGGTAAGGTAAAATGGTGTTTTCTCGTGGCCTTATTAAGCTTTCGATAATCCATACAGATTCGCCACCTAGTGATCGTTCGAGTGGAAATCATCTCATTCTTTTAATTTCTTACTATCGTCAGTCCTCCCTTCTTGGGGACACACTGAACCGGTGATACCCAAGGGCTATCCGAAATGAGGTATATTATACCGATATCTAACCATTTAATAATCTCTTTCTTCACCACCTCTTTCATTGGTGGGTTCAGACGACGCTGTGGCTCTATCGATCCTGTACAAGATTCTTCTAGAAGAATCTTGTGCATGCACAATGATGGACTTATGCCTCGAATATTAGCGATAGTCCACCCTATAGCCAACTTATATTGCTTTAGTAGTTCAATCAGTTTTTGATGTTGATTAGGGTGTAATTTTGAGTTGACAATGACCGGTAGAGTGTTATTATCTCCTAGATACTCATAAGTAAGATGTTCGGGTAGAGGCTTTAATTCCAGTGTCGATGGATCAAGGATAGAAGGTTTGACTGCTAAAGACTTATCCGACATCTCAAGTGGTTCCGGTTTCCTAAGCATAGTGGCTTGCTTTTCAAAAACTTGTAAACAGTCAAGAGTTTCATCCTCCTCATCTGTTAACTCATCATGAGTCAAAAATCGGTTTAAGATTTCATTTTGATTCTCAGATTTACTCTTGACATTAAACTCAAAAACCGATATACTATGCACTTCTTCCATATTATCTTCCTCTCTATGGGGAAATCTCATTGCCTTTAGAAGGTTAAACGTTACATGCTCATCATTCACCCTCATAGTCAATTCACCTTTTTGAACGTCAATCAAGGTTCTCCTAGTCGCTAAGAATGGTCTTCCAATGATAATGAGAACCTCTCTATCCTACTCCATATCTAGTACCACAAAATTCGCAGGAAAGATGAACTTATCCAACTTAACCAAAACGTCTTCCACTACCCCTTTGGGGAATGCTAGAGTTCTATCAGCTAGTTGTAGGGTAATTGAGGTTTTCGAGATTCCCCCCAACCCCAACTTCTTATATATTGATAGGGGCATTAAGTTGATACTTGCTCCTAGATCACACAAAGCCTTTCCTTCGAAACGATATCCTATGGAGCACGGTATCGTGAAGCTTCCCGGATCTTTTAATTTACGGGGGAGTTGTTTCTGAAGAATTGCACTACACTCTTGAGTGAGTGCTACCGTTTCATTGACTCCAAATTTTCTCTTCTTAGAGTGAATATCCTTCATGAAATTCACATAGCTTGACATTTGTTCTAAGGCTTCGAAAAAAGGAATATTTATTTGCAATTTCTTAAGGATTTTCTACGAATTTTTGAAATTGATGATCTAATTTACTTTTTCTTAGTCTTTGTGGAAATGGGGATGGGGGGTAGACGATCGTCTTCTCCTTAATTCTTCCCTCTTCACCGCTAGGATTTCCAGTCTTTCCTCCTAACACTTCTACCTCCTTTTCCTTACTCTCATCGTCTTGTTTTACATCTTCATTATTAGAACAAGGCCTTATGTCTTCTAAATCATTTTCTACGATGTTTTCTTTAGCCGGTTTATTCGTCAACTCGCTTTCAATCTCTCTCCCACTTCGTAGGGTGATAGCCTTGCATTGTTGGTTGTCTCCCTTAGGGTTTGGAGAAGTGTCAGTTGGGAGTGTGTCCGGTGGCCTAAGACTCAAGGCGTTGACAATTTGCCCTAATTGGCATTCTATCATGCGTAATGACCCTTCCAGATTCGCAATGTGTACATCTCTCTTTTGCATTGATTCCATAATCATCTCATCAGTCAGTTTCCTAAAGGTACTAGGTGGATTAAAAGCATTATTATACTGTGGATGTGAGTTATTCAGATTAAATCCAGGTGGATGGGTCGCTCCCGTATTATTCTTCCAAGAGAAATTTGGATGATTTCTCCAATCGGGGTGGTAGTGATTGGCAAAACCGGGTGGTACTTGCCTTGGTTGGCCTCCAACATAGTTTGCCTCCTCAGTTATTTGATTTAGTTGTTCTACCGTTAGTGGTGTATTAGGTGCAGGAGTAGATAACGAGTCTAACCTCTTGTTGATCAAATTAAATTACTATGCCATTTGTGCAGCTAACGATGTGAATTGGTCCACTTGATGGACTCCAGCCGGCTGAGTATTTCCCTGTCTCTCATAAGCCTGATAATTATTAGAAGTAAGATCTTCTAATATTGCATAGGCGTATTCAGGATATTTCTTCATTAAGGAACCGCACGCGGCTCCATCCACTAAAATCATGGTTGCCGTTTGCAAACCATTGTAAAATATAGAGACTTGTTGGTATTGGTGCAAACCGTGGTATGAATATTTTCGTAATAACTCTTTTAAATGCTCCCACGCATCATAAAGAGTCTCCCCATGATTTTGCATGAAAGTCGTTATGTCCCTAATGAGTTTTGCAGTCTTCGAGGGTGGGAAATACTTATTTAGAAATTTTTCTACCAGTTGATCCCATGTGGTAATAGAGTCATTGGGTAATGAGTCTAACCAGTCATTCGCTCGTCCCTCCAACAAAAATGGAAATAGCCTCAACAAAATTGCATCTTCGGACGCTCCATTAAATTTGAACCTGTCACAGATCGCTAAGAATGTACGTAAGTGAGAGTTCGCATCTTCATGACTAAGACCCCCAAATTTGTTATATTGTACTTGTTGCATAATTAATGTGTCCATTTTGAAGTTGTTACCCGCAATTGCGGGCCGTGCAATGCTAAAGTGCAAACATCCTCTTAAAGGTATATTATAGTCGCGACACGTCATTCGTGGCGCAACGTCTTGACCATTTTGGTCCACTTGACCTTCTTGTGCTAAACCCTCCCGAGGATTTTCATTGGGAGCATTTTTATTATTGGGATTCATAGTGACAACGTTATTATGTTCTAATCGACACGTCCTTCTATTCTGTCTACACGTCTGTTCGATTTCTAAGTTCAAAGGCAGTAATTCGGGTGATCGATATCTGGACATAAACTATGCACCAAAACAGTTGACAGTTGACAATAATCGCACAAGCAAAGCAGTTACACAACACCCAAAATTGCAGTAAAAATTAACAGTAACACAAACAAAAACTTGAGCTCTAAATACTCGGGATTCACTAATACCGCAAGAAAGAAACACTAAATTTTTCGCACCTCCCCGATAACGGCGCCAAAAACTTGATACGCTGGTAACGTACATATATATAAAATAACGCAAGTGCACGTGCCGGTTCAAGTAATATAAAGTGAGAAAAGAATCGTTCCCTCGAGAAGATGGTGGATTCAGCGCTTGCAATTATTAGTTATGCCTTTTCTTTAAATTCAAGTAGATTAAGATGATGGTTTCAAAATACTAAAATCTTAAAACACAATTTATAATTAATGGAAATAAGCTAAAGATCCGGAAGGAGAATACTTTGTGTTAGTGATTAAAGATAATCTCGTATCATGATTTTCTAAGTCTAGTGTGACAATCTTTTGAATATAGTTTCTGTGATGACGAGTGGTGAAACGTCTTGCAACAATTTTAGAGCAGAAATCCGTACCTCTCGATATCGGAAGTTCCTAGTTCTCTATTACCCCGTATGTGAAATAAGAATCGCTTAAAGATTGAAAACCCAAGTTGCTAACACCAAGGGAAAATCTCTTTCTCTCTTCAAATGCTATACCGAATCTGCGATATGCTTACGCAACTCCTCTCTCGATTTATGAAGCGTAGTAAAAAGTTGAGATCTTGGCCAAAAACCTCAAATTAAATATCATAAATTCAGTACAAACATTCACCAAACATTCACAAATTAAGAAAAGTTAATAAATTGTCATCACAAGAGACGAAGTATTCTCACAATACAAGATTAAAGCAAGTTAGTTCATCACGATGGAGAGAGCACACCAACAAATAAAAAAGATCTTACAACACATGATGGAGGAAAAGCAAAATAATGCAGGAATTCGTTCTCCGAAGTGTGCCGAACCAGTCCGTCTTCAAGATCCGATGTGTCCTAATCCTTCTTCTTCAAGACAAGTTCTCCCTTTCTCTCCTTCCTCCCCTTTTTTTCTATTCTGGTCGAATCCCCCCTCTAAAAACGTCAGCCCCCCCTTTGAAAAGATGTAACTGCCCATATTCGAAAAGGTGGCAGTTTTTATTTTAAAAGTCTGAATTTTCGGAACAGATGATGTCGCAACATCGAAAACAGGGTGTTGCAACAACTTCCTTAGACAAAAATGAGAATTTCATCTTTTCTTTTCCAAATCAATTTCCTTGTTGTCACCTGCATGGAAACTATGGAATATGACCAAATAAGTAAAATATTTCTTAAATATAGAGTTTAATCATATTTTTATCAATTAACTTCAATTTGTTCTCCTTTTTAATAAATATCAGTAGAAATAATGGACTTAGATAACTTCTATTAAGAAGTTATCACCCGCGACTAAAGCAAAACCCGTGCTTAGTCAATCTGTCGAACTCGGCGAACACCAGAAGCAGTCCACAAACAGGAGAACTCGACGGACTAGGCAACAATCCTGGACTTGTCTACATTATGACCAAGTCCAGGCCACTAGCAATCTCTGACCATCTCGCCCGAGAACGATCAGCGGACTGTGCGGTCTCACAATGCAGACCACAATAGTTGTCTGTCTTTCTTGCGAGTCAGAGATCCTGAGCAACGGGCGGACTGTGCGATCTCCCATCCCAGACCGCATGGTCACCAGACGATCAACAGACCAAGCTTCTGCGCCAATATCCACGATCTCAACACCAGACCGCACACACATAAGATAGCCGGTCTCACGATCTCTAAATGAGTCTGCAACATGTCAAATTCAGCGAACTCTAGATGAGTCCGCAAAAGCTTGCGGTTAGACAACCCTAACCGCCCGGTTACTCTACCAGGGTGCTTGCTGATCCAGACCGCAAGAGAGAAGTCATCCTGGCTAACCACCAACTTCAACCCGCCAGTCCGTGACGGTCTGCCCAAATCAGACCGCCCACTTCCATCATACTCCCAATTCAACAATTTTAACAGTCGGAGCCACCACCGTTAGCGCACGTAACCCAACAGGAAAAGTGGCAACCACGTCATCGTTCACAGGTTCCTTCCTCGCCATGGTTCAGTAAATACACCATTATCCATCACATTCCATCCTATCCTCTTCTTCCCGAAGACAAAAAATCCCTATTTTATTTCTTCCCCACCATGAAATTGAACCATTTCAACTCCATCACACATCTCCTTCTTTTTCATTATAGGCCACCATTGGAGATAAGGTTCATGGGAATAAAGATCGAACTGACTTCCATCCACAATAAGCTCAGCAAAGAGGGTCAGCTGATGAGCAATATTTACTCATCAGAGGATTATGAGCCAAAAAGTCAACTTTTTTTACTTTTTAATAAGCTCTTTAAATTCCTTTATATTTATCTAAATGGTAAGTTTTGCATTTAATTATGCTTAGGTTGTCTTATTTATAGGGATTACAAATGCATTTCAGAATAAGAAACGGGTAAAATAATAACTGTACATCAATGAGATAACCTATGCATAATTAGATGCAAAGCTTACAATTTTGATAAATATAAATGAATTTAAAGAGCTTATTAAGAAGAAAGAAAGTTGACTTCTTGGCTCATACTCCTCTGAGGAGTAATTATTACTCATCAACTGCAACTCTTTCCTGAGCTTATTGTGGACGGAAGTCAGTTCAATCTTTATTCCCATAAACCTCATCTCCAATGGTTGCCTGAAATGAAAAAGGAGGAGATTTATGATGGCGATGAAATGGTATAATTTTTTTGGCGGGGAAGAAATAAAAGAAGGATTTTGGGTATTCGGGAAGAGGAGGATGGGATGAAATGTGATGGATAATGGCGGATTTACTAAACAATGGCGAGAAAGGAAACTGTGGACGATGCCGCGGTTGCCACTTTTCCGGCTGGGTTACGTGCGCGTTCACTAACGGCTGTGGCTCTGACTCCCTGCCATTTGGCTGAGGGAAAAATTTTAGGTACACATAATGCACATCCTTTACATTCAAATGAAATTTTGTATGCTTAAATTGTATTTTTTCGTATCAAAAAATTGATTCTGGCAAAAATAAATTTCGGAATATTAATTATGATATTTTTACAGTCAATTTAAATACTTATTTGTTCATATTTTATACTGTTTTGAAAAAATTCCAGTTATATTTTTTTCTTTTGACTGAAAAATTCCAACTAGAATGTTGACATGTTTTCTAGTTGAAATTTTTGCTACAATCCCAAAAAATACAACTAAATTTTTTTTGAGAACTTTATAGAATTTGAGTAAATAAGTACTTAAATTGATTGTAAAAATATCATAATTAATATTCCGTAATTTATTTTTGTTACAATTAATTTTTGGTTACGAAAAAATACGATTTAAGTATGCAAAATTTCATTTGCATGTAGATGATGATGCATCAGGTGTACCTAAAAGGCTGAGGGCTGCGACAAGACGTGGCTGTCAGCTTCTAGTACGTGAGAGAGAGAGAGAGAGTGTGTGTGTGTGTAATAAAGCGAAGGCGGATTCGAAATAAAGAGAAGTAGGGGATTTGAATTAAAGAAAGCAGCGCGCGATTTTAAAATAGACGGACCGATCCAATTAAGCATATTAAACAACGATAGATACGAAAAAACGTCTCACTAAATTTACTTATTTTTGCTACCACCATATTTTTTTTTAAAATTGTTATGCATATCACATGTGTGTGTGGGGGCGGTGACGATCATGAACACAATAGTTTAAAATTACAGTCAATAATGCAACTTGTTGTTTGGAGAAATTATTTTCATTATGACAAAATAATCATTTTTGGACCAGCAAGATGCATGGTAATGAAATAATTAATAAATAATTTAAGTCATATAAGCATCATAAAAATTAAAATAAAGAACATAAGTTAAATATTTACACTTATATAACAATCTTGTCGTGAAATTATGTTGGGATTGCACTATGGACCTCAATATTATACCATAATACATAAAAGAAGGATCAACGTGAATTTTTTAGAATCATTTTCATGTTGTGCTCATCTTATCATCAAGGTCTCCAATTTAGTCGGACGAGTTCAGGCCAGGCGAGTTCAATCCATCCCAATATTTGTCTTGCCTAGACCAATAAGTCACAATATTTTGGTATCCAACTATCAGTATGCCGTCAGGGTCTGGCTATAGTATTCTTGAAACTTTGGAGGCTGCTGTCCGCAGAACATTTTGGTTTGAGATTAGTAATTTCGTAAAGTAGGAGGGAGCTATCCGCAAGCAGTAAGAGACCGTTCTACCATTGAGAAGTTTTGCCTATAAATTGACCTCAAAACACCTCGGAGAAGGCATACCCGACCTTCTAGAGCTTGCTCCTTTCGAGTTTCTTCTCTGTGTCATCTGAGGTGCTAAGCTCAGTTTTTGCTTTGGGAGGGTAAGTTGAGAAAAAAAAACTCTTGGGTGTGTGGCGAGGCCTTCTCACTCCAGCTCGTAGGTCTATGTGTAGGCAATCTACTCTCCACTAGTAAAGGTCATCTCTAGGCTTGGAATATCTAAGTGTGAAGCGTTCGACGTGTTGGTGTTACCATTGTGATCTGGAAGTGATCAAGCATGTGACCTTACTGCCAGCTCAATATGAGTCTATCAAGGTCGCACATAAGATTGTGGAGAAATTGAGAGATTGGATTTGTATGATATAGCTCATATGATGAGTTGAAAAGACTTAGCTCAGTCAGGCTGAAAAGCGTCGAGTGTGTTGAGACCAGTCAATGCTTTCGACGAGTTAAGCGTTAACTCATCAAATGGCAGCATTGAGTGTGCTGAGTATATTCAACGATTCGTCGAGTCAAACTGTTGATTCGACGAGTATGACACTTAAGCGTTGAGTGTATTACCTATACTCGGCGAGTCGTTGAGTTAAGATGTTGAGTCGACGAGTCTGGGTATCTGGCGTTGAGTGCGTTGAGCTCACTCAACACCTTCGTCGAGTAAAGGATTACTTGACGAATCTAACATATAGGCGTTGAGTGCACTCAACTTCATTCGACGAATCTGAGTTTTGGCGTTAAGAGCGTTGAGTACACTCAACGTCATTCAACGATTCGTCGTGTATGCCGCAGGAAGCTTTGACAATGTTGAGTCCACTCAACGCCTTCGCAGAGTCAAGCGTTGACTCAGCTGAGGATGGCGTTGAGTCATCGTGTATCTTATGGATACTTGACGATTCGTTGAGTATAAGATGATCTCGACGATTTCTCGTATATGCAATGGATACTCGACGATTCGTCGAGACAAGGGTTGCCTGGCCGAAATTCTGGATTATAAGTCTCGGGTCTGCGGATAGCGGCAGAACTGTTCTGTTTATTCCTTAAGCATAAATAGGAAGTTTTAGGGTTTCTACTACATGCGATTATTCTTTCTTAGCACACAGGCCGTACTTTGCGAAAAGACGGAAGCCCTAGAACCCGACAGAAGCGTTCTGTCGATTCCGCCACCATCGCTGATTCCGATCCCGGCGAGTGTCGCTGCTGCCTCTCCTTCAACTGATCTAGCAGTCTGTGGAGATGTCAAGGGTCCTCTCCCGACCCAGTGCTTGTTCGACAAGTGGCTTCGGGTTCTCTCGATCGTGTGGATTTCCTGTAGGGGCGCAGATATACTTTCTGCGCTTAGGACCCGAGCTGCTTAGTGGCCGACTGATTTTTCTGGAGCATTTTGGTTGAGTATAAACTCAATCCCTCAAAGGTAATTTCATTTATAACAAACTTTACTTCTTGATTCATGAATATTGCCAGATCCGAATTCTTTGGGCTTTTCTTGTTCATTATTTCCACTGCGCACAAGTGTTGTGTCGTGTAGAAAAACCCAACAATGGTATCAGAGCGAGGTTCGGGCAATATTCATCGTTTCAGAAGTTGCTAAATCCATGCCTTGTAGATTTGGAGATTTTAGAAGTGTTCTAAAATGCCTAAATCTATTCTCGGAACTCCATCAAGAACGCATGTGATTTCTTTGTTGCTACTCCTTAACAGTAACCATCACTCTTGTTGGTTTATGAAACCAAGTATGTGATAGATTTTGAATCTCACACATAAAGTGACGGGCTTGT
This sequence comes from Platanthera guangdongensis, assembly GCA_039583875.1. Lineage (NCBI taxonomy): Eukaryota > Viridiplantae > Streptophyta > Magnoliopsida > Asparagales > Orchidaceae > Platanthera > Platanthera guangdongensis. The sequence continues at coordinate 45,562,985 of CM077152.1, forward strand.
CTACTATGTAAGTGGAGTTCATGATGCTCATGTCCAGTGCATGTAAATCTGAAGATTTAGAAGTGTTCTAGATATTCAGATTTAGCCCAGCTCATTAAATATTGATGATGATTCTATTGTGCACATCTGAGATGCATTTGGATTATGATTGCCGCTGTTTCATTCTGTGGATGTGCATATTGGTTAATTGTTGACCATGATTAAATGTTAATTAACAATTTAAAATCCCTTAAACAATATTAAGTATTCGGATGTCTTCCGATGGATGACATTCTTCCTGCCTCGATCGATGAAGTGTGGACTTGTCAAAGCAAGATGCATTAATCTATCTAGGTAAGGGTGCAAGCGGATAATTGTGATATCCCACTGTCGACATCGAGTTAAACTTAAATGGGTGACCACAAAGGTTGAGTGCCCAGAGGCATAGGGTTGGACATGCACCATATGATGGATGCGAATAAAGAGTTATTCACCAGCCATATAAAAATTGCATTGACATGCACCATATGATCGATGCGAATAAATAACTGTATTGTGAGAGAAAAGCCAAAGCTGACTCATAGTGTTAGTGAAATATGGATCTTGTCCACTAAGAAGGTTACTCGCTAAACTCTTCGAATTGATATCAAGGGTTATCAGTTTGATAAAAATAGTGGGAGCTATTTTGATTAAAGTCATAATTGAAATTATAAAATGTATTTTGAAATGTAGTACTGATTTACTTTGTATTGATCCTTGTATAATTTCCATGACAAGTGGTTCACATTCCACCCTATCCATCCGAGCGATCCTTGAGAAGGAAAAGCTGAGCGGGATGAATTATTTGGACTGGTATAGGAGCTTGAGAATTGTTCTCAGGTAAGAACGAAAGCTCTATGTTTTGGAAGAGGAATCCCCTGATGAGTGTGCTGGGAATGCGCCCCGTGCTGATAAAGATGCTTATAAGAAGTATCTTGATGACTCCTTAGACATCGAATGTCTTATGCTAGCAACCATGAACTCTGAGCTCCAAAAGCAACATGAGAACATGGGTTGCAAGGAAATTAACGAGCATCTCAAAAAAATGTTTCAAGGGCAAGCTCGTCAAGAGAGATTTGACGTCACTAAGACGTTATTTCAGTGTAAGATGGGAGCTCAGAACCTAGTAAAGACTCACGTACTCAAGATGATTGTGTATCTAGAGAAACTTGAGAGACTAGGCTTCCCTCTGGGTCAAGAGTTGGCCACAGATCTGATCCTGCAATCGTTGCCAGACAGTTATGAGTAGTTTGTCTTAAACTATAACATGAATGAAATAGACAAGACACTGCCCCAGCACCTAGGCATGTTGTGAACTGCAGAGATCAATATGAAGAAGGTCAAGACTACTAGCCCCATACTGATGGTGCATAAAGGCAAGAGCAAGGACAAGGGCTTCAAGAAGACAAAGGTAGGACCTAAATCTGCTCTAGAGCCCAAGTCTTCAGCACTGAAGAAGAAGGGCTTGGTGAAAGAGGGAAAGTGCTACCATTGTGGCAAGGCTGGTCATTGGAGGAGGAATTGTCCTTCGTACATTGAGGGTCTGCAAAGGATGAAGGGAGGTATGACTTCCGCTTCAAATGTCTATGTTATAGAGATAAACCTTTTTGCTCCTTCATCCTGAGTATTAGATACCGGATGTGATTCTCACATTTATATAAATGTGCAGGAACTGGGAAGGAGAAGATTGCTGTGTAAATGAGAAGTGGACCTGCATGTTGACAATGGAGCAAGAGTTGCTCCTGTCGCCGTGGGTGTTTACCGTCTTGCTTTACCCAGTGAGCTTGTAATAGAACTAGATAACTGTTATTTTGTTCCTTCCATAACTAGAAACATTATATCTATTTTTGTTTGGATATGATTGGATATTCTTTCATTATTAAGAACAATTGTTGTTCTATATTTAAGAATGATGTTTGTTATGGTGTAGCCCAATGTTTAATGGTTTATATGTTTTGAACTTAGACCATCAGATCTATAATATAAAAAATACTAAAAGACTAAGAACGAATGACTCGAACCCTACGTACCTTTGATATTATCATTTGTACCTTTGGCATTATCGTTTGGACATTAATTAAGATATTAAGGTCCGGTTCATACGGTCGTAACCGCTTGACCGATGAAAATAAGTCCCCTCAAACAAATCCTAAATTTACTTATTTTTGTTACCACCATACTTTTTTAAAAATTGTTATACATATGTGTGTGTGTGTGTGGGGGGGGGGGGGGGGGGGATGACGATGAACACAATAGGTGGAAATTACAGTCAAGAATGCAATTTGTTGTTCGGAGAAATTATTTTCATTATGACAAAATAATCATTTTTTGATCGGCAAGATGCATGGTAATGAAATAATTAATAAATAATTTAAGTCATATAAGCATCATACAAATTAAAATAAAGAGCATAAGTTAAATATTTACACTTACATAACAATCTTGTCGTGAAATTATGTTGGGATTGCACTATGGACCTCAGTATTATACCATAATACATAAAAGAAGGATCAACGTGAATTTTTTAGAATCATTTCATGTTGTGATCAACTTATCATCAAGGTCTCCAATTTATAAAGAATGATTTTTAATGCAATGAATCTTAAAAAAACTTGGTGCTTGAATATCGATAATGGAAGGGGTGATGTCATTAGAGAGGGAGGTGATTAGGTTGAACTTAGCTTCAATCGGGTAAGTAACATCCATGGATTGAGAAATTTTGGTGGGATTGTGGATGTAGAGCAAACTCGGATAGTCAGTTGAAGTCATGTAGAAAATAGATCAAGCAATGCTTGCCAGAGAGGTCAGTCATGAGTTCAATGAACTCCTCCAAATAAGCTTCAATGATACTAGACTGATGAACACCACATGAACACAAGGAAATGTCATCGTTTTTTTCAAAGATCATAGAGTTGAATAAGGGCATGTTGGAGTGCTCTAGTGAAGCCAATGAAGGGTAGATCCCTCCATGTAGAGCATGGTCAATGAGACATTTTGATTGCCATTCATTTCTTACAATTCAAACAATTTCTCCTTCTGAGTAACCCAACCAATAAGTATGCTTTCGTTGAGGACTAGGATCTCAAAGTGATGGGGGAGAGGATGGTGGTTGATGTGAACACGAGGTGTTCGAAGGGAATCACCTGTGTTGGCGGATAATTTTGGCATATGGAAGATGTGAGGAGGATAGTGAAATGATGGGTGATGCGGTTTCTTGGTAGAGAGGAGTTGACGAACTAGAAAGGTGAGTACAACAAGATGGGTATCGTGATTATCCAAGAAGGAGGAGAGGTGTGCCACAAACTCCTCAATTTCTAGGATGGTCATTTTTAGGGCGTCAAAACATGTTTTTGCAATGTGAGGTCGGAGGGATATAAAATGTTAGAAGAGAAGAGCAGTAGGTCAGACCAATCAGTAGAACAAAGACAAAGATAAGAAAAAATGGGAAAGTGTATATCAGAACTCAAGATCTCAATCTCTTGGTGTCAAAATTTACTAAGATCAAAATTTCCTCCATTTCCTGTGCAAGTTTCCCATGTAATAGTAATTCCACAATACATAATAAATATTTGGATAATTATAACTTAATCTTTCCTATTCCAAATCACTACTAATAATACTTCATTCCATGATTTATGCCTTTTAGAGTCATCCCCCCACATGAGATATGGACTTATGGTGCACGTACCTCCCTCCTTCCTTAGAATGTGCCATGAATACACCAGCCGCGTTAGGAGAAAGATTAGTGCATCCAAGAAGATAGGAGGGTCCAGGTGGGATTGAGGGCCACCAGGCGTAACAATTATTATACCCCAAAAAATATATTTCTAATTTTAGGTTGGAGCCACCCACTTTGCATAACCGAAAAAGTTACTCAATTTCACACAGAAATAGCTACGCATCCTTCCCATTGCAGCAAATGTCGACAATCATAATTTCAAGCTTGAAAAAATAGTATGAAGATGCCAAAAGATGATAGAGTGCTATAAGAACTTGAAAGTAAGCAATTGCCCTAAACTCATTTTGTCTTAATCAGACAAGAGAATGTGTAGATAAGCTCTTGTCTGACATTATCGGAAAAGTTCTTTTATGCAAAGTAGGGTCACACGACTATCTGTCAAGTGACATATTCAAGCTCCTAGCAACTATTATCTCCAGAAAAAGGTTGGATTGGGGAGTAGTTCTATTCGATAAGATCAAGGAAAGTCTAAATGTACTCAACTTTGGAATGATCCTTACATTGTATCTGAATCATGTTGATAGGGATGAGTTTGATATGTCCTCTAGCATGCTCATAGATCACCCGAAGAAGATATATTCCTCCATCTTCAGTAGATGGGAGCAAAAATTCCCAAACTAGGAGGGATGAGAGAAGCTGCAATGGAGGAAGAATTCCTTGATGATGAAAGAATACCATCTCCAGACCCCAATGAAGTACGTGAGATCTTTGGTGTAGCTGCTGAGGGGGAGAACATCACTCCAGTGAATGATGAAAGTCTGCTAGACATTTCTGATCAAGTTCCAGTCAGTGCAGAGATAGTGGCTCTAAAAGATATTCAGGATGATGTTGGTCAAGATGTTGTTACTACTGCGGTGGTTGATGAAAGTGTTCTTGGTGAGAAGGAACGTGTTGTAGAGGCTGAGCTATTAGCACACTCTTCCCAAGAGGACTTAGGAGAAGTTGGAGTTCTTGCTGAGGGGGAGAAGGTGGATGTGCTTGCTGAGGTAGTTCAAGAAAATGAGTCTGTTCCTTCTGAGGAGTATCTAAGAGAGGAAATTATTGTACTTTCTGAAAGAGGACGAGAGGCTGTGATGATTCTCTCTGTCCAAGAGCCTATAGTAGAAGGCTTGCTCCAAGGGGACCATAGCTCCTTAAGAGATTCTAGTGAGGGAAATGTTACAACTCAAGCTCCACCTGTTGAGGTTGAACATCCTAATGGAGGTAGAGAGTTCAATGCTGAAGGAGCAGAATATTTTGAGCAGCAGCCTGTAAGGGCAGAGTATGCGCCTCCCGATTTTTATCAGCAAGTTTGGTCTGATGCTACTGAGGAAGAGGTAGAATTCATTAGAGAATCTTCTCAACCTCATCAGAAGAGAAGAAGGTATGTGGAAGGTCCTTCTACTAGGAGATTTGAACCAAACAAAGAGAATAGAGAGTATGCTGTAACTTGGAGTCAATTTCAAAAGCAATTATTTTGTACACATACAGTATTGTTGATCTTACCAATGAAGAGCCAAGGACTTACTATAACAAAGAGGAATGGTTCAAACACGAAGTTTCAAATGTGAAGAGGAGGTTGCACTTCAGAAAACATGGAAGGGAAAATCCTGATGCCCCTCCTCCTCCTCCTCCTCTAATGTATTATCCCAAGCCTTATGCTAATTTTGACAAGCAACATGAAAAGAACTAAGGGCATCATTAGTGTGACTCAATTTCTAAGCCCGTGAAATGTATGAAAACAGTGAATGCCCAAAAGACATTTTTATATAAATATTAATGTTTTGATGATTTATGTCTACTTGCATTTACTGTGTCTTTTTTCCATGTTCTTATTTATGATTATTCTCTGTGTAATTCACCTTAGTATATATGGTTCCGACTTCTTTAAATAGGGGAGAGAATGTTGGGTATTGTGTCCACAATAGCCCTAATTTGAAGAAGCCCCCTTAAACTAAGATGAATTGAGATTGTATTTGATGCTGCATTTTAGTTATGTACTTGCAGGACTTTAGTTTCTAAGTATAAATCAATGTCAGATTACAATGGGTCATAAAACACATGACAATGCAATGTAATTTCCTTATTGTGTAGGACATAATGTTGACTTATGTGTAATCTCTCTATTGGGGTGTACTTCATCTCCAAGTGTTATAGAAGATTTAAGGAAGGACTGCTAGCTGAGTTCAGGATAGTCAGAATCTTCCTAAGTAAAATTCATCAATACCTCATGTGAAGACTCGTGTCATTCATCGAGAGCTCACGTGAGCACTCGTGTAATTTGTCGAGTTTACTCGAGAAGTTTCTGAAGGTCTCAGAGATCGTTCTAATTTGGCCAAGTAAAATTCGTTAAGTGACCCGTTGATCTCTTGTGAATACTTGACGAATTCATCGAGTACTCTCGAGAGGTCACATGAACAATAAACAAAAATTTTATTATGTTTCTTTTTCAGCCAAGTCTTCTTTGTCGAATGGTCTCGAGTAATTCATCGAGTGGTTATGCAATTTGTCGAGTATTCTAGAGATGTCACGTGTACACTCGACGAATGGACTTAACAATTTTTCATTTTGAATTCTATGACGACTTTCCTTTAGGGCACTAGCCATGCACTGTACATGTGGAGCTTGGTCTTGAAGTCTCGTTCTAATCGTTAGAAGTAGAATCAATATATATATTCAAGTGTTAATTTCAGAGAACCCTAATCGTGATCAAATCAGAAAAATCATAAGTTCTCTTCCCTCGCCCGAATCGTTTGCACTCGATCGTTCTCGTCACCGAATTCTCGAAATCACAATTCCTCTTGAAGATAGTTTCGACCAGATCTCCACTCTCTAATTCTCTAAGAATTTCTTCAAGATCTAGTCGATCCTCAGATCAAATCAAGTATTCTCCTTCTATGTTTATTTCAAGATTTTCATTCTAGCAAGGAAGAAGATTGATTTTCTTAGATTTGAAGAAGATTGTTATGGCAATCTATTTTGTTGTGCAAAAAACATTTTTACAACTCTTGTAGGAAGTTTCACTTCCGAGTTTTATAGATCCTCGTTTAGAGGATCGAGCGTAGAAGAGTTTGTTCTCCGAGTTTTTGTAGGAGACGTTGTGTCCGAGCTTGTAGGAGTTGAAGACTCCAAGGTGTAAGATTTGTTATAATCTGAGATCGGTGAAGTAACCGAGTCTATACTGAAGTGCTAAATAGGTGAGGCGGGATAGTGGACATACCCATTTTGGTGAACCACTATAAATCCTTGTGTTTATGATGTTTGTTTCTCTGATTATGTGCACTTATTTTTAATTTATTTTATTTTCACTTAAAGACACATAATTCACCTATTCACCCCCTCTAAGTGATTTAGGTAGACAGTTAGATACTTTCAATGAATGAGTGGCCCAACCCTGTACTGAAGTAACAAAGGCCACATATTCTTTGTGCAGACCGTGGATGATGTGCCTCTTTAGTTTTACCTCTAAGATAGGCTCTTCCAGGTCTAATGCCGAAATCTTAGCGCAAAGATTCTTCATCTTCAAGAAGAAAGATGACACTGACATGTCTCCCTGAGTGGCCTTAGCCAACTCATTCTCTAAGAAATGTATTTGTGCTACATTATTCTTATTGAACAAGCCTTTTAAGGCCATCCAGATTTCAGCCACAGATTGACACCCGATGATGCGATCGAATAGCTCTAGTGAGATTGCCCGCTTGAGAGTAAACTCTGCTTTTTTGCATTCATCTTCCTCTAAGCTCTCACCTCCTCAGCATTTCCAGCATCATCAACCACATCTTACCTCTCGTCTCCACCGACGACTTCCCAAAGGTCCTCTCCAATCCGATAACTCTCCATGCAAGACCTACACTTCTTAAAGTTAGTCTGCGTCAACAGTTCGATTCCAAGACCTCTTGTATAATTGGCCTCCATTGCTCTCTCTTGATTAACTTGAACTTTAACGAGGAAAGCACACTAATAATGTTGAATCACTACTTGCTCATCAACCTTTCTCTGATACCATGTAAAAATTTCAGAGCAGCGAAAAAAGGGATCGCAGGAATACTCAACCACAATAAGAAGCCAAGTGGTAATCAGAACAAAGGAGGCACATGAGTCAAAATCTAGAAATCAATCTGATTTACAAAATAAGGCATACATTGCGAGACATGATTTCACCAATGTACCCAAGAAAGACAGAAAATACAACTGTAGGCAGAGAAGAAACCGCACAAACAGAGACTACATCCGCACAGCCGCAAGCCGCGGGCCATGTCCGCCGAGACTGCCAAGTCGCCTATCCGTAAATAGATGTGCGGACTGGTTGTTATTCAATGATGATGACCAAGAAATAGAGCCCGCTGATAGACCCGACGAACTACAACTCTATCCGCAATCCGGAGTAAAGGTGACTTCAAGCCGCAGAGACCACGACCTGCTGTTTCCCGCAAGTTGTTAACCGCAAACTGTTCCACACCATGCTTCCACTAGTTTCCTCACTTAGTCGCGACGGTTAGAAAAAAGTAACTGCAAGATTTAAGTGCGAGATGAGTTCTCACTATTCTTTGTTCTTATATGATGAGCCGGGACTACTATTTATAGGTGCGAGGAGGAGTTCCATCACCACCCATACCGATAGGATAACTGCCTGTCAGTCTGTGACTAGCATCACCTGTCCACATACATATGGACACCAACATCAGACCTCCGCAGTTAATAATCAATAGCAAAAAGTGTAGACACACTTCCTAGTTCGCGTGGACTTAGATAAAATGAATCAACGAAACCTGAGAAAAGTCCGCAACAAAGAAGAATTGCTGGACACAACCAACAGAACACGCTGTCCGCGATCTCCACTTCCAGTCCACACAACCTGTAGCCTGTGACTAAAGCAAAACCCATGCTTAGTCAATCTGCCGAACTCAGCGAACACCAGAAGCAGTCCGCAAACAGTCTAACTCGGCAGACTAGGCAACAATCCCGGACTTGTCTACATTATGACCAAGTCTAGACCATTAGCGATCTCTGACCATCTCGACCTAGAATGCATTAGCGGACAGTGAGGTCTCACAATCCAGACCGCAACAGCTGTCTGCCTTTCTTGCGAGCTAGAGATCCTGAGCAACAGACGGACTGTGCGATCTCCCATCCCATGTAACGCCCCGAAACTCAAAAGAGTGACGGGAGGCATTTTGGGCCAAATCTGGAATTTGGCAGGAGGCACACGGCCTGGGACACGGGCGTGTCCCAGGGCGTGTCAGGCTTGAGTCGACGATTTGGTCGAGAGGTCGACGATTTTGGAGTCGACGATCATCGAGCAGAGAACACGGCCTGAGACACGGGCATGTCTCAGGGCGTGTCGACCCCGTGTCGATGATCGGCCGGGGGAGTCGACGAATTTCGCTCGACGATGTGTCGAGACAAGGCACACGGCCTAGGATACAGGTGTGTCCAAGGCCGTGTCAGGCAGTCGATGAACTTCGCTCGACGAAGTGTCGAGACTGTGAACACGGCCTGAAGCCCAGACGCGTTTGGGTGTAACACGGGCGTGTACATGTGCATGTCCAATACCCATGTAAGTCTCGGGTTGTTTTCGGGGCTGTGTCGATGGAGGCACACGGCCGTGACCGTTGGAACACGGGCGTGTCAGGTCGAACACGGGCGTAATGGATGTCCGTGTGTCTTTCAAGATGCATCGATTTTGACGGCGAATGAGGGACACGGCCCTGGACACGGGCGTGTGCCAGGCCGTGTTCGGTCCAGATTTTGCATTTTAGATCAGGATCGTGGCCGTTCGTTTCTTTAATTTGGGATCCAATGGCTAGGGGTTGTTCCTGATGGGATATACACGGGATTGGACCCTTGAAACCCTCATTTCACTTGAGAGGGTATCTTTCTAAAGTATAGAGAGAGAGGAGAGCCAAGGAGTAAGAAGAAGCTAGATCCGGCCATTGGAGGAGCTTCGAAGCTCAAATCGCGAGCCGACTTTGGATCTACGGAGGCAAAGAGAGTGAGGTGCTTTTCATCCACTTACTTTTCCATGGCGCCAAGTAAGAACACTAGGGTAACAATTCTCTACTTGAGCATGTGCAACTCTACTTCTTTTGCATAGTGGAAGAAATAGTGCCTAACCACCTAAAAGGGGGGGGGTGGTGGTGGTGGGGTGAATAGATGTACTTTCTCTTTTTAATTTTAAGGCAGAAACTCTGTACAATTAAACCTATATTTCCAATATTCTACAACAATTCAGCACAGATAGCTCAGCAATCACAGAAATAAACATACACAGAGTGCACATAGATTTTTATAGTGGTTCCCCAAGGTCTGGGTACATTCACTTTCCCCCTTCGCCTATCTAGTAGTGTACTAGATTCGGCCTAACTTCTGCACTTCTCCTCAGATCCTCAGATCCTACAGCTCAGAACCCCTAACCAGGTTCCTACAACTCAGAGTGTCCCCACTCCTACAACTCAGACACAAAGCCCTACCACTTAGTCTTCAACAAGACCTACACTCAGACTAAATAACCCTACCTCAGCCTTCAACAAGGCCTACACTCAGAGAATTGATTCTCCTACACTCAGGCTCAAAAGCCCTACCTCAGCCTTTATAAATTTAGGCTTACAACTCAGATCTCTTAGGATCCTACAAAAATATAATAGAAAAGTTTTTAGATCACAACTCAGTTTTTGAGAGAATGAAGAGGGAAATCTTCTTGATCAGTTCTTGATAGAACTGATTCCCGAGATCATCTTTGTCTTTGTTTTCTTCAAGGCTTCTTGAATCTGAACTCAATAAAGATGATCTTCTTGAAGTAGAACGGCTGGCAACTTCCTTCTTAGGATGGAGAATTAATTCTGGATCCTACTTTGCAGTCTGGTTCAGCACCTGCTTCTTAAGAGATTTGATTAACAAGTCTCTTTCTTGATTTCAGATACTGAAGTTCTCTCTCTCCAAGTAAATCTGAAATTTCTTCAAAATACTGATTTACAGTTTTCTCTGGATCTGTGATCTTCTTAATCTTCTGATTGATTGATTCTATTGATTCACAGACTTTTTCTCAATCACTTCTATTGAAGGAGAAAGGCCTTTATATAGTCTTCCTCCAAGGTAACCGGCTGATCCGGTTTCTAACGAACTTCTGACAGCTTTGACAGTTGCAGTTGACCGGTAGAAATGGCAGCTGTCAAGTCATCCAGTCCCTTTTATCCTCCTGCTTCTTTTGCAACTGCAGCTTATGCTCCCTTTTATCCTTATGCTGTAGGAGAGCAGGAAGAGCCTTCGTCGTTTACAGAGAACGTTCGTCATGAACCTACTCCAGCAAACTTCAGAGAGCCCCGGTTATCCATCTACACTGGAGAGACTGATCTAGTGAAGCATCTGCAAGCCTTCGAATCGGCCGTTGCTCTCAAAACTCTTTCAGACGCAACTAAGTGCAAGCTCCTTGTCACAACTTTTGATGGGCAAGTGAGGGACTGGTTCTATGGTCTTCGCCCTCACTCCATCATTTCCTTTGTTGATATGCGAAGGGAGTTCTTGCTCAGATTCTCTACCTCAACCAAGAGAAAGGGCGGTCCTGAAGCCCTCTTTGAGATCAAACAGCGCGGGAATGAAACTTGGTCTCAGTTCGTTGATCGATTGCAAAGAGAAATCTTGGACATCGAGATTGTTGGTCAAGAAATGTACCGAGTGGCTCTTATCCACGGTCTTCGTGAAGGACCGCTCAAGTTCAAAGTCAATGTCCGAGCACCAAAAACATACCAAGAGTTGATTGCTCTAGCCAACTCATACATCCGAGGCGAAAAGAGCAACCCAGGCTTCGTCTCCAAGCTCATATCAGAGAAAAATCCTTCTCACAAGCAGCCTCCGAGGTCTCCTCACAATGATTTCCCAACTCACTCAAGGAAGGGAAGAAGGTTTCAACGCCATCGATATCCTTTCCCGAGCCTTGATCGTGCTCAAGATCAGTCACTACTACCACCAGCTCCATCTTCTCAAACAGCTGCAGTTTATCAACAAGACGATGACTTGCATGAATTCAAACTAGATGAAGTCATGCTAGAAGTGAGCCAAGTCATGAAGGATAGTGCTAACCACAAAAGGCCTTATCGACCAGCTGATCAAAGATCTAGAGACTCAGAACCTTATTGTGAATTCCACAAAGAGCCAGGTCACCTGACAGAGAACTACCGAGCACTCCGCCAACTAATGCAAAGGATGCTCTGACAAGGTAAGATACGTGACCTGTTTCCCAAAGAGGATCGCCCTGATCCAGCAACCTCAAAGGGCAAAGAAGTGGCAGACATTCCTTGCAGCTCAAGAGGGGTGAGCCTAGTCGAAGATCACCCTCTCCTCATTGTCAACAATCCTTTTGAATGCTTTGATGTCGATGACGAGGGCGTGCTTGGAAGAATATTCTAAGCCGGCAAAGGACTTCATAGTTCTCTACTTTACGATTATATTGCAACCATGATGAGTTACCTCTACTCTTACCCTTTCAAACATTTTTTCCCTTACGAAGCCCTGATCCAGGTGAATTGGGCTAGCAGATGGTAGCTCCCCCTGCCTCTGGGCATCAGTCCTAACTGGTGACCTTCCAGTAACATCAGCTGCTTCCTTATCAGCTTCATCCTCATTAGAACTGAAAACTACTTGCTCCTCTGAGCTACTTGAGGAGTCAGGAGCCACAATGGCTTTCTTCTTCTTCTTCTGAGGTGTTTCCTTCTTTGGTGTAGGCATTTCTTTAGTTAACACTCGATCCCATCTTGAGATTATTCTGATGTCCATTCTCCTCATGTGGTTTATCTTTGATCCAGCAGCTTGGTTCATGACTTCTGGAATAGTTCCAGCCAAGAACAAACTCATAATCCTACCCAGATTGGGCTTCTTTAGACTGTCCTTAATCTTGTCAAACATTACTGCTGACCAATCAGTTTCAGTTGGAAAATGATCCTTGCCATTAAATTGAACATGTGAGCTGATATTCTATCATGCCCACCTGGCTTGCTCAGAATTACTTTTCCTACTATTTCAGACAAGAACTTGCCTTGCATGTTCATGCCTTTCCTATTAAAAATTGATTCAATTTTCATGCTTGAATCAAGTCCACACCATTGCAGTGCCTCCCTTATCTTTGATGCAGGTACATCTTCCTCTTCTTTAGTTCTAGGTAGATGTAGAACTTTTCTAAGACTTGTCTGGGTGACTTTCACCTTAACTCCATGGACTTTGGATTTAATCTTAAGACCTGTTTCATCAAGGGTAGCTCCACTAAAGAATTCGAGGACCTCCTTCTTCCAAATCTTGATTGGCTCTGAAACTAGATACTCTAACCCAGTCTCTGCAACTAGGGTTACAACACCTTGAATTTCTAGTTCCGCGTCGTCAAAGGCATGTCGCACTAGCTCATAACCTTCATTAACGTTCTCATCTAGCTTGGGTGCCATTAGGGTTTGGAGAAATTTTGAATTTAGAGAAGAGAGATGTTGACACACAAGTTTGGTCTCGAAACTATGGTGAGCGTGTCGACAAACAATGTGGAAGACCTATTTATACCTTTCTAAAATTGAAGGTGAAAAGGTGCGACGAAATACTTGAAATGTGTCGACACTGTTGAAAAGTGTCAACACAGACTTCTAATGTCTCGACAACTATGTGTCGACACAAATATAGTCGACAGAATATATGTGTCGACACCTATACATCTCAGCTCGACGATTAGTTGAAACTCTATTCGACGAAATTAGTGTTAAAACTGAGTGTCGACAACATCCTGGATGTGTCGACACTTACTCGGGATGTGTCGATACCATTTCTCTGAACTGTCGACACATACTTCCTAGATGTGTCGACATCATTTCTCTAGAATGTCGACACCATTTTACTTAGCCAATTTTATGAACCTATTCTAAGTTCAACATACCTAATTCAATTTTAAAATTATTTAATTTGGTTTCATCTAGGGGCTTAGTAAACATATCAGCTATCTGATTATCTGTTTTAACATATTCTAAGGAAATGTCTTCCTTCTCTACATGTTCTCTAAGAAAATGGTATCTTATTTCTATGTGCTTAGTCCTACTATGTGAGACAGGATTATTTACAATAGAAATGACACTTGTAGAATCACAAAACAAAGGTGTTCTACCTACCTGAATATCATAATCTTCTAGCTGGTGTTGAATCCATAATAGCTGTGCACAACAACTTCCTGCTGCCACATACTCTGACTCAGCTGTGGAGATTGCCACACTGGTCTGCTTCTTACTACTCCAAGACACCAGCCTTCCTCCTAGAAATTGACAGGTTCCTGTAGTACTCTTTCTATCTTCCTTACAACCTGCAAAATATGCATCTGAATAACCTGTTAGTAGAAAATCTCTATTCCTAGGGTACCGAAGGCCTAGATATGGTGTGCCCTTAAGATATCTCAAAATCCTTTTGACTGCAGTCAGATGAGACTCTTTAGGGCATGCTTGGTACCTAGCACAGACACATATTGCATACATGATATCTGGTCTACTAGCAGTCAGATATAATAGGGAGCCAACTATCCCTCTATACAAAGTTTCATCTACAGGTTTCCCTGCATCATCTTTGCTTAGAGACATACTTGATCCCATAAGAGTCCTCATGGTAGTGGATGATTCCATACCATACTTCTTTATTAACTCTAGGGTGAACTTAGACTGGCATATGGATAATCCATCATCAGTCTGTCTAACTTGGAGACCCAAGAAGAACTTAAGTTCCCCCATACTGCTCATTTCAAATTTTCCTTGCATAAATTTTGCATACTTTCTGCAAAGACTACTTTCTGTAGACCCAAATATTATGTCATCTACATATATTTGGACTAGGATAATCTTGCCTTTAGATTCCCTAAGGAATAGAGTTTTGTCTATTTTCCCCCTTGAGAATTTGTTCTCAATGAGGAAAGTAGAGAGGGTTTCATACCAAGCCCTTGGGGCTTGTTTTAACCCATACAAAGCCTTCCTAAGTCTATATACATAATCAGGTTTGAGAGAATCAACAAAACCTGATGGCTGCTCTACATAGACTTCTTCCTTTAGATCTCCATTTAGGAAAGCTGACTTAACATCCATTTGGAATACCTTAAATCCTTGATATGTTGCATAAGCAAGGAACATTCTGATAGCTTCCAGTCTTGCTACTGGGGTAAAGGTTTGATCAAAATCAATACCTTCTTCATGCCTATATCCTTTTACAATAAGTCTAGCTTTATTCTTTATAATGATTCCATTCTCATCCAACTTGTTCCTAAAGATCCACTTAGTTCCAATGATGTTGTGGTCTTTTGGTTTAGGAACTAGCTCCCAGACCTTGCATCTTTTGAACTGATTCAGCTCCTCTTGCATGACATCAATCCAATGAGAGTCTAGAACTGCTTTTTCAAATTTCTTTGGCTCTACTTGTGATAGGAAACTGGAGTAAAGAACTGTACTCAGATTCCTACTTCTTGTTTGCACTCCTTTTCTGGGATCACCAATTATTTGATTGGCTGGATGATCCTTTAAGTGTCTATTTGCTGGAGGTAGTATGTCTTCAGGTTGAACTCCTCCAGCCTCTTCATTTAACTGCACCTCTTGGTCTTCTTCAGCATCTAGAGAGTCTTGTACTCCCCCTGGACAGCTGCCACCATTTTCCACTTGCTGACTTGCAGTAGAATCTTCTGTAATGGTAAGCTTGTCCATCCTCTCAGCTAAACATGTAGAACTGCAAACACTACTTAGCAATTCACTGTTAATGAGCCTTGCTTCATCAAAAACTACATGTACAGACTCTTCTACAACTTGAGTAATCAAGTTGTAGACCCTATAAACCTTACTATTGTTGTTGTACCCAACAAAGATCCCCTCTTGGGATTTGGCAGCAAACTTGGTTAGATAAGACTTTCCATTATTAAGTATATAACACTTGCAACCAAAGATCCTAAAATAGGATAAATTTGGTTTTCTGCCCTTCACAATCTCATGGGGTCTTCTTGTGGCTCTTGGTGATAGTAGCCCTATTGATCACATGGCAAACAGTATTTACTGCCTCAGCCCAGAAATATTCTGGGAGAGAAGTGTCACTCAATAGGGTTGTACCAGCCTCTATCAATGTTCTATTCTTCCTTTCAGCAATACCATTTTGCTGAGGTGTTCTTGGTGAAGAAAATTATTGAAATATCCCAAAATCTTCACACAGTTTTGTCATACTTTCAGACTGAAACTCAGTACCATGTTCACTTCTGATTTTGACCACTGTACTGTCCAACTCATTCTGAATTTATTTAACAAAACTATATAAGATACTTGGGGTTTCAGATTTTTGTCTTAGGAAGAACACCAGAAATATCTTGAATAGTCATCTACTACCACAAATATGTAGACCTTCCTACCTAGACTGTGAACTGGCATAGGACCAAAAAGATCCATATGCAAGAGGTATAGACACCTCACAGAATCCTTGTTCTCAAGGCTGTGAAAGATGGATTTGGTCTACTTGCCTTTTTGACAAGCTGAGCATATCCCATCCTTTATACACTTAACTTGAGGACCATTCCTCACTAACTCTTTGCTAAAGAGTTGGCCAATTGTCTTATAGTTAAGATGAGCCGGCCTCTTGTGCCATTTAACACAATGTGAGACTCTCTCATCAGCTACAAGACAAATAGGAGAAACATTGTTCTCACATACAAAATCAAGATAATAAACATTCCTCTTCCTATATCCTATCAGAATGATCTTTTGATCACATGATCTTTTGATATGACAACCATTCTTGACAAATGAGATGTCATATCCTAAATCGCTCAGCTGACTTATACTAATGAGGTTGTGTTTCAAACCCTTTACATAAGCCACTTGAGTAATTGTAATTTGGTTACTAGAAATGTTACCAAAGCCTTTGATGATTCCTTTTTCTGAACCACCAAAGGTAACTTTAGGGCCATCCTTGATAGATGTATCGTCTTTCAGTAACCCCCTTGTTCCAGTCATGTGCCTGGAACATCCACTGTCCAAGTACCATATAGGGGCATGTCCACTTGGACTCACCTGCAAAATAGATTACTTAACCTTAGAACCTAAATAACTCTTGGGTACTTGGTGCAGGTTAGCCTGACCTTTAACAAAATTACCTGTAGCTCTTCTAATAGGCAGTTTGCTACTCTCTTTGACACTAGAATTGTGCCAACAATCTAAGGCAAAGTGGCCTATTTTGCCACAACACCAGCACTTAAACTTGTTGTACCTTTGTTTAGGTACTTCTCTGGCTGAAGTATCTACAGTAGACTTCTTGGTTTGTGCTGGGGCTTTGCCTTTAGATTTGGACCTTGCAGTCCAGGCATGTTTCTTAAACCCTAATCCAGCCTTACCCTTTTGAGGTACAAACTCATCTATCAAGGGCAAAACAGACTTAGGTTTAGAAAAACTTGCAACTATCTCTTTCTCTTTCTGAACTTTAACCTCCAGAATTCTAATTTGATCATTCTTAAATGTAATAGTACCCATCTGAATAACAGTAATGTTTTTCAGTCTGGCTATCTCATTCAGTTTCTGATCCAACAACTTGTCTGAATCTGCAGCAGCCAATTTAAGACTAGCAATCTCCTTTGCCTGAGTTTTGGCCAAGGCTTTGCTTTTCTTCAAGGCCTGCAACAAGTCCCTATATTCATCAATTAACTGATGAATATCTCCTTCAGATTCAGACCCACCCACATCACTTGATGCAGATTATCTGACTCTGACTCAGTACTATAAATTGAACTAGAAGAATAACTTTGTACCTTACTTGGTCCAGGCTGATCCTGGATCTTATCTCCTTCAGATATAGCCATCAGTCCCTTATACTGATGATCTTCATGCTCATAAATTGAGTTCATTAGCTGCATGAACTCATCTTCTTCCTCTTCAGCAAATAATCCAATATAAGCTTCAGCTTTTGATTCTGTTTCTAAAGATGACTGATCTGTCAGACTTTTGTCTTTCTTAGCAACAAAAGACTTTTCCTTTTTGCTCTTAACCCGAGTCTTCTTTTTGTCAGCTGACTCCTTTCTCTTTTCAGGACAGTCAGCCAGTACATGTCCCTGTCTATTGCAATAATAGCACACAATTTTTGAAGATGTAGCTTTGCTTGGCTTGGACCTGCTCTTGTTGTTCTTTGATGACTTTCTTTTCTGATAGTAGTCATCTTTTGGCTGAGAAGAGGATGGCTTAGACCTCCACTGCTTCTTCTTCAGAAATTTTTGAAAATGCCTAGTAAAAGCAGCAAAGTCTTCATCACTTTCACTGCTATCTGAATTCTTGCTATCTGAATTATCTGTGACAGCCTCAACAATTATTTGAGGTGGAGATGAAGACTTGCTTCATACTTCTTAGTGGCTTCAGTCTTGAAGGCCACAGTCTTTTCTTTGTGCTCCACTCTAGTATTCTTCTCTTCCTCCTTTCTAGCCATTAACTGCATCTCATAAGATAGTAGTTTTCCAAACAAAGTTGGAGGAGGTATATCAGCAAGTTTGGCCACTTCCCTAATGACACAAATCTTGGTGTCCCAGTCCTTAGTCAGGGATCTTAAGAACTTGTCATTCAGCTCATAGTTGCTGAAGTCTCTGCCATAAGACATCAACTCATTAACTATCCTATAGAACTTCTTGTAACATTCTGTAATGCTATCAGACTTTCCTTGTCTGAAGCTTTCATATTCCTGATTTAACATTGACTTCCTATCTTGTCTTACTTCCTCAGATCCCTCCATATAAACTATTAATGTGTCCCACATTTCTTTGGAGGTTTTACAATGAATTAAGTTCTGAAATGTTGAATCATCAATGACACTAACAATTATATTTTGGGCTCTCTTGTCAATTGTGGCCATGATGATTTCATCTTTAGTCATTTCAGAGAAGTCCTTGGGAATTTTCTGATTTGCATCTAGAATGGATATCGTCATTGGCACATATGATCCTTCTTTGACTGTAATATATATTCTTGGGTCAGAAGCTTCCATAAAGAGTCTAACCCTATCTTTCCATATCCCAAATATCTCTTTTCTATATATTGGCAATTTCATTGACCCCAGCTCCTTGTGATTCTCACTGGAACCCATTTTCTTGATTCTTGTTTGTTCTGAATCTGCCTACAGGATCTTACTCAGACTGTTAAATCCTTTTTGAGGAACCTGTCTCTGATACCACTTGAAAGAAATAATGCCTAACCACCTAGAGGGGGGGGGGGTGAATAGGTGTACTTTCTCTTTTTAATTTTAAGGCAGAAACTCTGTACAATTAAACCTGTATTTCTAATATTCTACAACAATTCACCACAGATAGCTCAGCAATCACAGAAATAAACATACACAGAGTGCACACAGATTTTTATAGTGGTTCCCCAAGGTCTGGGTACATCCACTTTCCCCCTTTGCCTATCTAGTAGTGTACTAGATTCGGCCTAACTTCTGCACTTCTCCTCAGATTCTCAGATCCTACAGCTCAGAACCCCTAACCAGGTTCCTACAACTCAGAGTATCCCCACTCCTACAACTCAGACACAAAGTCCTACCACTCAGTCTTCAACAAGACCTACACTCAGGCTAAACATCCCTACCTCAGCCTTCAACAAGGCCTACACTCAGAGAATTGATTCTCCTACACTCAGGCTCAAAAGCCCTACCTCAGCCTTTATAAATTTAGGCTTACAACTCAGATCCCTTAGGATCCTACAAAAATATAATAGAAAAGTTTTTAGATCACCACTCAGTTTTTGAGAGAATGAAGAGGGCAATCTTCTTGATCAGTTCTTGATAGCACTGATTCCTGAGATCAACTTTGTCTTTGCTTTCTTCAAGTCTTCTTGAATCTGAACTCAGTAAAGATGATCTTCTTGAAGTAGACCGGCTGACAACTTCCTTCTTAGGATGGAGAATTAATTCTGGATCCTACTTTGCAGTCTGGTTCAGCACCTACTTCTTAAGAGATTTGATTAACAAGTCTCTTTCTTGATTTCAGATACTAAAGTTCTCTCTCTCCAAGTAAATCCGAAATTTCTTCAAAATACTGATTTACAGTTTTCTCTGGATCTGTATTGATCTTCTTAATCTTCTGATTGATTGATTCTATTGATTCACAGACTTTTTCTCAATCCCTTCTGTTGAAGGAGAAAGGCCTTTATATAGTCTTCCTCCAAGGTAACCGGCTGATCCGGTTTCTAACAAACTTCTGACAGCTTTGACAGTTGCAGTTGACTGGTAGAAATGACAACTGTCAAGTCATCCAGTCACTTCTTGAAATCATTGTCACTGTCTGAAAGTGTCGAGACATATAGCCATTATGTGTCGACACAATTAGACCAAGTGTCGACACAAGTGGACTAAGTATCGACACTTGCCTTGGTGGTGTCGACACAACTCCTTGTGTTGTTGTAACAACTTCTCGACACTACTTCTTCAGAATGTGTCGACACTGATTCTGAGTGTCGACACAAGTCTTCTGTTAAATGTGTCGACACTGATTCTGTGTGTCAACACAAGTACTTCGTCTTTAAAACTTAGTTAAATTCTGCTGTGTGTCGACACAACTCCTTTGTGTTGACACATGCCTTCTTGTGTTGAACCTTGCTGAGTGTCGACACATCTCCTTTGTGTCGACACAACTTCTTCTGTTGTTGATACCTGCTGTGTGTCGACACAAGTCCTGTGTGTCGACACAGTTGATGTCTACAATGCCTTTAGTGTGTTGACACAGCTTCCTGGTGTCGACACATTGGATGTCGACTAAGCTTCTCTGGGTGTCGACACTGCCTCTAAGTGTCGACATGATATATGTTGAGTATTCTTCATAGTGTGTCGACACTGCCTGTATGTGTCGACACTTTTCTTCTGTTGTCGACTCTGCCTTTCCTGGTGTCGACATAAAAATTCCAAGTGTCGACACAGCTTCTCTAGGTGTCGACACAAGCCTTCATAAGTGTCGACACTACATCTCTAGGTGTCGACACATGGACTTAGAAACTTTTCTGCATTTCCTGCAAATACTTAACCTGCACATATAAACTCAAAGCACATCAAATACACCTTGATGTATATCATTGAGTAGGGTGAGACTTTTTCAAATCTGGTACACGTTTTCCAATGCACCCAACACATAGGAAGCCCACTCTCGCGAGTCCGCGGTGAGTTGGAGGCGTTCCTTCGGGTAAATATGTAAAGTCCCTGTTGTTTAGAGTCCGTATTCAAAAACGGACATAGACATGATGTGTGAAGCCTACCCGGACAAGTTGGTCTGGATCGGTGATGTTGCATTGCATAAATGGCCGGAGAAGACTCCATGCGAATATTTGTTTTCAGGTTTTTCTACGTGCAAGATTGCAACAGGGAGCCTTGGGGATTAACTCAAAGGTGCACCCGAAAAACTGGGCAGATGCGTGATTCTGCCAAACTTGTGGGCCTGGAGCCAATTTGAACATAACTGAGTTATGTGTTGTGTGTAAACGATTTGGGACTCAGGAGAAGTTTGACCAGTGCATATGGTTTAAATTAACATTGCGGTGTGAGCAACGGGTCAGGCAGAACCGTACCCGCTCTATGTCGTTCGGTTAAAGAGACCTAAAGTTAACGTGACACTTACCGTTGACATAGATTGAGGGTCTTAGGCAGTGGCCAGAAAGACCAAATGCTCACGAGAGATTGTCGTCCCGGGGATGGTGGTGAGTCGGCAGACTTAGACTGTGATCACCGAGAATGTGCCCTGAGAGCACGGGGCGTGTGGCCGTACGTCACAATGCCTGTGATGTGATGTATTTATTTACTGCTTGGTTGTGCTAATAAAATGCAGGGAAGGAGCATCGCCGCCCCGAGTTGGGGGCGGGATCGTTATAATTTGGTCAGCATTGCTGACTGTTACTTTTGTTTACCACTGTGCGGTGGATTGTGCTTGCAGGTACTGCTGGACCAAGCGGTCAATAACGGGCTAAAGCCCAAATTGCGAAGCCGGCCCTCGAAGGCCTAATTGGAGTGTTTTACTTGCTTTTGATCATGTATGACCGGCCTGCGTGCCGTGGTATGGAAAACATGTAAAATGAGTAAACCATTTTGTAAGGCCTTAAGGCCAGTACTTGTGTTTGTACTTCATTCCTATTTGGTGTATTAGTGGACATTCATGCTTGTGCTGGGTTCTTTTAATTGCAACTTATAAAACTGCTTCCGCTAGAATGCTCTGTGCAGGACGTTGGATTGGTTGAATGGTTTCCATTGAGTAACCACCCGGTCTGTCTGTGGTATATGGCGTCGGGCCCCGACCGGACCTACTGCTATATGCTACGCGACGGATAGGGGGTGTTACAATTTGGTATCAGACTACTGGTTTCGGTCAGGCTTAAAATGAATTCGTGGACGAATTCTTTTTAAGGGGTGGTGAACACATGTATGTGCGTCATCGTTATAACAACAAAAGAACCCATGAATGTTCCCTTAGGAATGAAAATACACGTGTTTGGGGAACCTGCGTGTTCCTATAATTGCTGTTTGCAATTTTATTTGGTTGCTTAACGGTGTTTTGTACCACTATAGGTGACCAGAAGCGTTGCTGGGCCGCCAGAATGTCCGGTTTCTGAGGAGTATAGTGCACCCAATGAGGTGTTTGAGACCCCTCCTTCGTATGAAACCGTAAGAAGGATCGTTGAAGCAGCGTTCGCTGTGGCGAGTGCACAGCATGGAAGAAATGTACAACCCTGTGCCCCTGTTGTGGCTTCAACGCCGGGTGGCGTGATGGAGCAGATGACTTTTGGTAGACCATCGGGGCAGCAACTGAATATGCATTTAGTGCAGGGAGCGCACACAGTTGATGAATATTTACAAGCATTTCTTATGGTATTCACTACCTATGCTTCGAGTTGGATAATGAGCAAGTTACAGTCGATAGATTTTATAAGGGCCTGCGCGCCGAGTTACGAGTTTTATTGCTAGGACCAAGGTTATTGGGATTCCGAGCCTTGGTGGAATCAGCTAGATCTTTGGAGGTATATTTGAGGAAGACTCTCCCGATGCCAGCGACCATGATATCGAACTATGCAAGCCCCATAGGAGCTGCATCCGGCAGAATGCTGGAGAAGGGGGCTACGACATCGACTAGCAAAGCTACTTCCACTTGTTATACTTGTGGAAAGAAAGGGCACTTTGCCCGAAGGTGTTGGAAAGGTGCTCAGAAGACTAAGAAAGTTATGTCAGGAGCAGTTGAGGACTTTAGTGCAAAGGAAACGGCATTCAAAATGCCGAACACCTCAAAATCTGGTTATCGTAGGTGGTATAAGAAGGCTAGGACTTTTGGTCTAGTCCCTCCTTTAGGTGCTTCGGGGGCATCTACAGGCCAAACCCCGGGCGCATGTTATAACTGTGGGGAGTCGGGCACTATGCCCGTAGGTGCCTAAAGCCCGGGAGAATGCACGCCGCCGTGAGGACAGGTATGGTTTAAAGTTATAGCAGCTTAGCCTTAGATACTTATCGCCCTTGTGCGTGTTAACTTAGAACTACTTGTGCTAAGCTTTGTTCTGATTTTCGTTTATCCGGTGAGAGCACCGTTTGTGTAAACGAAGCTTCTCATTCCTTTATTTAGGAACTATATTGCGCGTCGAAGTACCTCCTTCGATGGGGAGAGACATATTGGATGCGTAATGGTCCTATGGTGCTCAATGTGCGCGGGTAGAAATCTGTTGCGCTTAGGTATGGTCAGGGAGTCAAGACTTTGACTTACAAGTGTCGTTACTACTGCTAGGGGAGCTCGACGTGATATTTGGCATGGTCTGGCTCTCGGAGCAGTAAGCCTATATAGTTTGCGGTAACAAGGAAGTCAAGCTGGGAGAAAGTCGTGAGACGACTTTCACGGGCTTGAAGTGGGTCGAGCAAGACATTGATGTCTGCTCTTTAGGTGGTGAAGGCAGTTTGTGCTGGTGTAGGACTGTTCTTTACACTAGTGGAGGTTGCAAAGCCTAAGCTGGCGTTGGACAGTATTTCAGTGGTATCATAATACCCTGATGTGTTCCCGAGCGATCTTCCTGGAGTCCCGCCTCAACGGGAGATAGATTTTACGATAGAGCTCATACCAGGTGCAAAGCCCGTGTCACGCTCTCCTTATCGGCTAGCGCCTAAGGAAATGGCGGAGCTGAAGGTGCAACTTCAAGAGTTGTTGGAGCAAGGGTATGTGCGTCCAAGTTCTTTTCCTTGGAGCCCACCGGGCCTCTTTGTTAAGAAGAAGGACGGAAGCTTGAGGCTACGTATTGATTATCGGGAGTTAAACAAGCTAACGGAAAAGAACAAGTACCCAATCTCAAGGATCAATGATCTTTGTGATCAGTTGGTCGGGTCGACGGTGTACTCTAAATTGGATCTCAAGTCTGGTTACTATCAGTTGAAGATAAGGGAGAGTGATATCCCCAAGACAACATTCAGTACAAGATACATGCATTATGAGTTTACGGTCACGCCGTTTGGGCTGACGAATGCGCCGTCAGTGCTCATGGATTTGTTGAACATGTCGTTCAGGGAGTACTTGGACCATTTTGTGATCGTCTTCATCGACGAAATTTTGGTGTACTCGCAGAGTGAGGAAGATCACTTCAGGCAACTTCATTGGGTTTTGGAGACGCTAAGGAGGAATCAATTGTACGCCAAGTTCTCGAAGTGCGAGTTTTGGTTGTCCTCCGTGGCGTTCCTCGATCATATAGTGAGTGAGGAAGGTATTGCAGTGGATCCGGTGAAGATTGTTGCGATACGGGAGTGGCCTGAGCTTTCTATGATAGCGGAAGTCCGGAGCTTTCTGGGGCTTGCCGGCTATTATAGGCGCTTCGTAGAGAACTTCTCGCATATATCGTTACCTCTCACTACTTTGACGAGGAAGGAGCAGAAGTTCGTTTGGACGCCGGAGTGCGCGCGGGCTTTGGAGGAGTTGAAATGTCGGATGACCACGATGCCTGTGCTGAGTCCGCTGAGTGGGACCGAAGGTTCTGAGATTTCTAGCGATGCTTCGGGCAGTGGTTTGGGTTGTGTGCTGTTACAACATGGAAGTGTGATAGCTTATGGCTCGAGACAGCTAAAAGTGCACGAGATGAACTATCTGGTTCATGACTTGGTGTTAGTGGCCGTGATTTTTGCCTTGAAGCTGTCGAGACATTATTGGTACGATGTGAAGATTGATATCTACACCGATCACAAGAGCCTGAAGTATTTGATTGATCAAAAAGACCTGAGTATGCGACAACGTAGATGGATGGAGTTCCTGTGAGACTATATATTTAAGATCCACTACGTGCCTGGTAAGGGCAATGCGGTTGTGGACGCGTTGAGTCGCCGGGCCCCAGCTCAAGCCAATTGGCTGTCGGTTCATAACAAGCAGTTGGTTTGGAAGTTAGAATCGGTGGAGATCTTTTGCGTTGTTAAGCAGTCAAGTGCTGAAGCAGTACTGAATTGGACTGAAGTCCAATATGACCTGGCTGATTGGATTCGGAGGGCTTTGGATTTGGATGTCCATATGAAGCAGTTCATGGTAGAGGCTCTGGATGAGTCAAATTCCCAATTCGTTGTGGAGGACGGATTGCTTTGGAAAGACAGTCGTCTGTGCGCCCCAAGTGTGGGCAATTTGCGGGTGGAATTATTGTACGAGTCGCACCATACCAAGCACTCAATTCACCTGGGGAGCACAAAGATGTACCGCGATGTTAAGAAACTGTTTGGTGGCCGGGTTTGAAGAAGGATGTGGCGCTCTACGTGGCGAGGTGCCAAACTTGCGCCTTGGTGAAGGCGGAGTGCCAAAAGCCGGGAGGATTTCAGAAGTCCTTGCCTATTCCGGAGTGGAAATTCGACGACATCACTATGGACTATGTGCACGGTTTGCCAAGGTTGCAAAAGGGGAAATGACGCCATTTGGGTGGTCGTAGACCAGCTAACGAAGGTGTCGTATTTCATTCCGCATAGGAAGGATGATCCGGTGGAGAAGTTGGCAAAACTGTATGTGGATAATATAGTACGGCTTCACGATGTGCCCCGCAACATCGTGAGTGACCGAGATGGGCGGTTCACGTCCAATGATTGGAGGCTAGTGCAGCAAATGTTGGGAATAAAGTTAAAATTCAGCACAGCCTTCCACCCGCAAACAGATGGGCAGACCGAGAGGGTCAGTAGGACTATGGAAGATATGCTTCGCATGTGTGTCTTGGACTTTCGAAAGCAATGGGAAGACCGTATTTATTTGGTGGAGTTTGCGTACAACAATAGCTACCAGACGAGTATTCAAATGACGCCCTTCGAGGCCCTTTATAGTAGAAAATGTCGCACGCCGTTGTCTTGGTTAGAAACGGGTGAGTCAAAGTTGTACAAGCGCCAAGGGGTGGATGATGCTACGTCTTTGGTTCATACCATTTGGGAAAGGTTGTTAATCACTCAGGGCCGTCAGGCGAAGTACTATAATGTCAAGCACAGGAACGTGGTGTTCGCTGTGGGCGATTGGGTGTACTTAAAGATCAAGCCGTTCAAGGGTGTCTCACAAGTGCAGCGATTGAAAAAGCTAAGCCCGAGGTACCTTGGGCCGTTTGAGGTTTTGGAGCGGGTTTGTGAAGCAGCCTATCGGTTGAAGCTTTCAGTGGAGCTTAGTGGTTTACATGATGTATTCCATATATCGGTGCTACGGAAGGCGGTGCAAGAGCTTACGCAAGTGATCGCGGTCGATCAAGTGTCGGTGGATGGTAAGTTGACGACAAAGGTCAAGCCTGTGCGTATTGAGGACTCGGAGGTCAAGCGACTATGCAATAAAGAGATCAGGATGGTCAAGGTCCGATGGGACAATTGCGGTCGGGAGGAGCTCTCTTGGGAACGAGAGCAGACTATGCTTGACGAGTATCCGGAGTTGTTCCGCTCAGGTACAATTTAATTTTGGTACTTGTCTTTCCTTTATATAATTTCGCGGACGAAATTCTTTTAAGAGGGGGGAGTTGTAACGCTCCGAAACTCAAAAGAGTGACGGGAGGCGTTTTGGGCCAAATCTGGAATTTGGCAGGAGGCACACGGTCTGGGACACAGGCGTGTCCCAGGGCGTGTCAGGCTTGAGTCGACGATTTGGTCGAGAGGTCGACGATTTTGGAGTCGATGATCATCGAGCAGAGAACACGGCCTGAGACACGGGTGTGTCTCAGGGAGTGTCGACCCCGTGTCGACGATCGGCCCGGGGAGTCGACGAATTTCGCTCGACGATGTGTCGAGACAAGGCACACGGCCTAGGACACGAGCGTGTCCAAGGCCGTGTCAGGCAGTCGACGAACTTCGCTCGACGAAGTGTCGAGACTGTGAACACGGACTGAAGCCCAGGCGTGTTTGGGTGTGACACGGGTGTGGACACGGGCGTGTCCAATACCCATGTGAGTCTCGGGTTGTTTTCGGGGCTGTTTCGATGGAGGCACACGGCCGACCACACGGCCGTGTCCGTTGGAACACGGGCATGTCAGGTCGAACACGGGCGTGTTGGATGCCCGTGTGTCTTTCAAGACATATCAATTTTGACGGCGAATGAGGGACACGACCCGGGACACGGGCGTGTGCCAGGCCGTGTTCGGTCCAGATTCTGCATTTTAGATCTGGATCGTGGTCGTTCGTTTCTTTAATTTGGGATCCAACGGCTGGGGGTTGTTCCTGATGGGATATACACGGGATTGGACCCTTGAAACCCTCATTTCACTTGAGAGGTTATCTTTCTAAAGTATAGAGAGAGAGAGGAGAGCCAAGGAGGAAGAAGAAGCTAGATCCGGCCATTGGAGGAGCTTCGAAGCTCTAAATCGCGAGCCGACTTAGGATCTACGGAGGAAAAGAGAGTGCGGTGCTTTTCATCCGCTTACTTTTCCATGGCACCAAGGAAGAACGCTAGGGTAACGATTCTCTACTTGAGCATGTGCAGCTCTACTTCTTTTGCATAGGAAGCCCGCTCTCGCGAGTCCGCGGTGAGTTGGAGGCGTTCCTTCGGGTAGATATGTAAAGTCCCCATTGTTTAGAGTCCGTATTCGAAAACGGACATAGGCATGATGTGTGATGCCTACCCGGACAAGTTGGTCTGGATCGTGATGTTGCATTGCATAAATGGCCGGAGAAGACTCCGTGCGAATGTTTGTTTTTGGGTTTTTCTACGTGGTAGATAGCAACAGGGAGCCTTGGGGATTAACTCAAAGGTGTACCCGAAAAACTGGGCAGATGCGTGATTCTGCCAAACTTGTGGGCCTGGAGCCAATTTGAACATAACTGAGTTATGTGTTGTGTGTAAACGATTTGGGACTCGGGAGAAGTTTGACCCGCGCATATGGTTTAAATTAACGTTGCGGTGTGAGCAACGGGTCAGGCGGAACCGTACCCGCTCTATGTCGTTCGGTTAAAGAGACCTAAAGTTAACGTGTCACTTACCGTTGGCATAGATTGAGGGTCTTAGACAGTGACCAGAAAGACTAAATGCTCACGAGAGATTGCTGTCCCGGGGACGGTGGTGAGTCGGCAGACTTAGACTGTGATCACCGAGAATGTGCCCTGAGAGCACGGGGCGTGTGACCGTACGTGACAACGCCTGTGATGTGATATATTTATTTACTGCTTGGTTGTGCTAATAAAATGCAGGGAAAGAGCATCGCCGTCCCGAGTTGGGGGCGAGATCGTTATAATTTGGTCAGCATTGCTGACCGTTACTTTTGTTTACCACTGTGCGGTGGATTGTGCTTGCAGGTGCTGCTGTACCAAGCGGTCAATAGCGGGCTAAAGCCCAAATTGCAAAGCCGGCCCTCGAAGGCCTAATTGGAGTGTTTTACTTGCTTTTGATCATGTATGACCGGCCTGCGTGTCGTGGTACGGAAAACATGTAAAATGAGTAATTTCTAAGGCCTTAAGGCTAGTACTTGTGTTTGTACTTCATTCCTATTTGGTGTATTAGTGGACATTCATGCTTGTGCTGGGTTCTTTTAATTGCAACTTATAAAACTGCTTCCGCTAGAATGCTCTGTGTAGGACGTTGGATTGGTTGAATGGTTTTCATTGAGTAACCACCCGGTCTGTATGTGGTATATGACGTCGGGCCCTGGCCGGACCTACTGCTATATGCTATGCGACGGATAGTGGGTGTTACATCCTAGACCGCACGATCACCAGGTGATCAATAGACCAAGCTTCTGCGCCAATATCCACGATCTCAACACTAGACCACAGGCACATAAGACAATCGGTCTCATGATCTCTAAATAAGTCCGCAACATGCCAAATTCAGCGAACTCCAGATGAGTCCGCAAAAAACCTGCGGTTAGACAACCTTAACAGCCCGGTTACTCCACCAAGATGCTTGTTGAACCAGACCGCAAGAGAGAAGTCATCTTGGCTAACTGCCGAATTCAACACGCTAGTTCGTGGCGGTCTGCCCAAATCAGACCGCCCACTTCCACCATACTCCCACTTCAACAATTTTAACAGTTGGAGCTGTTGAAAATCATGAAGTAAAAGTGGGTGATGGGGCAGACCGTGCGGTCTGAGCGGTCTGAGTCTGCGGCCTGGGCGGACTGATATTATGGCCTGGGTGACCTGGCCTGGTTGGATTTGGTGGCTTGGCTGTTCTTGTGGAGCGGCCTGTGCGGCATGTCCTTGGCGGTCTGGTGGCGGTGCTTTGTTCGGACTGCGGTCTTGCAGTTAGCCGGTTCTTGGAGTAACCGGGCGGATTGGAGGTTGAATCCGCAGTGTTGTGGCGGACTTGGTTTGCTTCCGCAGAGTCCGCTTTTGCCGACTGGTTTTGGAGATCGGCTTTGGTCCTTGCCGAGCTCTCTGGTGATGCGGTGGGTGTTGCCGCATTCTCTATGGCGGACTGTCCTGAAGTTGACGGTCTGGGTCTTTTGTGTCCACCTTGCTCGCGCCAATTGCTTGATGGGCTGCTGGACTTGGTCACTTCTGTGACAAGTCCATAGTGTTCGCAGTGTCCGCAAAGTCCGCTGTTGACCGGGCGGACTGCCTGTTGGTCGTGGACTCGTGGCGGGCTGTGGCAATGGTCTCGAGCTGTGCGGACTGCTGTTTTGTCCGCGTATAGTGTGCGGACTAATGCAGCATGGGTTGTGGCTGTGCCCGCGTGCTGTGCGGAATGACGGACTGGCACCGTGCTTGCGTGCGGTGCGGACTGGCGTAGTGTCCGCATGGTGGCGGTCTGACTTTGACCTAGCTCCTGGCGGGTTGTTTGAAGTCTGGCCAAGTCCTTGCGGACTTGGCGTACGGGGATGTATTAGCCGCGAGCTGGGGTGATGACTCTATTCACTAGGGCGGTGACCACACTCCTCACCCCGCTTATAAATAGACCCCCCGACACATCTACAGTAACTGAGTGAACAGTAAGTTGGGACTTGGTTAAGTTTTGCGGCCACGGTTATCTTGTCCGCGCGGTTTGAATAGAGTTAACTGATTGCTGTATGTATTTGGCGGCTTGTCAGTTTTCTCTGCTTCAATCTTTTCCAAGTACAATAACCTGTCCGCCGGACTCGACGGTTAGGCGGTCTGTTATTCAGTTCAGCAGCAGCTTGCAGTAGTCTGCGAATAACGGTGTGTCCGCGCGGTTTGTGCGGACTCCGTAGAATCAGAGTAGCAGCAACAGCTTGGTGGTCTCGACGAACTTGGCGGACTCAGCGGTCTTTAAGTGAAGTCCGCTCGGCTTGAAGTTTTCCTTTGCTTGTTTACTTTTCATTGTACTTAGCGTAATCATGTCTTGCCATGTATACCTTGCCCTGTAAAAAGAAGATAATGAATATATGATTTGCTTGCTCCTGTGTTTGCTTTTGGTTATTTGAGCTTGCTTTCCTGTTTCCGCTTGATCAAGTGTGATCTTGATAGCTCTGATAGTATTAATTTGGCGTCAGACTATCTCGTTGATCATCTTGAGAAAATTCAACATGGTATCGGAGCGAGGTTCAGTTACTTGAGCGGTGATCAACTTGTGTTGTGCTCTGTGCTTCTGAAAGCTTAACCAAGGTTGTTGCAATGGAAGTGAGTTATGCAAGAGGTCTGGGTATTGAACTCTTAACGCCGACTAACTTCAAAAAGTGGAAGTCGTGCATGAAGAGTTATCTTCTGGGCAAAGAGGTATGAGAGGTCATCAGTGGTGACGACACGTAGGAAGTTACAGCTGCGTTTGGGACTGCTGAGCAGGTGAGGGTCTGGAGGAAAACAAATGCAAAGGCAAAGTTTATCCTCAAGAGGGCTGTTTCACCGGAGCTGTTTGATCACATCATGGGATGTGAGTTAGCTGCTGATATCTGGACAACTAGTAATGTGTTGTTCAGCAGGAAGAATGAGGCCATACTACAGTTCCTAGAGAATGAGTTGGCTAGGACAACTCAAGGAGACCTGACTATCTCTAAGTTCTTTCTGAATATGAAGAGTCTGTGTGCTGAGTTATCGGCACTTGATCCTGATGAGCCAATCTCTGAGCCTAAAATGAAAATGCACATAATTTGCGGTTTGCGGAAGGAGTGTGTGGCCTTTGTTACCTCTGTTCAAGGCTGGGCTACTCAGCCATCTCAGCTAGAACTTGAGAACCTGCTTGCTTCGCAGGAAAGCTTGGCCAGACAGATGGCTGATGTCACTGTCTCTGAGGAAGGTAGTGAAGTGCTCTTCACAGGTAAGAAGAAGAAGAGATGGGAAGGGAATAAGAAGAAGACCGCTGCTAAAAATGAGCTTTCAACCTCTTGTCAGCCAGAGAGGAGCGCTGCTCCTAAGAAGGATTGGAAGAAGAACATGAAGTGCTATAGGTGTCATCAGCGAGGTCACTTCAAGCGTGACTTCAAGGTCAAGCTTCAGCCTGGGCATGCTGCAGGTAAGGAGGAAGCTTGCTCTAGTACTGAGGAAGCTGGCTGGGGCGGAGCTTTCATGACGGGCACTTGTGTCCTTGCCTTATCAGCCATCGACTTTGAAGATGACTGGATCGTGAACTCCAGGTGCGGTCATCACCTCATCGGAGACAAATCGAAGTTCTACTCGCTGCAGACTTACTCAGGTAACAAAGCCATTATTACTGCTGATAATACTATTTATGCAATAGAGAAGGAGGGGGTTGTGTCCTTGGGTAGTGATAAGGGGCCACTCATATTAAGGAGTGTGTATCATATACCGGGCATGAAGAAGAACCTCTTCTCTGTGACCAATGCGGTAGACGCAGGTTATCACGTTCTGTTTGGGCCAACAGAAGTGAAGTTTCTTCGCAACATATTAGCGATAAAGGCTGATGTTGCTCACGTTGAGTGGAGAGTAAAGAACTTGTTTGTTTTTGCAACCAACTTGTATGTTGATCGGATGAGGGCAAACGATAGCATTGCTATCTGACATGAGAGGTTGGGGCATGTAGGGATGGATAAGCTGAAAGCAATGACAAACAGGAGCCTTGTGAAAGGCTTGCCTAAGCTATCATCCTTTGGCGATGGTCACGTTTGCGCAGGATGTCAATACGGTAAGGCTCATCGCCTTCCGTTTGATAAGTCACAAACGAGGAGCAAGAGACCATTGGAGTGTATCCATGGTGACTTGATGGGGCCAATTGCCACTGCTAGTCTTGGAGGCAGCAAATATATGTTTGTGTAGATTGATGATTACTCAAGATACACTTGGGTGTATTTCATGAAGGAGAAGTCGACAGCTTTCCAACTGTTTGTGGAGTTCAAGGAGCTGGTTGAGGGCCGACTTGGCTTGCGGATCAAGAAGTTCAGATCAGACAACAGTGGTGAGTTTGTCTCATCTGAGTTCTCTAGTTTCTGCAGGAAGCACGAAATCTAGAGAGAGCTTACTTGTGCTCAACTCCACAACAAAATGGAGTAGCGGAGCGAAAGATCCGTCATCTGACAGAAACCTGCAAGTGCTGGCTTCATGCAAAAGACATTCCCAGGTCCTTTTGGGGGGAAGGAATGGCCTACGCAACGTATGTCATCAATCGGATGCCTCTAAGTCCGATCAACACGAAGTCTCCGGTTGAAATGATGTTCAAGGAGAAGCCGAGTGTGCAACACCTTCGGGTGTTTGGATCAACTTGCTATGTGCATGTCCCAGATGCTTCAAGGATAAAGCTTGATGCAAATACAAGGAAGCTTGTCTTTGTAGGATATGATGAGCGGAAGAAGGGATGGAAATGCATGGATCCTGCGATGAAGAAGTTTGTTGTATCAAGAGACATGGTCTTTGATGAACTGCCGTTGTATGGAGGAGGCTTGGTTGAGCTATCAGAGAGCAAGGTTGATGAAGAACAGAAGGTGGCTGTTGAAGTCCTTCAAGATGAGCTTGCTGTATTACCAGCAGCTCCTGTTGCTTCAAGCTCTGGGGTAGCGGCCTCTAGTTCAGGAGGCAGGGGGATCATTGTTCAAAGTTTGACCGAAAATGGAGATGAGCCTGAAGAAGCAACATAGGTGGTGAACAAGGAGCAGACCCTTCAGAGATCAAAGAGGATTATCAAGCCACCATCTCGATACTGTGATGGGAATGCAGTAAGTTTTATCTCTTGCTTCTTTGCAGGTTATCTGGATGAGCGAGAGCCTGGAAACTTCAATGAGGCCACTGGAGTCAAGGAGTGGGAAGATGCCATGAAAGAGGAGATTGCTGCTCTCAAGAAGAATGAAACCTGAGACCTTATACCCAAGGTTGATGGCATTACTCCAGTGACTTGTAAGTGGGTATACAAGTTTAAGAAGAAGGTTGATGGGAGCATCAAAAGATACAAGACTCGCCTTGTTGCTCGAGGATTCTCGCAACAGTATGGAGAGGACTATGAGGAGACATTCAGTCCAGTTGCAAAGATGACTTCGGTTCGGGTGGTGATCGCTTTGGCTGCTTGCCAAGGATGGAGGTTGTGGTAGCTTGACGTAAAGAATATCTTTCTTTACGGAGAGATTGATAAGGACATCTTCATGGATCAGTCGCTTGGTTTTGTTTCTGAAGTTCATCCGAACTATGTATGCAAGCTCAGGAAGGCTCTCTACGGGTTGAAGCAGGCTTCAAGTGCTTGGTACGGGAAGATAACAGAATACCTCCAATTTTGCGGATACCTTGCTTCCAACTCGGATTCAAGCTTATTCATCAAGAAGAAGGGGGAGCTTCAAGTCTTGCTCCTGCTGTATGTTGATGATATGATCATCACAGGGAATTTAGAGGAGGAGGTAGCTAGTCTAAGGGCTGATATAACTATTCGCTTCGAGATGAAAGACTTGGGAGAGCTTCATCACTTTCTCGGTCTCGAAGTGGAAAGGAAGGAGAGCGGGATACTCATTTTCCAGAAAGGATATGCAGATCGTATTGTGAATCGATTCAGCATGAAGGATGGGAAGAGTTGCTCTACTCCTCTGGATCTTGGACTGAAGCTTCGACGAGATGAATGAAAGATTCTTTCTGATCCCTTGGTGTTCAGAGCTCTAGTGGGGAGCTTGATCTACCTAACAATCACAAGGCCAGACATTGATTACGTTGTTGGCTGAGTAAGTCGGTTTATGGCAGAACCAAGGAAGTCTCATCTGGTGGTGACAAAGAATATCTTGAAGTATGTCAAATCTACTTCTGATATGGGGCTCCTTTATAGGAGGGACACAGACTTCTCTTTGCTAGGATACACAAATGCTGATTATGGTGGTGACTCGAATGATTGACGATCAACTTCGGGTTATGTTTTCACTTGTGGATCAGCTAGCATCTCGTGGTGTAGCAAGAAGCAGGACTCGATGTCCGTCTCAACTACAGAAGCAGAGTACAAGGCTTCAGCGTTGGCTGCTCGAGAAGCTATTTGGCTAAGGAAGCTAGTTGAGGACATCCATGAGGAAGTGCAAGGTCCAACTCTGCTCCGAGGTGATAATGAAAGTGCTCTCAAACTGGTGAACAATCCAATTTGTCATGAAAGGACGAAGCATATAGAGATCGAGCACCACTTCATAAGAGAGAAGGTGTTGGAGTGATCTCTTATGGTCGGGCATGTTCGGAGTGAAGACAACCTTGCTGACATCTTCACGAAGCCGTTGTCGAAGGGTCCATTTCAGCGGCTACGAGGTTTGGTGGGCTTGATCACCACTTCTCACTTCAAGGGGGAGTGTTGAAAATCATGAAGTAAAAGTGGGTGATGGGGCAGACCGTGCGGTCTGAGCGGTCTAAGTCTGCGGCCTGGGCGGACTGATATTTTGACCTGGGTGACCTGGCCTGGTTGGATTTGGTGGCTTCGCTGTTCTTGTGGAGAGGCCTGTGCGGCCTGTCCTTGGCGGTCTGGTGTCAGTGCTTTGTTCGGTCTGCGGTCTTGCAGTTAGCCGGTTCTTGGAGTAACCGGGCGGATTGGAGGTTGAATCCGCGGTGTTGTGGCGTACTTGGTTTGCGTCCGCGGAGTCCGCTATTGCCGCCTGGTTTAGGAGATCGACTTTGGTCCTTGCCGAGCTCTCCGGTGATGCGGTGGGTGTTGCCGCATTCTCTATAACAGACTATCCTGAAGTTGGCGGTCTGGGTCTTTTGTGTCCGCCTTGCTCGTGCCAGTTGCTTGATGGGCTGCTGGACTTGGTCACTTCTGTGACAAGTCCATAGTGTTCGCAGTGTCCGCAGAGTCCACTCTTGACCGGGCGGACTGCCTGTTGGTCGTGGACTCGTGTCGGGTTGTGGCGATGGTCTCGAGCTGTGCGGACTGCCGCTTTGTTCGCGTATAGTGTGCGGAATGATGGTGCATGGGTTGTTGTTGTGTCCGCGTGCTGTGCTGAATGACGGACTAGCGCCGTGCTTGAATGCGGTGCGGACTGGCGTAGTGTTTGCATGGTGGCAGACTGACTTTGACCTAGCGCCTGGCAGGTTGTTTGAAGTCTAGCCAAGTCCTTGCGGGCTTGGCGGACGGGGATGTGTTAGCCGCGAGCTGGGGTGGTGACTCTATTCACTAGGGCGGTGACTACACTCCTCACCCCGCCTATAAATAGACCCCCCCGACACGTCTACCATAACTGAGTGAACAGTAAGTTGAGACTTGGTTAAGTGTTGCGGCCTCGGTTATCTTGTCCGCGCGGTTTGAATAGAGTTAACTGATTGTTGTTTGCAGGTGGAGCGACTAGCACTGTGGAACCCAAAGTTTGGTTCTGACTTCGATCAGATTCAGTGAAGTTTGCTGTCTGCATTTGGCGACTTGTCAGTTTTCTCTGCTTTAATCTTTTCCAAGTACAATAACATGTCCGCCGGACTCGGCGATTAGGCGGTCTGTTCTTCAGTTCAGCATCAGCTTGCATTAGTCTGCGAATAACGGTGTGTCCGCGCGGTTTGTGCGGACTCCGTAGAATCAGAGTAGCAGAAGCAGCTTGGCGGTCTCGGCGAACTTGGCGGACTCAGCGGTCTTAAAGTGCATTCCGCCCGACTTGAAGTTTTCCTTTGCTTGTTTTCTTTTCATTGTACTTCGCGTAATCATGTCTCGCCATGTATACCTCGCCCTGTAAAAAGAAGATAGTGAATATATGATTTGCTTGCTCCTGTGTTTGTTTTTGGTTGTTTGAGCTTGCTTTCCTGTTTCCGCTTGATCAAGGTGTGATCTTGATAGCTCTGAGAATATTAATTTGGCGTCAGACTATCTTGTTGATCATCTTGAGAAAATTCAACAGGAGCTACCACCGTTAGTGCACGTAACCCAACAAGAAAAATGGCAACCACGTCATCGTTCACAGGTTCCTTCCTCGCCATGGTTCAGTAAATACACCATTATCCATCACATTCCATCATATCCTCTTCTTCCGGAGGACCAAAAATCCTTCTTTTATTTCTTCCCCACCATGAAATTGAACCATCACACATCTCCTTTTTAATTATAGGCCACCATTGGAGATAAGGTTCATGGGAATTAAGATCGAACTGACTTCCATCCACAATAAGCTCAGCAAAGAGTTGCAGCTGATGAGCAATATTTACTCATCAGAGGATTATGAGCCAAGAAGTCAACTTTTTTACTTTTTAATAAGCTCTTTAAATTCCTTTATATTTATCTAAATGGTAAGCTTTGCATCTAATTATGCTCAGGTTGTCTTATTTATAGGGATTACAAATGCATTTTAGAATAAGAAACGGGTAAAATATTAAATGTACATCAATGAGACAACCTAAGCATAATTAGATGCAATGCTTACAATCCTGATAAATATAAATGAATTTAAAGAGCTTATTAAGAAGAAAGAAAGTTGACTTCTTGACTCATACTCCTCTGAGGAGTAATTATTACTCATCAGCTGCAACTCTTTCCTGAGCTTATGGTGGACCGAAGTCAGTTCGATATTTATTCCTATAAACCTCATCTCCAATGGTGGCCTGACATGAAAAAGGAGATGTGTGATGGCTATGAAATTGTTTAATTTTTTGGCGGGGAAGAAATAAAAGAAGGATTTTGGGTCTTCCAGAAGAAGAGGATATGATGAAATGTAACGGATAATGGCGGATTTACGGAGCAATGGCGAGAAAGGAACCTGCCGACGATGCCGCGGTTGCCACTTTCCGTGCTTGGTTACGTGCACGTTCACTAACGGCAGTGGCTCCGACTCCCTGCCACCTAGCTAAGGGCTAAGGCAAAGGCGTGGCTGCCAGCTTCGAGGACGTGAAGGAGAGAGTGAAATAAAGCGAAGGCGGATTCGAAATAAAGCTAAGTAGGGGATTTGAATTAAAGAAAGCAGCGCGCGATTTTAAAATAGACGGACTGATCCAATTGTATTGTTATTCATAACCCTTATTTGAAAATTCATACCCAAATTAAGTTATTTTTTTTTGCTTTTATTTTTCATG
The DNA here is from genome assembly GCA_039583875.1 of Platanthera guangdongensis. Classification (NCBI taxonomy): domain Eukaryota; kingdom Viridiplantae; phylum Streptophyta; class Magnoliopsida; order Asparagales; family Orchidaceae; genus Platanthera; species Platanthera guangdongensis. The sequence goes on from CM077152.1 coordinate 45,600,489, forward strand.
TCCCCTACCCACTATTTGTACCCAGAAGATCCAAATTCAAAAAAGATCCAAGCCCCACAACCCTAATCCCCCACACCCGAAGACCCTGCCCCGGCTTCTTCCCCACTCTGCTCGCTCTCTCTCGCCACAACCCTAATCTCCCGGACGCAACATTCACCGGCAATCGCACTTGTTTTTTTGGCTAATCCCACTGCTTACCAAAGATTTTTTATGGCTTTCCATTTTTCTATACTAACTCCACCTTGCCTTTTTTGCACTGCTAGGTTACGCAAAAATCTCTCTCGCGAAAACCTCCTTCCGCCCCGAGACCGTCGCTCGCTCTCCTTCTCCGACGGCCCTTATTCTCCGGAGAATCCATCAACTGTCACACTCTCTTTCTCCGACGAATCCATCGACTGTCGCTGCAGGTATCCTCGATTCATACGGTGGAAGTGGCGGTCGCCGAGGATTTGTCGATTTGTCACGCCAAACCGGCCCAAGATCATGCCGCATTTATGTTTATTATTTAGTTTTTTGGTTATGCAGATTATTTTCTTTATAGAAAAATAATAATAGTATTACTTAATCTATTAGTTAAAAATGACTGATCCAGACTATTGTTTTTGCTCCAGTGAGTTGGTATGCATGGTACATAGAATGTATGTTTGGCAGTTTGGCAGGACAACAGTTACGACCTCCATCAAGAAAAAAGTTTTGAATATATTAACATGTTCTATGCAATGTTTATTTTCATAATTTTTGTCTTTTAAATTACATGAAAAACATCAGATTTTTTCATTTATGAATGACTGTATTATTCATTTATAAAAATATGACATCAAAAATTAGTTTTCTTAAGATTATTATGTATGAGTATAAATATCAATTATGAGTACAGATATCTATTTTGGGTACAATTATTAATGAGTTACAAATGTCCATTTATGGGGTACCAATAACAATACTCTTAAACAACGATAGATACGAAAAGAAGGTCTCACTAAATTTACTTATTTTTGTTACCACCATACTTTTTTTAAAATTGCTATACATATGTGTGTGTGAGGGCGGTGACGATGATGAACGCAATAGTTGGAAATTACAGTCAAGAATGCAATTTGTTGTTCGGAGAAATTATTTTCATTATGACAAAATAACCATTTTTGGATCGGCAAGATTCATGGTAATGAAATAATTAATAAATAATTTAAGTCATATAAGCATCATAAAAATTAAAATAAAGATCATAAGTTAAATATTTACACTTAACAATTTTGTGGTGAAATTATGTTGGGATTGCACTATGGACCTCAGTATTATACCATAATACATAAAAGAAGGATCAACGTGAATTTTTTAGAATCATTTCATGTTGTGTTCATCTTATCATCAAGGTATCCAATTTATAAAGAATGATTTTTTTAATGCAATGAATCTTTTAAAAACTTGGTGCATGAATATAGATAATATTTTTCTCATTTATTTTTAATGGATCTACATAATAAATGATCATATAGACATATAGTAACATATATTATGTGCCCAAAGATATTTTTTGCATAGAATAAATTAAACTATCCAGCTTGACCTTAATAACACAATTATTGCGTGTTAATCTCAGAGTTAATGTAATTTTTCAAGGGATGGGATATACATCTCGTTCAACCCGTATTCCACTAGTCGAGCCCAGATCACATTCAAAAGAGCAGTAGGCAAGCCTAGAAAGGACATGCACTCCAAGTTCAAGCACTGCAAACGAGCTCAGGCCAGGCAAGCTCAAGCCAGGTGAGTTCAGGCCAGGCAAGTTCAGGCCAAACGAGTTCAGGTCAGATAAGTTCAATCCATCCCAGTCTTTGTGTTTGCCTAGACCAATGAGCCGTAATATTTTGGTATCCAGCTATCAGTAGGCCGTCAGGGTCTGGCTTTAGTATTCTTGAAACAGTGGAGGTTGCTATCCGCAAATCATTTTGGTTTGAGATTAGTAATTTTGTAAATGAGGAGGGAGCTATCTGCAAGCTGTAAGAGACCGTTCTAGCCTCGAGAAGTTTTGCCTATAAATTGGCCTCAAGCACCTCGGAGAAGGCAGACCCAACCTTCTAGATCTCGCTCCTTTCGAGTTTCTTCTCTGTGCCGTCTGAGGTGCTAAGCTCAGTTTTTGCTTGGGGAGGGTAAGTTGAGAAAATTTTTTTGGGTGTGTGGTGAGACCTTCACACTACAGCTCATAGGTCTATGTGTAGGCAATGTACTCTCTACTAGTAAAGGTCATCTCTAGGCTCGGATTATCTAATTGTGATGCGTCCGACTGCAAATCAAGTAATGCAAGCTGCTATTTCTTAGTACGAACTATGTTGAACCAGTATCCGGTTTTTAACATTTTTGTGCGGTGTGCATGGTCTGGTAGTTTGCTAGGAAAAACTCACCAGACGACACTATTACTTGACATGGACAACACAAAGAAGACCAAGAAAACTCACGCCCATCCAACGAGTTCATCATGCGAAGCGATTTCACGGAGTTCAGGAGATCAATAGAGGAAATGTTGCGAGCACTACTTGCACCGCGCAGCGAGGTGGCGTAACCACCGCCACTAGTCATCATCTTGCCCTATAAGGTGGTTCATAGTCAGTGACCTGCAAGGAAGTCACCCAGGAGGAAGAGGATCAAACGCTGCATGTGCAAGTCCTCTTTGAGAGTGCTCTAGTAACCCGCTTCTCAGAAAGCGAGTTCAATCAATCATGCCCTGCTCACCAGGTTGCCCCGACGTGTCCCTTTTGCGAGCTGATTCGGTCAGCCCCGGTGTCGGAAGGATTCATAGAACCGACCATGAGCTGCTACTTCGAGAAGGATGATATTGTTTAACACTCATAGTGTTTGAAGACGTTGTCTCGATCAGACAGATGACAGATACATTCAAGTACAGGTTGTTTGCAATATTCTTCAGGTGAAAAGCAAGAGACTGGTTTCATCAGTTGGGGCCAGCTCAATCTATAGCTTCAAGGACCTCTGAAGGGGTTTCTTGTCGTGCTTCGCCAGTTCAAAGAAGAGGAAGAGAGGACCTGATACTTTGTTCCTCGCCAAGCATGGCCTCCAGGAGTCGCTCGGGGTGTAATATCTTGTAATTAGTTAATCAAAATTAGCATTAAATAATGTTTATTATGGATTAATACTCATGTTTGGGAATTTGATTATCAAACGGGGCCGAATCTTTGAAAATAGAGTCCACAGATAAACAAAAAAAATGTCAAAACCTATGAATTGACATATTATTTACTAAAATATGAGATCATCAGGAAAAACACATTTTTCGGTGCAATCGACACAAATCTCCAGGAATGGAATCAACCAATGGACTTAGAACGGCGAAAATATAGGAATCAACATACTATTATTGAAATAAGAGTTCGTGAGAAATGTGCATTTTTGGTGCAACCAATATGAATTTCGAGAAAATGAGCCAGCCAATAGACTCGAAATATTGAAATCTATTAAAATTAATATTTTATTTGTCAAAATCGTGGCACATATGAAAAAAAAATAAATTTGGGCAATAACCGCTCAAAATTTTGCAAACCACAGGCTAGAATCTGGTCTAACACGTTTAAAAACCATAGGGTAGGTATGTCCATAATTTTCAGAACTCAAAAAGGACCCAAAATTACCAAAAAGATGAGAGAATGCCATTTGGCTCCATGGGGCAGTCGCCAACGCCATGTGGCATCCTAGGAGAGCGCAATGTGCTCAGGCCCCACACAGGCCACGCGTGGGCCACTCGCCTGCCCACGTGGCGGTCCGCGATTGGTTCGCAATGTGTATTGGGCACGCACTTGCGCGTGCCTAGCTCGCGACTACCTGGATGGGTGCCACATGACACCCGTACAGGCTATATGTTGCCCATCCACGAGGCTGGTAGCAATGTTTTTCTCTCTTAAAGAATTTTTCGTGTTTCAGGGAGTTACAAACTCAAATTGAGACAATTTTGGTGGTGTTCTAAAGCTCTTATAAATATATGTCAAATAAGATGCTTCCGTAATATCCCTTTTTCTTCTAGACCCCTTAACACACACATTAGGGTAGGATATGTGGTGAGTGTGGTGGGTTTGGCTAGATAGTGACCTTAGGGATCAATGAACAAAGTCAGCCATAACCCTAATTTGATCAAAATCACATACATAGATTCCATTAGCCCAAGTGGGGCATCACCATGGCCCAATGTATAGTGTATGTTTAGGATTGAGAGTGACTTAGAGGGGGGTGAATGGGTCTAATTTTAAATCTTGGATAATATTTTTCTTTTGAATCACTGAGATTTACTTTTTATGAGTGTTACTCCAGTTAATTATAGAAAACAAGAAAAGAACCGAACAAAAATAAATCATTCACAGTACAACACAACATCCAGCACAACACAATACACAATGATTTATAGTGGTTCCCTAATTTATGGGTAAATCATGTTTCCCCCTTCGCCTATCTAGCATGAACTAGATTCGGTCAAACTCCTTGTTTCTTTATCTCCAATCCTCAGATCTTACAGCTCAGAGCCCAGCTGGCTCCTACAACTCAGACAATGCAATGTCCTACCTCAGATCTTCAAGATCCTACAACTCAGATTCCTTCCCAAGAATCCTACCTCAGAGTGCACCTTCACTCCTACTCCTCAGGCAAACCCTTGCCCTACAACCTCAGAACCTTCCAGTTCCTACTACTCAGAGAAATTTCTCTTTCTCCTCCCTCAGGCACACAACCATACCTCAACCTTTATAATATAGGCTTACAACTTAGAGAAATTAATCCCCTACCCTCAGATCTACAAAGAGATCTTACAAAATTATAATAACAAAAGAATTTTGTGTTTTGAAATATCACCCAGAAAGAGAGAGATTGGTGACTTTTTTTTGATCAAATCTTGATGTGGAATCTTCTCCCTTAATCCTTGCTGTGATGAAAAGATCCAACCCTTCTTAGCTTTTTCAAAGCTTCTTGAAGGAGAAGTTAGGGTTGAACTTAGCTGGAGAGGATAGATGAAGATCCTCGATTAGCCTTCTTTCCTCCTTCAGAATTTTATGAATTTTCTCTGATAGATTTGGAGAAGAAGAATGTGAATTCATTACTACTGTTTCTGTCGAGTTGATCTTCTTTTATAGGCTTTGGCAATGGTAACTGACTGCCCTGGTTAAATTTACTGACATCTGACAGTTCTGACAGTTGTCAGAACTTCTGTCTTGAATTTTGTACTTAATTAGATGAATATTCTATAAGAAGGTGTTGATACTTCAGAGCTAATTGTGTCGACACCAATCCTGGGTGTCGACACTACTCTTACAGTGATGTCGATACCATTCGGTATGTGTTGACACTGCCCGCTTCTTGTCTCGACACAGTTTGCGTGAAATGTGTCGACACTAGTCCTGAGTGTCGACACAGTTGCTTTCAGTCTCCACACAACTCTGTAAAGTGTGTCGACATTATTCAGTATGTGTCGACACTGCCTGCTTCTTGTCTCGACACAATTTATGTGAAATGTGTCGACACTAGTCCTGAGTGTCGACACAGCTGCTCTCAGTCTTGACACAACTTTGTAAAGTGTGTCGACACAAATTCTGAGTGTCGACACAACTTGCTTCCAGTCTCGACTCTGCTCTTACAAAGGTGTCGACACTCAACTAGTGTATCGACACTTTTGTACTTGGTTTATTTTTCTTCAATCATAGAACCTGCACAAGTAAACTCAATATACATCAAATACATATATTGTGTATATCATTGAGTTGGAAGGACTTCTTCAAATCAAATACATTGTGACCAATATACCCAACAATCTCCCCATATTTGGAGAAGTCATAACCCCAATTCAATGATATACAACATGATATCAAAATATAATGATTAAGACATTAAGATTACAATGTTGTACAATATGTGAAATATCACTGATAAAAACACATATTTCATTAGACATTTATAACAATTATGCTGAACAAAAAATAAAGCAAATAATTACAATCCTAATTAATAGCACAAGAAATGTTATGCAAACCAAAATTTTCACTAATTGTTTATCAAAAGGTTTACAACTAATAATTTTGGTTATACAATGTTTATAGAAGCAGATATTACATAAGATTCAACATTAAAATTTCCTAAGGCAATTCTTGTTCACTGATGACAATGACCTTTCCAGATTGGACTTTGGCTTTCACTTCAGGTCCCTTGGCATCAACAACCTTCTTTCCTTTATCATCCTTAGTCTTTGCAATTCCTTCCTCTTTCAGTCTTTGTATTTCAAAATAATGGTAAGGCTTTGAGAAATATTTACTGGGCTCAACAGAATTTGTCGGAATCTTCCCAGCCTTGAGGTCTCTTTTGAATTTGTAGATGAATTCCTGCTGCATAAGATGCTTGGCCCATTCCTGTTCTGAATACCATTTACCTCTATCAGTTACATTTATATTGACTGCCTTCCATGCAGTGAGGATAATATTTTTAGAGGCTGGACTCCATTACTCAAAATCTGATCTAGCCTCAGCTTGTTCTCTAAACCTTTTCTTTGAAAGTTGAACTTCTTTTTCTTTAATCATAGTAGATCCAGACATCTCCACCTCTTCACATATAACATTTTGAATTGATGGTGGAGGAATGTACATGTGTTGGGTGCTGAGGCCAGGAAAAAATCCTAACCTCAGAATTCAGACCAAAGCCGCCTAAGGTTACCGACTCAGAAGCTAGATTAGACGGCTAATTCTGAACAGTGCCTTAATGTGAACTCCATCGTATATCATCTGCCTTCTTAATTTCAAGGGGTTGATTGAGTCATCTCCCACTATCTAATTCCGCACAATTCATTTCATGAGCAGCTCTTTCAATTTTCAATGCTCTAAGACAATCATGTCGTTTGCAAGAGCTCCTAATAACATTGAATACATTGGTAACATATGCATACAATTCTGCAACTTCAGAATGTCCTTCTGCCACGACAACTAATATTAATTGTAGTTAGTGGGAAAAATAATGGATATAAGAAGCTGAACTATTCTCTTTCATTATCAATTATCTTAAACCATTAAATTCACCTCTCATATTGTTGGCTCCATCTCAACCCTGTCCTCGTAGCCTTGAAATACTCAAGTTATATTTTGCAAATGTTTTATCAATAACAAGTTGGAGTGATAAAGTTGTAGTATTAGAAATATGAACAAAACCAAGCAGTCTTTCAATAATTTTTCCTATATTGTCTACATATTTCAAAATAGTAGACATTTGTTCTTTATTTGAGATATCACGAGGTTCATCCACTAAGATTGTAAAACATTCATGATCAATATCCTTAATAATTATGTCAATAGTCGCACTTGAAATTGCTGAAACAATCTGGTTTTTTTTGTATTTTTGGTGATATTAATGCGAGGGGCAATGTTCTTCTGAGGGTCCTCACAAACGCACTCGCGACTAACATATTCCCTTGGGCCTATCCTGGCTCTCTGGCTGGTTATCCTGCCTTTGAGAATAATCGTTGAAAATAATCGAAGGGTCGCTGCCCAAAAGGAGAGCTTGACAAGGTTGATCCTTCGTCGAATTCGAGAGGTTGGAGTCCACACCTGTTCCCGCTAGTTCCTCCAGTCGGAGGAGAGATGCAATCGGGGGTAGCTAGGCCGACGTGCAAGGGGGGAGCTGATCTTGGCCGTCAATGCAGGGGTCCGGTCTTACAAGGGCGCTTATATCCCAAGGCATCATCTCATCGTCCGAACTAGGCTATCTAGGGGGAACAAGTTGACGGCCAGTTTCTTGGATCGATCTTGGAGCAGAACCTTAAGTTCCCAGAAAACTTGAGATGAAAAAAGAATGAACAGAAGCAGAACAGTTGCCATTGTATATATGTGAAAGCATGTATAAGTACAAATACAACGCGAATTATAGGGATAGAACCTTTTCAGGTCATCCCCGCTCCAAGTACCTCCCAGTTGCTCTCTAACCTGATCCTGGAGATAATAGCCTCCGGTGGCTAAGGCTTCCTGGACAATGAAGGGACGTTCCCAATTTGGATGCAGCTTGCCAACTGTTGCTCCTCTTCCTGCGGCGTCCACCTTTTTCATAACCAGATCTCCTGCGAGGAAATGCTTTAGGCGGACGTTTTTGTTGAAGTGCTTCGCCATGCGACGCCTGATCTCCTCTTAGCGGATGGAGGCCAAGTCACGAAGCTCTTCTATGAAATCCAGCGAGAGTCTTTGAGCGTCTTCGTTCTCCAAGCGCCATTCTTCGCTGCCATCTCCAGCCGCTATGACTCTCGGGCTTCGAACCTCGAACTCTATTGGGTTGAGTGCCTCAGACCCGTGGGATAAATTGAAGGGAGTTTCCCACATAGCCGAGTTTGGAGTTGTTCTCAGAGCCCATAGAACCGAGGGGAGCTGCTCTGCCCAATTTCCTTTCAAGTTGGTGACTTTCTTCTTCAGGAGGTTAATGATCAACTTGTTGGCAACTTCCACTTATCCATTGCTGCGAGGATGATGCACAGAGGCGAATCAAAGATCCGTCCCCAGCTGCTTGCATAAGTCCTCTAACTCCAAGCTGGCGAACTACGACCCATTGTCGGTGACGATGGAGAGAGGAATCCCGAACCTGCATGCAATTTCTCCCCAAATGAAGTTCTTTACGATTTGGGGCGTGGTCTTGGCCAGAGCTTTTGCCTCGATCCACTTGGAGAAGTAGTCGATCATGATAAGGATGAACTTCCTATGTCCGCTGGTCTGTGGGAAGGGGCCGATCAAGTCCATTCCACAAATGGCGAAGGGCCATGGAGCAGTGATCGAGCTAAGATGCTGAGCTGGCTGTAGTTGAAGAGGCGCGAAGAGCTGGCATTGGAGACACTTTTTGGAGAAGGCTTCTGCATCCTTCCGAATGGTAGGCCAGAAATATCCATGCCTTAGAATTCTTTGTTCCAGAGTGCGAGTCCCTGAATGACTGTCGCACTCTCCTGAGTGAGTCTCCTCCAAGATACGAGGTACTTCCATTTCTGACAGGCACTGAGCCAGAGGACCTGAGATGGTCTTTCGATAGAGCTCCCCTTCTTGAAGCAAATAGTAGGCGGATTTGTAGCAGAACTTCCTTTGATCCCCCTCGCTGGCAGGAATTTGACCTGTTGTCAGGAAAGAAACAAACAGATCCCTCCAGGATGCCCTCTGCTCGATCTCCATCATCTCCCCTTCTTCGATGGACGGTCGGAACAATTCAGCCATGGTTCCCCTAGCTCGGGGACCGTACATAGCAAGGTAGTCAGCTTCTGAATTCTCCTCTCGGGCTACGTGCTCGACGAAGAAAGATTGAAACCCCCCGATCAGACCTTTCACTTTGATCAAGTACTTCTGCAGAATCAGATCATTCACCTCGAACTCGATCCTGATCTGGGAAGCGACTACCATCGAGTCGGTGGAGGCCTTGATATCTCGAATTCCCAACTCCTTGGTGAGATGCAAGCCGACCACCATGGCTTCGTACTCCGCATGATTATTTGTAACCGGGAAGAGAATCTCGAACGCTTGCTCGATCCTGGTTCCCTAAGGGCTTACGAGCACGACTCCGGCTCCCACGGAATACCTGCCTGAAGCCCAATCCACAAACATCTTCCAGGAGACTATGGTAGAAGAGCCTTCCTCCCCTTCTACTTCGTCCGAGAAGTCAGCAAGGAAATTCGCCACCACCTGCGCCTTGATTGCCACCCTTGGAGAGTAAGAAATATCGAACTCGCTAAGCTCCACCACCCACTTTGCCAACCTGCCTGAATGCTCCACTCCATCCAGGATACTCCGTAGAGGGTGATCGGAGACGACCCTGATGTAGTGAGCTTGAAAATACAGACAGAGCCTACGAGCCGAAACCACCAACACAAATAATTGCTTCTCCAAAATAGGGTATCTCGCTTCCGCCTGCCGTAGCACTCTACTAACATAATAGACAAGGAGCTGCCTCTTGACTTCCTCCCAGACTAACACCGAGCTAACTGCTTCCGCCCCGACTCCCAAATGGAGAAAGAGATCTTCATTATCCCGCGGGCCTTGGAGGAGAGGAGCCTGAGTTAGCTGTTGCTTGAGCTTTACGAAGTCCTCCTCACACTCCGCCGTCCACTCAAACTTTTGATTCCCCTGAAGAGTCTTGAAGAATGGAGAGCACTTCTCCCCCGCCTTGGACAAGAAATGGCTGAGGCCTGCCAGCCTTCTAGTCAGCCTTTGAATTTCCTTGGGATCCCTTGGTGACCCCATCTCCAGAATGGCCTTCACCTTGTCTGGATTAGGTTCCACCCCCTGGGAGTGAGGAGATGACCTAGAAACTTCCCTCTTCCTACACCGAAGACGCACTTGGCCAGGTTAAGTCGCATCTTATACTTCCTCAGAGTAGCGAAGGTCTCCACCAGATCTGTTATGTGTTCCGCGACACTTTTACTCTTGACGAGGAGATCATCCACATAAACCTCCAAGTTCCGCCCCTTCTGCTCCTTGAAGATTTGATCCATCATTCTCTGGTAAGTCGCGTCTGCATTCTTGAGCCATAAGGGCATCATCTTGTAGCTATATCAGCCATCGCTGGTTATGAAAGAGACAACCCGACAGTCGGGGGGATGCATCCGGATCTGGTGATACCCTGAAAAAGCATCAAGAAAACTCATCACAGGAAACCTGACGGTGGAATCAGCCAGCGCGTCGATTTGAGGCAAGGGGTAGCAATCCTTTGGGTAAGCTTTATTCAACATTGAAAAATCGATACAAAGGCGCCAGCCCCCTCCAGGCTTCTTCACCATTACAACATTGGAGACCCAACCTGGATACTGGATCTCCGAGACAAAACCTGACTCCAGTAGCTTCTCTACCTCCTCCCTAATTGGCTCGGCTAACATGGCGGCGCTCTTCCTCTACTTCTGACGAACATGAGCCACTGCTGGATCAAGGTTGAGGCGATGACAAGCAATATCGGCGTCGACCCCTGACATCTCGGCGGCGCTCCATGCAAAGACGTCAACGTTGTCCTATAGGCAAGCAGCCATCTCTATCCTCCCTCATAGCGGCAACGATCCTCCAACCTTCAGAAGTCCCGACTCTCCTCCTCGAGAGATCACCTCTATCTCCTCCACCTCTTCAGCAGCACACAATCCATTCTCCTTCTCCAGTATCTCCTCCAGCTTCTCCGCGTTACCCATCCAGCTGATGGTGCTGATGACATTCAGGTAGCATTCCCTGGAGGCCTTGGGTTCTCCCCTGATCCTGATCTGAACATCTATGCGGTAGTACTTCATGCACTGATGGTAAGACGACAGAACGGCCCTGAAGTAGTTGATGAGGGGCCGTCCGAAGATGACATTGTTCCCGCTCGGCGCATCGACGATGATGAAGCGGCATTGGATAGACATCTCGCTGAGTGTAACTAGTAGCTCCACTGCTCCCTCCACCTCTTTCTTCTCTCATGAGAAGCCAAAGAGCGGCCCATCAGCAGCCTGGACCAGGGACGCTTCCACCTGAAGCCCGACGAAGGTTCTCTTGAAGATGACATTCACCGAGCTACCGTTGTCCGTGAGGATTCGGTCGACGGTGAAGTATTCGATGGCAACTTGAATGACCAAGGTATCATGGAAAGGATTCTCTCTCCCTAGCATGTCCTCCTCCAAGAATGTGATCTCCTCCAATGGCGGCGGGGTCTGTGACATCGAGGCAATGTTCTTCCGATAGATCTGGTGGAGACTCCCCTTACGGGAAGCTCCAAGCCCAACCCCTCCATTGATCACGCCTACATGCCCACCTCCTGGGCCATGTATCACTTCCCGCGAGCTACCAGGTTGACTCGATCTTCATTCCTCCTCCTCATCGGAGCTTGGAATGCCACCTGCCCCACCGGTGCCTCCCGCCTCTACTGCTCTCTCTCTGCCGCTCCTGCATCCAGCCTCCTCCTTGCTTCCCAAAACTCGGGGCAAGCCAAGGTCCCGTGCCCCTCTACCCGATGAATATCGTAGTAGAGGGGAATCTCCGCCTCCTGGCGCATCACTCGCTGCTCTCTCCAGCTCCGTTTGTTGTCTTGGAGAGCGATGAACATCGTCCCCCTTCTTACTCCTCCTCGTCCTCCCTCTTGTCGGTTACCATTCCTCCTCTCCTCCTGGTAGTGCTGCCTTGTTGGTGGTTTCCACTGGGGGCGATTTTACAGATACTGAAATCGCCTTTCCCCCCTTCCTCCTTCTCGGGCCTCTGCTGGCCTCCTCTCTTCCTGTATTTGAGGCCTCTCCTGCCTCCTCTCTTCAACCCTTTTGGGTTCCTCTCTCTTTCTCCTCTCCTATCTTCTTGTCTATTCCTTCCTCTCCTCCCGCCTTTCCGGCGTCCTCCTTGTCTTCGCCGAAGGTCCTGCTCTACCACTCTCCATCACAACTTCCCCATCCAGCCTTGTCAGGAAGTCCTTATTCTTATCCTCCCCCCGAACAAAAGTGTTCGCCTTCTCTATCATATCTTCGAAAGATCTCAGGGGATTGGATCCCATCTCCAGACTGAATAGTCCTTGCTTCAACCCAAACTTCAGGGCCACCATCAGGGTAAAGCTGTCCACCTCTTCCACCTCCAAAATCTCCTCCTGGAAGCGATCGATGTAGTGACCCAAACTCTCATGCTGCCCTTGGATGATTTTGAAGAGGGTCATCGCTTCATTCTTTCTCTTCTTCAATGTTGCGAACCTCGCCATGGGCCCCGACACAGATCTGAGAAGTAGTACATGGACCCTGCCGGTAGTTGATGGAATCAATCCCTAGCGTTCCCCTTGAGGGTGATGGAGAAGAAATGACACTTGAAGGCGTCAGACATATTGCGGATGGAGACGACGTCTTTAAACCACTGGAGGTGTCTGACAGGGTCGTCTCTGCCAGAGTAGTAAGTGAGAACAGGTTCCTTGAACCCTTCTGGAACTAGGGCGGCGAGGATCTCGTCACAGAAGGGGCTCCTCCCTCCCTGGCAGTGACGAGTTTCATCCTCACTGGAGACATCATACTCGTTGTAGTGCCGAGTATCTCTGCATCTCGCCGGCGACATTGGATCCCGAAAACGAACCCCCTGGCTGACCATCAGATAAAGTCGCGACTGTATCAGTCGATCTTCCCTTGCCCAAGCGGGCTCCTTTCCAGCTCGCCTTGGCGGCGCTTCCTCTTCCAGCGGTGTCAGGTGACGGGGAGAAGTCACCGTGACCTCGGGGCTCTGAGCGAACCCGACGAGGATGGATTTCTCGATCCTCTTCGCAAACTCGCCACCTCGCGCAGCGTCTCCTCCTACCGCCGAGTTGTTGACCAACTCTCCTTGCTCGCCACCAATGGCCATGTCACTTAACTTCCAACCTTTCCTCCTTGGCTGTGATCCGCGCTCACTGCACCAAGTGTTGAGGCCAGGAAAAAAATCCTAACCTCAGAATTCGGGCCAAAGCCACCTAAGGTTACCGGCTCAGAAGCTAGATCAGACGGCTAGGGTGATTAGGACAAAGAGAAAAGTCAAATAGGACCCCAGATGTTGCGGCAGAAAGGTCCCACCACATACCCGGATGCTCGAAAGGAGCAACCCCTTCTCAACCAAAGATGACCGAACTGGGTACGAGGGAAGCTAGCTGACAAAGTCGCAAGGTCGTGACTTGCTCTCTAAGGGAGAGGAATCCAAAGACTTAGCAAGTATCTCAAAAATGAAGCTCGCGAGTATCCTGCCGAGGATTTCAAGTGCCCCACCTCATACCCCTGGGGTCCTATTTATAGGCAAATCCAAGGAGCGGGGGGGGGGGGGGGGGGTCATATTTATACCCACCCCCGGGCGACTAGGCGGCTTCTAGAGGAACTCTTGTAGGCTAGGCGAGTAGCTCTCCTAGTCGCCTACCTGGCGAGTATGCGAGGGGAGCTCGCCTATACTTGCCCCAGCCTTCCGCGATCTTGTATGTTGCCTGACTCCTATGTTGACTTGTTGACCTTGAATCTTGCTGACCTGGCTATGGTAGGGCCCATCCTCGACGAATACAGGTTGTAGGATGAAGAGAAAAGTCAAACAGGACCCCAGATGTTGCGGCAGGAAGGTCCCACCACGTACCCGGATGCTCGAAAGGAGCAGCCCCTTCTCAACCAAAGATGGCCGAACTGGGTACGAGGGAAGCTAGCTGACAAAGTCGCAAGGTCGCGACTTACTCTCTAAGGGAGAGGAATCCAAAGACTTAACTAGTATCTCGAAAATGAAGCGCGCGAGTATCCTGCTGAGTATGAGGTAGCAACATTTGTAGTAGCCTCAAATGTAGCTTGTGTTGCAGGATTGTACATGGTTTGCTCAGCAGCATGAGTTCCAATAGTATGAGGTGCTTCAAATTGAGCTAGTTGACAACCAGACTCAGCAGTATGATCTCCATCATACCATAGGGGAGGACAACTTAAAGTGTCTATGATATTATTTGATATCCAGGTAGCATGTTCAGAACTGGCCCTGATCATTACCCTCTCTCCCTTTATGACTTTTCTTTCAACATGATCACTTAAATCATTTTTGTGAAATCTTACTTGACCATCCAGATAATTTATTCCTGAGGTGAGAAAATTCTTTACTCTTAGTAAGTAATCATCTACGTCCTTGTCTGAAGCCTTGATTTCCTTAAGCAGAGAAACTGAATGACCTTCCAGTATGGTTTCTATATCTTTGGCAGTTGAATCGAGTTTGGTCTCCAAAGCAGTAGTTTGTTTCTTTATTTCTCACAAGGTGTCATCATACATACTGATTAGGTTCTCATTTAGTCTTTGTTGATTCTCAAGGACATAACCTTTCTTAATTGCCACATCATCTTCCATTTGTTTGGTTTGTTGTTGTTGTTTGGCCAGGTAGACAACAACATTGACACCTTTTTCAAAGAAATTAGTAATTTCAGTCCTTAACAGATTCACCTCAAATCGGATTGACTTGATATCCTGAGCCAGCCGAAATTGAAATTATTTATTCCTTTCATCTACATATTGCTCAAGTTTAGTTCTCTGATGGTTTAACATAATCTGCATTTGAACTAGTAGTGAGCTTGAGTCCACTGGAGGAGCTGGAGTTAATTCAGACTGAATAACCATTTTATAACTTCTACTTTTCTTTTTCAGTTCTGCTAATTTCCTTTTCTTCAAAAATGTGGCTTCTTCCTCTTCATATTAAGTAGAACTTATCATCTCAACAGACTTTTGTTGTTCAGTACCTTCAGTATTTGGGACTAGATCTGGCAACTCCACCTCAAATCTTACAACTTGTTCATTAATATTGATATTTTTCAGGTTAGCATCTTCTAGCTGAATTTCAGCATCAAGAACTTCAATCTGGGGAATTTCAGCTATCTCCCCTAGATGTTAGTTTGTTTAGATAAAAAATTTCTTCTTCAGTCTCTTTTGGACTTTGATCTTCCATCTCTCTCTCAGACATTTCCTGTTCAAGAACCTTTGATTGTTCCAGTTCCTGTACAACATCCATAATTATAGTTGTAGCTGCATCCATTGGCAATTCTGTGAGGTTCTCCTCCTCCATTTGTTCTTTTTCTGGAATGTTCTCCACTGCACCTGATCACCTGTTTCAGGTGAAGGTCTTGGAGATCTTGTTTGCTCTTCCTCAGTACCCTCATTTGAACTAAACACTTGTTCCTCAGAATCACTTGAAGACTCAACTTCCTCTACCACTGCCTTTTTGCCTTTTACCTCCTTTGTCTTTTTGGGTTCTGGAGTCTCCTTAGACAAGACTCTATCCCATCTTGACAAAATTATTATGTCCATTTTCCTTATATGATTTATCTTAGATCCAATTTTCTGATTGATACTATCTGGAATTGCCTTTACCATATACAGACTTATAATCCTGCCCATATTTAGCCTCTGAATACTTTCTGCAATCCTGTCAAAGATAACTTTATTCCAGTCTGTCTTGACTCTGAAGATAATCCTTGTCATCAGGCCAAACATTAGAGCTGAAATCCTATCTGTACTCCAGACTTGTAGAGAAGCACTTTTCCTATTATTTTAAATAGAAACTTCTCCTGGGAATTCATTCCCTTCCTGTTCAGGGTACTACCAAACCTAGTGGTTGGAGCCAGTCCATAACACTCCAAGGCTTCAACAATCTTGGTGGTTTATTTCACCTTTACTCCATTGACCTTTGACTTGATCTTTGCTGACTTTGAGTCCAGAACAGCATTTGAGAAGAACTCCAAAACTTCACGTTTCTAGATCTTTGATGGTTCTGAGAGAAGATATTCTAGACCTGCCTCAGTGATTAGGTTAATGACATTCCTAAATTTCATCTTGCGCTGAGTCAAATCCATTGCGCACGAGTTCGTAACCTTCATTGATGTTTTCATCGACCTTGGGTGCCATTGGAGTTGAGAGAAATTGAGGAAGAAGATATGTCGACTAAAGATTTCTAGGTCTCGACACTCAGGGAACTGTCTCTCAAGATTTCTGGTAAGCGTAGTCGACAACTCCTTTCACCTCCTATTTATAGTAACTATATGCTAAAAGCGAGAAGGCACACTGTATTTAGAATATTCTGAATATTCGGGAAATGTCTAGTGTCAACATGGAAAACCTACACAGTCGAGATGTGTCGACTTAAGTTGACATAAGGTTTATGTCTGTCGACACATCCCTTACGGTCTCGACACCTTTATGTCTCGACACTAATTTTGGTGTCTCGACACTTTGCATTTATGCTGTATACCTTGGGCTCGTGGGAGGCTGTTCGAGCAGCAAACCGGAGAAGCAGGCGAGATGAACTGGATAGGCGAGTGGGACCATGTGGTCCATTTGCAGGAGGCGTGATGGGGGCTCTCTATAGTAGGCGAGACGCCCTTTGGGGGCGCGAGCAGGCCCTTGAGAGCGAGATGGCTCCCATAATACGGGAGGCCTGCGAGACGAGCAGGAGGGCTTGTCTCACCGCTGGTCATTTCCCTACTCGCCATAGAAAAGGAAGGATGTTTTTACCTTCCGACCACCAAGGGGGATTTTACTCTTCTACCCCGGGTAATTTTACCCTTTTGCCCTTAGTGGTCTGCGTATAGCACTTCAAAACAGCGGAGTTTGGCTGTTGGCAGACCCAACCCAGGGTATTTTAGTAATTTCAGGTCAGTTCAGTATGGATATTTGCAGATCCAACTCAGAGGCCTATAAATAAACAGATAAGGTGCCTGGGAAATGGTTGTTGAACCTTGCCATATTCTTCCTCAGAGGCACCTATCTCAACATTGGCTAGGGAGGGGAAGAACTTCAGATTCTTCCGGGTAAGAGGTGGGACCTCCGAGCTGAGACCATCAGTCTCTTTCTGGTCCTGTGAATAATGTCAGGAGGGTGGTTCGAGAAGAGTAAGTGTGAGCTGCATCTTCAGGTCCGAACTCTAGGTGGAACCGGGTGACTAGTTTCAATATTTTTGGTGCGGTGAGCGTGGACCGCGACCCACATAGAAGTATTTTGAGTTGCCTCATGGAGGTAGGTCACGGAGAAGAAGACGGAGACGGGTCAGACAACACAGGAGGATTCGTTAGAATGGAGAAGTTCATGGCGTTAATCAAAGGTATTATGGACATGCTGTATGGGATCTCGCGACAGGGTGACTGTTCAACCCCGCAGCCTCAGGTGCCTACTCTCGCACCATAGGAAGATCTGGTCTCGGCAAGAGTGGAAGAAGATGCCCCAGGGAGGCGACCGGGAAAATAAGTGATGATGGAAGGAGGCGGGCGAGACATAGCGGGAAGGGAGTTGTTCCCAAGCCCGACGAGCGCCGTCTCGCCAGGGGACATCATCGCGCAAGTGGGGGAGGCGAGACCAGGGGCGAGAGGGTCGCCGTTTTGTGAGCTAATCCTTTCAGCTCCCGTCCCGGCAGGGTTCAGGGATCCCGAGATGAATTATTATGTGGGGAAAGATGATCCCCTTCAGCACCTGCAATGGTTCGAGGATGCTGTCTCGATCAGGCCGATGATGGACGCTTCCAAGTGCCGTCTTTTTGCCATCACTCTGAAAGATAAATTTAGGGACTGGTTTCATCAGCTCCCTACAGGCTCGATATACAGCTTCGAGGACCCAAGCAGGAGCTTTCAGCTACATTTCTCAACTTCAAAGAAGAGGAAGAAGAACCTGGAGTCGATTTTTCTGATTAAGCAGAGGGCGGATGAGTCCCTAGCTCAATTTGTAGACAGATTTCAAGAGGAGATCTTGGACATTCAGGAGGTATCAGGATTCTCCCTCCAGATGGCCTTTACCGTGGGACTACGAGAGGGCTTCTTCAAGATGAGCCTCGCTCGGAAGGCGCCACTATCCTTTGAGGGGTTGATGGAGAAGGCTGCGAAGGAAATAACAATGTAGGCGGAGAATCCAGCTTTTGCAAAAAAGCTAGCAAGACTGATGGAGGTTGAGTCAAGAGAGCCAGGAGGAGGGAGACAACAAGAAGGGAGGAGAAGAGAAAAACCAAGGGCACTAGTGTACGAGGATATAGCATGGAGGCAGTAGGGGGGCCCTGCCTAAGGGCAAGGGAGAGGATTTCCCCAGGGAAAAAAGAACCAACCAGGAGGACCCGGAAGATTTAACCAGCAGGGGTGGGGGTACGGTCATAGACCTCCCCTACCCCCGCCGCCGCAAGATATGGCCATCGGCCGAGGGAGAGGAAGAGGCCGAGAGAGAGGAAGAGTAGGAGCAGGAGCGGGAAGGAGGAGAAACCCTTAGGAGGGGAGGCAAGGGGAGGAGGTAGCATTGTCATACTGTGACTTCCACGAGGAGGAAGGTCACACAACGACTACCTGCCCAGAATTCTTTGAAATGAAAAGAGCAAGGAGAAAAGGGGAGCAGCAGAGGCCGGTACGGATAGTGGAGGTGACTGGGACCGGAGAGGAAGATCGATGTGTGGATCAAGCGGACGTAGGGGACCGAGGGGGAATTGGAGTAATCTATGGGGGTTGGGGATCGAGGCTGCCCGAAAAGCAATCCATCATACCATGTACCATCGAAGCGTAGCTTCGACATCACAATCCACTCCCCCGGATGAGAAGATCACCTTTTCGAAAAAGGACATGCTAGACCATGGAGACCCGAAGGCGGCCAGGGAATGCTACGTGATGACAGTAAACACCATCTCATGGCAGGGAGAGACCGAGGAGATGGAGAAGAGAATGGAGCAATGGTAGCAGGAGTTTGGTAGTGAAGCATAGGAGGAAGAAGAAAAAGAGTTTGGAGGAGAGGGAGAAGTGGTGATTGTAGGTGGCATTGCGGGGGAGCCGGAAATGGCGGGAGAGAATGACAGAGAGATGGGGATGGAAGAGGAGAAAGAAAAAGAGGTCGGAGGAGAATGGGAGGTGGAGATGGTAGAAGGCATTGTGGTGGAGCCGGAAACGGTGGGCAAGAAGGATGGAGAGATGGAGGTGGAAGAGGAGAGGTGGTCGAAGGAAGGTGAAGGGAGGAGGAAAGAAAAGAGAAATAGGGGGAAGCAGGAGGGTCGTCCGGAGGGGAGGCCTGGCTGGAAAAAAGAAGAATTACGCCACTGGAAGGAGGGAGCACTGGCGAGCTAGAGATGGAGAAGCTTGGGGAAGAAATGGTGGTGACTGTTATGGAGCACAAGGTAATAGGCCAAGAATCCATAGAGCAGGATGAGCTGGGAGATCAAGAGAAAGAAGAGGATCCCTACCTTCTTCTTTCTCAAGCTAAAGGTCAATGACGAGCTCAGCCCAGAAGACCAGGAGGAGATCAAGACATACATGCAGAGGAATATCGACGTCTTCGCCTGGAGCGCGGCTGACATGCCAGGGGTCGATGTAGATGTGGCCTGCGACCGTCTCAACCTCGACCCCAAAACTCGCCCAGTGCAACAGAAGAAGAGGGCCATCGCCACTAAGATGGCCGGACCCATCAGAGAGGAGGTAGAAAAGCTGCTTAAGGCAGGGTTTGTATCTGCCTGTAAGTATCCGGTGTGGGTGAGCAATGTTGTAATGGTTTAAAAGGGGGAGGGTAAGTTGAGAATATATGTAGATTTCTCTCTCTTAAATAAAGCATGCCCCAAGGATTGTTACCCTCTGTCTCGAATCGATGCGATGGTTGACTCAGCCATCGGTTTCCCACTAATGAATTTTCTAGACGTATTTTCAGGATACCACCAAATATGCATGCACCCTCCGGACGTCAAGGACGTCACCTTCGTCACGGAGGATGGATGATTCTGTTTTAACATGATGCCCTTTGGGTTAAAAAATTTGGTGACGACTTATCAAAGGATGATGGATCAGATCTTTTGAGAGCAGAAGGGGCGGAACCTCAAGATTTATGTGGATGACCTAATGATCAAAAGTCGGGACCTTAGATCTCACATCTTGGATCTTGAGGAAACCTTTAGAACCTTAAGAAAATATAAAATGAGGCTCAACCCCCTGAAATGCATTTTTGGAGCCAGTCGGGGAAAGTTCCTCGGGCATCTCCTTACCCCATCCGCAGTAGAGCCCAATCCCAATAAGGTAAAGGCGATCCTAGGGCTGGAATCTCCCAGGAATGCCAAGGAAATTCAACGTCTTACCAGAAGGCTGGCCGGACTAAGCAGGTTCCTCACCCGAGCCAGAGAAAAATGCTCACCTTTCTTCAGGACGTTGAGAGGGGGTAAGAAGTTCGAATGGACCTCGAAGTGCGAGGATGCTTTTCAGGCTCTAAAGCAGCAGCTCACTCGAGCGCCTCTACTACAGGGACCGATGGAAGGGGAGATCTTGTTCTTATATCTAGGGGTGGGGACCGGGGCCGTAAGTTCGGTTCTAGTACGAGAGGAAGGAAAAAAGTAATTCCCTATCTATTACATAAGCAGGGTCCTAAAGAAGGCGGAACTCAGGTACCCCATCCTCGAGAAGCTAGCATTTGCCCTCATCATATCGGCCAGGAAGCATAGGCCGTATTTTCAGGCCCATTCGATTCAGGTGGTGACGGATCACCCCCTCCATCGTATCTTGGAGGGGGTGGAGCACTCTGGGAGGTTGGACAAATGGTCAATAGAGCTCAGTGAATTCAACCTCACTTTTACTCCTCGGCTCGCTATCATGGCACAAGCGATGGCCGACTTCCTAGCAGACTATGTAGTGGAGAGCCAAGAGGCTAAAGCACCCCCTCGAGTGTCTTGGAAGATGCTGGTAGATGGAGCGTCAGGAAAAAATTCCTTTGGAGAAGGAATGATCTTGGTAAGTCCAGAGGGAACCAGAATTGAGCAAGCTTTGAAGATCCACTTTACAATCGCAAACAACCAAGCAGAATATGAGGCGATCATCGTGGGGCTCAGGTTGGCTTGGGAGTTGGGCATTCAAGATGTTAGGGTCTCCACAGACTCTATGGTGGTTGCAGGCTAGATCAAAGGGGAGTTCGAAGCAAGGGAGCCCACCCTCCAGCTATACCTGGGAAAGGTCAAAGACATCATCAGGCAGGTCCACAGTTTTTCGATTCAGCACGTCCCGAGGGATGAAAGTACTCAGGCTGACCAACTCGCCAAATATGGCCCTCGAGCCGGAGGAACGGTGACAGAGATTTTCAGGCCCTCCATAAAAGAGGGATAACTCATAGAGATAAACAGATAAGGGTCGTGGATGGAACCCTTCATTAGTTTCTTGACATCGGGACAGCTTCCTGAGAGCGATCTCGAGAAGAAGCGGGTCAGGTATAAATCAACGTACTACCTGTTAAAAGATGGAGCACTATACCGTAAGACATTTTCGGGCCTGCTGGCTCGATGCATATCTGAGGAGGAGGTTTCAAGGGTCCTAGAAGAGATTCACTCAGGAGAATGGAGGAGTCATTCAGGAAGTCGGACTTTAGAGGGGAGAGTGTTGAGGAAATGATATTTCTGGCCTACCCTCAGGAAAGATGCAGAAGAGTTCTCAAAAATATGTCAAAAGAGCCAGGAGTTCGCCCCCTCCAACTCCTTCCCTCCCAAAGTCTACGAACAATCATGGCTACCTGGCCCTTCGCAATATGGGGACTAGACCTGGTGGGTCCTTTTCCCCAGGCCAGTGGTCAGAGGAAGTTTTTGTTGGTCATGGTGGATTACTTTTCAAAATGGCTGGAGGTGAAGGCGTTGGCCAAGGTGACATCGCAGGTGGTCAAAAATTTCATATGGGGAGAGATCATTTGCAGGCATGAGCTACCGCTGACCATTGTGACTGACAACGGACCACAATTTGCTAGTAGGGTATTTGTTGATTTCTGCATCTGTCTGGACATAAATCTCCATTTTTCCTCGATTCATCATCAACAGAGCAATGAACAGGTGGAAGCAGCAAATAAGATCGTCGTCAATCTTTTGAAGAAGAAAGTGGAAAATCTAAGGGGGAGCTGGGTGGAACAGCTCCCTTCAGTTCTCTAGGCCTTGAGGACCACGCCAAACACTGCCATGAGAGAGACCCCATTTAAGATCTCTCATGGCTCGGAGGCCGTCATACCAATAGAGTTCGAGGTCACATCCATAAGGGTAGCCATTGCAAGGGAAGGAGACGAAGGATGGATGTCAGAGAACGAGGAAGAGCAAAAACTCTCTCTTGACCTCATGGAAGAACTCCAGGACTTGGCGCTGATCCGGTAGGAGGAAGACAAGCGCCGGATGGAGAAGTACTTTTATAATCACATAAGGATCAAGCAGTTCCAGAAGGGTGACTTGGTCCTCAAGAAGGTGGACGCAACATGTAGAGGGGCATCAGTAGGAAAGCTCAATCCCAACTGAGAAGGTCCCTTTGTAGTTAAAGAGGTCTTGAAGCCGGGAGGGTACCACCTCCAGGATGTGGACGGGGTACCACTCGATCGTGCCCGAAGTGGCAATGACTTAATGAGATTTTATCCATAACACCTTTTGTTCACCACATTTTTCGTCGTTCAATGCGTGCAATTTTAATGTGGCCTTCTGATATGATGAAACCGCATGTGTACTTTTTCATGGCATTAAGAGTGAAGTGGGTACATGGAGATCCCGAGCAGACCCGCTGATCAGGCTCTCATCTAGCTGGCGGGACTGTAGGCTCACTCGATGGTTGGAGATGGTTTGGAGTGGAGAACCCGAGCAGACCTGCTGACCAGGCTCTCATCTAGCTGACAGGACTGTAGGCTCACTCGGTGGTTGGAGATGATTTGGAGAGGATACCTCGAGCAGACCCGCTGACCAGACTCTCATCTAGCTGGCAGGACTGTAGGCTCACTTGGTGGTTGGAGGTTGTTTGGAGAGGAGACCCCAAACAGACCCGCTGACCAGACTCTTATCTAGCTGGCAGGACTGTAGGCTCACTCGGTGGTTGGAGATGGTTTGGAGTGGAGACCCCGAGGAGACCCGTTGACCAGGCTCTCATCTAGCTGGAAAGACTGTAGGCTCACTCGGTGGTTGGAGATGGTTTGGAGAGTAGACCCCGAGCAGACCCGCTGACTAGGCTCTCATCTAGCTGGCAGGACTATAGTCTCACTCGATAGTTGGAGTTTGTTTGGAGAGGAGACCCCGAGCAGACCCGCTAACCAGGCTCTCATCTAGCTGGCAGTACTGTAGGCTCACTCGGTGGTTGGAGATGGTTTGGAGTGGAGACCCAGAGTAGACCCGCTGACCAGGCTCTCATCTAGCTGGCAGGACAGTAGGCTCACTCGGTGGTTGGAGATGATTTGGAGAGTAGACCCCGAGCAGACTCGCTGACCAGGCTCTCATCTAGCTGACAGGAATGTAGGCTCACTCGATGGTTGGATATGGTTTGTAGTGGAGACCCCGAGCAGACCCACTGACCAGGCTCTCACCTAGCTGACAGGGCTGTAGGCTCACTCGGTGGTTGGAGGTTGTTTGGAGAGGAGACCCCGAGCAGACCCGCTGACCAGGCTCTCATCAAGCCGGCAGGGTTGTAGGCTCACTTGGTGGTTGGAGATGGTTTGGAGAGGAGACCCCGAGCAGACCTGCTGACTAGGTTCTCATCTAACTGACAAGAGTTTAGGCTCACTCAGTGGTTGGAGATGGTTTGGAGAGGAGACCCCGAGCAGACCCGCTGACCAGACTCTCATCTAGCTGGCAGGACTGTGGGCTAACTCGGTGGTTGGAGATGGACTGGATGGGAGACCCCGAGCAGACCCGCTGACCACGCTCTCATCTAGCTGGCAGGGCTGTAGGCTCACTCGGTGGTTGGAGGTTGTTTGGAGAGGAGACCTCAAGTAGACCCGCTGTTGGATATTGTACCCACATTAACCCAGATTTGATGAAGTCACCCTTGAACTAAGATGAATTAAGTTGTATTTGATGCTTTGTTTAAGTTATGTGTGTGCATGACTGTTTGGTACATTGGAAAAATATGTACCAGATTTGAAGAAGCCTCACCTTACTCAATGATATGCATCAAGGTGTATTTGATGTTGTTTTGAGTTTATATATGCAAGTTAAGTAAATGCAATAATGCAGGAAAAAGTTTCTAAGTCCATATGTCGACACCAGAAAAAGCTGTGTCGACACTTATGAAGGCTTGTGTCGACACTGGAGAAAAGCTGTGTCGACACTTGGAGTTAATTGTGTCGACACTTGGAAAGGCTGTGTCGACACCTGAAGAAATAAAGTCAACATACAAAGGAAGTGTCGACACAGAGAGTAGCATAGTAGACATCAACTGTGTCGACATACAAATGCAGTGTCGACACACACAGAAGCTTTGTCGACATCAACTTTGTCGACACACAGAGGCAGTGTCGACACACAGAAGACTTTGTCGACATCAACTGTGTCGACACAGAGGACTTGTGTCGACACACAATAGAGTTTCAACTAAGTTAAAAAGAAGAAGTGATTATGTCGACACACAGAATTAGTGTCGACACATTCTACAGAAGCTGTGTCGAGAAGCAGTATCAACAACAAAGGAGATGTGTCGACACCACCAAGGCTTGTGTCGACACTTAGTCCACTTGTGTCGACACTTAGTCTACTTGCGTCGACACATGAAGAAGTTCAGTCTCGACATTTTGCTAACAAAGACAGAGTTTCAAGAAATGATTGGATGACTTGACAGCTGCCATTACCAACCGGTCTACTGCAACTGTCAGAGGTGTCAGAAGTTTGTTAGAAACCGGATCAGCCAGTTACCATGGAGAAAGTCTATATAAAGGCATTCTCCTTCAACAAAAAGCGATTGATCATAGAAGTTATTTTGATACGGAATACATAAAAATAAGAAGAAGATTTTCGTAAGAAGATCCAAGAAGAAGTTGGAGCTCCATCTATTGAAGAGAAGGAAGGGGCTTATATCCAAAAGTCTCTGAAGTGCAGTTGCTGAACCAGGCTGCTAAGAAGGATTCAGATTGATATCTGAATATCAAGAAAGAAGCTGATTGAAGATCAACTTCTCAGGAGTTCAACCCTACTGAGTTCAGATTCAAGAAACTTTGAAGAAAGCTAAGAGTGGTTGTTCTCTGGCATCAGATTCTTCCAAGAACTGATCAAGAAGCCATCCATCCTCTCTCTCTACCTAGGTGGTGGTAAAATACATTGTGAAATCTATTTTTCTGTAGGATCTGTTTAAGATCTGAGCTGTAAGCCTGTTTTATAAAGGCTGAGTTGTAGGAGATTTAGATCTCTGAGTGGTAGGCCTTGTTGAAGGCTGAGGTAGGGCAGTGAGCCTGAGTTGCAAGAGATTGTTATCTCTGAGTTGTAGGCCTTGTGTAGGCTGAGGTAGGGCAGATTGCCTGAGTTGTAGGAGTGTGGACTCACTCTGAGTTGTAGGAGCCTTGTTTGGGTTCTGAGTTATAAGATCTGAGGATCTGAGGTGAAGAGCAGAAGTTAGGACGAATCTAGCACACTACTAGATAGGCGAAGGGGGAAAGTGGATGTACCCAGACCTTGGGGAACCACTATAAAAACTGTGTGCACTCTGTGATTGTATGATTCTGTGAATTCTGTGATGTGTTAGATGTAGAATTAACTGTTTTTAATTAACTGCATAGATATTCTATCTTTAAAGAAAAAGGAATTACACCTATTCACCCCCTCTAGGTGGTTAGGCACTAATTCTTTCAAGTGGTATCAGAGGGAGGTTCCTCAAAGTTAGACATAACAGTCTGAGTTAGATCTGTAAGGCAGAATTAATATCAAGAAGATGGGTTCAGGAGAAAACCATAAAGTACTTGGTTCAATGAAATTGCCCATCTGTAGGAAGGAAATATTTGGAATCTAGAAGGAAAGGGTTAGATTGTTTATGGAGACATCTGATCCTAAAATCTATATAACAGTGAAGGAAGGACCATATGTTCCTATGAAGATTTTTGTTCTTGATGCCAATCAAAGAATTCTAAAGGATTTTTCAGAGATGACTAAGGATGAAATCATCTTGGCTACAATGGATAAAAGAGCCCAGAATATTATAGTAAGTGTCATTGATGATTCAACATTCCAGAATCTAATTCATTGCAAAACCTCCAAGGAAATGTAGGACACATTGATAGTCTATATGGAGGGTTTTGAAGAGGTTAGACAAGGTAGAAAATCTATGCTTAATCAAGAATATGAGAGTTTCAGACATGCCAAGTCTGAAAGTATTACTGAATGTTATAAGAAGTTCTATATAATTGTCAATGAACTTATGTCTTATGGAAGAGTTTTCAGTACTTATGAGTTAAATGATAAATTCCTTAGGTCTTTAACTAAGGATTGAGATACAAAAATCTGTGTCATAAGGGAAGTGGACAGACTGGATGAGATTTCTCCTCCAACACTGTTTGGAAAATTGCTGTCATATGAGATGCAGTTGTTGGCCAGAAAAGAGGAAGAGAAACATACAAAGGTTGACTCTAAAAAAAAGTCAGTGGCCTTCAAGGTTGAAGCCACCAGGAAGAATAGGAGAATGTCTCCATCTTTTCCTAGGAGGGATGTAGAAATGATCTCAGAGAATTTAGATAATCCCAGTACAGATAGCAGTGACTCAGATGAAGACTTTGCAACATTCACAAGGCAGTTCCAGAGATTCTTAAAGAAGAAGCAGTGGAAATCTAGGCCTTCCACATCATAGTCCAGGGATGACTATTATCATAAGGTAAAATCATCCAGGAAGGACAGGAATAGGACAAAGCCTGTCAAGTCAACTTCATCCAAGATTATATGCTATTGTTGCAATAAAGCTGGACATGTTGTAGCTGACTGTCCAGACAAGAGGAAGGAGTTTGCTAATAGAAAGAAGACTCAGCACAAGAGCAAAAAGGAGAAATCCTTAGTTGCTGAGAAAGAGAAAAGTTTGACAGATCAATCAACTTCAGAATCTGAATCTGAGGCTGAGGCATATATTGGTTTGTTTGCTGAAGAAGAGGATGAGTTCATGCAATTTCTGGACTCCATCTATGAGTAGGAAGACCATCAGTGCAAAGGACTGATGGCAGTGTCTGAAGAAGACCAGTACCAGGATCAGCCTGACCCCAGTAAGGTAAAATGTGTATCTGTAGATTCTGATTATTTTACTGGGTCAGAATCAGATGCATCTTCATCAAGAGGTGAAGATGGGTCTGAATCTAAAGGAGATATTCATCAGCTAATAGATGAATATGGAGATTTATTGCAGGCACTTAAGAGAAGCAAAAGCCTGGCCAAACATCAGGCTAAGGAAATTGCAGCTCTTAAGTTGGCTGCATCTGATTCAGAGAAGCTGCTGGATCAAAAGATGAATGAGATTGCCAAATTGAAGAACATAACTGTTATTCAAATGGGAACAATCACATTCAAGAATGATCAGATTAAAAATCTGGAGAATAGACTTCAGAAAGAGAAGGAGATAGTGACTAGTTTTTCTAAGCCAAAATCTGTATTACCCTTAATAGATGATTTTATGTCACAAAAGGGTAAGACAAGAATAGGCTTTAAGAGAACAACTTGGGCTGCTAAGTCCAATAAGAAAGGCAAAGCCCCAACACTGAATAATAGATCTGCTGCTAATAATTCAGCTAAAGCTGTACCAAAACAAAGGTTTAATAAGTTTGAGTGTTGGTGCTGTGGCAAGATAGTCCACTTTGCCTTAGACTGTTGGCACAATACCAGTGTCAAGGAGAATAGAAGTCTGCCTATTAGAAGAGCTGCATGCAGATTTGTTAAGTTTCAGACTAACTTGAACCAAGGACCCAAAAATCATTCAGGTTCTAAGGTTAAGTAATATTTATTGCAGGTGAGTCCAAGTTGCCATGCCCCTATATGATACTTGGACAATGAATGTTCCAGGCATATGACTGGAACAAGGGGATTGCTGAA
The DNA here is from genome assembly GCA_039583875.1 of Platanthera guangdongensis. NCBI lineage: Eukaryota > Viridiplantae > Streptophyta > Magnoliopsida > Asparagales > Orchidaceae > Platanthera > Platanthera guangdongensis. The sequence continues at coordinate 45,628,691 of CM077152.1, forward strand.
GGACTACTCACCTGTGCTGAATGGGCCTAAAGTAATCTTTGGTGGTTCTGAAAAGGGAGTCATCAAAGGTTTTGGTAACATTTCTAATAACTCAATTACAATCACTCAAGTGGCCTATGCAAAGGGTTTGAAACATAATCTAATAAGCATTAGCCAGCTGAGTGATCTATGATATGACATTTCATTTGTCAAGAATAGGTGTCATATCAAGAGGTCAAGTGATCAATAGGTCATATTGACTGGATATAGAAAAAGAAATGTATATTGCCTAGACTTTGTGTGTGAGAATAAAAATTCTCCTATCTGACTTGTGGCTGATGAGAAAGTCTCTCACTGTGTCAAATGGCATAAGAGGCTAGCTCATCTTAACTAAAATACCATTGGCCAACTCTTTAGCAAAGAGTTAGTGAGGAATGATCCTCAAGTTAAGTGTTATAAGGATGGAATATGTTCAGCTTGTCAAAAAGGCAAGCAGACTAGATCCTCCTTTCATAGCCTTGAAACTAAGGATTCAGTGAGGTGCTTGTACCTCTTGCATATAGATTTATTTGGTCCTATGCCAGTTCAGAGCCTAGGTAGGAAGGTCTACACTTTTGTGGTTGTAGATGACTATTCTAGATTCTCATGGGTATTCTTTCTGAGACAGAAATCTGAAACCCCACAGGTCTTCTATAATTTTGTTAAACAAATTCAGAATGAATTAAATAGTTCAGTGGTCAAAATCAGAAGTGACCATGGAACTGAATTTCAATCTGAAAGTATGACAAGACTATGTGAAGAGTTTGGGATTCTTCAGGAATTCTCCTCACCTAGAACACCTCAGCAAAATCACATTGCTGAGAGAAAGAATTGGACATTGATTGAGGCTGGAAGAACACTATTGAGTGATACTTCTCTCCTAGAGTATTTCTGGGCTGAGGCAGTAAAAACTGCATGCCATGTGCTCAATAGGGCTTCCATCACCAAAAGACACAAAAAGACATCCTATGAGGTTGTGAAAGGCAAAAAACCAAACTTATCCTATTTTAGGATCTTTGGTTGAAGTGCTATGTGCTCTTCAAGGTTAGTTCAGGGTGCTAAAGTTAAACTAACCTTGAAGAGCTTGAGGAAAACTCTTCAACTACCAAGAACTCAATAAGAAGTAGAAGTTACCTCATCCAAGACAAGGGAAGCACTTCAATGGTGTGGATTGGATCCCACCTTGAAGATTGGATCCTCAATGAACAGAAAAGAAATGAATTAGCAAGGAAAATTCCTTTCAGAAGTGGTTGGCAAGGTCATACTCTGCAAGCCAGGGGGCATGATAGGATATCAACCTATATGTTCAGCCTGATGACCAGGATCATCTACAGACTAAATACTGATTGGTCAGCAGTAGTTTTTGAAAAGATTAAGGAAAGTCTTAAGAAGCCAAATCTAGGTAGAATTATGAGTCTATACTTGGCTAAAAAAATTCCTGAAATAATGAAACAAACTGCTGGTTCAAAGATCAACCATATAAGGAGAATGGATATCAGGATAATATCCAGATGGGATAGGGTCCTAACTAAGGATATGCCTGATGAAGAGAGGTAAGAGATTCCTGAAAAATCACCTGCACATGATATTGCAGATAATGCTCAAGTGTAGGGGGAGCCTCAACTTGAGGAAGAGCCAACCCACTTGGAAAGTGAAATGGCTATACAAACTATTCTTGAGGTAATTCAAGAGGTTAGTCAATCAATTCTTAATGATAAGGATGAGACTCTAACTGAATCTTTGATTGATGTTGACCAGCCAAATCAATTAAACAGTCAAGCACAAGATGTTATCATGGAGGATACATCTATAGCTGCAGATGCTCCAAAGATAAGAGTATCTCTAGTTCATACTCAACAAGAGTTTACCCTAGATGAGTTGTTCACTGCTATGGAGCAAGGGACTCAGGGGGAGACAGAAAGAACTGAGGGGGAGCAAACAGAATTTGAGGGGGAGAAAGCAGACATTGAGGGGGAGCAAGTTAACATTGAGAAGGAGCAAGTAAGTCCTGAGAAGGTGGAGCAAGCGACTCAGGGAGAGCTACCAAGGACTGAACAGGAACTGCCTCCTAGTCCTAAAGAAAGAGTTGATATTGCCAGTACCTCAGCTTCAGAAGATGAAGCTGCAATTCAAGCAAAAATGAGGAAGCTGATGGTTTTCAAAAGGAGGAGACAAAGCTATAAGAGGGCATTACAAACTGCTCTTCAACCTGCCCCAGTAACTGATTATAGCTCCTTATTAGTTTCTTTGCAGATGAAGTTAGATGAACAAAGGATTGTCATGGAGAAATATATGGATGAGACCCATAAAGATATACAACTCTCCTTGGCTACAGACATTAAATCAATAAGATTTGAAGTAAATCAGCATAAGAAAGAAATGACTGCTTGTTTTCACAAGGGTGGCAATGTTGTTGTCTTTCTTGCAAAACAACAAGAAGGAATAAAGAATCAAGTTGATGATATAGCTGTCAAGCAAGGCTATGTCCTAAAGAATCAAATTAGAATGAATGATAATTTGACAGAATCACATAATGTGATTGTTACAGAAATGAAGAATATTGATACTACCCAAACAGAAGCAAGGACTCAAGCCAAGACAGATTTTGACAAGCAATTACAGGAAGGACTAGCTGCTGTCCAAACAGCTATTAAGGATTCTCAAAAGACTATTTCTGCACAGCTACTAAAGTTAAGGAAATTTTATAAGGATGGTGTAAATTATCTAGATAAACAGGTAAGATTTCAAAAAGATGACCTCAGGGATCATGTTGCTAGAGAAGTCATAAAGGGGGAGAGAGTGTTAGTCAAAGCTGGCTCAGATCATGCTAAATGGATATCTAATAGCATCAGAACCACACTTGGATATCCACCCTCTGTGATGATGATAATGTAGCTGAGTCAGGTATACACCCTGCTTATTTTGGAGGCGATCAAGCTGAAGTTGCTCAAGTCATTTATCCTCCAACAGATTTTGAAATGATTTACCAAGAAGTATAATCTATGTACATCCCTCCAGAGGGTAATAAAAATATTATCCTTGAGAAAGTAGACATTCCAGTGTCAGAGGAAGTTTTGAACAAAGAGCAAGAAGCTCTATTGTCAAAGATGAGATTCAGAGAACAGGCTGAGTTGAAGCCTGATTTGGAGCAGTGGAGTCCAACATCCAGGAACATTATACTGACTGCCTGGAAAGCTGTAAAGGACCAGATCCATGACAGGGGCAAATGGTACACAGAACATGAATGACAAAAGCATGAAGCTAGACAAGAAGCTATTCTTCAATATAGAAGGAAGGCTAAAGCTGGGAAGCTACCTCCTAATGCTCAGGAGCCTAGCAAATATTTCCCTAAGCCCTTTAATTATTTTGAAAGACAGAGAATAAGGGCTGAAGAACAAAAGAAGAAGGATCTGAATGACAAGAAGCCAGCTGAAGATACAGATGCTCTTGTACAAGCCAAGATCCAATCAGGCAAAGGCATAGTCATCAAGGAGCCTGGGCAGCCTTAGATTAGATTTACTAGATTTTACAACTTTGTAATCTTTAGTATTAAAAGCTATGTAAACTTTTGATAAGAAACTTTTGTAAGCTTTAAACAAAACTATGATTAATGCTTATTGTGTTAGCATTATTATTCTGTGATGATTGTTTATATAGGTTTTGTTTAAGAAATTACCCTGTCATATATGTTGTTATGCATCATAATATGTATTTGTTATGAATGGTGTATATCATTGACTAAGGGTTATGACCTCTCCAAATAGGGGGAGATTGTTGGGTACATTGGAAAATGTGTACCAGATTTGAAGAAGCCTCACCTTACTCAATGATATGCATCAAGGTGTATTTGATGTTGTTTTGAGTTTATATGTGCAGGTTAAGTAAATGCAATAATGCAGGAAAAAGTTTCTAAGTCCATATGTCGACACCAAAAAAAGCTGTGTCGACATTTATGAAGGCTTGTGTCGTCACTGGAGAAAAGCTGTGTCGACACTTGGAGTTAATTGTGTCGACACTTGTAAAGGCTGTGTCAACACCTGAAGAAACTAAGTCAACGTACAGAGGTAGTGTCGATACATAGAGTAGCATAGTCGACATCAACTGTGTCGACATACAAAGGCAGTGTCGACACACACAAAAGCGTTGTCGACATCAACTATGTCGACACACAGAGGCAGTGTCGACACACAGAAGACTTTGTCGACATCACTGTTTCGACACAGAGGACTTGTGTCGACACACAGCAGAGTTTCAACTAAGTTAAAGAGAAGAAGTGATTGTGTCGACACACAAAATTAGTGTCGACACATTCTACAGAAGCTGTGTCGAGAAGCAGTATCAACAATAAAGGAGATGTGTCGACACCACCAAGGCTTGTGTCGACACTTAGTCCACTTGTTTCGACACTTAGTCAACTTGTGTCGACACATGAAGAAGTTCAGTCTCGACATTTTGCTAACAGAGACAGAGTTTCAAGAAGTGACTGGATGACTTGACAGCTGCCATTACCAACTGGTCTATTGCAACTGTCAGAGCTATCAGAAGTTTGTTAGAAACCGGATCAGCCGGTTACCATGGAGAAAGTCTATATAAAGACATTCTCCTTCAACAAAAAGCGATGGATCATAAAAGTTATTCTGATACAGAGTACATAAAAATAAGAAGAAGATTTTCGTAAGAAGATCCAAGAAGAAGTTGGAGCTCCATCTATTGAAGAGAAGGAAGGGGCTTATATCAAAAAGTCTCTGAAGTGCAGTTACTGAACTAGGCTTCCAAGAAGAATTCAGATTGAGATCTGATTATCAAGAAATAAGCTGATTGAAGATCAACTTCTCAGGAGTTCAACCCTACTGAGTTCAGATTCAAGAAGCTTTGAAGAAAGCTAAGAGTGGTTGTTCTCTGCCATCAGATTCTTCCAAGAACTGATCAATAAGCCATCCATTATCTCTCTCTCTACCTGGGTGGTGGTAAAATACATTGTGAAATCTTTTTTTCTATAGGATCTGTTTAAGATCTGAGCTATAAGCCTGTTTTGTAAAGGCTGAGTTGTAGGAGATTTAGATCTCTGAGTGGTAGGCCTTGTTGAAGGCTGAGGTAGGGCTGTGAGCCTGAGTTGTAGGAGATTGTTATTTCTGAGTTGTAGGCCTTGTGTAGGCTAAGGTAGGGCAGATTGCCTGAGCTGTAGGAGTGTGGACTCACTCAGAGTTGTAGTAGCCTTGTTTGGGTTCTGAGTTGTAAGATCTGAGGATCTGAGGTGAAGAGCAGAAGTTAGGCCGAATCTAGCACACTGCTAGATAGGCGAAGGAGGAAAGTGGATGTACCCAGACCTTGGGGAACCACTATAAAAACTATATGTACTCTGTGATTGTATGATTCTGTGAATTCTGTGTTGTGTTAGCTGTAGAATTAACTGTTTTTAATTAAGTAATTGCATAGATATTCTGCCTTTGAAGAAAAAGGAATTACACCTATTCACCCCCTCTAGGTGGTTAGGCACTAATTCTTTCAAGGACTATATTGCAAAGTGTAGACCAATGTCAGTCTACAATGAGTCACCAAACACAGGACCATACAATGTAATCGCTCATTGTGTGATCCATGGTGTTGACTTATGTGTAGCCTCTCTATTGGGATACACTTCATTTTCAAGCACTAGAACTAATTGGAGAAAGACTTGTTGTTGAATTCACCAAAGAAGAGAAAATTCTGTTGAAGGAATTTTTGCTAAGTACTTTACTCGAGTAGATACCTACATACTCGAGTGAAATACTTAGTCAATACTCGATTAAGATTATAAGTACTCGAGTAAAGGAATCAACTCTCGAGTAGCCAAATTATAGCTCTCAAGTAGCTAAGTCAACTACTCGAGTAGATCCTTTCTCATTCTCGAGTTAACAGAATTTCTTCTCCAGAAATTTTTCTAAGTAAAATACTCGAGTAGTCATATAAGTACTCGAGTAGTTTAGTATTTTGTCTCGAGTTACAGAAGACTGGAGTTCGTGTTATTTTTCCTCACTCGAGTAGTCAAATTCATGTACTCGAGTAGTCCATCTACTACTCGAGTAGTCCAGAGTAAATACTCGAGTAATAAGATTTTCTTCCCTCAAGTTTTTTCTAAGTCCATTACTCGAGTAGCTATATCCACATACTCGAGTAGATTATATCCTCTCGAGTAGTTCAGTTTCACTACTCGAGTAACCCAGATTTCTCTTCCAAAAAACATTCTAAGTCCTTGACTCGAGTAGTTTCTCTACCTCTCGAGTAGCCTATTCCTATTATCTCGAGTTGTATTTTTTTGTACTCGAGTAGTTCAACTCAACATCTCCAGTAACGACTTTAGCACTTGAGTAAGACTTTGTGTACTTAAGTAGCTGCTATTTATTTCTAGATTTTGTCTAAGTCATCTACTCGAGTTATCCTCTTCTATTCACTCGAGTAATCTTATATAGTACTCGAGCAGTTAAACTTTCACTCGAGTAATTCAGTCTATCTTTTCTGAAAAATCGTTAAGTCCAAATTTGACAGAAATTTCAAATATCCTTGACATGATTGGTCCACGTGTACGTCATTAAGATTAATTATGACCGTTAGGGAGGATCGTATATAAAGTCTTGTCAAACCGACAAACCCTAAGAATGCGTGCTGTCAAGATTATTCTAAGTATTCTTCTGAATCTCATTCTCTCTCTCTAAAAATCGGAAGCCACCGTCACCGACCTTCATCGTGCTCATCCGGCTAGGGTTTTCAATTCCAGAAGATTCAGATCAAGAAGATTCACAGATCGAGATTGTCGTTCAATTCTTCATCATCTATCTGATCGTGTGAAGCCAAAAAATTTCAGATCTAGCCTTTGCCGAGATTCTTGTTCAACTTCTCTGATAAAGCCACAAAGATTAAAGAAGAAAATCCAGGCTGACTATTTGAAGATTTGAGAAAGTTTTACTGTTTGTATTTCTAGATACTTTCAATTTCTTTCTTGTAGGAGAATTCTCTCCAAGTGTAGGAGCTTTTGTCTCAGAGTTGTAGGAAGTTTTATCTTCCGAGTGTAGATCCGTTTTGTGGATCGAGATTATAGGAACTTTGTTCTGAGGCATAGGATTTGTTTTCAATCTGAGATAGTGGAGTAGCCGAGTTTAGTGTATTGCTAGATCGGTGAGGGAAAGTGGATGTACCCAAGGTTGGGGAACCACTATAAATCTTTTGTCGTCTGTGATTGCTTGATAGATAATCATGTGCATAGATTGTAAATTTTTATTCCGTAAAAAGACGCACAACTCACCTATTCACCCCCCTCTAGGTGATTTAGGTAGACAACTGAACACTTTCAATTAGTAGCAGAGCCAGATTGATCAATAATAGGTTAACACCTTGATCAGATCTGATTAGTTATCTTTTGAGATCTACCAAGCATGGACAAGGCTAAAGATTTTGCCAAGCTTCCATTGTGCACCAAGAATAACTTTCCCATGTGGAAAGAAAGAATCAGATTTTTCATGGAAGCTGTGGATCCAAGGATCTTCATGATCGTTGAAGAAGGTCCTTACATTCCCATGACCGTCTCCACAATAGATCCAATTAAGAAAGTTCCAAAGAAATTAATGGAGCTAGAAAAAGACGAGATCGCACTTATATCTTTAGATAAGAAGGCCAAGAACATAATAGCAAGTGCAGTCGATGACTCCATGCTGCAAAACTTGATCCACTGCCAGTTTGCAAAGGAGATGTGGCAGTCCCTAGTCACTTTGATGGAAGATACAGAAGAAGTTAGGGATGATAGAAGATCCCTTCTGAATCAGAAGTATGAAGCCTTCCGACAAGGATACAAGGACACCATTGCTAACACCTTTGAGAATTTCTTCAAGATAGTCAATGGCCTAAGGGTCTATAGCCGAGTCTTCACAAACACAGAATTAAATGATAAGTTCTTGAGATCACTAATCAAGTAATGGGATAACAAAGTCTGTGCCATCAGGGAATTTGGAAATCTAGCTGAGACAGGCCGGCAGAATCTCTTAGGGAAGCTTATGTCATATGAGCTTCAACTCAACACCAGAAAGGCTGAAGAAGAGAAGAGCAGGTCTGCATCCAAAGAGAAGTCTGTTGCTCTAAAGGCAGACACCTCAAGGAAGTCAAAGGCTGCCTCTCCTGCCCCAGCACAAGAAGTGAGTGAAGAAGAAACTTAGGAGCCAAGTACCTCAAGCTCTGAGCTATCTAAAGGAGAGTTCTCACTACTCTCATGTCAGTTCAAGAAATTCTTGAACAAAAAGAAGCAATGGAAAGGCAAGGATGCCTACTATAGAAGATCACGACATGATGGTGATCGTCAAAGAAAAGGCTCAAGCAGCCATGACAGGTATACTCCTAAACAGAACAAACATATTTCTACTGATATCGTTTGTTACTGTTGTAATAAGCCAGGTCATGTCATTGCTGACTGCCCCCATAAGAAGAAGGAGGGTGCAAGAAGAGAGGAAAAGAAGTCTTCATACAATAAGAAGAGGACAGAGAATAGCCTGATAGCCAAGAAGGGTAAAACTCTTAGTGACTCCGACTCATCTGAGTCGAGTGAAGAAGAAGAAGCCTACTTTGGGCTTATGGCTCAGACAGATGATGAACAAGCGCCCCAGTTCACTGGGAAGGTAAACTCTCACACTCCTCTTTCAGAATCTGAAGCTTCTGAGCATGATAATGAGGACAGCTCTTCTGACGATGAGTCTGAACTCATGGCCCAGTACAAGGAGTTGATCATGGCTTATGACAAATATGGTCGAGTCGTGAAAACTCAGGCTAAAGAGATAAAGTATCTAAAAGCTGAAGAGAGCATCTTAAGAGAGAAAGTTGTTAAGACTGACTCACTCAAAGAGAACTTCAATAATGCTATTGAAGAATACAACAAGGCTCTTGAGCATCTTGACTTAAAAGAGAAAATCATCAAAGAGTTGGAAGAATAACTCGCTGCTGAAAAGAAACTTGTTGAAAGTTTCTCGAAGCCTAAGACTGTTCTTCCATTTGTTGTTGAATTCTCAGCTAAGGCCAAGGGTGCTGGACTAGACCATGTATAAGCTCCTAGTAAATCTTCTAGGAGGAACAAGGCTCAAAGAAAGAATAAGGCCGCCAAGAAGGCCTTGGCCATAGAGAAGGGGAGAGCCACTCAAGATCAGACTTCGTTCAAGAAAGTCATATTTCCAACTAATGAGTTTGATCTTGACTCATCCTACGGTCACTTGACCAGGCCTACCTATGTAGAGCCAAAGTCCTGTTACCAAGGATGGACTCGCCCCAGAAACTTTGGTGAGAGTGTCTTTAAGGCACCTTATGAAGAAGTCATTCTTTAGAGCTATAGCCCTTGCAATCATGGTCATAACTTCAAGAAATCACCAAAGGTAAAACCGATTGTGAAAAAGCCAATGAAGGAGAAGAAATCATGTGATTGCCATCATCATGAAGCTTCTTCCTCCAAGAATGCTGCTCCTGCTAGACCACAACTTCAAAAGATCAAGCAGGAAAACATAAGGTAAAGATACAATAGGTTTGACTATTGGTGCTGTGGCAGAATTGGTCACTTTACCATTGACTACTGGTTTAATTCAAGAAATTTTGCAACTCCTCAAGTTGGCAGTATGAGAAAGACCATTCATAATGTTAATACTCGTAGGGGGAGTATTCTAACACGAGACCAAGGACCCCACCGTGTTTGGGTTCCTAAGGCAAACTGATTCATAATTGCAGGTATGTCCAAAGGCCACCAAAATGCCTATCTGGTATTTGCACAGTGGATGCTCTCGGCATATGACCGGGACAAGAAGCCTTCTTCAGAACTATTCTCCAGTCGTGAATGGATCAAAGGTCATCTTTGGAGGTTCAGACCGAGGAATCACTAAAGGCTATGGTATGATCGCTAATGGTAGTGTATCCTTCTCAGATGTAGCTTATGTTGAAGGATTGAAACACAATCTTATAAGCATAAGCCAACTCTGCGATAAAGGATACATAGTTGAGTTTCATGCTGATAAGTGCTTGATAAAATTTGTTGACAATATTAAAACGATTCTATACGAAACTCGAAGCAGGAACATATTTGTTTAAATTTCATTTGTATAGACTCTTCTACACCAATGTGTTTTTAGCAAAAAATAGTACGTCTCTTGGTGTCCAATGGCACAAGAGACTGTCACATATTAATTCTAAAACTATTAATAAATTATTTTCACTAAATCTAGTACGTGATGCCCCAAATATCAAGTACTTCAAAGATAGACCTTGTCACGCATGTGTAAAAGGCAAGCAAACAAGGGTTTCCTTTAAAAACGTTATTATCAAAGATTCCAATAGATTTTTACATCTACTTCATATGGACTCATTCGATCCACTGCAAGTTAGAAGCTTGGGAGGTAAGGATTATACGTTGCTAATTGTTGATGATTACTCGTGCGTTGTGTGGGTGTTATTTATGAAACACAAGTCAGATACCTTCGACACCCTTACTAATATTGTCAGGCAAGTCCAGAATGAATACAACTGTTCCGTAGTCAAAATCAGAAGTGACAATGGAACAGTGTTCAAGTCTGGGGCCATGATAGAATTCTGTGAAAGCTTGGGTATCTTTCATGAGTTTTCCTCTCCTCGTACTCCAGAACAGAATGGAGTGGATGAGAGAAGGAATAGAACACTCATAGAGGCCTGCATGACCATGTTGAGTGATACCTCACTTCTAGAATACTTCTGGGCTGAAGCCGTCAACACTGTATGTTACGTGCAAAATCGAGCACACATTAACAAAAACCACGATAAGACACCTTATGAACTTCTGAAGGGCAGAAAACCAACTGTCTCATATTTTAGAATTTTTGGTTGTAAGTGCTTCGTGCTTAACAATGGCAAGTATCATACTACTATGTTTAGCAAAAAGAGTTTTGAAGTTATTTTTGTAGGATATAGTAGCCATAGTAAGGCATACATAATATTTAATAAAAAAACTCTGTTTGTAGAAGAATCAATACATGCTGTATTTGATGAGGTGAGCTTGCTTCAAGACAACTCTTCTAGTATGCTCATTGAAGATGCAGGTACAAAGTTGAAAGAACTTAGCTTGGATGAATCGTCCAAAGAAAAAGGTCAAAAGTTCATCAAGATCACAACTCCAACCCCTATTGGAGAGGATGATGATCAAGACGAAGAAAGTGTCCAAGTTGATGAAGTCACTCCGGTGATTGAAGACAATCCAGATGCAAGGACCCTAGAGCTCAGACATCTAAAGGATCACCCCATGGACCAGATCATAGGAGATCCCCGTGATGGTGTCAGAACTCGTAGAGGTACAACTAACGAGAATTTATACTTTAGTTTTCTCTCACAGGTTGAACCAAAGAAGTTTGAGGAAGCGAACTCAGACGCATCTTGGATAATGGCAATGGAAGAAGAACTAAATCAGTTCAAGTGCTGTCAAGTATGGAAACTTGTTCCAAGACCCAAAGGTAAAAATGTCATCGGGACAAAATGGGTCTGCAAGAAAAAGATGGACAAGGATGGAACGATCATAAAGAACAAGGCCAGACTCGTTGCTAAAGGATATCGTCAAGAAGATGGAATCGAATTCGACCAGACGTACGCTCCAGTGTCAAGGCTGGAGGCAATCAGGTTATTCCTAGCATATACTGCTCTTAAGGGCTTCACTATCTATTAAATGGACGTGAAGTCTGCCTTTCTTAATGGTGACATAAAGGAAGAGGTATATGTGGAACAACCTCCAAGTTTCATTGATTCTAACTTTTCTGATTATGTTTACTTATTACATAAAGCTTTATATGGTCTAAAACAAGCTCCTTGAGCTTGGTATGAGACGCTATCTAGCCTTCTACTTGAGAACAAGTTCACAAGGGAAAAGATAGATAAAACATTATTTCATAGGGAAATAAAAGGCAAGATTTTGCTAGTGCAAATCTATGTCGATGATATTATTTTTGGCTCTACTGATGACAATCTCTGCAAGAAGTTTTCTAAACTTATGCAAGGGAAGTTTGAAATGAGCAGTATAGGTGAACTGAAGTATTTCTTAGGGCTTTAGGTGAAACAATCTGAATATGAAATTTTCATCTCGCAGACTATGTTCACAAAGAGCTAATTAAGAAATTCGGAATGGAGAACACAACCTCTATGAGGACTCTAATGGGTTCAACTGTGTCTCTGGACAAGGATGAGAAAGGGAAAGTTTTTGATGAAATCAAGTACAGAAGCATAATTGGATCCTTGCTCTACCTTACTGCCAGTAGACCTGAAATAATGTTTTCAACATGTGTATGTGCTAGATTTCAGGTGAACTCTAAGGAATCTCACTACGTACTGCAAAGAGGATTTTGAGATACCTTAAAGGTACACCAAATCTTGGCTCATGGTACCCAAGAAGTAATGATAGCGAGCTAGTTGGTTTTTCAGATGCAGATTTTGCAGGTAGCAAAGACGACAGGAAAAGCACTTCCGGGACTTCCCAATTTCTTGGAAGAAGACTTATTTCCTAGAGTAGCAAGAAGTAGGACTATGTTACAATTTCAACAGCTGAGTTAGAGTATATCTCTACAAGCAGTTGTTGTGCACAATTGCTATGGATAAAGAATCAATTTGAAGATTACAATATGAAGTTCCAGAACATTCCATTATTTTGCGACTCTTCCAGCGCAAGTGCAATAACCAACAATCCAATCTCGCACAGCCGGACAAAGCACATAGAGTTTAAGTATCACTTCATCTGGGAGCATGTGGAGCATGGGGATAGAAATCTCCAGTATGTCTCTACAGACAGGCAGATTGCAGAAATTTTTATGAAGTAGCTGGACGAGACCAAGTTCTCATTCTTCAAAATAGAACTTGGAATACTCAACAAAGAAGATCAGAGAAGGCAGACTCACAAGAAGGCTCAGAGATCAAGAATCAGTCAAAAGTTGGAATTCTATAAATTTCTAACTTTTTGACTCGAGTAAGAAGTAAACTACACGAGTAATAAAATGACCTACTCGAGTAGTAGAATGACCTACTCGAGTAATAAAGCTTCACTCGAGTACTTCAGCATAACTACTCGAGTACTTCCAGATATCTACTCGAGTACTTCTAGATATCACGTGAGTACTTCCAGCTGTCTCTACTCGAGTACCTCCATATCTTCACTCGAGTATTGCCAGGTCTCTCAAGTATCTGACAGATAAGCTTTCTCCCTTGATTCAAATTTCTTTATTCGCAACCCGAGGTTTATGCTACCCTCTCCCAGGTATGTTTGCATTATTTATTTCTTACTTAAGACATAAATTAGGGTTATATATAAATCTCAAAGTCCAAAAGTCATTTTCTACACGAATCAATCTCTCTCTTGAGTAAGCCGAAATGCTTCATCTTCCCCGTAAGTCGCAGAGCCCGGGCATTCCTCCTCCCTGTCGCCGAATGTTTCTCAAATTTCTGGATCATGGCCTCTTCCTACAAGATTGACATCGGTTCCGAACTGGTTGTCACCGGTATCACCGAAATTTCAGATGATTTCAGAAACCTTCTGATACTTCTCGACACCGCCGACCTCTCCTTCGTTCTACAAGAGCCATGTAAAATTTTGTTCCCAGAAGTTGCAGAGTTATTCAAGAATGTCAAATTCAAGAGACATGGTATAGTCCTTAAGTCCAGAGTCAGAGGAATCCAAATCAAATTCACCAAGACCTCTGTTTCAACACTACTTCGCCTGCCGATTGTTGATGAAGAAGATCATCTCGGTCTTGATGAATCTGACATGACCTGTATGTTCTGTGGACTTTCTCCAGAGGTACAATACATCAAAAGATCTAACCTGAATCCTGAAGGGAAGCTGTTAGTGGATATCATAGGCAAAATTCTTCTCTGCAAGACAAATTCCATAAGGGATATCTCTCGTCACTTCTTTGATATCATGCAAGCAATAGTGTGCAAAAAAAATTTCAGTTTGGGATGATGATTCTGGATAAGATAAAGGATAACATTAAGGCTCCTAGCTATGCCAGGATTATTTCTCTCCTCCTCCATGATATTAATCCTGAGGTGTTCAACTTCTCCAAAGGGACTGTTCTTCACCACATGAAGAAAGTCTCTATCTCTTCCATTCAAAGATGGGAGTTGGAATTGCAGAACCCAGTTCAAGCTGCCAAAGCTCAAGAGCTTCCAGCTACAGAGAACATGACCCCATCTCCCTCTGCACTTCAGGTTGCCAGTTCCTCTGGTGCAACTATTGAGGGGGAGCCTGCTCCTTCAATTCTAGTAAGGATGCCTACTCCTCCAACTGTTACATCTCCTCCACCTCAGACTCCTGAAGGAATTCCATCTGAAGCCCAACTTCAAGAAACCCTTCTGTCAACTGAAGCAGCAATCAATGAGATGATTGAAGAACTGACTGCTGATGAACCCCTTTCCCCTTTTCCAAAAGAATCAACTACTAAAGTTCCAAAGCCATCCACCCAGTACCCTCTCCGTCACATGCTCCATCTCCCATCCAGTCTCCTGTTGCACACTGAAAGACTTGATTTCTAGACACCTAGAGGGGGGTGCGGGTGGGGTGGGGTGGGGTGAATAGGTTCTAATTTTTCCTTCAAAATTTTAGGCATATATCAAATTTTAACTCAGCACAGAAACAATGCAAGGCACAAAAAAATGAACACAGCAAAACATACACTAGATTTATAGTGGTTCCACAAGGTGTCGGTACATCCACTTTTCCCCTTCGCCTATCTAGCAGTGTACTAGATTCAGCCTAACTTCCTTCTTTCTTCTCATATCCGCAGATCTTATAGCTCAGAACCAAGAATGGTTCCTACAACTCAGACTTATACAAGTCTTACCTCAGATTCTTCCCAAGAACCCTACCTCAGGCCTCCTCCCTACCTCAGCCTATGTCACTAGGCTTACAACTCAGAGTGAAACCCCACTCCTACAACTCAGGCAAAAGCCCTACCTCAGCCTTTATAATTACATGCTTACAACTCAGATCTTACAACCGATCCTACCAGAAATTGTTTGATTAAGAGATACAAAAATTTCACCAGATGAATCTCTTCATCGGTGTGCTTCTTGATCAGTTCTTGAATAGTCTGATCTTCAGATCCAACCTGACTTAGCCGTTTCAAAGTTTCTTGATAGAACAAAATAAGGTTGATCTTCACTTGATGTAGAAGTTGATCTTCAGATAGCTTCCTCGTTGAATTCAGAATGTGATCTGAATCTTCCTTGCAGACTGATCTGAATCTGGCTTTATAAGGGTTTCCCCTTTTCTTGTTGTAGAAAACTCTCTCTGAAGGATTCACTTCTTAGTGTTGTATGTTCTCTTTTTTTTCATCCACACTTGTTGTATCGAACCAGTCCTTTATATAGAGTTTCCTCCTGATTACCGGCTGATCCAGTTTATAACAGTCTTCTGACAGTTCTGGCAAAGGTGTCAGACCGGTTGGTTATGTCAGCTGATTCTTGAAAGACTTTCCAACTCAGCATGAACCACTCATCAAACTGCTTCACATGTGTCAATACAAATATACTAAGTGTCGACACAAATCTTGATGATGTCGACACAACACTCCATGTGTCGACATAGTCATTCTTCTGGTACTCGACATAATATCCGTTTAAATGTGTCGACACAAGCCCTCTGTGTGGACATAATTCTGCTTCCATTGTCAGCAAGACTCCTGGGTGTCGACACAGCTTCTGCTTTCAGTGTCGACATAGCTCCTGGGCGTCGACACAGCTTCTACTTTTAGTGTCGACATAGCTCCTGGGTGTCGACACAACTTCTACTTTCAGTGCCGACATAATTCCTTGGTGTCGACACAACTTCTACTTTCAGTGTTGACATAGCTCCTGGGTGTCGACACAGCTTCTGCTTTCAGTGTCGACATAGCTCCTGGGTGTCAACTCAGCTTCTTCTTTAGGTGTCGACATGATTCTTCACAAGTGTCGACACTTGTACTTAGAAAATTATCTCCCAATGCTTAAACCTGCACAATGGAACTCAAACATACATCAAATACAAATTGATGTATATCATTGATTAAGATGAGACTTCTCCAAATCTGGTACATATAAACAGTGTACCAAACATACACCAAAAACAGGATGACACCATCTTCATTTCTGATAAGCAATCTCCTGAACCAGCTGAAGCTCCATTGAGATCCTTGGACTTCACCATCCCCATGGTCACTGATGAAGGGGATGCCCTGATTCATACTACCAGAGCTGAGAGCTCTGTAGTAATTAAAGAGATAGCGCCATGGGTTGCTCCTCCTCCTCCAGTTCCCTCTTCTGTTGCTCCTCCTGATGTAGCTGCTCCTACCAGTAATTTGATGACTCAGCTTGTACTTCTGCTTCAAGAACAAAGGACATATTTTGATGCTTCACTCAAAGTTGTTACTAAGAAAGTCACTGATCTAGAGACTGAGATGAGCAGGAGATTTGCTGAGATCCAGCATAATACAGATCAACTTAGACATCTCTTCCAAATTGGTGGAAAGGCTCTAGATCACACTATTACTAGTGTTGGTCAAGTCATGGAGCAAGGTGTGACTCTTGCAAATAATCAGATTGAATTAGATAAGAGAGCTGAAGCTACAAAGATGAAGATTTGTGAAGAAGTTGGAACCTTCAAAGAAGATGCCATAAATACATTATCTGTCAGAAAGAGGGAGAGCTTAGTGAAGGAATACCTAGAGAAATCAGATGCACTCAAGTAAGAGCTATGGGAAGCAAAGATGAAAGAAATCCATGATGATGTGTTAGGCCAAATTCAGAGTGTAAAATTCCATACATATGACACACCTGTCTAGATGCACAATCAAATTCTTCCTGAGTTTGCTACTGATCCAAACATCATTCCTCACCATCTCAATCCCTTAGCTACTGCTGCTCCAGTTCAAGCTCCTCAACCTACCTTCTCTCCCAGACCTGAAGGCCGTGAAGGTCCTCCTCCAGATTCATATGCTTAAGTTTGGGAAGCTGACCCTGCAAATATCTTTCTCGAGGCACCTCCAGAAATCCAGACTTCCAAGAAAAATAGAAAGTATGGCGATGGTGCCTCAACCAACAGGTCAATCCCAGTTCCTGATGCAGAAAAGAGAAAAGCTCCTGAGTTTGCAGAAATCTGGTCTCCTACTTCAAAATCTCTCATTTTAGATACTCTCAAACTTGTTTTGGACTACAACGAAAGCATGAATATTCATTACAGCTCTCAGGAATGGGAATTGTATGAAAAATCTATGACAAAGAGGAGACTTTATGACAGAGAATTTGGAAGGAGCAATCCTGATGCTACTCCAAAGCCACCAAAGTACTATCTCAAGCCATTCAGCTACCAAAGGAGACAGCAAGAGAAGAAATACAAGCAACATCACTAAGTTGAAGCATTAAGGATTATGAGAGTGTGGAAATGATACATGTAGAAATGCTATTTTTGGACAATCACATTTATATAACTCTTAAATTTAGATCAATTGCCTTTTGATCATATTCTTATGCTTGCTACACTTCTTTCTCTATTTACACATATATTTATTTTTATGTCTATATAATTCACCTTAGTATAAAGGGTTCTCACTTTTACAAATATGGGGAGATTGTTGGGTGTTGTATCCACATTAACCCAGATTTAATGAAGTCACCCTTGAACTAAGATGAATTAAGTTATATTTGATACTTTGTTTAAGTTATGTGTGTGCAGGACTGTATTGCAAAGTGTAGACTAATGTCAGTCTACAATGAGTCACCAAACACAGGACCATACAATATAATCCCTCATTGTGTGATCCATGGTGTTGACTCATGTGTAGCCTCTCTATTGAGATACACTTCATTTTCAAGCACTAGGACTAATTGGAGAACGACATGTTGCTGAATTCACCAAAGAAGAGAAAATTCTGTTGAAGGAATTTTTGCTAAGTACTTTACTCGAGTAGATACCTATATACTCGAGTGAAATACTTAGTCAATACTCGAGTAAGATTATAAGTACTTGGGTAAAGGAATCAACTCTCGAGTAGCCAAATTATAGCTCTCGATTAGCTAAGTCAACTACTCGAGTAGATTCTTTCTCATTCTCGAGTTAACAGAATTTCTTCTCCAGAAATTTTTTAAGTAAAATACTTTAGTAGTCATACAAGTACTCGAGTAGTTTAGTCTTTTGTCTCGAGTTACAGAAGAATGGACTTCGTGTTATTTTTCCTCACTCGAGTAGTCAAATTCATGTACTCGAGTAGTCCATCTACTACTCGAGTAGTCCAGAGTAAATACTCGAGTAACAAGAATTTCTTCCCTCAAAATTTTTCTAAGTCCATTACTCGAGTAGTTATATCTACATACTCGAGTAGATTATGAAAGAGCAACTAGATCTGATATACTCTAGAGGGGGGTGAATAGAGTATATGGTGCTATAAAAACTTTTGCAAACTTTTACAACAATTGTTGTAATATGTGTGAGCAGGGAAGCAGAAACAAATCTAATCACAATACTGAGCTATGCAAATACTAAGCACAGAAAAATCAAGGCCAGAAACAAAAAGAAAACAAGCCAAAACCAGATGACACAAGGGAATATAGTGGTTCCCCAAACTTGGGTACATCCACTCTTCTACCACCCTAGGTAGGAATCCACTGCAGGATGAGTTGATCAGGTGTCCTGGGCACCAATGAGCTTTTGATAAGGTGCTCAAAAACCAAAGCAGATTTTTTGATCAGGTGTCTTGCCACCAATGAGCTTTTGACAAGGTGCTCAAAAACCAGATTCAAACTTTTGAAGGGAGTTTGAAAAACCCTTTACAGAGTGGGGGTGAGAGAGTTATGGCAGTCTTCTCTTTCTCAACCAACTGAGAAGACTATGTGGATTGATGTCAAAGCTCCCCCTGAGTCCTTGAGATCTTCAGGAAGAAGAGCTTTGCTGAGGGTGATAGGCCTTCAAAGATAGAACTCCAGCAATAGATGATTTCAGCAAGCTGAAATGTTGAGTGTCTGGAGTCTTGAAATGATGTTGGCCTGAACACTTTGAGAGCTGAAGAGATCTGAAGATTTTTTGAAAGCTTGATCTCTTTGATGAGTGTTCTTCTGAATTCTTTTTGACAGACAACTTTTGAGTATATTTCTGTATTCTGTATATTGTGTGTCTTCTTTCTTCTGGTTGATGTAGATTCAAAAAACATCCTGTATTTTATTCTCTGTTTTAGAATAGAATATCATTCTCTGTCAAAGATAGCCGTTGGTCTGCATTGATTGCATCCTTAATTGCAAAAACTCTTCGGGAGGAAAGTCCACAGAATTATTCCTTGAAAGATCCCTTGAAACTTGGTCCAGAAGTAAATGAAAACGGCTAGCAAATCTCTGAATTAATTACAGAATAACTCCTGTCTGATTTGAATTTGAATTCTGGAAGTTATCTAAAATCGTCGAACTGAGCTCTGCTATCGTCGAGCTGAGCTCAGCGAACTGGAAAACTCAAGCAGCGAAATAATCGTCGATCTGAGCTCAAAGATCGTCGAACGGAGCTCAGAGATAAAGATCCAGTGCAGAGTCAAAATCGTCGACCTGAGCTCACCGATCGTCGAATGGAGTTCGACGATATTATGAAGTTGAGCTCAGCGATCGTCGAGTGGAGATCGACGATCTGTCGAAGTTGAGCTAGACGATCGTCGATCGGAGTTCGACGAATCGTCGTGCTGAGCTCGACGATCAGACTTAGTCTCCAGGCAGAAAAACTTGGTCTTTAGGGCAGCTTCCTGTTAGAAAGTAGAGAAAAAGAAGCGAAAAGAAGAGAACAAGCCGAATAAACTTTTGAATAATCGAAATTTTATTATCCAAAAAAGATATCTATTACAAAGGTATGCCCTCCTTTATATAGAATGGAGGAGAGATGAGAGAATACAAATAAGAGATGTGGGACTATAATTTACAGGACAAGCGGACTATACAAAACAAACCGCACAAGCCGCGCGGTTAGACAGCAGGGCTAACCGCACGGCTACCACCAGAGAGGAAGAGAGACTGTCAGGGAAGACCGCCAGACCGCCCGGTTTCCAAGCCGACTGAGACAAACCGCCAGACCGCGCGGTCTTCAACCCGCCAAGACAAACCGCCAGACCGCCCGGTCACCAACTCCAACACTCCCCCTCAAGCTGGAGCATATATATCGATCATGCCCAGCTTGTCACAGATGTGGAAAAAGGAAGCAGACACTGGCTTGGTGAAGACGTCTGCCAACTCGTTGTCGGACGTGACAAATGGAGTGCAAATCTGTTTCTTCAATATTTCTTCTCGAATAAAATGACAGTCGACTTCTATGTGTTTTGTTCTCTCATGAAAGACCGGATTTTTGGAAATGTGTATCGCGGCCTTATTGTCACAGAACATAGGAAGAGGATAGTTGTAAACCTCTCCTAAGTCAAGCATGAGAGCCCGCAACCACTTTAACTCACATGTAGTCGATGCCATGCTACGATATTCAGCCTCTGCACTAGACCTGGAAACGACAGACTGTTTCTTGCTCTTCCAACTCACAAGATTGCCTCCAACAAATGTGCAGAAACCTGAAGTCGATTTGCGGTCCCCTTTGTCATCCGCATAGCTTGAATCAGAGTAAGCTTCAACCCTTAGGTGACCATTCTTCTGAAATAGGAGTCCTTTCCCTGGAGCAGCTTTAATATACTCTAATATCCTCAGAGCAGATTGTAGATGACACTCCCTCGGAGCTTGCATGAACTGGCTCACCTTGCCAACAGCATAGGAGATGTCAGGTCTGGTTACCGTGAGATATATGAGCTTGCCCACCAGACGCCGGTATCTCGTAAGATCAGAGAGAAGAGGTGAGTCATCTGTCCAAGTTTTGTCTTCTCCAGCAGCCATAGGACAACGTGCAGGTTTAGCACCAGTGAGTCCTGCATCCTTTAAAAGATCAAGAGCATACTTCCGTTGTGAAAGGACCATGGAGTTGGGCTTTCTAGAGATTTCAATCCCCAGAAAGTATTTCGGGGAGCCCATATCCTTTGTAACCAGATGTTGACGAAGGTGTTTCTTGGTCATCAGTATCCCATCCTGGTCATCGCCAGTAAGAAGAATGTCATCAACATAAACCGCAAGAACAACAAGACCAGAGGCGGTTTTCCGAACAAACAAGGAGTGATCTGCTGAGCTTCGTGTAAAACCAATGGCCGCAACAATGCCACTGAACTTGTCAAACCAGGCACGAGGACTCTGCTTGAGGCCATAGATAGCCTTCTTTAGTCGGCATACCCGTGTCTCCCCCTGAGCAACATACCCAGGAGGTTGCTCCATGTAAACAGCTTCCTGCAGATCTCCATAGAGGAAGGAATTCTTAACATCTAGCTGCGAGATGGGCCAATCCCTGTTGACAGCTACAGAGAGAAGAACCCGAATGGTGCTGAGGCGAGCCACGGGCGAGAAAGTGTCAAAGTAATCAACCCCATAAGTTTGGGTAAAACCCTTGGCAACCAGGCGAGCCTTATAACGATCCACACTGCCATCCGGGAGAAACTTCACCACGAAGACCCAGCGACAACCAACAATATCGGTGCCGAAAGGAGGCGGAACAAGGGTCCAGGTACCCCGTTCAGTGAGAGTAGCAATCTCCTCATCCATGGCAACTTTCCAGTGAGGAATAGTAAGGGCCTCCTGGTAGGAACGGGGGGTGGTAGTGGCCGAGATAGCCAGGGCAAAGGCTCGGCGAGCAGGGGTAAGGCGATCGTAGGAAACAACCGCAGCAAGAGGATGGTGGGTACAAGCCCGAACCCCTTTGTGAAGAGCAATCGGGAGATCCAGGTCAGCAGGCGCCTCAGTATCCGGAGTATCCGTGGTGGAGAGAGCTGGCCCGGGAGTAGAGAGAGATGGCAGCGGAGTGGAGGGAGAAAGCGGAGTAGAGGGTGGAGATGAGGAGGAGGGGGAAGGCGGTGGAGTGGGTGGAGAGGACGGAACCTCAGTGGGAGCAGAGGGAAGGGATGGGTTGGTATGAGAAGGAGGAGCAGGAGGAGGAGAAGAGGAAGCGGGAGATAAGTAAGAGGCATTGGTAAAGAAGGTGACATCCGCAGAGACAAATTGCTTGCGGGTAACAGGGTCAAAGCAACAATAGCCTTTCTGAGTGTGAGAATAGCCCAGAAAGACACATTTGGTGGCACGGGGTGAGAGTTTATCACGCGTGGCAGCGGGAGAGTGCACAAAAGCGGTGCACCCAAAGATGTGTAGAGGAAGAGGAAAGGGATCCTTGTCCGGATAAAGAATGGAGAAGGGGGTAGCACCGTGGAGAACGGTGGAGGGAAGGCGATTGATGAGATAGCAGGAGAGAAGGACATCATAGCCCCAATAGGAGCGAGGAACATGCATTTGATTCATCATAGTGCGAGCGACATCAAGGAGGTGACGGTTTTTGCGTTCCGCCACCCCATTTTGTTGGGAAGTGTAGACACAGCTGGTGTGACGAATAACACCATGGTGAGTGCAAAAGGAGGAGAAGTCGTGGCTAAGATACTCCTTAGCATTGTCAGAACGAAGGATTTTAATAGACGTAGCGAACTGAGTTTTAACCATCGAATAAAACGAGGTCCAAACAGAGAATAACTCGGAGCGATCTTTAAGAAGATATACCCACGTTGCTCGAGAGAAATCATCAATGAAGGTGACAAAATAGGAACTGCCCCGACCGATGGTGAGGGTAGGAGCGGGACCCCATATGTCAGAGTGAACGAGGTCGAACGGATGGGAGGAGCCCCGACTCTGCGTTGGTGGGAAGGAGGAGCGGTGATGTTTGCCAAGTTGACATGCATCACAGTTTAGAGGAGGATGATGAGGAGGGAGGTGCGGCAGGAGTTGTCGTAGAATGCGGGGAGGAGCATGACCAAGGCGAAGATGCCATTGGAGAAGATCTGTAGAGGAGGAGGAGAAGACGGATAGAGCAGAAACGTTGTCAAGGAAGTAGAGGCCACCACTCTCAGTCCCGGTAGCAATCGTCCGTTGGGAGGCCGGATCCTGAAAAGCACAAGAGGTAGGGGTGAATGTGACAGAACACTGTAGTTGCTTGCATAAAGAAGTAACCGATAATAAATTGCACGGAAACTTGGGCACATAGAGGGTATCAGCCAAGCAGAGAGACGGAGTGACTTGAACCATGCCCGTCCCATGGACCGGGGAGGGAGATCCATCAGCGACAATGACTGGGGGCAACTGAGCCTGTGTGTCAAGAAGAGAGAAACATTGAGGGTTGCCTGTCATATGACTTGTTGCACCAGAGTCGATGAGCCATCGTCCGCGAGTCACAACATGAGCACTACCAGAAGAGGTGACCACGGAGGCTGACGGGCTGGAGGAGAAGAAAGCCATGAAAGCAAGAGAGTAGCAAACCGCTACGAGAAGAGAGTAGAGCACCAAGCCGGGCGACCAGAAAATAGGCCGGGCGGCTAGAAAGGCCGCTTCCAAGAAGCCGAGCAAAGCAGAGGGAAAGAAATCGCATGACCTGAAAAAGTCGGGCGAACAGAGGAGAACAAGTCGCGCGGCCAAAGATGAGGCCGAGGCGACTAGCAAGCTGGAGCGGGTAGAAGGCAA
Organism: Platanthera guangdongensis; assembly: GCA_039583875.1. NCBI lineage: Eukaryota > Viridiplantae > Streptophyta > Magnoliopsida > Asparagales > Orchidaceae > Platanthera > Platanthera guangdongensis. The sequence continues at coordinate 45,652,292 of CM077152.1, forward strand.
CAAGAAGAAAGCGACGAAAAGCAGGCAAAGGTCCAGCGGGGAAGAGGTCGCGCGGACTGAGAAGACCGAGCGAACAGAAGAGAAGAGAAGAGCAGGTGACCGCAACCAAGATGCGGGTAAGAAAGGAAAAACCCGCACGGTCAGGCAGATCACAGCAGCAAACCGCGAGTTCAGAGACAACACACGCGGACAGAGACAGACCGCAGCGACTAGGAAGTCGGAGCGGCAGGAAAGAACAAGGAGCGCGGCGACACGGAAACAGGTCGCTGCGACAAAGAGCAGTAGGAGAAGAGAATCAAGAAGAAGCAAGCCGCGCAAACAGGCAGCGGACAGAAACAAGCCGCGCGGATAGAAACAAGCCGCGCGGACAGATGAGAAGGCAAGCCGCGAACAAGCCGCAGAACGCGGAAGACAAGCCGCGAACAATAGAGAGCGCACAGAATCAGGAGGAAATGACCGTGTCCTCTGATACCATGTTAGAAAGTAGAGAAAAAGAAGCGAAAAAAAGAGAACAAGCCGAATAAACTTTTGAATAATCGAAATTTTATTATCCAAAAAAGATATCTATTACAAAGGTATGCCCTCCTTTATATAGAATGGAGGAGAGATGAGAGAATACAAATAAGAGATGTGGGACTATAATTTACAGGACAAGCGGACTATACAAAACAAACCGCACAAGCCGCGCGGTTAGACAGCAGGGCTAACCGCACGGCTACCACCAGAGAGGAAGAGAGACTGCCAGGGAAGACCGCCAGACCGCCCGGTTTCCAAGCCGACTGAGACAAACCGCCAGATCGCGCGGTCTTCAACCAGCCAAGACAAACCGCCAGACCGCCCGGTCACCAACTCCAACACTTCCAATCCTAGACTTCTAACCCTTAGACTCAATTCTAATTGACCTATTAAGCTATACAGAAGGTCAAGCAAAGGTTCCTAGAGACATAGTGATCCTGACCCAAATCAGTAATAGGGTGTTCCAACAATCTCCCCCTATTTGGGTTAGGATTACTATTTACAGACTTTGGAAAATTCAAATAACAACATACAATCAGAAAAGCATAAAAACAACAGCTAGACATTGCAAAAACATCACAGATATATATATATATATATATATATATATATATATATATATATATATATATATATATATATATATATATATATATATATATATATATATATATATATATGTCATCTAGATAGCAGTCAGAATTCACAGAAATTGTCACCTTACACTGTCACTTCTTCTGTTTGCCTTTGACAAGTTTGATTTCTCAATTTGGATTAAGAGCTTCCTTGTTGGATCTGGTGTCATCAGCTGCACCCAAATAGATTTGCTTTGAAGGCCTGGGGACCACAGCAGAAGGATGCAACTCCATATATCTCTCAGCATCAAAGAATTTGCTGGAGGCATATTTCTCTAGTTCCTTTTGTCTTTGTTCTGACATTGTAGAAATATTTGAAGAATCTAAACCTTGCTCTCTGGCCTTCTTGATCTGATCTAGTGCAGCCAGTTCCTTCATCCTAGCAGTCCAAGCAGAAGGATTATACTCAGGGTCCTCAAAAGGTACAGGTGGTTCATACCTGTTGGAGGGATTATCTTGAGGAGGCCTGGCAGACACTGTTTCTTTTAGCTTGTAGGGGAAAGGACCTGATGTTGTATCAGAAGAACCATGTCCTCCCCTAGAATATGGGTGCTGCCTGGAATACCCTTTGGAATAAACTTGAAAATCTCTTTGATTACCCCTGTATCCTCCTCTCCTAGAATAAGAACCCCTAGACTGGCTTTCCCTTTGGTAGGATCTGGAATGGGGTTGATAGGGAGCCTGGCTTCTAGCTGGGGCTTGACTTGCAGAGCTGCCACCTGCACCTGCATCAGGAGGAGGTGGTGGAGGAGGATGAGGGTGCTGGAACTGGGAGGAGCCCTTTTCATACTTTCTCTTCTTCTTCATTGCTTTCAGCTGATTTTTAGAGTATTGCATCCAATGTTCTGTGATGGGGCAGTTATGCAGAATGTAATAAGGAATGTCATTATCATCCTTTACTTTTGTAGGAGGAACCTTTTTCATAGCCTTGCTCCTAGCTTTCCTTTTCCTTGCAATAGTGGCAGAAGAGTCATCAGAGTCTGTCTTGAACTCATCAGATTCAGAACTCTGGGCATCATATAGAGCATCAATTCTCTTCATCAAATTTTTCTTCAATTGAATAGCAGCAGATGAGGCAAAAGCAGAAGTAGCAGCAGCAGGGACAACAGTAGATGGAGCAGCAGATGCAGCAACAGATGGAGCAACAGATGAAGCAACAGAAGGAGCAACAGATGCTGGAGTGGTGACAGTAGCAGTAACATCATCAGAATCTGCAGCAGGCTCAAACACAGTGGCCTCTGTCATCAGAAGATCCTTGGAAATTGGCTCATCAGAAGCAATTGGGATTTCAGCAGTAGTGTGAACAATCTCAGCAGTATCAACAGTTGCAGAAGCAAAGTCAGTGTTTTCTTTATCAACAGCAGCAGCAGCAACTTCAGTAGCAGCAATCACTGAATGTACAAATGCAGAGATAATGCTAGGGTCACAGCAAGAGACAGGCACCAGTGCCTTGGACAAGTCTTCTGGGGGCTAGACAGCATTAACCTCTGGGAGATAGCTGAAGAAGGCAGGATCAAAGGCAGAAAGCAAAGACCTTAGGTCTATTGCAAGAACTGCAGTAGGAGCCTGACATTCTGGAGGCACAGCAACAGTAGCAGAAGAGGCAGCAGGCACAGAAACATCAGCAGCAGCATCAGTATCATCAGCAGCAGGAGCAGAAGTAGCAGCAGCAACAGCATGAAGGCTTGCTTCATATGGCATCTCCCCCTGCCTAGATGCAGATACATCTGTATCAAGGCAAACTGCTGGTGGTGCTGCCTGAGGAAGAAGGGAGGAAAGCTTGGCAGAGAGGGCTGCCACTGACAAGTGTAGAGGAGCCAATGAGGTCTCCAAGAGTAGAGAGAGCCTGGGGGCAATTAACTCATACAACTTGTCAGCTAGGGCTGAGAGGTCTACTTGCTCAATAATAGGAGCAGAGGTAGAGGGAATAGGGATAGCTGAGGATGCTGGAAGTGGAGGGCTGGAGAGTGGAATGGATGGCTCAGGTGTTGGGATGGTGGAAATGGAGGACAAGGGGATGGATATGGAGGGGGGTGAAAGTTGGTTGGTCAATGATATGGTGGAGGAGTTCTTGGAATGAGGTTGAGGAGGAGGGTAATTATGGAGGAGAGGATGTGGAATCATCCATATAGGAGTCATCCAGGAGGGTAAAGGATGGAATGGAGGGAGAAGAGGTGACATCTGGTGGAGGGTATGAGAACAGAGGGTGGAATTGTTCTACTGTTGGAGGCAGAATGGGGTCTGGAGATGGAATTGATGTTGGAGAGGGGCTAGAGATGGTAATGGTGGATGGGGCTGGAATGGAGGATGGTAGAGGATGGTAGAGGAAGGGTTGGAAGTGGAGGAGGAGAGGAGGCAGCAATAGCAACAGCCAGGTCATCTGCAGGAGCAGAGACCTGTGGGGGAGTGACTCTTTGAGTCCTGGTGCCTGAAGGAGCACTTGAGGAGGGCCTGCCAGGCTTGTTGATTTGCCTGTCCCACTTGCCAAAGAGGGCACAGGTGAGTCTCTTGGAGGCATTGATGTGCACTCCAGAGGAGACCAGCAAGGCAGGGCACCTGTTTTGCAGGAAGACTCCAAGAATCCTTCCAAAGTTAACAAAGCTTTTGTTGATTTTCTTCTTGATTAGGTCAAAGAAGACCTCTCCCCAGTTCAAACTTCTCTTATCCACCAGAGCTCCCATGAGACAGAGCTGGTATCTGGATATGGTATCATGTGCAGAGTGCTTTGCCAGCAGCACTTTCCCTACAACATCTGCTAGGAACCTGTATTCAACAGACAGGTTCCTCTTGAATAACTTGCTAGGGTTTCCCTCTGGATGACCCATCCTGGCAAGCATGTCAGAAAACTCCTCCCCAGATAATTCAGCAGTATCATCACCATTTCTTAGTCCAAAAACCTCTGTTAGAATGGTGGGGGTCAGAGGTACCTGAGTTCCAGCAATGGACCCAACTATTATGGAGTTGTCTTGATTGTGAGCAGTATAGACCCATTCCTTTATCTCATCTGAAGCAAGCTTGATTCTAGTGGTCATGAGGGCAGACAGATTCTGATCCTTGAATAAATCCAGTATGTCTTGGAAGATTTGATCAGTGGTGTTGAAAGATTCCATATCAATGTCGAATCCAGCATCGAACTTCATTGCGGCTAGAACTGCAACGGACACAGCCATTGTACCTGCAAAAATTCAACAAATAAAACGACCAAGCGTAGAACTGTTTGGAGGGAAAGAAAATCCTTGCAGAGAAATCGAAAGCGCAAGAGAGAATGACGGCGAAAAATGAGTTTTATATTAGGGTTCGACGCAGAATTGGAAAGATCGTTGAACTCAGTTCGACGATCGAGGCTTCTAAAGGAATCTGAAGAGTTTTCAACATCGTCGATCTCCGTTCGACGATATTGGAGAGCGTCGAGCGCCGTTCGACGATCGTGCAGAGAACAAGATCGTCGAGCACCGTTCGACGATCGTTGACCGGAAGAGATAGTTCATACTATCTGAGAGGCGCTGAACTCAGTTCGACGATTTTTGGAAATCGTCGATCTCCGTTCGACGATCTTAGGGGAAATCGTCGAGCGCAGTTCAGAGATCAGAAAGATTCTAGACACCAAGGAAAATCAGAATGTTTGCCTAGTCTTGGTCAATTTTTAAGCTTTCAAAATCTTGGATATTATTTAAGGCTTCCTCCATCTAACATTCCTAACTGATTTAGGAAGAAGGTGTGTTTCTTTTCATCCAAAGGCTTGGTGAAAATATCCCCCCTTTGTAAATCAGTTGGGATATATTGTAAGTCAGTTTTGTGTTTTTCAACATTATCCCTTAAGAAATGATGCCTAATCTCTATATGTTTTGTCCTACTATGGATGACTGGATTTTGAGCTATGGAAATAGCACTTGTGTTATCACAAAGGATTTTAGACTTCTCTAAGTTGTATCCATAGTCTAGGAGTTGATTTTGGATCCACAAAATTTGTGAACAACAACTGCCTGCAGCCATATATTCAGCTTCAGCAGTTGAAGTTGACACAGATGGTTGTTTCTTACAAAACCAAGAGACAAGTCTATCACCAAGGAACTGACAAGTTCCATTGGTGCTTTTCCTGTCAATTCTACATCCAGCATAATCAGCATCAGAGAATCCAGTTAACTCAAATGCTGAATCTTTTGGATACCAGAGGCCAAGATTTGGACAACTTTTAACATACCTGAGAATCCTCTTTACTAATGTTAGGTGTGACTCTCTAGGGCTTACTTGGAACCTAGCACATATACATGTAGCAAACATTATATCTGGTCTACTAGCTGTAAGATACAGTAAAGAGCCAATCATTGCTCTATATGTTGTCTGATCAACAGGTTTCCCATGTTCATCAGCATCCAATACAGCATTGGTAGGCATGGGTGTTTTCATACAAGATGCCTCAGACATACCAAATTTCTTAACCAGTTCATTAGCATATTTGGTTTGAGAAATAAAGATGCCTTCAGCATGTTGTTTGACTTGCAATCCTAGGAAGAAGGATAGCTCACCCATGCTACTCATCTCAAATTTAGAATGCATCAGGTTAGAAAACCTTCTGCACAATTTTGAGTCAGTAGAACCAAAAATGATATCATCTACATAAATTTGTACTAGTAGGGTATGGGACTTATGGGTTCTAATAAAAAGAGTTTGGTCTACTCTACCCCTTATAAAACCATTTTCCAAGAGAAAGCATGCTAGGGTCTCATACCATGCTCTAGGAGCTTGCTTGAGACCATATAATGCTTTGTTCAGTCTAAAAACATAATCAGGAAGAGTTGGAGAGATAAAACCTGGAGGTTGTCTGACATAGACTTCCTCTTTGATGTCTCCATTTAAGAAAGCACTTTTGACATCCATCTGATAAACCTTGAAGCCTTTATGAGCTGTATAAGCTAGAAATATCCTGATGTCTTCCAATCTTGCAACAGGTGCAAAAGTCTGGTCGTAGTTAATTCCTTCTTCTTGAGAATATCCCTGAGCAACTAGCCTTGCCTTGTTCCTTATAATTACTCCTTGATCATCCAGTTTGTTTCTGAATACCCATTTTGTTCCAACAATGGAATGATCCTTAGGCTTTGGCACTAGTTCCCATACTTTGTTCCTCTCAAATTGATGCAATTCCTCTTGCATTGCAATGATCCAATGTGAATCTTGCTCTGCATCTTGAATGGACTGAGGTTCAATTTGAGATAGGAAGCAGGTGTGCAACATGTTTTGGTTGACCTGATTTCTGGTTTGCACACCAGCTGAGATTTCTCCAATTATTTGGGAAATTGGATGGTCTCTTGATGTTACTAAATCAACAGGGGGTGTTGATTGTTCACCAACCTGTGTTGTTGTTTCCTCTTGTGGTACAACAACTGGCTCTTCAGATTGCGCTTCAATATGTGAAGCATTCCCTTCATCTTCACTGCTTTCTTCTTCTTGAGCAACCTGTAACTTGTTCATATCTTCAACTAGAGAGAGTTCCTGCAAAGGTTCTATGGTAGAAGAAATCTTCTCCTTGAAAGACATGTTAGTTTCATCAAAAGAAATATGAACAGATTCCTCAATTTTCAAAGATGATTTATTATAGACCCTATAGGCCTTGCTGATCATGGAGTATCCCAGAAACACTCCTTCATCAGCTTTGGCTTGAAATTTTGCTAAATATTTCTTGTCATTATTGTGAATGTAGCAAATACAACCAAAATTTCTGAAATAGTCAACTTTAGGTTTCTTCCCTTTGAGTAATTCATAGGGAGTCTTTCCCTTTAGTTTATGTATCAGACTTCTGTTCAGCACATAGTTGGAGGTGTTCACTGCCTCTGTCCAAAAGGATAGAGGTAGATGAGCATCTGACAACAATGTAGTGGCAGATTCAATAAGGGTTCTATTTTTCCTTTCAGCTACCCCATTTTGTTGAGGAGTTCTAGGAGCTGAGAAAGTATGCCTGATCCCTTCACTCTGACAGAACTCTTGCATAAGAAGAGAATCAAACTCTGTCCCATGATCACTTCTGATCAGGGCAATGTGAGTATTGAACTCAATCTGTATACATTTGAGAAACTCTGTCAGACACTTAAAGTTATCAGACTTCTTGCTTAGAAAGAACACCCAAGTGAATCTAGAGAAGTCATCTACAACTACTAAAGTGTAGGATTTCCCTCCTAGGCTTTGTACTGTGATGGGTCCAAATAGATCCATGTGTAACAGATACAATATCCTAGGTGAATCACTCTTATTAAGTGACTTAAAACTGTTTTTAGTTTGCTTGCCTAATTGACAAGCCCTGCAGAGTCCTTCCTTCTTGTAGGGGCCAGAAGGTAGTCCTCTAACAAGGTTGTCCTTGGAGAGCCTAGCAATAGTTCTAAGGTTTAGGTGTCCTAGTCTCTTATGCCATAAAACATTTGGTCTACAGACAGAGTTAAACAGGCAAATATCTACATCAGTTGAAAGAAAATCTACTAGATAGATGTTACCTTTCCTTTTACCTGTCAACACAGTTGTGTTGTCCTCTGACTTGATTCTGCATAAGGTTTTGCTGAAGGTCACCTGGTAGCCTTCATCACATAGCTGACTGATGCTGATTAGGTTGTGCTTCAGTCCTTCCACATAGGCTACCTTCTTGAAGGTTACTGAACCAATCTGGACTGCACCATATCCTTTAGTTTGTCCAAAGTTGGAATCACCAAAGATAACTTTGGGTCCAAGCTTGGCTCTAAAGGAAGTGAGGTTGTCCTTGTTCCCTGTCATATGCTTAGAGCACCCACTATCCAAATACCATTGCTGGTAAGATGTTGGATAGGTCTTCACCTGCACATAAAACAATTCATTTGTTTTTGACCCAGTTTACCTTGGGCCTAGGTTGATAACCTCTAAATTCTGAAATGAAAGACATCCCAGGTTGACTCTTATATCCTTCAGGATGATATCTCCTTGGAGGTATAATCCATTCAGTATAAGGGTTAAAGGTTTGGGATGAAGAACCCTTAGGATTCAATTTTGATTTACCTTTGAAAAAGTTTCCAGAGTTCTGACCTCTGTTCGACGATCTTGGAGCTGAGTTCGACGATCTTGGGTCAGATCGTCGAGCTCCGTTCGACAGTCGACTATGGGTGAGGTCAGGTATATGTGATCGTCGACCTGCGTTCGACGACTTTGGCTGAGATCGTCGATCAGCGTTCGACGATTATTCCTGAGATCGTCGAGCTGCGTTCGGCGATCGTCGATCTTTATTCGACGATCGTCGATCTCCATTCGACGATTATTGCTGGGACTTAGTTTTCTGAGGCAGATCAGAATTTTTCCTGGCAACCTCTACAACTCCCTTTCCCTTGTTAGAAATAAACTTGATGGGAGTTGTTAGGACTATAGGTTGGCTGGATGAAGCACCCAAGCCCAGTGTACTGTTGAATCTAGAGTTCACTGTGCTTGTGATGTCCATCAGCTTGATGCTTCTCCCATTAAGGGATTCTTCAAGCTTCTTGGCCTCAGAGAGCTCACTTTTCAGTGAAGCTATTTGTTCCCTACAGTTCTCCAACTCCTGAGAGAGTTTGAGGTTGTCTGACTTTAAAACATTGTGTTCAAATAATTGATTTCTAAGAGAGATAATCTCTTTCTCAGACTTTAGTAGGTCTAAGCACAGTGCTTTAAATTCAGATTTAAAATCTTCTGAGGTAAAATCAAAAGAACTAATTACCTGATCTTCTTCAGGTTGAGTCTCTGAGTCTGACTCTGACTCCTCTTCCTCTGAATTGTGCTGTGAGGCATTAATTGCCATCATGCAGAACTCCTTTTCTTCTGCATCATCCTCATCATCACTGGAGCTGGAAGAGGCTTCTGACTCCTCTTCAGTCTCACTCCAGGATTCAGCAACAAACCCTTTCCTTGTATGCTTATTTTTGCTGGAAGAAGGTTTGCTATTGCCACTCCTTTTGGAGTCTTTCTCCTTTCTTCTTTCTTTTCTGTCCCTTCTGTCCTTGTTCTTGTTCTCTGGACAGTCAGGAACTATGTGCCCTGGTTTCCTGCAACCAAAGCAAATAATGTCTTTATTATTACCAATGGACTTGTCATACCTTGGCTTATCCTGCTCCTTGTATGATCTTCTTCTGAAGTCCTTTCTGGCCATCTTGTAGAATCTTTTGGCCAACAGGCTGAGAAGTTCATCATTGCCTGTAGCTTTATCTTCAGGCAGATCCTCAGTTGCCTTGAATGCTATGGTCTTCTCTTTTCTTGTGGCTGGTGAAGCAGCCTTCTGTTCTTCCTCTCTATTCTTGATGAGCAGCTCATAAGATTTGAGCTTACCCAACAAGGCTTCAGTGGTGATCTCATTCAGACTTCTGGCATCTTTAATTAGCCAGATTCTTGAATCCCAAGTGCTGGGGAAGCACATTAGGATCTTGTCATTAAGTTCTGTTAGAGAGATCTCTTTCTCTAATGTCTTCAGTTCACTGACAATTAGACTCAGTCTATTGTACATGTCTCCCACTGACTCAGTCTCTCCCTTCTTGAAGTTCTCATATTGAGTGATGAGATGGGATCTTCTGTCCTTTCTCTCATCAGCTGAGCCTGAGACTATTTCTGAGAGTCTATCCCAAATTTCCTTGGCTGAATTACATTCAGCTACCTTTTGAAAAATGTCATCTGACATTGTCTGGGCTAGGATGTTCATAGCCTTGGCATCAACTACTTTCCATTTTTTGATGTCAGCATCTGTTCCTGATGGAGGTGCAACAGCATTTGTACTTGTGCTCTCTGGGGGTCTTGGACACACTGTCAAAACAGAATTAAAGATATCTTCATCAATAGAATTCATGTAAAGTCTAATCCTTGCTTTCCAAAGTGCAAACTTTGACAGATTGCACACTGGAGGTCTGGTGCTAGCATAATCTTTGTTTTGGGCCATGATTTGTGCAAACAGAATCTAATAATAAAATACAAAAAGAAAGATCTAGTTTGGGATCTTAGGGTTCAGGTGTTAGCCTGTACAACCAATCAGATATGGTATGTATAACCAACCTCCCTCTGATACCAATTGAAAGAGCAACTAGATCTGATATACTCTAGAGGGGGGGTGAATAGAGTATATGGTGCTATAAAAACTTTTGCAAACTTTTACAACAATTATTGTAATATGTGTGAGCAGGGAAGCAGAAACAAATCTAATCACAATACTGAGCTATGCAAATACTAAGCACAGAGAAATTAAGGCCAGAAACAAAAAGAAAACAAGCCAAAACCAGATGACACAAGGGAATATAGTGGTTCCCCAAACTTGGGTACATCCACTCTTCTACCACCCTAGGTAGGAATCCACTGCAGGATGAGTTGATCAGGTGTCCTGGGCACCAATGAGCTTTTGATAAGGTGCTCAAAAACCAAAGCAGATTTTTTGATCAGGTGTCTTGCCACCAATGAGCTTTTGACAAGGTGCTCAAAAACCAGATTCAAACTTTTGAAGGGAGTTTGAAAAACCCTTTACAGAGTGGGGGTGAGAGAGTTATGGCAGTCTTCTCTTTCTCAACCAACTGAGAAGACTATGTGGATTGATGTCAAAGCTCCCCATGAGTCCTTGAGATCTTCAGGAAGAAGAGCTTTGCTGAGGGTGATAGGCCTTCAAAGATAGAACTCCAGCAATAGATGATTTCAGCAAGCTGAAATGTTGAGTGTCTGGAGTCTTGAAATGATGTTGGCCTGAACACTTTGAGAGCTGAAGAGATCTGAAGATTTTTTGAAAGCTTGATCTCTTTGATGAGTGTTCTTCTGAATTCTTTTTGACAGACAACTTTTGAGTATATTTCTGTATTCTGTATATTGTGTATCTTCTTTCTTCTGGTTGATGTAGATTCAAAAAACATCCTGTATTTTATTCTCTGTTTTAGAATAGAATATCATTCTCTGTCAAAGATAGCCGTTGGTCTGCATTGATTGCATCCTTAATTGCAAAAACTCTTCTGGAGGAAAGTCCACAGAATTATTCCTTGAAAGATCCCTTGAAACTTGGTCCAGAAGTAAATGAAAACGGCTAGCAAATCTCTGAATTAATTGCAGAATAACTCCTGTCTGATTTGAATTTGAATTCTGGAAGTTATCTGAAATCGTCGAACTGAGCTCTGCTATCGCCGAGCTGAGCTCAGCGAATTGGAAAACTCAAGCAGCAAAATAATCGTCGATCTGAGCTTAAAGATCGTCGAACGGAGCTCAGAGATAAAGATCCAGTGCAGAGTCAAAATCGTCGACCTGAGCTCACCGATCGTCGAATGGAGTTCGACGATATTATGAAGTTGAGCTCAGCGATCGTCGAGTGGAGATCGACGATCTGTCGAAGTTGAGCTAGACGATCGTCGATCGGAGTTCGACGAATCGTCGTGCTGAGCTCGACGATCAGACTTAGTCTCCAGGCAGAAAAACTTGGTCTTCAGGGCAGCTTCCAATCCTAGACTTCTAACCCTTAGACTCAATTCTAATTGACCAATTAAGCTATACAGAAGGTCAAGCAAAGGTTCCTAGAGACATAGTGATCCTGACCCAAATCAGTAATAGGGTGTTCCAACAGATTATATCCTCTCGAGTAGTTCAGTTTCACTACTTGAGTAACCCAGATTTCTCTTCCAGAAAATATTCTAAGTCCTTGACTCGAGTAGTTTCTCTACCTCTCGAGTAGTCTATTCCTATTCTCTCGAGTAGTATTTCTTGTACTCGAGTAGTTCAACTCAACATCTCTAGTAACTACTTTAGCACTCGAGTAAGACTGTGTACTCGAGTAGCTGCTCTTCATTTCTGGATTTTGTCTAAGTCATCTACTTGAGTTGTCCTCTTCTATTCACTCGAGTAATCTTATATAGTACTCGAGTAGTTAAACTTTCACTCGAGTAATTCAGTCTATATTTTCTAAAAAATCGTTAAGTCAAGATTTGACAGAAATTTCAAACAGCCTTGACGTGTGTTGAAGTTGGTGACCGGGCGGTCTAGCGGTCTGGCTTGGCGGGTTGATGACCGCGCGGTTTTGTCATTACCCTTCAGTGGTTTGGTTGTTGTGTGTTGTTGTCTGAGTTCCAAGTGGTCTAGCGGTTTGTCTCTGGCGACTTGGAGACCGGGCGGTCTAGCGGTCTCCCATGGAGATCTCTCTCTCTCTGGTAGTAGCCGAGCGGTTAGCCCTTCTGTCTAACTGCGCGGCTTGTGCGGTTTGTGTCTGTATAGTCCGCTTGTGTCCTGTAAATTTTTAGTCCCACATCTCTTATTTGTATTCTCTCTTCTCTCCTCCATTCTATATAAGGGAGGTCATACCTTTGTAATAGATACCTTTTTGGGATAATAAAATTTCTGTTAAACCACTTCCGGTTTGTTTTTGGTTGTTTTTAACATGGTATCAGAGGGATAATAAAATCTCTGTGCCTAGCAGATACCCTCTATGTGCCTCAGTTTCCTTGCAATTTATTATCGGTTACTTCTTTATGCAAGCAACTACAGTGCTCCGTCACATTCACTCCTACTACTTGTTCTTTTCAGGATCCGGCCTCCCAACGGACGGTTGCTACTGGGACTGAGAGCGGCGACCTATACTTCCTCGACAACGTCTCTGCTCTATCCGCCTTCTCCTCCTCCTCTACAGATCTTCTCCAATGACATCTTCGCCTTGGTCATGCTCCTCACCGACTTCTTCGCCAGCTTCTGCCCCACCTCCCTCCGCATCATCCTCCTCTTAATTGTGACGCATGTCAACTTGGCAAGAATTACCGCTCCTCCTTTCCTCCAAAGCAAGATCGTGGTTCTACCCGTCCATTTGATCTTGTTCACTCCGAGATCTGGGGTCCTGTTCCTACCCTTACCATTGGTCGGGGTAGTTCCTATTTTGTTACTTTCATTGATGACTTTTCTCGCTCTACTTAGGTATATCTCTTACGCGACCGCTCTGAACTTTTTGATGTATGGACATCCTTTTACCATTCCATTCAAACTCAGTTTGATGTCTCCATTAAAATCTTACGCTCGGACAATGCAAAAGAATATCTCAGTCACGCTTTTTCCTCTTTTTGCACTCAACGTGGGATTATTCATCAAACCAGTTGCGTTTACACCTCCCAACAAAATGGAGTAGCGGTACGCAAAAACCGTCACCTCCTTGATGTCGCTCGCACTCTGCTCACGTAAATGCATGTCCCTTGCTCCTACCGGGGCTATGTTGTTCTCATCGCTTGTTATCTCATCAATCGTATTCCCTCCACCATTCTCCGTGGTCAAACTCCTTTCTTCATTCTCTATCTGGGCAAAGAACCCTTTCCTCTTCCTCTACGTATCTTTGGCTGCACAGCCTTTGTGCATGCTCCCTCTGCCACCCGCGACAAACTCTCCCCGCGGTCCACTAAATGTGTCTTTCTGGGGTACTCTCCCACTCAGAAAGGTTATTATTGTTTTGACCTCGTTACTCGCAAGCAATTTGTCTCTGCTGATGTCACCTTCTTTGAAAATGCATCTTACTTCTCTTACTCTTCCTCCTCTACTCCTTCTGATCCTACCTCTCACCACAACCCCACCATTCCCTCTGCTCCTACTACTGTTCCGCCACCTCCACCATCTCCACTATCTCCACCTCTCTCTCCCACTTCTCTGACACCGTCTCCCTCATATCCGCCACTGTTGCTCTCTCCTCCCGGGCCAGCTCTCTCTGCTATGGATGCTCCGGATGCCGAGGGACTCGTTGACCTGGATCATCCTGTAGCTCTTCGCAAAGGAGTGCGGACATGTACCCTACACCCCCTTGCTGCTTGTGTTTCATATGATCGTCTTACCTCTTCTCGCAGGGCCTTTGCGCTGGCTATCTCTGCCACTACCACACCTCGTTCCTACCAAGAGGCCCTTGATATTCCTCACTGGAAGATTATCATGGATGAGGAAATGGCGACCCTCACGGAGCGGGGTACCTGGACTCTTGTTCCTCCTCCCTTCGATACTGATGTTATTGGGTGTCGCTGGGTCTTTGTGGTCAAATTTGGCCCGGACGGCACGGTGGACCGTTATAAGGCTTGCCTTATTGCTAAGGGCTTTACTCAGACCTATGGGGTTGATTACTTTGACACTTCTCTCCCGTGGCTCGTCTCAGCACTATACGAGTCCTTCTCTCTGTGGCGATCAATCGAGATTGGCTAATTTCCCAGCTGGATGTAAAGAATGCCTTACTTTATGGTGATCTTCAGGAGGCCGTCTACATGGAGCAACCTCCTGGGTATGTTGTTCAGGGGGAGACACGAGTATGCCGGCTGAAGAAGGCCATCTATGGCCTCAAGCAGAGCCCTCGAGCTTAGTTTGACAAGTTTAGCGACATCGTGGCGGCCGTTGGTTTTGCGCGCAGCTCTGCCGATCACTCGCTATTTATTCGCAAAACCTCCTCGGGACTGGTGGTTCTTGTTGTGTACGTCGATAATATTCTTCTCACTGGTGATGATCAGGAAGGGGTAGCCTTGACAAAGCGGCATCTTCGTCAACATCTGGTCACGAAATATATGGGCTCTCCGAAGTACTTTTTGGGGATCAAAATCTCTAGGAAGCCCAACTCCTTAGTCCTCTCCCAGCGTAAGTATGCCCTTGATTTATTAAAAGAAGCAGGAATGACTGGAGCCAAACCTGCCCGATGTCCCATGGCAATTGGAGAAGACAAAACCTGGACAGATGATTTGCCTCTTCTGTCAGATACTACGTGGTACAGGCGTCTAGTTGGTAAACTCATATATCTCATAGTGACCAGGCCTGACATATCCTATGCTGAGGGCAAAGTGAGTCAATTCATGCAAGCACCTAGGGAGTGTCATCTACAGTCCGGCTTGCGGATCTTGGAGTATGTCAAAGCAGCGCCTGGGAAAGGATTACTCTTTCAGAAGAATGGTCATCTGAGGGTTGAAGCATACTCAGATGCGAGTTACGCTGATGATAAAGGGGATCGCAAGTCTACCTCCAGTTTCTGCACCTTTGTTGGGGGAAATCTGGTAAGGTGGAAGAGTAAGAAGCAGTCTGTTGTTTCTAAGTCCAGTGCTGAAGCAGAGTATCAGAGTATGGCATCGACCACTTGTGAGTTAAAATGGATACGGGCTCTCATGCTGGATTTAGGAGAGGTCTACAACTATCCTCTACCTATATTCTGTGACAACAAGGCTGCCATATACATATCCAAAAATCCGGTCTTCCATGAAAGAACCAAGCACATTGAGGTCGACTGTCATTTCATTCGTGAAGAGATTTTTAAGGAACAAATTTGCACTCCCTTCATCACTTCTGATAAAGAGCTGACTGACATCTTCACCAAGCCAGTATCCGCCTCGTTTCTTCATATTTATGACAAGCTGTGCATGATCGATATATATGCTCCAGCTTGAGGGGGAGTGTTGAAGTTGGTGACCAGGCGGTCTAGCGGTCTGGCTTGGCGGGTTGATGACCGTGCGGTTTTGTCGTTCCCCTTCAGCGGTTTGGTTGCTGTGTGTTGCTGTCTGAGGTCCAAGCAGTCTAGCGGTTTGTCTCTGGCGACTTGGAGATCGGACGGTCTAGCGGTCTCCCATGGCTATCTCTCTCTGGTAGTAGCCGAGCGGTTAGCCCTTCTGTCTAACCACGCGGCTTGTGCGGTTTGTGTCTGTATAGTCTGCTTGTGTCCTGTAAATTTTTAGTCCCACATCTATTATTTGTATTCTCTCTTTTCTCCTCCATTATATATAAGGGAGGTCATACCTTTGTAATAGATACCTTTTTAGGATAATAAAATTTCTGTTAAACCACTTCCGGTTTGTTTTTGGTCGTTTTTAACAACGTGATTGGTCTACGTGTACGTCATTAAGATTAATTATGACCGTTAGGGAAGATTTTATATAAAGTCTTGTCAAACCGACAAATCCTAAGAACACGTGCTATCAAGATTATTCTAAGTATTCTTCTGAATCTCATTCTCTCTCTCTAAAAATCAGAAGCCATCGCCGCCGACCTCCATCGTGCTCATCCGGCTAGGGTTTTCAATTCCAGAAGATTCAGATCAAGAAGATTCATAGATCGAGATTGTCGTTCAATTCTTCATCATCTATCTGATCGTGTGAAGCCAAGAAATTTCAGATCTTGTCTTTGCCGAGATTCTTATTCAACTTCTTTGATAAAGCCGCAAAGATTAAAGAAGAAGATCCAGGCCGATTATTAGCAGATCTGAGAAAGTTTTACTGTTTGTATTTCTAGATACTTTCAATTTTTTCTTGTAGGAGAATTCTCTCCGAGTGTAGGAGCTTTTGTCTCCGAGTTGTAGGAAGTTTTATCTTCCGAGTGTAGATCCGTTTTGTGGATCGAGATTGTAGGAACTTTGTTCCGAGGCGTAGGATTGGTTTTCAATCCGAGATAGTGGAGTAGCCGAGTATAGTGTATTGCTAGATCGGTGACGGAAATTGGATATACCCAAGGTTGGGGAACCACTATAAATCTTTTGTCGTCTGTGATTGCTTGGCATTGCACAGATCTAGAAGGGTTGCTTATTGGCATCTTCAAATTTTTTGGCTCTACTTGGGACAGGAAGCTCAGAAAGAGAGCTTTATTGTGAATTCTGCTTTTGGTGATGACTCCTTGACTGACATATCTAATTACGAGAGTGATGATACAATATCTAATATTTTTGGTTACAGCAGGCAATCTGTTAACATTAGGTTGGCTTGCTAAAATATCTCCATCTATCTGCTCTTCTTCAGTAGCTTCCTAAATTTCATCAGTTGGCTGAATTTCTTCACTAAGCACTTCAATTTGAGAAAAATTTCTGCTTGAGCTTGGCTTGTCTTGAATAGACAGATCTTGTACATTAAGCTCAGAACCTGTAATGTTAGTGATACTAGACCTGCCATTGTATAGCAGTCTAGACTCATCAAAAATGATATGCATAAATTTTTATACAATATGGATCTTCCTGTTGAATATTCCATATGCTTTACTATGGGAGCTATATCCAACAAGGGTTCTCACATAACATTTCTCAGCAAAGTTAGTTAACTGAGTTTTTACATTGTTTAAAATATAGCATTTGCAACCAAAGATTCTAAAACAAGACATGGTTGGTTTTCTACCTTTCAATAGTTCATGGAGAGTTTTACCATGGACTTTGTTGATAGAAGCCATGTTCAGAAAATGACATGCATCATTGATTATCTCAGCCCAGAAATATTATAGTAGTGAGGAATCACTAAGCATGGTGTAACATCCCGACTTTTATTGGGCCACCAGAGCCCTAGTGGGCCCAATAAAAGTGGCCCGAGCCCTACCCATGACCCTGTGGGAAATAACCCTAGGCGGGAAATCGAGCTAGAGAACTCCGAATTGAGTTCTGTTAGTTCCTGTGGCCTCATATAGTCAATACGAGCGCATCGGAACTCGTTCAGTCGAACCCCAAGGTCATATAATGGATGTGACCATTCCTCGTAAAATGCAACAAGAGCGAGATTTTGGATATCGAGCTAGAGAACTCCGAATCGAGTTCTGTCAGTTCCTGTGGCCTCATATAGTAAATATGAGCGCATCGGAGCTCGTCACGTCACAATCCGAGGTCTAACGACAATTTTACACACTTCGGCCATTTTAGCTCACTGCGATACGCAAATTTTGGACTTTTGCCAAACAGACTCCGATTCAACCCCAGTCAGTGGTGTTGGACTCGTGTTGTCAATTCGAAGTCAACGGAAGTCGTCTCGATCAATTTCGATGACAATTGGTCAACCCGTGGTCAAATCAAGCATAGTCGTGCACTGAAAAGCATGCACGCACCAATTATGACACGACACCCGAACTTTGACCCGACCCCGATGACTTGGACCCACTTTGACTTTGACCAGCAAGGGGAACCCACCCGATGGTTAACTTGGTCAAACCCTCCTAAAAATCCACTTTTTGGATTTTTCTCCAAATGAGGGGCCCACCTCCTCTCCAAAGAAGGATGGCCCATGCCCCCCTCACTCTCCTTGGGCACCCAACCATCAATCAAGCCTAGGATAGGTGGAGGCCCACCCCACCCCTCTTCTCCTCCTTTTCTCCTCTCTTCACAAAAGGCCCCAGCCCATAAGGGCTTCACCGTCCTTTTCCCCACATGCGGAAAAGAGGGGGGCCTCCAGCTGTCCTTGGACAGCTGGAGGGTGGGGATTTAATCCCTCCATAAGGAGGGATTAATCCCACCTTGCCCAAAGGGAGGGAGCTCCCCCTCCCCCTCCCTATAAAAGCCACCCCACCCCCTCACTTTCCCTCACAGCTCTAAGAGCAGCTCCCTCCCCTTGCTACCCCTTCTCCCCCATCTGTCGGAGTTCAGGTGGCCGGAAAAAGCCAACCCGAGGAGCTCCTCCCCCTCCTCCACCACCCTGAGCCATGGCCGACCAAGCTGGCCCCTCTCGAGTCCATCAAACCCCGGTGGAACCCTTCTCCCTCCACCTTCTCCATTTTGGACGTATAGCATGGCGCTTCCGGCGGCCAGAGCGCCGCCACCGTCCCCCCTCCACTTCTGTTCATTTTAAAAAAAATGCTCCGGTGATGGTCGGCGGCAGCAGGCCGCCGGATGTAATAACTAGAGGTAGTATGAAAGCAGAAGAAGAATTGCCCAGGGAGTGGCCGGAGTGAGAGAGAAGAAAGGGAGGGGGAAGAAGACGAAACTGTTTCAAACTTTATTTCTTAATTCAAAGATTACAGCCATAATCCTATTTATAATGATATTACATGAATATTAATCCGGAATATTCTAACGGCTATGATGAATAACAACCCCTTTTGAGTTGGTCTTCTCTCTGCCACGTGTCGGTATTTGCTTTACTTTTTATGCTGGAATGATATTCTGAGCCGTTCACCTGCTTACTGGTAGAATCCTCTGCCTTTAAAGTATACGCTGAAGTTTCGCCTTAGACAATTTCTCCTGCAGGAATTCTGGTCGTGCGATGGAGCGGTGAGGGAAGTAGAAGTGTTACAAATACCGCCCCCTTTAAAGGATGCTGTCCTCAGCGTCATTTCTCATTTCCGCCACTTCTCCCTACCTGAAACCCTAGCGTGAGGAAGGAACAACCAAGCAATTTCTTCTCCGGCGAGTAGAATCTTCGTGGATTCCTAATGGTAGACGGCAGAAAATGATGCTGATGAGAATAGATATCGGATCGTCCGGTGAACTAGAATTTAAAGGCTGATTCTGCTACTCTTAGCGAGGCTAGGTAAGATTTCGCTGTAGAAGTAGCTTGTGTTGTCATTTTTATTTTGGTTGTTGTCGGAGAGTCAAGCAAAAACGTAGGTTTCTGTCTGTTTTTTGTTTTCGCCGGTTTTTGGTTTCCTGAAGCTTCGTTTTCCCTTTGTTTTCCACGTATCTTCTTTCAGTATTTTAATCCTGTTGTTCAAGTGGGGAAAATCCTGGAGGGAGGATAAATCCTCCCAACTGTTATCTTCTGGAGGCAGACCTTCCCACTATACTAAGCCTTGTTGTATTTCTCTGCCTTGTTGTGAGATGCGACCCGTAGTTATGATAGCTAGTGGCTTGTGAAGTGAGTTGTTTCTCCAGTGAGTCCCTGGAAGAGCAACCGATGGAGGCCCGGATTCCCCGATGTATGGTTTTAACAGAGAAATGTGAAATACCGGGTGTATTTTTGATTCTGGAGGGAGGTCAAGCCGGTAGGCTGCTTGACCGATGACTTCCAAGACTTGATAAGGGCCATAATATTTCAGTCCCAGTTTTTTGTTGTAGGAGCGTTCCGGTGATAGTTGCCTGTATGGGTGAAATTTGAGGAGTACCCACTGTCCTGGCACTAGATGTAACTCCTTTCGCCTCTTGTCTGTATATGTTTTCATCCGTTGCTGTGATTTAGAGAGGTTGTCCTTTAGCTGTTGTAGTATCTTGTCTCATTTTTGCATAGTTGCGCCCGCCGCTTCATTTGATGTGCTCCCTGAGGTGTAAGATAATAAGCCAGGAGGAGGCCGACCGAACATGACCTCATATGGGGTCATCCTGGTCGAAGAGTTAAATGTTGTGTTAACATAATATTCAGCAAAGCTAAGATATGTAGTCCATTTTTTATAGTTATGGTGGCAAAATAAGCGGAGATATTGTTCCAGGGAGCGATTAATCCGTTCAGTCAGAGCACCAAAATTGTAATAACTAGAGGTAGTATGAAAGTAGAAGAAGAATGGCCCAGGGAGTGGCCGGAGTGAGAGAGAAGAAATGGAGGATGAAGAAGACGAAACTAGTTCAAACTTTATTTCTTAATTCAAAGATTGCAGCCATAATCCTATTTATAATGATATTACATGAATAGTAATCAGAAATATTCTAATGACTATGATGAATAAGAGCCCCTTCTGAGCTAGTCTTCTCTCTGCCACGCGTCGGCATTTGCTTTACTTTTTATGTTGGAATGATATTCTGAGCCGTTCATCTGCTTACTGGTAGAATCCCCCGCCTTTAAAGTATACACTGAAGTTTCTCCTTAGACAATTTCTCCTGCAGGAATTCTGGCCGTGCGATGGAGCGGTGAGGGAAGTAGAAGTGTTACACCAGACCACCGCCGGGGTGGGGGGGGGGGGGGAATGATGATGAACAGTGATTATATTATATATATAATAATAATATATATATAAATATATTAATTATAATACTTATAATATTATAATTAATAATTGATTGATTTTTTTTGAGACTAAAATAGGCTTCTAGGGAGAAAGTGTTGAACATGAAAAATGTTCCCCTTGCTAAGAGTTTCCTTCACAAAACTTTTGAGAATTTTTGGAGTTGATTTGATATTTTTAAAAACCAAAATAAATTTTATCTGGCCAAATTAAATGTCCAAAATTGCCCGAAGAACTTTGGAAAAATTATTAGGCTCATTTTAGGCCCCCTTAAAGGTAGTATCAAAAATTGGAGTCATGGAGATAAGTTTTGATATTTTTCTCAAATTATGGAAGCCTAGGGTCGCACTCGAAATTTGTTACGCTCGTTTTCACCGAAAACGAAAATTGGAGCGCGCGACTATCTTTTCTAATTGAAATTATAAATTCAAATTGACTTATCGACGAGAGTGGCCGAGGCAAGTGACCAAGCTCCGTGTGTTTCGAGATTTCGTGAAACCGTCGAACGCCTCGACTCTCGGGTAATTTGGGCACGCTCGGAAGATAAGAGCACGAGTGGTGAGTTATGAATTATTCCTGACGAATAATAAGGGTGTACTCCTAACAAGCCCCTGATCTGATTAAGCCGTAATTAATATGGCGCAACCAAATTAATTGGATCTTAAAAATGGGTGTAATCCAAGGAAGCCTTTAAAAACTGAGATGGAACTAAATCTCTCCTGAGAATGAAGATGGAACTGAATCTCTCCTGAGAGCGGAGATGGAACTGAATGTGCCTCCTGGATGGAGATGGAACTGAATCTCTCCTAAGAATGGAGATGGAACTGAATCTCTCCAGAGAACGGAGATGGAACTGAATGTGCCTCCTGTATGAAGATGGACCTGAATCTCTCCTGAGAACCAAGATGAAACTGAATATGC
This sequence comes from Platanthera guangdongensis, assembly GCA_039583875.1. Taxonomy (NCBI): domain Eukaryota; kingdom Viridiplantae; phylum Streptophyta; class Magnoliopsida; order Asparagales; family Orchidaceae; genus Platanthera; species Platanthera guangdongensis. The sequence goes on from CM077152.1 coordinate 45,673,954, forward strand.
CTCCTGGACGGAGATGGAACTGAATGTGCCTCCTGTATGGAGATGGAACTGAATCTCTCCTGAGAATGGAGATGGAACTGAAGCCTCCTGAATGGAGTGATTGGACTACTAACCATTTTCTTTATGATTATTCCAGTCTTGCACTGGTCCAGTTTCTCTAATCTTTTTTACTTCAGTACTTTAAATTCAGTACTACTCCAGTTTCGTACTAGTCAAGCTTATTTCAGTACTTCCATTTCAGTACTACTCCAGTCTCGTACTGGTCAGACTTATTTTAGTACTTATTCAGTACTACTCTAGTTGCGTACTGGTCAGGCTCATTTTAGTACTTTCTATTCAGTACTACTCCAGTTATATACTGGTCAGGCTTATTTTAGTACTTTCTATTCAGTACTACTCTAGTCTCGTACTGGTCACATTCCATTCCAGCACATTAAATAAGCAGCATAATCACCGCACTTATTCCCATTGTAATTTACTATTATAGTCCCGGGTCATGCTCTGACGAGCAGTCGTTGTTAAGGTTGAGCCTTAGTTGGGGATAACTGGAGTTGAAGTAGTCCTCTAGGTCTAGCCCCAAATAATGCGCTCCCACGCTCCTTGTCAAAAGTAGATTGCTTTCGGTGAAATGATGGCGGATCTGTCCCCACCGTAGACCGTTCGTATCGGTGCGGGAAGGTTGACGACTCAAGGCGACAGGGAGATGAGTACCACGGGTGACCGGCCATTATATTTCCCGTCGGGTTTTCCTCCGCTGGTCGGCTAAAATGATTCGTCGGATGTCGCTCACATCTAAGAGTACACAAGGTTGTATGTTAGGGCCTGGGGTTGTACGGTATGATCACCCCCAGAAGTGGCAGGACTGGCCACTGTCACCGACGACCACATCGGTGAGGCCCGCGGGGCTCGCTACCCTGATGGAACAGAAGCGGTCCAAACTATGTCGACATAGGGTTTGTGTGCGCGGCTATGAATGCCTGCGATGTGTGCGCGGCTGTGAATGCCTGCCATGTGTGCGCGGCTGTGAATGCCTGCGTTGTGCACGCGGTTGTGAATGCCTGCGGTGTGTGCGCGTCTGTAAATGCCTGCGGTGTGTGCGCGACTATGAATGCTTGCGGTGTGTGCGCGACTGTGAATGCCTGTGATAGATTTCAGGATATGAAAACCTGATGTGCTGATGAGCTAGTAGAGGCTTATTATAACCGATTGATACTATTGCTGCTTTTATCGGTTATACTGTACTCTTTTATAATTGCTCTTAGATGTTCTTATATAAAATGTTGTGCTAACCCTCTCATTCTTCGACTATTTACTTTTGTTGGGTGGGTGCGTGCTCGTACCCAGGATGTGGATCCAGGGAGGAGATTTGTTTCCACTTAGCTCTGTGACTAACAGTTACATGATTAACCATTCAGAGGAGGTGGAGCACCGCAGTGACCCACTACCATAGGAGATTACGCCAGCAACTAGGTTTACTCGAGCAGATGCACCCACGCCGTTTCCAGAGTTTAGAGACGTGAGTTCCGCCGAGCAGCGTAGAGAGAGAGAGAGAGTATATGAGGATTATATGTAACACATGTATAGCCCACGGGCTTATTTAAACACTTAGGCTTTGGCCCTAGAACCGCTGGGATTTTGATATGTGATATATAAATCTGCAATGGTTTCCTATTAATGCTTACGCTATATTCTGATGGGTTGTGAATGTTATGATTCGAGCCGAGCAAGACGGCCAACTAGTGCTTGGATAGGGTGGATCGTTTCTCCTATGATCACTCGGTGGACGCCTTGGGCCAGTAGTACCCCTCCGGCCGACCCGGGCAAAAGTTTGGGTGGGGTAGTACAAACAGATCAGAGCCATCACGATTCGTCCTTGTCGAGCAGTCTCAGGATCCCTCCATCTCTTGCTTCATTCTGGGTTCGGGAAGAACCTTGCAGCGGAAGCTTGGTGGACCCTAGTGTAGAGGCTTAGGGATTCTAGACTACGATAGTACGCCCATACACCGTCGTTTTCTGCTTGGGTTGTCGCTTTTGAAAATTTCCCTTACTTTTACAAAATACCGACACTCTTTCCTGTTACTTCTCTAGATACCAAAGTACAGTAACGAGGGATCCTCGTCCAGAGGACACGTTCCAAATACCCCACCACCAGACCCGGTTGCTCCCGCGGCCGTACCGTTTGCCGAGTCAGATATAGGGTAGACACTGATGGCTATACTAGCGACTTTTCAGGATGCCCTGGTACAGCCACCGCGAGATATGACCGCACCCACCTATATGATGACGACCTTCTGAGGACTGAGGCCTCCCCCTTTCAGGGGTACAGAGACGACCATCCAGGTAGAGGAGTGGGTGGAGCGAGTGGAGGAGCTGTTGGTAGGGATGATGTGCCCAGCTGTGGCTGCAGACTCTTTGGCGGTGACTCTCTTGGAGGGATATGCGAGGGATTGGTGGAGAGCGGCTAGTCACTCTACCTTTCGAGGTCGGCCGATGAGCACGATCCATTGGGGGGAGTTCTTCGTGGCTTTACTAGAGTTTTTCATCACAGATGCAGACCGAGCCGCACTGCAAGAGAGGTTCCTGCTCATCCGACAGGGCAACCGTACTGTGGCAGAGTATGAGGGAGAGTTCATACACCTAGCACGCTTCGCTGGGAACCTGGCTGCCTCCGACAGGGATAGAGCTTCTCGGTTCTACCAAGGACTACGAGATGACCTGAGGCGGGCCCTGATCATGCTCTCTCAGGCCACCTTTCACACCATAGCCACCCATGCGGCAGCTTTAGAGTTAGACCAGCAGACGGTGGCTCAGTGATGCAGAGGTCAGGTAGAGCTCCCTCGAGTCCAGAGGCGAGATGGAGGTGTTGCTCCCCATAGACAGGATAGAGAGCGCAGGCAGCAATGCTGCAGGTAGCCTTATAGGCGCCCACCAACACCCCCATCACCCCCAGCTGCACAGCCAGACGTTAGACCAGCTCCAGCTCCACAGCCCCCACTAGTGGCCCGACGAGATGTTCCCTTCGCAGGGAACTACTTCTTGTGTCAGCAGCCATGACATATGAGGGCATTTTTCCCTCAGGCAACAGGGAGACCAGGGTTAGGAGTAGTTCAGTGAGGACAGCTGACACGAGGACAGGGCCAGAGAGGCCATAGAGGCAGAGCTGGTAGGAGAGGTCAACAGGGCCGAGCAGTGCCCTAGGAGGCCTATACACTGGACCTGCAGCACGGACCGGCCCTTGACGTAGTCATAGGTATATATCTTAGGCGATAGAAGATATCAGATCCTCCACTGATGTTGTATATTTCATATATATATATATATACATATATGTATATTAGTTGGATGATATATGTCTATATATTCCCCCATGTCGTCAGGAATCTTGTTGGTAGAAGGACACCCTGCCAAAACCCTTTTCGACACAGGAGCGACTCATTCTTTCGTCTCCCAAGAATTCATCGCAACAAAAGGAAATGTCATCCGTTCAACCGGACTGTCTATACGAATCCATTTACTGGACAGGTCGGATATGACATCTACCAAAAAGTGTTCGTTTCAGGCTACACTGGGAGAGGTAGAATTCGAGATCTACGCAACAATCCTAGCAATAACTGGGTTTGACATCATTATGGGGATGGACTGGCTGGCCAAGCACCAAGCACAAATTAACTATTCCACGCGAGAAGTCCGACTATAGAATCCAAATGGTCAGAGCGTCGCATTGACAGGTGTGCCCTCTGTCTCGCGTATTATCTTGACTTCTACACAGATGGTGAAATCCGTCCGACAGAAGTACGAAGTATTCCTTATTAATTTCGAGATGGAAGACAAATCTCAGGTGCTCACCAAGGTCCCAGTAGTCCGCGACTTCCCAGATATTTTCCCTGAGTCCCTCCCGGGATTGCCACCCCAGCGAGAGGTCGACTCTCAGATCGAGCTCGTGTCCGGAGCACGACCAGTATCGCGAGCCCCCTACCGAATGGCCCCAAGGGAGCTGACTGAACTAAAGATCCAGTTACAAGAACTAATAGATGTTGGATTCATCCGTCTTAGTTCCTCGCCCCGGGTAGCCCCGGTACTTTTTGTAAAGAAGAAAGACGGGACTCTGTGACTGTGCATCGACTACAGGGAGCTAAATAAGCTTACTGTGCGCAACACATACCCCTTTCCTAGGATAGACGAACTGTTCGATCAGTTGCAAGGTGCTTCCATATTCTCCAAGATGGACCTGAGGTCCGACTATTACCAGCTCCGAATCCGAGAGGAAGATATCCCCAAGACTGCCTTCAGCTCTCGTTACGGTCTATACGAGTTCCTAGTGATGCCCTTCGGGCTCATCAATGCTCCCTCCGCCTTCATGGCCCTGATGAATAGAGTCTTTGAACCCTTCTTGGATCACTTTGTAATCGTCTTCATAGACGACATCCTAATCTACTCGAAGACCAAGATGGACCATACCCGGCACCTGCAGATGGTGCTATTAAAACTCCGGGAACACTCTTGTTGAAACCAAAAACTTGGTCCCTGTGGAGTTTGGGGTCCCTAGAAAGGGGTGACCTCACACCTACTACACTCGGGGGAACGTCACAGACCAAAGACTTGAGAAACTAGGAACAGACTCTCGGCTCTAGCACGGAGGTCCCACCGCACACTAGGAAGGCTACCTGAGCTCTTCCCCTCCCTTACCAAAGGGCTAGGCTGGGCGCCTTGGAGAGCTCTCTCTACTATACCAAGAAGAAGCTAAGGGAGGAGGAAGCTAGCCCAAAGTCCCTCCCCAAAGGCACCCAAGGGGGTCTATTTATAGTTTTCCAAATCCCATGGGCCAAAATTCCCGAAATGCCCTTAGGGCCAAAAGACTTTGGGCCAATAGGAAACAACCACACAGGGGGGGTAAAGAGGTAACTCCCCCCGAGGGCAAAACGGTAAAGGCAAGGTCCACAGAGGTCTAGGGGGTGGAGGGCGAACCCTCCCCAGATTAGCCTCCTGGGGCGAGAAGGCTGGCCGCTAGGTCTCGCCCCGCGAGCTCGCCGCCTGGGGCGAGAGGGCTGGCCTCCCGGTCTCGCCCCGCGAGCTCGCCGCCTGGGGAGAGAGGGCTGGCTGCTCAGTCTCGCCCCGCGAGCTCACCGCCTATGGCGAGAGGGCTGGCCGCCGGTCTCGCCCCGCGAGCTTGCCGCCTGGGGCGAGAAGGCTGGCCGCCGGTCTCGCCCCGCGAGCTCGCCGCCTGGGGCGAGAGGGCTGGCCACCCGGTCTCGCCCCTGTCCAAGGACAGGGTGTCGGGGGCAGGATCCTGATCTCCAGCTAGTCCCGCCATCCCACCTTGCGCCTAGCACGCCAGGGGGGTGTCAGCCATCTTGCCGCACCCGCCCCTCTAAAGGGCCCGGGGGAAGATGTTGATTTTTTCCTCCCCTACTAGTATGTTTCCAAGCCAGAGCCAAAATTGGCTACCGAGAGTGCAAAATCTCCAAAAAGCTTAAAAACGAGTTTGCCTTGTTTTGGGCCCACTCTTCGCGAATACGGGGTTGTAAACAATCCCCGCTCTTTTCGAGATTGACACAATCTCGGAAAGAAACATCCAACCCGACGTATTCGTGAAGTGTAACTTCCCCGCGGGGTCAACATGCCATGCCAACTATGGGAGCCTAGGTGGCGAGACGGCCTCGGGGTGAAAACACTTAGCCTCCCCGAGGGGTCAACCTGTCAAGCTAGCTAATGGGAGCCTGGGTGACGAGACGGCCTCGGGGTGAAAATACTTAGCCTCCCAGAGTGGTCAACCTGTCAAGCCAGCTAATGGGAGCCTGGGTGACGAGACGACCTTGAGGTCATCATCAGAGCAAAGGGACTTGAGCTACCACGAGAGATCAACCTGCCTTGCTAGCTAGTGGGAGCCTGGCCGCGGAATTATCATCGGAGCAAAGGACTTGGGCTACCACGAGAGATCAACCTGCCCTGCCAGCTAGTGGGAGCCTGACCGCGGAATCATCATCGGAGCAAAGGACTTGGGCTACCACGAGAGATCAACCTGCCCTGCCAGCTAGTGGGAGCCTGGCCGCGGAATCATCATCGGAGCAAAGGACTTGGGTTACCACGAGAGATCAACCTGACCTGCCAGCTAGTGAGAGCCTAGCCGCGGAATCATCATCAGAGCAAAGGGACTTGGGCTAGCATGAGAGATCAACCTGCCCTGCCAGCTAGTGGGAGCTTGGCTGCGGAATCATCATCGAAGCAAAAGAATTGGGCTACCACGAGAGGTCAACCTGCCATGCCAGCTAGTGGGAGCCTGGCCGCGGAATCATCATCAGAGCAAAGGACTTGGGCTACCACGAGAGATCAACCTGCCCTGCCAGCTAGTGGGAGCTTGGCCGCAGAATCATCATCGGAGCAAAGGACTTGGGCTACCATGAGAGATCAACCTGCCCTGCCAGCTAGTGGGAGCCTGACTGCGGAATCATCATCGGAGCAAAGGACTTGGGCTACCACGAGAGATCAACCTGCCCTGCCAGCTAGTGGGAGCCTGGCCGCGGAATCATCATCGGAGCAAAGGACTTGGGCTACCACGAGAGATCAACCTGCCCTGCTAGCAAGTGAGAGCCTGGACGCAGAATTATCATCGGAGCAAAGGACTTGGGCTACACAATCAAACCTTAACAAATCCTACATCCTCAAACGGGGAAGATAGATGGGTTACATGATCCTCCCAACTCAGTTGGTCGGGGGTTGGACTCATTACAAGATAAGATACATACAGGACTCTACAGGGGCGAGGCTTTCTCAGGGGGTCTGGGTCCGGTGGTCGTCATCCACTTCCTTTTCACCGGACACTTCCATCTTGCTCAAGCTCTCCATGAACTTCTCCATCTCCTCTGCCTTGGCCAACCAAGAGATGGTGTTGACAACCGTGACGTAGCATTGCCTTATCATCCTGGAGTCTCCCTTGACTCTGACCTGGATTCCCCCTGAGTTGAACTTAAGGCACTGGTGGAACGAAGACGGCACGCAATGGAAGGCGCTGATGAGGGGCCTTCCGAAGATGGCGCTGTAGCTACTTGGAGCGTCAACAATGACGAACCGACAGTTCCTCGAGACTCCCCCCAATTTTACTTGGAGCCCCACTCCACCCTCGACCTCCTTTCTCTCCCATGAGAATCCGAACAGGGGTCCGTCCGAGGCCAACACCCTCCTTCGCTCCACATTCATCTCGTCAAACGCCTTCTTGAAAACGATGTTGACGGAGCTCCCATTGTAAACCAAGATCCGGGAGACGGTGTAGCCTTCGATGGCCGTCTGGATGACGGGCGCATCGCAGAATGGATACTCATGATCCGACACGTCCTTCACCGAGAAGGTGATCTTTTCCTCTGGGGAAGTGGTCTGGGAGGTTGAGGCGACGGTCCTTCGGTACATGACATGGAGGCTTGCCTTCCGAGTGGCCTCAACCCCCACTCCACCGTGGATCACTCTTATACCACCTCGGGTTCCCACGTCGACCCGGTCCTCGCATATATCATCACCCCCTTCTCCGGGTAGAACTTCTTCTACCCGCACCGGCGGCTGCGGCTGGGCAGGGCCTCTCTCCCCCTCACCTCCAAGAACTCGGGGCAGGTGGCCGTGGCGTGCCCCTCCACCCGGTGGAAGTCACAGTACAGCAATGCTCTTTCTCCCCTCTTTCGGCGGGCTGGGCGTTCTCTCCTGTTACCTGTTCCTCCTCCTATCGCCAAGGCTTGCTGTGGCGGGGGCAAGAGCTGTCTTGGGGCTTGCCTCTGGAAGTTATACCTCCCTTGTCCCCCATGAAAGCTCCCCCTCCTTGGATGAGAGCTCTTCCTGGACCTTGGGCAGGTCCTCCCTGCTGCCTCCAGCCTGGTTCCGGACCCTCCTGTCCTTGGAACCCCTGAGCTCTTTGATCATCTCTCCTTCTTCCTTCCTGATGCCTTGAGCCACCCTGCTCCTTTGACTCCACCTCCGTCAACTTTTCCAACCTCTTGACAAATGCCGGGTTGGCTTCTTCCAAGGCAATCTCCTCTGCCACCCTTTCCATCAGCTCCTCGAAGGAAAGGGGGGCATTCCGGGTCAAGCTCATCTTGAAGAAGCCCTCCTTCAGCCCAATGATGAAAGCCATCTGGAGAGCATACCCCGGCATCTCTTGGACGTCCAGGATCTCTTGTTGGAACCTGTCAACGTAACGGGCCAGCGACTCCTCGGCCCCCTGCCTTATCAGGAAGATGGACTCAGGACTCCTCTTCCGCTTCTTGGAGGTGGAGAAGCGAAGCTGAAAGCTTAGGCTCAAGTCCTCGAACCCATAGATCGACCTTGGAGGGAGTTGATGAAACTAGTCCCTTGCCTTCTCCTTCAATGTGATCGCAAAGAGGCGACACTTGAAGGCATCCGTCATTGGCCTAATGGAGACGACATCCTCGAACCACTGCAGGTGCTGGACGGGGTCATCCTTCCCTGTGTAGTAAGCCATGTCCATCTCTCTGAACCCCTCGGGAACGGGAGCTGAGATGATTAGCTCGCCGAAGCATGACCCCCTAAGGGGTGGTCTTGCCTGGTCCACTCGCGCCACCTGCTCGCCTGGAAGGGTAGCACTTGCCGGGCTGGAGAACAACTCCCGGCCGGTGAGGTCTCGCTCGACCCCATCTCCTATCCTCTCCTTCCCTGGCCTTCTTCCTGGTGCACTTCCTTCTCCCCCTGCTTGGGTTATCTCGCCTAGGCCCCTGGGAGTCGGCTCGTCGAGAGGGGGAGCTAGCTCCTGGGGGGTTGGGGTGGAGCTTCCACCATGAGGAGCAATGCTTCGCAGCATCTCCATGATGCCTTGGATGGAGGCCATGAACTCTTGCCTCCCAACAAAGGGTCCTGGGCTGGGGAGCTCGCCGAGATCGTCACTACCTCCTTGACCTCCCGTCATGACACTCTCTCGAGATCGTCTGTGCTGGTCACTCTCCACGCTCATTGAACCAAAATGTTGAAACCAAAAACTTGGTCCCTGTGGAGTTCGGGGGTCCTAGAAAGGGGTGACCTCACACCTACTACACTCGGGGGAACGTCACGGACCAAAGACTTGAGAAACTAGGAACAGACCCTCGGCTCTAGCACGGAGGTCCCACCGCACACCCAGAATGCTACCTGAGCTCTTCCCCTCCCTTACCAAAGGGCTAGGCTGGGCGCCTTGGAGAGCTCTCTCTACTCTACCAAGAAGAAGCTAAGGGAGGAGGAAGCTAGCCCAAAGTCCCTCCCCAAAGGCACCCAAGGAGGTCTATTTATAGTTTTCCAAATCCCATGGGCCAAAATGCCCGAAATGCCCTTAGGTCCAAAAGACTTTGGGCCAATAGGAAACAGCTACACCGGGGGGTAAAGAGGTAACTCCCCCTGAGGGAAAAACGGTAAAGGCAAGGTCCACAGAGGTCTAGGGGGCGGAGGGAGAACCCTCCCCGGACTAGCCTCCTGGTGCGAGAATGCTGGTCGCCCGGTCTCTCCCCTCGAGCTCGCCGCCTGGGGCGAGAGGGCTGGCCGCCCGATCTCGCCCTGCGAGCTCGCCGCTTAGGGCGAGAGGGCTGGCCGCCCTGTCTCGCCCCGCGAGCTCGCCGCCTGGGGCGAGAAGGCTGGCCGCCAGTCTCTCCCTGCGAGCTCGCCTCCTGGGGAGAGAGGGCTGGCCGCCCGATCTCGCCCCTGCCCAAGGCCAGGGTGTCGGGGGCGGGATCCTGATCTCCAGCCAGTCCCACCATCCCACCTCGCGCCTAGCACGCCAGGGGGGTGCCGGCCATCTTGCCGCACCCGCCACTCTAAAGGGCCCGGGGGAAGATGTTGATTTTTCCTCCCCCTACTAGTATGTTTCCAAGACAGAGCCAAAATTGGTCACCGAGAGTGCAAAATCTCCAAAAAGCTTAAAAACGTGTTTGCCTTATTTTGGGCCCACTCTTCGCGAATACGGGGTTGTACAACTCTCTCTTCGCCAAATTCAGTAAGTGCGAATTTTGGCTAGATGAAGTCGGATTCTTGGGCCACACGATAAATAAGGAAGGAGTGGTAGTAGACCAAACCAAGATCCAGGCAGTACAAAATTGGCCGCCACTCAGGACGGCTGCGGATGTCCAGAGTTTCCTCGGCCTTGCCGGATACTACAGAAAGTTCGTCGAGGGATTTTCCAAGATTGCCCTACCCCTGACTGCTCTCACCAAAAAGGATGTTACATTCCGATGGACGTCGGAGTGCGAGGCTGCATTCGTCGAATTGAAGAAGCGGCTGACTTCCGCGCCAATCCTTATGATTCCTTCAGGGACCGAGGGATTTCAAATCTATACCAATGCCTCCCTGAAAGGATTGGGAACAGTTCTAATGCAGTATGACAAGGTAGTGGCCTACGCTTCGCGGCAATTAAAGCCGCATGAATTAAACTACGCAGCCACGATTTAGAGTTGGGCGTCGTCGTCTTCGCCCTTAAAATCTGGAGGCATTATCTGTACGGAGTAAGATGTGAGATCTTCTCCGACCACAAGAGCCTCAAATATATCTTGACGCAGAAAGAGCTGAATCTCTGGCAGTGCCGATGGTTGGAATTCTTATGTGATTACGACTTCGCTCTCCAATATCACACCGGGAAGGCTAACAGAGTCGCTGACTCTTTGAGCCGCCAGCCTGCGATAGCTGAGAGTTGGATGGAGCAAATCCCTAAGGAACTTTTTCAGTCTTTGATAGATTTGGAAATTACCCTGGTCGCCTGAAGAGATCCGGAAGAGTACTATTATTAGCTGTATTGGATGGAGATCCAATGCGACATCCGGGACCGGATATGAGAAGCCCAGAAGATCGATCCAGAGGTAATGTCGATCATCTGATCTCTACAAGAAGGGGCATAGGAGGATTATAAACTGCATGACGGGATTCTACAATTTATACATCGCATATTCGTTCCCGCTATCGGAGGGATTCGTGAGGAAATTCTGCAAGAGGCCCATCAGTCAAGGTACTCGATTCACCCTGGCGTAGTTAAGATGTACGTGGACTTACGCAGGACAAATTACTGGCCTGGAATGAAAAGAGATGTCACCAAGTTCGTGGCCCGGTGTCAGACCTGTCAGAAGTTCAAAGCCAAATGTCGCAGTCCAGGAGGCTTATTATAGCACCTACCAATACCAGAGTGGATGTTCGAAGACATCTCCATTGACTTCATCCACGACCTACCTCGATCCCGTGCTGGGAATGACTCAATATGGGTGTTCGTTGATCAACTCACTAAGGTACCACGGTTCATTCCAAACCGACATGGTGACAGAGTAGATATCCTGGCCAGGATGTTCCTAGAGCAAGTGGTACGATTTCACGGAGTACCAAAGTGCATCATGTCAGATCGTGACGGGCGTTTCACATCTAAGGAGTGGAGGCGGGTGCATGCGTATTTGGGAACCAAGTTGGCCTTCAGCACTGCCTTCCACCCGCAGACAGACGGACAAACAAAGAGGATGAACCGGGCGATGGAGGATCTTCTTCGATTGTGCATAGTGGAGCACAATGAGCCATGGGAGCAGCTGTTGTCGTTAGTCGAATTTCATGCAATAACAGCTACCAGGCTAACATTAAGATGGCTCCGTACGAGGCATTGTATAGAAGACGTTGCTGAACCCCGTTGACTTGGGCTCAGGAAGAGGACCCGGAAGCCTTGGGAGTGGCTAACATCGATGACACTGCGGCAGCGATACGGCTGATTCAGGAGTGAATGCGGGAAGCGCAGAGCCGCCAGGCTAAGTACTATGATGCGCGGCACCGACCGGTGGAGTTCAGCGTGGGGGAAATGGTGTTTCTGAAAATAAAGCCCATGCATGGTGTCTCCCGATTGAGGAAGCAGAAAAGTTAGATGCCCGCTTCTTGGGCCCCTATCCGGTGATAGAGCGTGTTGGCCTCGTCGCCTATCGTTTAGCCGTACCCCCATAGTTGGGGAATCTTCACGATGCGTTTCTTGTCTCTTCCTTGAGACGAGTACTCCATCAACCAGAGCAGTACCTTCCTACCCCTACGGCGCAACTACATTCAGATAGATCCGTCCGGCTCGAACCCGTTAGAGTAGTAGATTACAAGGTGAAGACACTACACAACAAAACCATTCTGATGGTTAAGGTGCTATGGTCAAACTGCGGATGAGAGGAGTTCGCATGGGAACCTGAAGCACTCCTCAGAGAAAAGCACCCAGAGCTCCTTCCCCAGGTATGTTACTTTTCCCCCCTGCTTCAAGCAAATTTTCGGGGGACAAAAATTCTTTTATTTTTATTGTATTGTAACATCCCGACTTTTATTGGGCCACTAGAGCCCCAGTGGGCCCAATAAAAGTGGCCTGAGCCCTACCCATGACCCGGTGGGAAATAACCCTATGCGGGAAATCGAGCTAGAGAACTCTGAATTGAGTTCTGTTAGTTCATGTGGCCCCGTATAGTCAATACGAGCGCATCAGAACTCATTCAGTCGAACCCCGAGGTCATATAGTGGATGTGACCATTCCTCGTAAAACACAACGAGAGCGAGATTTTGGATATCGAGCTAGAGAACTCTGAATCGAGTTCTGCCAGTTCCTATGGCCTCATATAGTCAATATGAGCGCATCAGAGCTCGTCGCGTCACAATCCGAGGTCTAACGACAATTTTACACACTTCGGCCATTTTAGCGCACCCCGGCGCACACTTTTTTTACTTTCGCCAAACGGACTCCGATTCAGCCTCAGTCAGTAGCGTTGGACTCGTGTGGTCAATTCGAAGTCAACGGAAGTCGTCCCGGTCAATTTCGATGACAATTGGTCAACCCGTGGTCAAAACAAGCATAGTCGTGCATGCACTAATTATGACACCACACCCAAAATTTGACCCGACCCCGATGACTTTGACCCACTTTGACTTTGACCAGCAAGGGGGACCCACCCGAGGTTGACTTGGTCAAACCCTCCTAAAAATCTACTTTTTGGATTTTTCTCCGAATGAGGGACCCACCTCCTCTCCAAAGGAGGATGGCGCATTACCCCCTCACTCTCCTTGGGCCCCCCAACCAGCAATCAAGCCTAGGATAGGTGGAGGCCCACCCCACCCCTCTTGTCCTCCTTTTCTCCTCTCTTCCCAAAAGGCCCAAGCCCATAAGGGCTTCACCATCCTTTTCCCCACATGGGGAAAAGAGGGGGCCTCCAGCTGTCCTTGGACAGCTGGAGGGTGGGGATTTAATCCCTCCATAAGGAGCGATTAATCCCACCTTGCCCAAAGGGAGGGAGCTCCCCCTTCCCCTCCCTATAAAAGCCGCCCCACCCCCCTCTCTTTCCCTCACATCTCTCAGAGAAGCTCCCTCCCCTTGCTACCCCTTCTTCCCCCTCTGTCGGAGTTCTGGTGGCCGGAAAAGGCCAACCTGAGGAGCTCCTCCCCCTCCTCCACCACCTTGAGCCATGGCCGACCAAGTCGGCCCCTCCCGAGCACATCAAACCCAGGTGGAACCCTTCTCCCTTCCCCTTCTCCATTTTGGATGTCTTGCATGGCGCTTCTGGCGGTCGGAGCGCCGCCGCCGTCCCCCCTCCTCTCCCGTTCATTTTTAAAAAAATACTCCTGTGATGGCCTGCGGCGGCAGGCCGCCAGACCACCACCGGAGGGAGCGCCCACCCCCGGGCAGTCGGTCGGGGGTGGAGACACGACCGGCCAGCGGCTGGAGAGGCCCGCAATGGCGGCGGAAACGGTACAGCCGTCAGATCATGAGTTCATAATTCAACAACCGTCTGATCGAGCACAATAAAATCATTTCATCTCTCCAAATTTTAGTAGATCTCCTAAACCTACTTTTAGGGTGTCCTAAACCTACGTGAAATTATGATTTTGCCTATATAACTCTTAAAAAATCGGGCGGTTGGCTGTTAAAATTATATTTTAATTTAAATGCGGCTATCCGGTTTCAATCTCAGGACCTCAATGAATGGAGGAACAACTCAATCCAATGAGACAAGGAGGCAACTGTGATAACATGTCAAATAATGTATACTTATATTGTTATATTAAATGTATTTTTATAAAAAAAATTTATATAAATATAGGTATAATATAATTCATTATTACATATAAATATACTATATTTAATAATAATTATATATATTATTCATTATATATGTACATTTATAATTATAATTTTAAATTTTGTTATTTATAAAATTAGATATGTATTTTTTTCTTAAATTATCGTCGTGGGCGGGCAAAGTCAGCCAGGGGTGGGCCGGGTACAGTTGCGTGAGGTCGTAGTGGTGGGTCGAGTACAATCGCGCGAGGCCGTAGGGGTGGGCCGGGAACAGCTGTGCGAGGTCATAGTGGCGGGCCGAGTACAGTCGGGCGGGGCCGTAGGGGCGGGACAGGTACTGTCGCGATTGACAGTAGGGGCGGAACCCCGTGTCGGGCACTCGTATATATATATAATAATATATTATATAGAAATATATTAATTATAATATTTATAATATTATAATTAATAATGGATTGATTTTTTTTTGAGACTAAAATAGGCTACTAGGGAGAAAGTGCTGAACATGAAAAATGTTCCCCTTGCTAAGGGTTTCCTTCAAAACAATTTTGAGAATTTTTGAAGTTGATTTGATATTTTTAAAAACCAAAATAAATTTTATCTGGCCAAATTAAATGTCCAAAATTGCCCGAAGAATTTTGGAAAACTTATTAGGCTCATTTTAGGCCCCATTAAAGGTTATATCAAAATTTGGGGTCATGGGGATACGTTTTAATATTTTTCCCAAATTATGTAAATCTAGGGTCGCACTCGAAATTTGTTACGCCCGATTTGGGCAAGTGACCAAGCTCCGGGTGTTTCCAGATTTCATGAAACCGTCGAGCGCCTCGACTCTCGGGTAATTTGGGCACGCTCGGAAGATGAGAGCACGAGTGGTGAGTTATGAATTATTACTGACGAATAATAAGGGTGCACTCCTAACAAGCCCCTGATCTGATTAAGCCGTAATTAATATGGCGCAACCAAATTAATTGGATCTTAAAAATGGGTGTAACCCAAGGAAGCCTTTAAAAACTGAGATAGAACTAAATCTCTCCTGAGAATGGAGATGGAACTGAATCTCTCCTGAGAACGGAGATGCAACTGAATGTGCCTCCTAGATGGAGATGGAATTAAATCTCTCCTGAGAATGGAGATGGAACTGAATCTCTCCTGAGAATGGAGATGGAACTGAATGTGCCTCCTGAATGGAGATGGAACTGAATCTCTCCTGAGAATGGAGATGGAACTGAATGTGCCTCCTGGACGGAGATGGAACTGAATGTGCCTCCTGGATGGAGATGGAACTGAATCTCTCCTGAGAATGGAGATGTAACTGAAGCCTCCTGGATGGAGTGATTGGACTACTAACCATTTTCTTTATGATTATTCCAGTCTTGCACTGGTCTAGTTCCTTTATTCTTTTCAGTTCAGTACTTTCAATTCAGAACTACTCCAGTTTCGTACTGGTCAAGCTTATTTCAGTACTTCCATTTCATTACTACTCCAGTCTCGAAGTGGTTAGGCTTATTTCAGTACTTTCTATTCAGTACTACTCCAGTTGCGTATTGGTCAGGCTTATTTTAGTACTTTCTATTCAGTATTACTCCAGTTACGTACTGGTCAGACTTATTTTAGTACTTTCTATTCAGTACTACTCCAGTCGCGTACTGGTGACATTCCATTCCAGCACATTAAATAAGCAGCATAATCACCACACTTATTCCCATTGCAATTTACTATTATAGTCAGGGGTCCTGCTCTAACGAGCAGTCATTGTTAAGGCTGAGCCTTAGTTGGGGATAACTGGAGTTGAAGTAGTCCTCCAAGTCTATCCCCAAATAATGCGCTCCCACGCTCCTTGTCAAAAGTAGAGCTGAGTGCCAATGCCCGAAGTCAAAGCCTAGTAGGGCAGGCCAATGTAGACCCGATGTTTTATAATGTTTGCCTTTATTTGATTGATTATAAATTGCTTGCGGTGAAATAGTAGCGGGTCTGTCCCTTCCGCAGACTGTTCGTACCGGTGCGGGAAGGTTGACGACTCAAGGTGACAGGGAGATGAGTACCACGGGTGACTGACCATTATATTCCTCGTCGGGTTTTCCTCCGCTGGTCGGCCAAAATGATTCGCTAGATGTCGCTCACATCCAAGATTACACAAGGTTGTACGTTAGGGCCTGGGGTTGTGCGGTATGATCATCCCCAGAAGTGGCAGGACTGGCCACTGTCACCGACGGCCACATCAGTGAGGCCCGCGGGGCTCGCAACCCTGCTAGAACAAAAGCGATCCAAACTATGTCGACATATGGTTTGTGTGCGCGACTATGAATGCCTGCGGTGTGTGTGCGGCTGTGAATGCCTGCGGTGTGTGCGCCGCTGTGAATGCCTGTGGTGTGTGTGTGGCTGTGAATGCCTGCGGTGTGTGCGCGACTATGAATGCTTGTGGTGTGTGCGTGGCTGGGAATGCCTGTGATAGATTTCAAGATATGAAAACCAAATGTGTTGATGAGCTAGTAGAACCTTGTTATAACCGATTGATACTATTGCTGCTTTTACCAGTTATACTATACTCTTTTATAATTGCTCATAACTGTTCTTATATGAAATGTTGTGCTAACCCTCTCATGCTTCGACTATTTACTTTTGTTGGGTGGGTGCGTGCTCGTCCCCAGGATGCAGATCCGGGGAGGAGATTTGTTTTCACTTAGCTCTGTGACTAACGGTTACGTGATTAACCATTCACAGGAGGTGGAGCACTGTAGTGACCCGCTACCGCAGGAGATTACGCCAGCAGCTAGGTCTACTCGAGAAGATGCACCCCCGCCATCTCCGGAGTTTAGAGACTGAGTTCCTCCGAGCAGCGTAGAGAGAGTATATGAGGATTAACCCGGTCTTATGCCCAGAACCGCCGCCTTACGGTGACACTAACACACGGGCTAGCTGACACCGAAAGATGCCGATCCTGCCGGCAAGTACGATCATTTACCTGTAGGCCAATTGAGAATAGAAGTACAATAGAAATAAAACTAGCAAGTCCACAAGTCACAACAATAACATTATATATATAATGAAAAGGTACAATAGTGTACAATGAGTACAAAAAGAGAGATGAGCTTATGCCCGTACATGCCAAAAATGAATAGTAAAGCTCTCTCTCTCACTATAACACTATGCGGAAGCAAATTCTAAACAAGCACACTCGTCATCACCTGAAACTGGGCTGCAGTAGTAGTATGTGGTATCAGCTCCTCAAGTCCTGCCACCTCCTCCTGTTGGTCATGCTAGTGCTCCATCTCCTCGAGCTCCTAAAATGATACGGTCACAACCGACCGTTAGTCAAAAAGTCTAAGCCATTATCGTCCTCGCCTCACCCCCGCGGCTCCTAGGCATCGAGCGGGAGGACGAAAGCGGAGGATAAAAAAGCAGTATCAAAATGGAAGCAGGTGACGGTGGATCTATTCTATCATGGATATATTCTAACAGTTATGTTATTACATTAGCAGTTATATATATATAGCACATGTAAAGTAAGTAAACAGTACTGAAAGAAGAGTGCAGTAAGTAAAGTAAAGAAAGAGCAGAAAGTAAACTATCTACCCCTACACTAATATCACAAGAGTACCTTAACTTATATGAATGCCCATGCAAACTTATAAGTTAAGGTTTCAGAAATATAACTTATCATATAAAAGAGCTCATACTAATTTATATGATAAGGATCCATGGTGCATATGACCTAAATATGTATGTATGTTATGTATGCAGGTTATGATTCATGCAAGTGCAACTCACACACACGACTCTGTGATCACAGACCTTTAGTTCCCACTTTTTGGAGCTAGCATCACTCTATGGTACCACCGTTGTGGCTACAGCAGCAGTGGAGCGGGCGTCTCTACTCCTAGGCGAGTATACATATTACCAGGCCTAGACCTCCCATATGCCTCTGTACATGTCCTAGGTGCACTCTACATTCTCTATGTACTAATTGCTGGGTACCTACCAGTCTTTTTGGTCGAGTGTGCATTTTTGGGGATCATCCTCCAGACCGCAGTGTAAAATAACCCACTGGCCCCTCAAACCCTCACACCTCGCCAGAGTCACCGTACTGCCATCGGTGTGACGATTGGACCAGTACAGCATGACCCGCTACAAGTTTATGCACATGCAAGATATTCCAACCCGAGCCGTCACGGGTGAGATTGCACATCAAAGCCTTAGTTCTGAATCCCTCCAACCCTTCACGGATGAAAATGCACATCAATGTCTTAGTTCTGAATCCCTCCAACCCTTCACGGGTGAGAATGCACATCAATGCCTTAGTTCTGAAACCCTCCAACCCTTCACGGGTGAGAATGTTACCATGTTCTCTTAGCCTATTAGACTACTCTTGTCTAATGTTTGATATACCTAGCAATTTAGGGTTAATTACAGGACTGCCCAGGGCATGCCCGATGATGGGCTCTCGAGGGTACTAGGAGCTACGGTGGGCTGAAACCCAAAGCTCCCTTTTACAAGAATATTTATTTTTATTAATGTCTACTCATGCTCCATACCCATCTCTCGTTGTTACTCTGGAACGAACCTAATGAATTAAGTTATTATTGGAGAATCGGCGGTCTTCCGCCGGTCTCCGTTCTAACTTCTGTCATTGAGGTCTTGCACTCTATCGCTCGATACTATAAAGTGACCTACTAGACACCAATCAGGGTTTGTCTTCCCAATATAGTCACCAACTCAACCCTCTATTGTATCCCCTGTGGGTCCCAATGACAAGAGCTATATTTTGCTAAGCGCACCCATGACCTAATGTTGACCCGTATGATATGCCATCCAAACTCTTGGGTCAAATGTTACTAATTACATATTATGATTGTTATGACGCATGATGATGATTGAATTGGGTTTCGTTATTTTCCCATGGATTAAGGGACCTAAACTAATCTCTTTAATTGTGCGACCGGGTCACCTTGAACATGAAGTACTACAATTATTGGTTCAACCTGCCTAAGATTTTCACTAGGTGTTATAAAGGTTAAATATTGCTGCCTATGAGATCTCTTAATATTTTCATGCAAATTCCTATTTATTTCATATTTATTAAATAAATTCTAATTCAACCATTTTTCAAATAAAGTACCTCAACCACTCACCCCAAAATGTTAATAAAATTAATAGGTGATCATGTTGATATAATAAGGCTAATTATAGAATCCCAAATTCCTAAACAATGATCTGACCTACCTTATGACCATATAAGGAATATTACCAAAATGCCATTATTAGAGTTTTTAATATGTAGGGACATCCAAAAATTCTCAAATACTTTGGGTCTGTTTGGGATAGCTCTGGCGGATTGAAAAGCTGCTGTCCGGATAGAGCTGTTTTGAAATAGATTTCTGGGGAGCAGTTTTGAAAAGCTGCAGAGTGTTTGGGTGTTATGTGCAGAAGTGCGCTTTGAAGAGCGATTTTCTCTTTTTTCTGTTTGGAGAAACAGCTTTTGGAAGCTGTTTTTTAAAAAACGAAAATACATAAATATTTAAAAATAACTGATAACATGTGTCTTTTACATAGTTGTAGCAAATAGAAAAAAAGATCTTGCAACATCCGGCGACTCCTTTTTTCAATCATTTCGATCACCTGTTCGAAAATAAATTGATATGAATCAAACTTTTGATATTTTTAACCCTTTCAATTTTTAGTAAGCGTTGGATCGAATTTTTACCTGCGCGCACTGTATATCTCTTCGGCAATGTTATCTCGTACTGTAGACATATGTTCTTCTCCAGCAGCATCACGCATATCGCTTTCAATTTCATCATCTGTCGCAGGTTCCTCAGCCTCTGAGGGAACGAAAGAAGACTCATCAGCATCACAAGCATTAAACTCAGGGTCCCAGCGAGAAGGATGTCTCCGAATGAAGTTATGTAGGGTCATTGTCACTAGCACAATGGAACGTTGTTTCTTGAAGTTGTACTGTGGCATTTTGCTCAAAATGTGCCACTTCTTTTTCCACACTCCAAACGTTCGCTTGATCACACTACGAAGAGATAAATGCGCCTTATTGAAATGTTCTTTCCTTCCTTGTACAGGCCGACTCCCACGGGCAAAGTCAGCCAAGTGATATCTTGTTTCTGGATATGGCTTCAGATAACCCTTCTTTAACGGGTAACCAGCATCCACTAAATAATATTTACCTGCATTTATTTGGTTTGTTAAGCAGGTAAACATTATGAAATACAAACAATTTGAATGAATGTAAACATATTGATTATGATACCTTGTGGGGGATGCGGAAAGTGCAATCTATCGTCGGCCAATGCCCGTGCAAAGATGCGACTGTCATGAGCAGATCCTTCCCATCCAGCGAGGGCAAATGTAAAGCACATGTTAAAATCACAGACTGCCATTACATTTTGGGTCGTCGTGCCATGACGTCCTATGTATCGTACTTGATATTCTACGGGTATCCTCGCATCAACATGTGTACCGTCAATGGCACCAACGCAATCCTTGAAAAATGGCATGTAACGAGGATCATACCTTATCTCACCCGAAATCACTCTGAATTGACAGTCGGTAGGCTTTATAGCATCAATTGACAGTAACAGAAGAGATCTAAGCCCTTTCGAAAAATATCTACTTATTGTTTCGGTCGAGTGCTGAAACCGTTCTTTCGTCAATCTAACGGAACCTCCTTGTGCTAAGATATACAATGTAATCCCTAGGATTTCTCTTGAAGACGTCCGCTGTGATCCTTGAAGTTCAGCATCTGCTTCTAGTTTATGGAGTAAATCTACGAAAATGCGTTTAGACATCCTAAATGCGTCATGTATTCTATCTGGATGTCCTTCTAGTAACTCTTTGATCCATTTCGAACCAGTTTGGGTAGATATCGTGCATGGACGTGTATCTCGAACATGATAATTCATCCTCTCGATCGATGACATAACTACACTGCAGTATTCTATATATTGTCTCCGCTCTGGCGAAAGACTGGTTGAATCCGAACCCAAAAAAAACACACAACCATACACACTCATATACACATACACACAAACACACATACTACACAAACACACACATACAAGCATACACTTTTCTTATACATACCCAAACCCGACAAAAAAAACACAACCACACACACTCATATACACATACACACATAATACACACACACACACATACAACCATACACTTTTCATATGCATACCCAAACCCAAAAACACACACAAACACACACACACACACACACACACACACAAACAAATATACATACATACACACATACACACAAACACACATACAACCCTAAACCAAAAACACACACACACACACACACATTCATATACATACCCAAATCATATAAAGAAATTTGGTATGAGAGAAGGAATTTGGTATACCTAACCGGAAGAAGAAAATGGGCCACAGAGAAGGAAGAAAGTCTTGTAGATGCTGAAGGAAGAACCTCCTCGTTGTTGTCTCCGGAGAGGAGGAAGAAGGAGCGGCAGAGGAGTACCACCTTGCCGGCGCTGGGGGAGAAGGAGAGGCTGGATTCCGTCGCCGGAAAAGCTAGGGTTCGTGCGATCGGTTACAGGCGGCAGCTACTGCTGTGAGCTGGAGGTTCTGCGACGAGGTCTGCGATCGGGAGAAGGCGTCGGCGTCAACGATCGGGAGAAGCCGGCGGCGTCTGCGATCGGGAGAAGGCGGAAGGAGAGGCGACTCGCGATCGGGAATGCGGAGTAGCCGCGGGATCGGGATCGGGATCGGGAAAGAGGTGGAAGAAGAATCGGGAATGGGGCAGACGCAGGATTTCGCGGAAGGAGAATCGGGATTTGCTGAAAAGCAGGGGGGGACTGCTTCCCAAAAATAGCTCCCAGAGCTGTTTTTTAAAAAGTGATTTTATTGGGAAGCTGTCCCAAACAGATCCAATACCTGCTCTGGCGGCTGGAAAAGAGCTTCTCCAGCCGCCAGAGCTGTCCCAAACAAAGCCTTTATCAGGAACCAAAACACAATTATAAACCACTGTAAAAAATTTCATAATTTTTAATACAAAATTTCCCATATTTTCAATTAATTTTCAAAAGGGAAAAATGGTAAATTTTACTTAAAATCCAAGAAAACATTATTAAACAGTGCCATAAATTTTTCCATAGGTTAACTTTACCATACTAGAGCTTGTGTCAAAAATTCATAATTTAAGAAATTTGTTTGCCCTATTTTCCAAATTTATTTCCTAACTAGGCACTTTTTTCAATAATTCGAAATAATGGGATTTTGATCCCAAAAAAATCCAAATTTCCCATGGGAGATATATTCCATTCCATTGAGCCTATGTCTAGAGTTTCATGGACATGCAATGATCCAATTGGGCTAAATTCACATTTTTACATTTTTACTATTGGCACCCCAAACCTAAACCTACCTTTCTCATGCAAGTGGGATTACCCAACATGTGTGGGTAAACAAAGACTGAAATTTTTACCATGCCTTATATTGACCCAATGGACAGGCCACCAAAATTTGGGACCATTTGGAGTTGTATTTCTCCAAATATTCAATTAATTTAAATAAGTGTATTTTACCAAATACTATAGAAAAACGTTTTCCAAAAATTCCCATTTTTGGTCAGTACCTAAGTATGACATAGTTACATGCATGACCAAAATTCCAGGTCATGAGGACTTATGGTTTGACCTGGGCACTCATTTAAAGATCTGCCCTAGCCTAGGACCAGTCTTGGTAGAATGGCCCAATAGGGAGCCCTACTGCTCCAAATTACCTGTTTAGGGTGTTCAACCAAAGTTAAGACATAGATATACAATTTTAATGTTGGTGACAGGTTCTGAAATTGCCTCTAAGGGGCATATATTTAACATGCAAGTGTCCGAATAATGTGTGACAGAAATATTAATAAGACTATAGTTTAATTCACATTTAATTCAACGACATCCCATCATCTTCCTCCTCCAGCCGACGGACCAGATGCATCCCGCCTGTAGCAGCTTGATCTGGTGTTTCCCGGTCATCCAATCACCTCCCCGGCCGTCCACCACCACCACCTCCGTTGAGGTGGGGGGCTAACGTTTGGCGGCAACTTGGCCGCCGGAGGCGGCAGTTTCCGGCGAACCCGAGCTCCATTAAAAATCATGGATTTTATCCCACACCTCACATAGATTCAAGCTCAATTGAGCTCGAAATCTCTCCTAAATGATCTAGGAAGCTAGCACAAGGGGAGAGGAGGAGAAACGAACCTTAATCTGAGCCCGACGGCGGCGGCGACAGTGGTTGGCCATAGAATTTCTCCTCTCCGGCGAGCTTGATCCCGAACTCGTTTCTACACCAAAAGCTTTGATCCAGATATCGAATTCCACTCCTCTCGGCCTTCTGAAGCTGATGGTGAGGTCAAATGGGGGTGGGATGGCTGGTAATGGTGTTTTGAATAGTGGGAATTTCGGCCACCACCTTGGATGCTCCTCCTTGGCTCCAAGTGGCACCTCCTTTGATAGAATTTGGCTGGGTGATTATTCCTAAGCTCAGAAGTGAGCTTTGGGAGTGAGGAGGAGGGCCAAGTGGCCTCCATCCCCTCTTTCCCTCTCTTCTCTCTCCTCTTATTCCCAAATTTTCAAAAAAAAAAACCCTCATTCATGTACTCTCTCTCCTATTTCAAAGGGGTGGGGGCTGTCAATGACCACTTGGGCTAGTCATGGGCCTTGACTCATGGGCTTTGGCCATGGGATTGGGCTTGACTCATTTCATTTCTTTTCTTTAAGCCTTATATTGACTTGTTGACTTTTTAAGTTGACTTGGTCAACATGATGAGTGGGTTGGCCCCACTTGATGTTCATGGTCCCAATGACATCACCCAACATGTGTTGGGCCATGGTGATGCCCCACTTGAGCGAATTGGGCATATAGGTGTAGGTTTGACCAATTTAGGGTTTGTGTTGACTTGGGTCAATGGGTGGCCCAATTGTACAACCTTGGGCTCGCGAAAGGTGGCTCAACGAGCGAGAAGGGGTGTTGGGTACATTGGAAAATGTGTACCATATTTGAAAAAGCCTCACCCTACTCAATGATATACATCAAGGTGTATTTGATGTGCTTTGAGTTTATATGTGCAGGTTAAGTAATTGCAGGAAATGCAGAAAAGTTTCTAAGTCCATGTGTCGACACCTAGAGAAGTTGTGTCGACACTTATGAAGGCTTGTGTCGACACCTAGAGAAGTTGTGTCGACACTTGGAGTATTTGTGTCGACACCAGGAAAGGCAGAGTCGACACTAGAAGAAAAGTGTCGACACATACAGGCAGTGTCGACACATTATGAAGAATACTCAACATATATCATGTCGACACTTAGAGGCAGTGTCGACACCCAGAGAAGCTTAGTCGACATCCAATGTGTCGACACCAGGAAGCTGTGTCAACACACTGAAGGCATTGTCGACATCAACTGTGTCGACACATAGGACTTGTGTCGACACACAGCAAGTTTCAACACAATGTTAAAGATGAAGTACTTGTGTCGACACAAAGGAGATGTGTCGATACACAACAGAAATCAACCAAGTTTTAAAGAAGAAGTACTTATGTCGACACAGTCAATCAGTGTCGACACATTTAACAGAAGCAGTGTCGAGAAGCTATTACAACAACAGAAGGAGTTGTGGCGACACCACCAAGGCAAGTGTCGACACTTAGCCCACTTGTGTCGACACTTGGTCTATTTGTGTCGACACATAATGAAGATCAGTCTCGACACTTTCAGACAGAGACAATATTTTCAAGAAGTGACTGGATGACTTGACAGCTGCCATTTCAGCCAGTCTAC
Organism: Platanthera guangdongensis; assembly: GCA_039583875.1. Lineage (NCBI taxonomy): Eukaryota > Viridiplantae > Streptophyta > Magnoliopsida > Asparagales > Orchidaceae > Platanthera > Platanthera guangdongensis. The sequence continues at coordinate 45,698,785 of CM077152.1, forward strand.
TGCAACTGTCAGAGCTGTCAGAGGTTTGTTAGAAACTGGATCATCCGGTTACCTTGGAGGAAGACTATATAAAGGCCTTTCTCCTTCAACAGTGAAGAATCAATCAGAAGATTAAAATTTAAGAAGATCAAGACAGATCCAGAGAAAACTGTAAATCAGTATTTTGAAGAAACTTCAGATTTACTTGGCGAGAGAACTCCAGTAATTGAAGTCAAGAAAAAGACTTGTTTAATCAAATCTCTTAAGAAGCGGGTTCTGAACCAGACTGCAAAGAAGGATCAAGATTTAATTCATCATCCTAAGAAGGAAGTTGCCAGCCGGTCTACTTCAAGAAGATCAACTTTTACTGAGTTCAGACTCAAGAAGCCTTGAAGAAAGCAAAGACAAAGTTGATCTCAGGAATCAGTGCTATCAAGAACTGATCAAGGAGGTTGCTCTCTTCATTCTCTCAAACAGAGTGGTGACCTAAAACTCTTTATTATCTTTTTGTATGATCCTAAGGGATCTGAGTTGTAAGCCTAAATTTATAAAGGCTGAGGTAGGGCTTTTGAGCCTGAGTGTAGGAGAATCAATTCTCTGAGTATAGGCCTTGTTGAAGGCTAAGTAGGGATGTTTAGCTTGAGTGTAGGTCTTGTTGAAGACTGAGTGGTAGTGCTTTGTGCCTAAGTTATAGGAGTGGGGACACTCTGAGTTGTAGGAACCTGTTTGGGGTTCTGAGCTGTAAGATCTGAGGATCTGAGGAGAAGTGCAGAAGTTAGGCCGAATCTAGTACACTACTAGATAGGCGAAGGGGGAAAGTGGATGTACCCAGACCTTGGGGAACCACTATAAACACTGTGTGCACTCTGTGAATGTTTGTTTTTGTGGTTGTTGTGTTGTGATAGCTGTAGAATTTGCATTTGCTACTTAAAGTACAAAACAGTTTGTCTGCCCTTAAAGTAAAAAGAAAAAGTACACCTATTCACTCCCCTCTAGGTGGCTAGGCCTATTTCTTTCAAGTGGTATCAAAGCGAGGTTACTCAAGAAAGGACTTAACAGTCAGAGTAAGATCCTTAAGGAAGATTTAAGAATCAAGAAAGAATCAAGAAAATGGGTTCAGGTGAAAATCACAAGGAGCTGGGATCCATGAAATTGCCAATATGTAGAAAAGAGATATTTGACATATGGAAAGAGAGGGTCAGACTCTTTATGGAAGCTTCTGACCCAAGGATATATATTAAAGTCAAGGAAGGCCCATATGTGCCAATGAAGGTATCCATTTTGGATGCAAATCAGAAAACTCCCAAGGACTTTTCTGAAATGAGTAAAGATGAAATCATCCTGGCCACTATGAACAAGAGAGCCCAGAATATAATTGTTAGTATCATTGATGATTCAACATTTCAGAACTTAATTCATTGTAAAACCTCTAAAGAAATGTGAGACACATTAATAGTCTATATGGAGGGATCAGAGGAAGTAAGACAAGATAGGAAGTCCTTGTTAAATCAGGAATATGAAAGCTTCAGACAAGGAAAGTCTGATAGCATTACAGAATGTTACAAGAAGTTTTATAGGATAGTTAATGAGTTGATGTCCTATGGAAGAGATTTCAGCAACTATGAGCTGAATGACAAGTTCTTAAGATCTCTGACTAAGGACTGGGACACCAAGATTTGTGTCATTAGGGAAGTGGCCAAACTAGCTGATATACCTCCTCCAACTTTGTTTGGAAAACTGCTATCTTATGAGATGCAGTTAATGGCTAGAAAGGAGGAAGAGAAGAATACTAGAGTGGAGCACAAGGAAAAGTCGGCGGCCTTCAAGACTGAAGCCACTAAGAAGTATAGAAGCAAGTCTCCATCTCCACCTCAAATAATTGCTAAGGCTGTCACAGATAATTCAGATAGCAAGAATTCAGATAGCAGTGAAAGTGATGAAAACTTTGCTGCTTTTACTAGGTATTTTCAAAAATTTCTGAAGAAGAAGCAGTGGAGGTCTAAGTTGTAACACCCCATATCCGTCGTATAGCATATAGCAGTAGGTCCGGCTGGGGCCCGACGCCGTATGCCATAGACAGACCGGGTGGTTACTCATGGAAACCATCCAACCAATCATAACGTCATACACAGAGCATTCTAGCGGAAGCAGTTTATAAAAGTTGCAAATAAGAACCCAGCACTAAATCATGAATGTCCACTAATACAAAATAGGAATGTTATACAAATACCAACACAAGCCTTAAGGCCTTACAAAATGTTTCACTTGATATTACATGGTTTACAAACCACTGCACGCAGGCCAGTCATACATGAATAAAATAGTAAACACTTCCAATTAGGCCTTCGAGGGCCGGCTTCGCACTTGGGCTTTAGCCCGCTATTGACCGCTTGGTCCAGCAGCACCTGCAAGCAACAAACCACCGCACGGTGGCAAAACAAGGCAACAGTCAGCAATGCTGACCAAATTATAATGATCCCGCCCCTAACTCGGGGCGGCGATGCTCCTTCCCTGCATTTCATTAGTATAAGAGAGCAATATAAAACAATATTCATTTCATCACAGACGTTGGCTCGCACGGCCACACGCCCCGTGCTCTCAGGGAACATTCTCGGTGAACCGGTCGATGTCACATCAATTAAAGCCATAGACATTCCGGACTCACCACCGCCACTTTTACGGCCAAACCTATGAGCATTTTGTCTTCTTGGCCTGAGTCACGACAATTTAAGCCATAGACCGCCGAAGACCCTAATCTATGCCAACGACAAGTGCCACATACCCTTAGGTCTCTTTAACCGAACGACATAGAACGGGTACGGTTCCATCTAACCCGTGCTCACATCGCAACGACAATTTAAGCCATATGCGCGGGTCAAACTTCCCCCGAGTTCCGTTTCCATCACAATTCACATAACCCGGTTATGTTCAAGTTGGCTCTCAGGCCACCAAGTTGGCAAGATCACGTATCCACCCAGTTTTCCGGGTGCACCTTTGGGTTCATCCCCAAGGCTCTCTGTTGCAATCTACCGTGTATAAAACCCGAAAAACAACCAATAGCACGGTGTCTTCTCCGGCATTATGCAATGCAACATCACCGATCCAGACCAACATGTCCGGGTAGGCGTCACACATCATGCCTATGTTTGTTCTCGCTTACGGACTCTAAACAACGAGGACTTCACATATCTACCCGAAGGAACGCCTCCAACTCTTCGCAAACTCGCGAGAGCGGTCTTCCTATGCAAAGAAGGAGAGCTACTCATGCTCAAGAAGAGAATCGTTACCCTTGCATTCTTCTTTGGCGACATGGAAAAATAAGCGGATGAAAAGCACCGCACTAGCTTTGCCTCCGCGGATCCGGAGTCGTCTCGCGATTTAGAGCTTCGAAACTCCTCCAATGGCCGGATCTAGCTCCTTCTTCCTTCCTTGGCTCTCCTCTCTCTCTCTCTCTAAGCTTTTAGAAAGATATCCACTCATGAAAAGTGAGGGTTTCTAAGTCCAATCCCGGGTATATCCCTTCAGGAACAACCCCCAGTCATTGGATCATCAATTAAAGAAATGAACGGCTTTGATTCGGGACTGAAATGCCCAATCTGGACCGCACACGGCCTTGCACACGCCCGTGTCCAGGTCCGTGTGTCTCATTCGCCGTCAAAATCGGCGTGCCTGGAATAACACACGGGTATCAAACACGCCCGTGTTCGACCTGACACGCCCGTGTTCCACCTGACACGGCCGTGTGGCCGGCCGTGTACCCCCATCGTTTTTCCCCGAAAACAACCCGAGCACTGCACGGGTTCTAGGACACGCCCGTGTCCTTGCCCGTGTCACCTCAACACGCCTGGGCTCCAGGCCATGTACACGGTCTCAACACTCGACACTTCGTCGAGCGAAGATCGTCGACCTGATGACACAGCCTTGGACACGCCCGTGTCCTAGGCCGTGTGCCTTGTCTCGACACATCGTCGAGCACAGTTCGTCGACTCCACAGGACGAGTGTCGACACAGGTCGACACGCCCTGCGACACGCCCGTGTCGTAGGCCGTGTGCCATGTCTCGACACTTCGTCGAGCGCAATGTCGACTTCACGGGCTGAGTGTCGACATGGGTCGACACGCCCTGCGACATGCCCGTGTCGCAGGCCGTGTGCCCTGTCTCGACACAACGTCGAGCGAAATTCGTCGACACCCTGGGCCGATCGTCGACATGGCCTTGACACGCCCTGCGACACGCCCGTGTCGCAGGCCATGTTCTCTGCTCGACGATCGTCGACTCCAAAATCGTCGACCTCTCGACCAACTCGACGACACAAGCCTGATACGCCCTGGGACACGCCCGTGTCCCAGGCCGTGTGCCTCCTGCCAGAACCCAAAACTGGCCCAAAACATCATCCGTCGCTCCTTTGAGTTTCGGGGCGTTACAACTCTCCCCCTCTTAAAAGAATTTCGTCCATGAAATTATATAAAGGAAAGACATGTACAAAACCAAAATTTGTACCTGAGCGGAACAACTCCGGATACTCGTCAAACATAGTCTGCTCTCGCTCCCAAGAGAGCTCCTCACGACCGCAATTGTCCCACCGAACCTTGACCATCCTGATCTCTTTATTGTGTAGCCGCTTGACCTCCGAGTCCTCAATCCGCACGGGCTTGACCTTTGTCGCCAGCCCACTATCCACCGGCACTTGATCAACCGCGATCACTTGCGTAGGCTCTTGCACCGCCTTCCGAAGCACCGAAATATGGAATACATCATGTAAACCACTAAGCTCCACGGAAAGCTTCAACTGATAGGCTGCTTCACCAACTCGCTCCAGAACCTCAAACGGCCCAAGGTACCTCGGGCTTAGCTTTTTAAATCACCGCACCCGCGAGACACCCTTGAACGACTTGATCTTTAAGTATACATAGTCGCGCACAACGAACTCCACGTTCCTGTGCTTGGCATTATAGTACTTCGCTTGTCGGTCCTGAGCGATAAGCAACCTCTCCCGAATGGTTCTCACCAAAGAAGTAGCATCCTCCACTTCCAATCGTTTATACAACTTTGACTCACCCGTTTCTAACCAAGACAACGGCGTGCGACATTTTCTACCATATAGGGCCTCGAAAGGCGCCATCTGAATACTCGCTTGGTAGTTATTGTTGTATGCGAACTCCACCAAATAAAGGTGGTCTTCCAATTGCTTTCCAAAATCCAAGACACACATGCGGAGTATGTCTTCCATGGTTCTATGGACCCTCTCGGTCTACCCATCCGTTTGCGGATGGAAGGCTGTGCTGAATTTCAACTTTGTTCTCAACATTTGCTGCACAAGCCTCCAATCATTGGACGTGAACCGCCCATCTCGGTCACTCACGATGCTGCGGGGCACACCATGAAGCCGTACTATGTTATCCACATAAAGTTTTGCCAACTTCTCCACCGGATCATCCTTCCTATGCGGAATATAATGCGACACCTTCGTTAACCGATCCACGACCACCCAAATGCCGTCGTTCCCCTTTTGCGACCTTGGCAAACCGTACACAAAGTCCATAGAGATGTCATCGAATTTCCACTCCGGAATAGGCAAGGACTTAAGAAATCCTCCCGGCTTTTGGCACTCCGCCTTCACCAAAGCGCAAGTTTGGCACTTCGCTACGTAGAGCGCCACATCTTTCTTCAAACCCGGCCACCAAAACAGTTTCTTCACATCGCGGTACATCTTCGTGCTCCCCGGGTGAATTGAGTACTTCGTATGGTGTGCCTCGTACAACAACTCCACCCACAAATTACGCACACTTGGGACGCACAGACGACCGTCTTTCCAATGTAATCCGTCCTCCACGACGAATTGGGAATTTGACCCATCCAGAGCCTCCACCATGAACTGCTTCATATGAGCATCCATATCAAAAGCCTGCCTAATCCGATCAGCCAGGTCATATTGGACTTCAGTCCAATTCAGAACTGCTTCAGCACTTGACTGCTTATCCACACAAACAATCTCCAATGCCTCCAACTCCCACACCAACCGCTCATCATGCACCGATAGCCAATTGGCTTGAGCCGGGGCTCGGCGACTCAACGCGTCCGCAACCGCATTCCCTTTACCAGGCACGTAGTGGATCTTGAATGTATAGTCCCCCAGGAACTCCATCCATCTACGCTGCCGCATATTCAGATCCTTCTGATCAATCAGATATTTCAGGCTCTTATGATCGGTGTAGATATCAATCTTCACACAATACAAATAGTGTCTCCACAGCTTTAAGGCAAAAATCACGGCCGCTAACTCCAAGTCATGGACCAGATAGTTCCTTTCATTCACTTTTAGCTGTCTCGAGCCATAAGCTATTACACTTCCGTGTTGTAGTAGCACGCAACCCAAACCGCTGCTCGAAGCATCACTATAAATCTCATAGCCTTCAGTGCCACATGGCGAACTCAGCACAGGCGCCGTGGTCAACCGACACTTCAACTCCTCAAAAGCTCGCGCGCACTCCGGTGTCCAAATGAACTTATGCTCCTTCCTCGTCAGAGTAGTGAGAGGTAACGCTATCCGCAAGAAGTTCTCTACGAAGCGCTTATAATAGCCGGCAAGCCCCAAAACGCTTCGGACTTCCGCTACCGTAGCAAGCTCAGACCACTCCCGTATCGCAACAATCTTCGCCGGATCCACAGCAATACCCTCTCCACTCACTATATGCCCGAGGAACGCCACTGAGGATAGCCAAAACTCGCACTTCGAGAACTTGGCATACAACTGATTTCTCCTTAGCGTCTCCAGAACCAAATGAAGATGCTTGAAGTGATCTTCCTCACTTTGCGAGTACACCAAAATATCGTCGATGAAGACGATCAAGAAATGGTCCAAGTACTCCCTGAAAGTCCTGTTCATCAAATCCATGAACACTAACGGCGCATTAGTCAGCCCAAACGGCATGACCGTAAACTCATAATGCCTGTATCTCGTACTAAACGTTGTCTTCGAGATATCACTCTCCCTTATTCGCAGCTGATAGTACCCAGCCTTGAGATCCAACTTCGAGTACACCGTTGACCCGACTAACTGATCAAAAAGATCATCAATCCGGGGGATCGGGTACTTGTTCTTCTCCGTCAACTTGTTGAGCTCTCGATAATCAATATATAGCCTCAAGCTTCCGTCCTTATTCTTAACAAAGAGGACCGGTGCGCTCCAAGGCGAAGAAATCGGGCGCACATACCCTTGCTCCAACAATTCTTGCAGTTGAACTTTCAGCTCCGTCATTTCCTTAGGTGTTAGCCGATACGGAGATCGTGACACAGGCTTTGCACCTAACACTAGCTCAATCGTGAAATCTATCTCCCGTTGAGGCGGGGCTCCAGGAAGATCTGCGGGGAACACATCAGGGTATTCCGATACCACTGAAATACAATCCAACGCGGTCTTCGGCTTTGCAACCTCCACTAGTGTAAAGAACAGTTCTGCACCGGCACGAACCGCCTTCACCACCTGAAGAGCAGACATCAACATCTTGCTCGACCCCTTTAAGCCCGTAAAATTCGTTTCACGACTTGCTCCCAGCTTGAATTCCTTGCTACTGCAATCTATATGGGCATGCTGCTCCGAGAGCCAGTCCATGCCAAATATGACGTCGAACTCCACCAACGGAAGTAAAGACGCCTGCAGATCGAACTCCTGATTCCCAATACGAATCTTAACATCGCAGATCCTATCCGCGCGCATCGAACACCCATTAGGAAACAACACATCCAACTTATCCTTCGCCATCGAAGAAGGGACTCCGATGCGTGATATAAATCCTTCGGACAAGAAGGAGTGTGAAGCTCCCGTATCAAAGAGTGCTCGTGCCGGATTTTCACAAATCAATACAAATCCTAAACAAGCAGTGGTAAGGTAACATGTGCATAACAAGTATTTAAAGAAATTGACTTGCTATAAATTAAATCGTACCTGTCACCACATCGGCCTATTTGATGGCCTCCTGTTGGCCAAGATTATAGACCCTTGGTTGGGCCGAAGCATAGTGGGACGCGGTCGACTCCACCGCCTTGCCCTTCTCTTCATAAGTGGCTCCCGGCTTTCTCTCGGACTTAGGACGTCCGCTCCAACAGTCACGGGCAAAGTGCCCCGTCTTTCTATAAGTAAAACACGCGCCCGGGGTCCGACTCGTAGTCGCCCCAGAAGCACCAGAAGGAGCTGGACCCGAAGTCCTATGCTTCTTGAAAGACCTCCGATAGCCAGACTTTGAAGTAGTCGGCACTTTGAATTCAGATTTCCTATCACCCAAGCTTTTCTTTGCTTGTACAATCTTCATGTCCTTCTCCAAGGATCGGGCAGTATTGACCAAGGTTAAGAAACCCTGCGTCATCGGCCCCGAGAGTAGTAACCTCAACTCATCTCTCAACCCTTCATAGAAGCGATTAGTCTTGCGCTCCTCATCCACAATAGTGGAGCTAGCATAACGACTCAGACGAGTAAACTCGTGGAGATATTCATCCACGCTCCTCTCACCCTGAACCAACTTCAGAAATTCGTTCTCCAATGCTATCCTCTGCGTCGAAGGGAGGTATCTAGCCAAGTACAATCTCGAGAACTCCTCCATCGAGACATCAACAAGTTGCCTACCTCTCAACAAGTGCAGCTCCAATCCTTCCCACCACATTCTCGCTTCACCGTCTAGAAGGAACATAGCGATGGTGGTCATTTGCCACTCCTCCATCTCCGTTGCTGTCATGACTCTCTTCACCCTGGAGAGCCAGTCTTCAGCTTGAGATGGGGTTCCCAACCCCGAGAATACCGGAGGGTTAAAGCTCATAACATGCTTAAGCTGTCTCTCGGTTGCCCTCCTTGGCACCACCGGTTCCACAACCACTTGCTCCACTCTCCTCGGCTCAGCCTCTCGAAGAGGTTCCTGCTCCATCGCAGGAGCGGGCTACTGCGTTTGCCTTGCAGGCTGTGCATTTATCATGGCCAACACTGCTTCGGCCACCAATCGTAAGTTCTCAGCCGATAGAGGTGTTGCAGGAGCAACATCCGGTGCACTGCTAGCCTCAGAAACTCGGCGTTCCGACGGCCCAGCACCACTTCTGGTCACCTATAGTGGTACAAAACACCGTTAAGCGACCAAATAAAATTGCAAACAGCAATTATAGGAACACGCAGGTTCCTCAAACACGTGTATTTTCATTCCTAAGTGGACATTCATGGGTTCTTTTACTGTTATAACGATGATGCACACAATGTGCTCACCACCCCTTAAAAAGAATTCGCCCACAAATTCACTTTAAGCCCGACCAAAACAGTAGTCTGATACCAAATTGTAACACCGCCTTTCCGTCGCATAGCATATAACAGTAGGTCCGGCCAGGGCCCGACGCCGTATGTCATAGACAGACTGGGTGGTTACTCATGGAAACCATCCAACCAATCATAAAGTCCTACACAGAGTATTCTAGCGGAAGCAGTTTATAAAAGTTGCAAATAAGAACCCAACACTAAAGCATGAATGTCCACTAATACAAAATAGGAATGTTATACAAATACCAACACAAGCTTTAAGGCCTTACAAAATGTTTCACTTGATATTACATGGTTTACAAACCACGGCACGCAGGCCAGTCATACATGAATAAAACAGTAAACACTTCCAATTAGGCCTTCGAGGGTCGGCTTCGCACTTGGGCTTTAGCCCGCTATTGATCGCTTGGTCCAGCAGTATCTGCAAGCAACAAACCAACGCACGGTGGCAAAACAAGGCAACGGTCAGCAATGCTGACCAAATTATAACGATCCCGCCCCCAACTCGGGGCGGCGATGCTCCTTCCCTGCATTTCATTAGCATAAGCGAGCAATATAAAACAATATTCATTTCATCACAGACATTGGCTCGCACAGCCACACGCCCCGTGCTCTTAGGGCACATTCTCGGTGAACCGGTCGATGTCACGTCAATTAAAGCCATAGACATTCCGGACTCACCACTGCCACTTTGACGGCCAAACCTATGAGCATTTTGTCTTCTTGGCCTGGGTCACGATAATTTAAGCCATAGATCGCCGAAGACCCTAATCTATGCCAACAGCAAGTGCCACGTACCCTTAGGTGTTTTTAACCGAACGACATAGAACGGGTACGGTTCCATCTAACCCGTGCTCACATCGCAACGACAATTTAAGCCATATGCGCGGGTCAAACTTCCCCCGAGTCCCGTTTCCATCACAATTCACATAACCTGGTTATGTTCAAGTTGGCTCTCAGGCCACCAAGTTGGCAAGATCACGTATCCGCCCAGTTTTCCGGGTGCACCTTTGGGTTAATCCCCAAGGCTCCCTGTTGCAATTTACCGTGTAGAAAACCTGAAAAACAACCAATAGCACGGAGTCTTCTCTGGCATTATGCAATGCAACATCACCGATCCAGACCAACATGTCCGGGTAGGCTTCACACATCATGCATATGTCCGTTCTCGCTTAAGGACTCTAAACAACAGAGACTTCACATATCTACCCGAAGGAACGCCTCCAACTCTCCGCAAACTCGCGAGAGCGGGCTTCCTATGCAAAGCAGGAGAGCTACTCATGCTCAAGAAGAGAATCGTTACCCTTGCGTTCTTCTTTGGCACCATGGAAAAATAAGCGGATGAAAAGCACCGCACTAGCTTTGCCTCCGTGGATCCGGAGTCGGCTCGCGATTTGGAGCTTCGAAACTCCTCCAATGGCCGGATCTAGATCCTTCTTCCTTCCTTGGCTCTCCTCTCTCTCTAAGCTTTTAGAAAGATATCCACTCATGAAAAGTGAGGGTTTCTAAGTCCAATCCCGGGTATATCCCTTCAGGAACAACCCCCAGTCGTTGGATCATCAATTAAAGAAATGAACGGCTTTGATTCGGGACTGAAATGCCCAATCTGGACCGCACACGGCCTGGCACACGCCCGTGTCCAGGGCCGTGTGCCTCATTCGCCGTCAAAATCGGCGCGCCTGGAACAACACACGGGTATCGAACACGCCCGTGTTCGACCTGACACGCCCGTGTTCCACCTGACACGGTCGTGTGGCCGACCGTGTACCCCCATCGTTTTTCCCCGAAAACAACCCGAGCACTGCACGGGTTCTAGGACACGCCCATGTCCTTGCCCGTGTCACCTCAACACGCCTGGGCTCCAGGTCGTGTACACGGTCTCGACACTCGACACTTCGTAGAGAGAAGATCGTCGACCTGATGACACGGCCTTGGACATGCCCGTGTCCTAGGCCGTGTGCCTTGTCTCGACACATCGTCGAGCACAGTTTGTCGACTCCCCGGGACGAGTGTCGACACGGGTCGACACGCCCGTGTCGCAGGCCGTGTGCCATGTCTCGACACTTCGTCGAGCACAATGTTGACTTCACGGGCTGAGTGTCGACACGGGTCGACACGCCCTGCGACACGCCCGTGTCGCAGGCCGTGTGCCCTGTCTCGACCCAACGTCGAGCGAAATTCGTCGACACCCTGGGCCGATCGTCGACACGACCTTGACACGCCCTGCGACACGCCCATGTCGCAGGCCGTGTTCTCTGCTCGACGATCGTCGACTCCAAAATCATCGACCTCTCGACCAACTCGACGACACAAGCCTGACACGCCCTGGGACACGCCCGTGTCCCAGGCCGTGTGCCTCCTTCCAGAACCCAAAACTGGCCCAAAATGTCATCCGTCGCTCCTTTGAGTTTTGGGGCGTTACATAAGCCTTCCACTTCTCAGCCAAAAGATGACTACTATCAGAAGAGAAAGTCATCCAGGAATGACAGAAGAAGGTCCAAGCCAAACAAAGATACATCCTCAAAGATTGTGTGTTATTGCTGCAATAGACATGGACATATAGTGGCTGACTGTCCTGAAAAGAGGAAGGAGTCAGCTGACAAAAAGAAGACACAGTTTAAGAGCAAAGAGGAAAAGTCCTTTGTTGCTAAGAAAGACAAGAGTCTGACAGACCAGTCATCTTCAGAAACAGAATCAGAAGCTGAAGCCTACATTGGGTTATTTGCTGAAGAGGAAGAAGATGAGTTCATGCAGCTAATGATCTCAATTTATGAGCATGAAGACCATCAGTGCAAGGGACTGATGGCTATATCTGAAGGAGACAAGATCTAGGATCAGCCTGGACAAAGTAAGGTACAAAGTTGTTCTTCTAGTTCAATTTATAGTACTGAGTCAGAGTCAGATACATCTGCATCAAGTGATGTGGGTGGGTCTGAATCTGAAGGAGATATTCATTAGTTAATTGATGAATATAGAGTCTTGTTGTTGGCCTTGAAGAAAAGCAAAACCTTGGCCAAAACTAAGGCAAAGGAGATTCCTAGTCTTAAGTTGGCTGCAGTAGATTCAGAGAAATTGTTAGATCAAAAACTGAATGAGATTGCCAGATTAAAAAACATAACTGTTATTCAAATGGGCACAATCACATTCAAGAATGATCAGATTAGAAATTTGGAGGTTAGACTTCAGAAAGAGAGAGATAGTAGCTAGTTTTTCTAAACCTAAATCTGTTTTACCCTTGATAGATGAGCTTGTACCATAAAAGGGTAAGGCTGGATTAGGGTTTAAAAAACCTGCCTGGACTGCTAGGTCCAAATCTAAAGGCAAAGCCCCAGCACAAAACAAAAAACCTGTTGTAGATAATTCAGCCAGGGTAGTACCTAAACAAAGGTACAACAGGTTTGAGTACTGGTGTTGTGGCAAGATAGGCCACTTTGACTTAGATTGTTGGCACAACTCTAGTGTCAAAGAGAATAGCAAACTGCCTGCTAGAAGAGTTATAGGTAGTTTTGTTAAAAGTCAAACTAACTTGCACCAAGGACCCAAAAGTTATTTGGGTTCTAAGGTTAAGTAATCTGTTTTACAGGTGAGTCCAAGTGGTCATGCCCCTATATGGTACTTGGACAGTGGATGTTTCAGGCACATGACTGGAACAAGGAGATTGCTGAAGGACTATACACCTATCATGGGTGGCCCTAAAGTAATCTTTGGTGGTTCAGAAAAAGGGATCATCAAAGGCTTTGGTAACATTTCTAGTAATCAAATTACTATCACTCAAGTGGCCTATGTAAAGGGTTTGAAACACAACCTCATTAGCATAAGTCAGCTGAGTGATTTAGGATATGACATCTCATTTGTCAAGAATGGTTGTCATGTCAAAAGGTCAAGTGATCAAAAGATTATTTTGATAGGTTATAGGAAAAGGAATGTTTATTGTCATGACTTTGTGTGTGAGAACAATGTTTCTCCTATTTGTCTTGTAGCTAATGAGAGAGTCTCTCATTATGTCAAATGGCACAAGAAGCTAGCCCATCTAAATTACAAGACTATTGGCCAACTCTTTAGCAAAGAGTAGTGAGGAATGGTCCTCAAGTTAAGTGTATAAAGGATGTGATATGCTCAGCTTGTCAAAAAGTCAAGCAGATCAAATCCACCTTTCATAGCCTTGAGAACAAGGATTCTGTGAGGTGTCTATACCTCTTGCATATGGATCTTTTTGGTCCTATTCCAGTTCACAGTCTAGGTAGGAAGGTCTACACATTTGTGGTAGTAGATGACTATTCAAGATATTCCTGGGTGTTCTTCCTAAGACAAAAATCTGAAACCTCAAGTATCGTATATAGTTTTGTTAAACAAATTCAGAATAAGTTGGACAGTAGAGTGGTCAAAATCAGAAGTGACCATGGTACTGAATTTCAGTCTGAAAGTATGACAAAACTGTTTGAAGAATTTGGGATATTTCAAGAATTTTCTTCACCAAGAACACCTCGGCAAAATGGTATTGCTGAAAGGAATAATAGAACATTGATAGTGGCTGGTAGAACTCTATTGAGTGACACTTCTCTCCCAGAATATTTCTGGGCTGAGGCAGAAAACACTGTATGTCATGTGATCAATAGAGCTACTATCACCAAGTGCCACAACAAGACTCCCTATGAGATTGTGAAGGGCATAAAACCAAATTTATCCTATTTCAGGATCTTTGGTTGCAAATGCTATATACTTAACAATGGCAAGTCTTATCTAACCAAGTTTGCTGCCAAATCCCAAGAGGGGATATTTGTTGGGTACAACAACAATAGTAAGGCTTATAGAGTCTACAACTTGATTACTCAAGTTGTATAAGAGTCTGTACATGTAGTCTTTGATGAAACAAGACTCATTAACAGTGAATTGCCAAGTAGTGTTTGCAGTTCTACAGGTTTAAATGAGAGGATGGACAAGCTTACCATTGCAGAAGATTCTACTGCAACTCAGTAAGTGGAAAATGGTGGCTGCTATCCAGGGGGAGTACAAGACTCTCTAGATGCTGAAGAAGATCAAGAGGTGCAGCTTAATGAAGTGGCTGGAGGTGTTCAGCCTGAAGAAAGACTACCTCCAGCTAATAGACATGTTGAAGTATTAGACCGGGCGGCCTTGCGGTCTTATCTGACGGTTTGTTGACCGAGCGGTCTGGCGGTCTCACTCAGGAGCTTGGAGACCTGGCGGTCTATCGGTCTCCCATTGCGGCTTGTTCTTATCCTACTGGAGTTGCCGAGCGGTTAGCCCATCTGTCTAACCGCGCGGCCTGTGCGGTCTCCTTTATTTCTAGCCGCTCAGCCCTGTACATGTTTAGTCCCACATTGTTTGTTTATACTCTCCAATATCTCCTTCATTCTATAAAAGGGAGGTCATACCTTTGTAAATGATATCTTTTTTGGATAATAAAATTTCAAGTATTCAAAATTCTATCCGTTTGTTGTTGCATGTTCGTTACTTTTAACATGGTATCAGAGCACACGATCTTTTCCTCCTGATTGTGTGTGCTCTCTGATTCTCGCGGCTTGTTTCTGCTTCACGCGACCTGTCTTCGCGGCTTGCCTTATCTTCCGCCCGCTGCCCTGTTCACATGGCTTGTTGCTTCATCTTCTCTTCTGTTCGCTCGGACTTTTCAGTACGCGCGACCTCTTCCCCGCTGTGCCTTGGTCTGCTTCCTGGCCGCTAGTGTTCGCGCGGCTTCTTCCCTTTAAACCGCTGTGGTTTCGCGCGGGTTGCTCTCCTTTTTCCTCTCCCCACGGCTTCTCTTCTTCTCGCACGGTTTCCTATGACTACTTCTGGGCTCTCCACCCCCGTTATCTCCACCACTCCCGCAGCCCCTGAAAGGGAAACTAGATCTGATATACTCTAGAGGGGGGTGAATAGAGTATATGGTGCTTTTTAAAAACTTTTGCAAAGCTTTACAACAATTGTTGTAATGAGTGTGAGCAGGGAAGCAGAAATAAAACTAATCACAGAACTAAGCTATGCAAGAGCTAAGCATAAGAAAATCTAGGCCAGAAACAAAAAGAAAAACAAGCAGAACCAGATGACACAAGGAAATATAGTGGTTCCCCAAACTTGGGTACATCCACTCTTCTACCACCCTAGGTAGGAATCCACTGCAGGATGAGTTGATCAGGTGTCCTGGGCACCAATGAGCTTTTGATAAGGTGCTCAAAAACCAAAGCAGATTTTTGATCAGGTGTCTTGCCACCAATGAGCTTTTGATAAGGTGCTCAAAAACCAGATTCAAACTTTTGAAGGGAGTTTGAGAAACCCTTTATAGAGTGGGGGTGAGAGAGTGATGGCAGTCTTCTCTTTCTCAATCAACTGAGAATACTAAGTGGATTGATGTCAAAGCTCCCCCTGAGTCCTTGAAATCTTCAGGAAGAAGATCTTTGCTGGGGGTGATAGGCCTTCAAAGATAGATCTCCAGCAATAGATGATTTCAGCAAGCTGAAATGTTGAGTGTCTGAAGTCTTGAGATGATGTTGGCCTTAAACACTTTGAAAGCTGAAGAGATCTGATGATTTTTGAAAACTTGATCTCCTTGATGAGTGTTCTTCAGAATTCTTTTTGACAGAAGTTTTTGAGAGAGTCTCTGTATGCTGAGTTGTGTGTCCTCTTTTTGTTCATCTGTATATCTTGATTCAAAAATATCCTATCTTTTATTCTCTGTTCCAGAATAGAATATCACTCTGTCAAAGATAGTCGTTGGTCTGCATTGATTACAGCCTTAATTGCATAATTTCTTCTGAAGGAAAGTCCACAGAATTATTCCTTGAAAAATCTCTTGAAACATGGTCCAGAAGTAAATGAAAACGGCTAGCAGATCTTCTGAATTAAATGCAGAATAACTTCTAACTGATTTGAATTTGAATTCTGGAAGATAACTGAAAACGTCGAACTGAGCTCTGCTATCGTCAAGCTGAGCTCAGCGAACTAGAAAATTCAATCAGCAACATAATCGTCGATCTGAGCTCAAAGATCGTCGAACTGAGCTCAGAGATAAAGATCCAGTGCAGAGTCAAAATCGTCGACCTGAGCTCACCGATCGTCGAATGGAGTTCGACGATATTGTGAAGTTGAGCTCAGCGATCGTCTAGTGGAGCTCGACGATATTATGAGGTTGAGCTCAGCGATCATCGAATGGAGCTCGACGATCTGTAGAAGTTAAGCTAGACGATCGTCGACCGGAGTTCGACGAATCATCGTGCTGAGCTCGACGATTAGACTTGGTCTCCAGACAAAAAAACTTGGTCTTCAGGGCAGCTTCCAATCCTAGACTTCTAACCCTTAGACTCAATTCTAATT
Organism: Platanthera guangdongensis; assembly: GCA_039583875.1. Classification (NCBI taxonomy): domain Eukaryota; kingdom Viridiplantae; phylum Streptophyta; class Magnoliopsida; order Asparagales; family Orchidaceae; genus Platanthera; species Platanthera guangdongensis. The sequence continues at coordinate 45,715,385 of CM077152.1, forward strand.
GACCTATTAAGCTATACAGAAGGTCAAACACATATTCCTAGAGACATAGTGATCCTGACCCAAATTAGTAATAGGGTGTTCCAACAATCTCCCCCTATTTGGGTTAGGATTACTATTTACAGACTTTGGAAAAACAAATGACATCATACAATCAGAAAAGCATAAAAACAACAACAGCTAGACACATTGCAGAAACAGCACAGAGATATATATATGTGACATCCAGATAGCTGTCAGAAAAACCAAAGATTGTCACCTTACAGAGTTACTTCTTCTCTTTGCCTTTAACCATTTTGATTTCTCTGTTTGGATTCAAGGCTTCCTTGTTGGACCTGGTGTCATCAGCTGCACCCAAGTATGTTTGCTTTGAAGTCCTGGGAACCACAGCAGCAGGATGCAACTCCATGTATCTGTCTGCATCAAAGAATTTTCTGGAGGCATATCTTTCTAGCTCTTTTTGTCTTTGCTCTGACATGGTAGAAATATTTGAAGTGTCTAGCCCTTATTCTTTGGCTTTCTTTATCTGATCTAATGCAGCCAACTCCTTCATCCTAGCAGTCCAAGCAACATGATTCTTCTCAGGGTCCTCAAATGGCACAGGTGGCTCATACCTGTTGGAAGAATTGTCTTGAGGAGGCCTAGCAGACACTGTCTCTCTTAGCTTATAGGGGAATGGACCAGAAGTAGTATCAGATGAAACATGTCCTCCCCTGGAGTATGGGTGCTGCCTGGAATGCCCTTTAGAATAAACCTGAATATCTCTTTGACTTCCCCTGTATCCTCCTCTCCTGGAATAAGAACCCCTAGACTGGCTTTCCCTTTGGTATGATCTGGCATGGGGTTGATAGGGAGCCTGGCTTCTAGATGGGGCTTGACTTGCAGAGCTGCCACCTGCACCTGCATCAGGAGGAGGTGGTGGAGGAGGATGAGGGTGCTGGAACTGGGAGGAGCCCTTCTCATACTTTCTTTTCTTTTTCATTGCCTTTAGCTGATTTTTGGAATACTGCATCCAATGTTCAGTAATTTGGCAGTTATGCAGAATATAGTATGGAATATCATTATCATCTTTTACTTTTGCAGGAGGAACCCTTTTCATAGCTTTGCTTCTAGCCTTCCTCTTCCTGGCAATAGTGGCAGCAGAGTCATCAGAGTCTGTCTTGAACTCATCAGACTCAGAACTCTGGTCATCATATACAACATCTATTTTCTTCATCAATTCTTTCTTCAACTGAGCAGCAGCAGATGAGGCAGAAGCAGAAGGGGCAGCAGCAGGAACAACAGCAGAGACAGCAGCAAATACAACAGCAAATTCAGTAGCAGATACAGAAGGAGAAGCAGAAACAACAATAGTAACTTCAGGAGTGATGGCAGCAGCAGCTTCAGTAATAACAACAAAATCTTCAGCAGGCTCAAAAATAGTGGCCTCTGGCATCAGAAAGTCCTTGGATGTCTGCTCATCAGAGGCAGTTGGGATTTCAGCAGCAGCAAAAATAGTTTCAGAAGCAGATTCAGTCTTTTCTTCAACAGCAGCAGCAGCAGCAGCAATTTCTGAGAGCACAAAAGAAGAAATAATGCTGGGGTCACAGCCAGAGAAAGGCACCAGGGCCTTGGACAGATCTTCTGGGAGCTGGACAGCATTAGGCTCTGGGAGATAGCTGAAGTATGCAGTATCAAAAGCAGAAAGCAAAGACCTTAGGTCTATTGCCAAAACTGAAGTAGGAGCCTGAACTGGAGTAGCAGCAACAGGAGCAGCAGATACAAAAACAACAGCAGCAGCAGCAGCAGTATCATCAACAGCAGGAGCAGAAGCAGCAGCAACAGCAGCATGAAGGCTGGCTTCATATGGCATCTCCCCCTGCCTAGATGCAGATACAGCTGTATCAAGGCACACTGCTGGAGGTGCTTCCTGAGGAAGGAGGGAGGAAAGCCTGGCAGAGAGAGCTGCCACTGACTGTTGTAGAGGAGCTAAGGAGGCCTCCATGAGAAGAGAGAGCCTGGGGGCAAGGAGCTCATACAACTTGTCAGCTAAGGCTGGGAGATCTACATGCTCAAGAGCAGGAGCAGAGGTAGATGGAATAGGGATGGCTGAAGATGCTGGAAGTGGAGGGCTGGATGGTGGAGGGATGGATGGCTGAGGAGTGGGGATGGTGGAGATGGAGGACAAGGGGATGGATATGGAGGGGGTGAAAGTTGGTTGGTCAATGATGTGGTGGAGGAGATCTTGGAATGAGGTTGAGGAGGAGGGTAATTCTGGAGGAGAAGAGGGGGAATCATCCATGTAGGAGTCATCCAGAAGGGTGAATGATGGTATGGATGGAGATGATGTGACATCTGGTGGTGGATATGAGAACAATGGGTGGAAGTGGTCTGCATGAGGTGATGAAATGGTTGCTGGAGATGGAATTGATGTTGGAGATGGGCTGGATATGGTAATTGTGGATGGAACTGGAATGGTGGATGGTAGAGGTAGGGTTGGACTTGGAGGAGGAGAGGAAGCAGCAACAACAGCATCCAGGTCTTCTGCAGGAGCAGAGACCTGTAGGGGAGTGACTCTTTGAGTCCTGGTGCCTGAAGGAGCACTAGAAGAGGGCCTGCTGGGCTTGCTTATTTGCCTGTCCCACTTGCCAAAGAGGGCACAGGTGAGTCTCTTGGAGGCATTAATGTGCACTCCAGAGGAGACCAGCAAGGCAGGGCATTTGTTTTGCAAGAAAACTCCAAGGATCCTTCCAAAATTAACAAAGCTTTTATTGATTTTCTTCTTTATCAGGTCAAAGAAGACCTCTCCCCAGTTCAAACTTTTCTTATCTACCAGAGCTCCCATGAGGCAGAGCTGATGTCTGGAGATAGTGTCATGTGCAGAGTGCTTTGCCAACAGCACTTTTCCTACAACATCTGCTAGGAACCTGTACTCAACAGACAAGTTCCTTTTGAATAACTTGCTAGGGTTTCCCTCAGGATGACCCATCCTGGCAAGTATGTCAGAAAACTCCTCCCCAGATAATTCAGCAGTTTCTTCTCCATTTCTCAAACCAAAAACCTCTGTTAAAACTGTGGGGGTCAGAGGTACCTGAGTTCCAGCAATAGATCCAACTATTGTGTTGTTGTCAAGGTTGTGAGCAGTATAGACCCATTCCTTTATTTCATCTGAAGCAAGCTTGATTCTGGTGGTCATGAGGGCAGACAAGTTCTGATCCTTGAATAAATTCAGAATGTCTTGGAAAACTTGATCAGTAGTGTTGAACGATTCCAGATCAATGTCGAAGCCTGCATCAAACTTCATTGCGGTTAGGACAGCAACTGATACGACCATTGTACCTGCAAAAACTTTAACAAACAAAACGAACAAGCGTAGAACTGTTTGGAGGGAAGAAAATTCTTGCAGAGAAATTGAAAGCGCAAGAGAGAACGACGGCGAAAAATGAGTTTTATATTAGGGTTCGACGCAGAATTGGAAAGATCGTTGAACTCAGTTCGACGATCGAGGCTTCTAAAGGAATTTGAAGAGACTCCAACATCGTCGATCTCCGTTCGACGATCTGGAAAGGCGTCGAGCTCCGTTCGACGATCGTTCAGGGAACAAAATCGTCGAGCGCCGTTCGACGATCGTTGACCGAAGGAGATAGTTCATACTATCTGAGGGGCGCTGAACTCAGTTCGACGATTCTGGGAATCGTCGAACTCCGTTCGACGATCTTTGGGGAAATCGTCGAGCGCAGTTCAGAGATCAGAAAATTCTAGACACTAAGAGAAATCAGAATTTTTGCCTAGTCTTGGTCAATTTTTAGCTTTCCAAAATCTTGGGCATTATTTAAGACTTCCTCCATCTAACATTCCTAACTGATTTAGGAAGAAGGTGTGTTTCTTTTCATCCAAAGGCTTGGTGAAAATATCTCCCCTTTGTACATCAGTTGGGATATATTGCAATTCAATTTTATTCTTTTCAACATTGTCCCTTAAGAAGTGATGCCTAATCTCTATGTGTTTTGTCCTACTATGGAGGACTGGATTTTGAGCTATGGAAATAGCACTTGTATTGTCACAAAAGATTTTTGACTTCTCTAAGTTGTAACCATAGTCTAGGAGTTGATTTTGAATCCACAGTATTTGTGAACAACAACTGCCTGCAGCCATATATTTAGCTTCAGCAGTTGAAGTTGACACAGATGTTTGTTTATTACAAAACCAAGAGACAAGTCTGTCACCAAGGAACTGACAAGTTCCACTGGTGCTTTTCCTGTCAATTCTGCATCCAGCATAATCAGCATCTGAGAATCCAGTTAAATCAAATGCTGAATCTTTTGGATACCAGAGACCTAGATTTGGACAACTTTTAACATACCTAAGAATCCTCTTTACTAAAGTGAGGTGTGACTCTCTGGGGCTAACTTGAAACCTAGCACATATACATGTAGCAAACATTATATCTGGTCTACTAGCTGTAAGATACAGTAAAGAGCCAATCATTGCTCTATATGTTGTCTGATCAACAGATTTCCCATGTTCATCAGCATCCAATACAGCATTGGTAGGCATGGGTGTTTTCATACAAGATGCCGCAGACATGCCAAATTTCTTAACCAGCTCATTAGCATATTTGGTTTGAGAAATAAAGATGCCTTCAGCATGTTGTTTGACTTGCAATCCTAGGAAGAAGGATAGCTCACCCATACTACTCATCTCAAATTTAGAATGCATCAGGTTAGAAAACCTTCTGCATAATTTTGAGTCAGTAGAACCAAAAATGATATCGTCTACATAAATTTGTACTAGTAGGGTATGGGACTTATGGGTTCTAATAAAAAGAGTTTGGTCTACTCTACCCCCGATAAAACCATTTTCCAAGAGAAAGCATGTTAGGGTCTCATACCATGCTCTAGGAGCTTGCTTGAGACCATATAATGCTTTATTCAGTCTAAAAACATAATCAGGATAAGTTGGAGAGATAAAACCTGGAGGTTGTCTGACATAGACTTCCTCTTTGATGTCTCCATTTAAGAAAGCACTCTTGACATCCATCTGATAAACCTTGAAGCCTTTGTGAGCTGCATAAGCTAAAAATATCCTGATGGCTTCTAATCTTGCAACAGGTGCAAAGGTCTGGTTGTAGTCAATTCCTTCTTCTTGAGAATATCCCTGGGCAACTAGCCTTGCCTTGTTCCTTATTATTACTCCTTGATCATCCAGTTTATTTCTGAATACCCATTTTGTTCCAACAATGGAATGATCCTTAGGCTTTGGCACTAGTTCCCATACTTTGTTCCTCTCAAATTGATGCAACTCCTCTTGCATGGCAATGATCCAGTGTGAATCTTGCTCTGCATCTTGAATGGACTGAGGTTCAATTTGAGAAAGGAAGCAGGTGTGCAATAGGTTTTGGTTGACCTGATTTCTGGTTTGCACACCAGCTGAGAGTTCTCCAATTATTTGGGAAATTGGATGGTCTCTTGATGTTACTAAATCAACAGGGGGTGTTGATTGTTCACCAGCCTGTGTTGTTGTTTCCTCTGGTGGTACAACAACTGGCTCTTCAGGTTGTGCTTCAATGTGCTGAGCATTCCCTTCATCTTCACTGCTTTCATTCTCTTGAGCAACCTGTAACTTGTTCATATCTTCAACTAGAGAGTGTTCCTGCAAAGGTTCTATGATAGAAGAAGTCTTCTCCTTGAAAGACATGTTAGTTTCATCAAAAGAAACATGAACAGATTCCTCAATTTTCAAAGATGATTTATTATAGACCCTATAGGCCTTGCTGATCATGGAGTATCCCAGAAACACTCCTTCATCAGCTTTGGCTTGAAATTTTGCTAAGTATTTCTTGTCATTATTGTGAATATAGCAAATGCAACCAAAAATTCTGAAGTAGTTAACTTTAGGTTTCTTCCCTTTGAGCAATTCATAGGGAGTCTTTCCCTTCAGTTTATGTATCAGACTTCTGTTCAGCACATAGTTGGAGGTGTTCACTGCCTCTGCCCAAAAGGATAGAGGTAGGTGAGCATCTGTCAACAATGTAGTGGCAGATTCAATAAGGGTTCTATTTTTCCTTTCAGCTACCCCATTTTGTTGAGGAGTTCTAGGAGCTGAGAAAGTATGCCTGATCCCTTCACTCTGACAGAACTCTTGCATAAGAAGAGAATCAAACTCTGTCCCATGATCACTTCTGATCAGGGCAATGTGAGTATTGAACTCAATCTGTATACATTTGAGAAACTCTGTCAGACACTTAAAGTTATCAGACTTCTTCCTTAGAAAGAACACCCAAGTGAATCTAGAGAAGTCATCTACAATTACTAAAGTGTAGGATTTCCCTCCTAGGCTTTGTACTGTGATGGGTCCAAATAGATCCATGTGTAACAGATACAGTATCCTAGGTGAATCACTCTTATTAAGTGACTTAAAACTATTTTTAGTTTGCTTACCTAATTGACAAGCCTTGCAGAGTCCTTCCTTCTTGTAGGGGCCAGAAGGTAGTCCTCTAACAAGGTTGTCCTTGGAGAGCCTAGCAATAGTTCTAAGGTTTAGGTGTCCTAGTCTCTTATGCCATAAAACATTTGGTCTACAGACTGAATTGAATAAGCAGATATCTACAGTAGTTGAAAGAAAATCTACTAGGTAGATGTTACCTTTCCTTTTACCTGTCAACACAGTTGTGTTGTCCTCTGACTTGATTTTGCATAAGGTTTTGCTGAAGGTCACCTAGTAGCCTTCATCACATAGCTGACTGATGCTGATTAGGTTGTGCTTCAGTCCTTCCACATATGCTACCTTCTTGAAGGTTACTGAACCAGTCTGGACTGCACCATATCCTTTAGTTTGTCCAAAGTTGGAATCACCAAAGATAACCTTGGGTCCAAGCTTGGCTCTAAAGGAAGTGAGGTTGTCCTTGTTCCCTGTCATGTGCTTAGAGCACCCACTATCCAAATACCATTACTGGTTAGATGTTGGATAGGTCTTCACCTGCACATAAAACAATTCACTTGTTTTTGACCCAGTTTACCTTGGGCCTAGGTTGATAACCTCTAAATTCAGAAATTAAAGACATCCCTGGCTGACTCTTATATCCTTCAGGATGATATCTCCTTGGAGGTATAATCCATTCAGTATAAGGGTTAAAAGTTTGGGATGAAGAACCCTTAGGATTCAATTTTGACTTGCCTTTGAAAGAGTTTCCAGAGCTCTGACCTCTGTTCGACGATCTTGGAGCTGCGTTCGACGATCGTGGGTCAGATCGTCGAGCTCTGTTCGACGGTCGACTATGGCTGAGGTCAGGTATATGGGATCGTCGACCTGCGTTCGACGACTTTGGCTGAGATCGTCGATCTGCGTTCGACGATTTGTCCTGAGATCGTCGAGCTGCGTTCGGCGATCGTCGATCTTCATTCGGCGATCGTCGATCTCCGTTCGATGATTTGTGCTGGGACTTAGTTTTCTGAGGCAGATCTGAATTTTTCCTGGCAACCTCTACAACTCCCTTTCCCTTGTCAGAAATGAACTTGATAGGAGTTGTTAGAATAATAGGTTGGCTGGATGAGGCACCCAAGCCCAGTGTACTGTTGAATCTTGAGTTCACTGTGCTTGTGATGTCCATCAGCTTGATGCTTCTCCTATTGAGGGATTCTTCAAGCTTCTTGGCCTCAGAGAGCTCACTTTTCAGTGTAGCTATCTGTTCCCTATAGTTCTCCAACTCCTGAGAGAGTTTGAGGTTTTCTGACTTTAAAACATTTTGTTCAGATAATTGATTTCTGAGAGAGATGATCTCTTTCTCAGACTTTAGCAGGTCTAAACACAGTGCTTTAAATTCAGATTTAAAATCTTCTGAAGTAAAATCAAAAGAGCTAATTACCTGATCTTCTTCAGGTTGAGTCTCTGAGTCTGACTCTGACTCCTCTTCCTCTGAGTTGTGTTGTGAGGCATTGATTGCCATAATGCAGAACTCCTTTTCCTCTGCATCATCCTCATCATCACTGGTGCTGGAAGAGGCTTCTGACTCCTCTTCAGTCTCACTCCAGGATTCAGCAATAAACCCTTTCCTTGTATGCTTATTTTTGCTGAAAGAAGGTTTGCTATTGCCACTCCTTTTGGAGTCTTTCTCCTTTCTTCTCTCTTTTCTTTCCCTTCTGTCCTTGTTCTTGTTCTCTGGACAGTCAGGAACTATATGCCCTGGTTTCCTGCAACCAAAGCAAATAATGTCTTTGTTATTGCCAATGGACTTGTCATACCTTGGCTTATCCTGCTCCTTGTATGATCTTCTTCTGAAGTCCTTTCTGGCCATCTTATAGAATCTTTTGGCCAACAAGCTGAGAAGTTCATCATTGCCTGTAGCTTTTTCTTCAGGCAGATCTTCAGTTGCCTTGAATGCTATGGTCTTCTCTTTTCTTGTGGCTGGTGAAGCAGCCTTCTGTTCTTCCTCTCTGTTCTTGATGAGTAGCTCATAAGACTTGAGCTTACCCAACAAAGCTTCAGTGGTGATCTCATTTAGACTTCTAGCATCTTTGATTGGCCAGATTCTTGAATCCCAAGTGCTGGGGAAGCACATTAGGATCTTGTCATTAAGTTCTGTCAGAGAGATCTCTTTGTCTAATGTCCTTAGTTCACTGACAATTAGACTCAGTCTGTTATACATGTCTCCCACTGACTCAATCTCTCCCTTCTTGAAGTTCTCATATTGGGAGATGAGATGGGATCTTCTGTCCTTTCTCTCGTCAGCTGAGCCTGAGACTATTTTTGAGAGTCTATCCCAGATTTCCTTGGCTGAATTACATTCAGCTACCTTTTGAAAAATGTCATCTGACATTGTCTGGGCTAGAATGTTCATAGCCTTGGCATCAGCTACTTTCCATTTTTTTTATGTCAGCATCTGTTCCTGATGGAGGTGGAACAACATTTGTACTTGTACTTTCTGGGGGTCTTGGACACACTGTCAAAACAGAATTAAATATATCTTCGTCAATAGAATTCATGTAGAGTCTAATCCTTGCTTTCCAAAGTGCAAACTTTGACAGATTGCACACTGGAGGTCTGGTGCTAGCATAATCTTTGTTTAGGGCCATGATTTGTGCAAACAGAATCTAATAATAAAATGTAAAAGAAAAACAAATCTAGTTTGGGATCTTGGGGTTCAGGTGTTAGCCTATACAACCAATCAGGTATGGTATGTTTAACTAACCTCGCTTTGATACCAATTGAAAGGGAAACTAGATCTGATATACTCTAGAGGGGGGTGAATAGAGTATATGGTGCTTTTTAAAAACTTTTGCAAAGCTTTACAACAATTGTTGTAATGAGTGTGAGCAGGGAAGCAGAAATAAAACTAATCACAGAACTAAGCTATGCAAGAGCTAAGCACAAGAAAATCTAGGCCAGAAACAAAAAGAAAAACAAGCAGAACCAGATGACACAAGGAAATATAGTGGTTCCCCAAACTTGGGTACATCCACTCTTCTACCACCCTAGGTAGGAATCCACTGCAGGATGAGTTGATCAGGTGTCCTGGGCACCAATGAGCTTTTGATAAGGTGCTCAAAAACCAAAGCAGATTTTTGATCAGGTGTCTTGCCACCAATGAGCTTTTGACAAGGTGCTCAAAAACCAGATTCAAACTTTTGAAGGGAGTTTGAGAAACCCTTTACAGAGTGGGGGTGAGAGAGTGATGGCAGTCTTCTCTTTCTCAATCAACTGAGAAGACTAAGTGGATTGATGTCAAAGCTCCCCCTGAGTCCTTGAAATCTTCAGGAAGAAGAGCTTTGCTGAGGGTGATAGGCCTTCAAAGATAGATCTCCAGCAATAGATGATTTCAGCAAGCTGAAATGTTGAGTGTCTGGAGTCTTGAGATGATGTTGGCCTTGAACACTTTGAAAGCTGAAGAGATCTGATGATTTTTGAAAACTTGATCTCCTTGATGAGTGTTCTTCAAAATTCTTTTTGACAGAAGTTTTTGAGAGAGTCTCTGTATGCTGAGTTGTGTGTCCTCTTTTTGTTCATCTGTATATCTTGATTCAAAAACATCCTATCTTTTATTCTCTGTTCCAGAATAGAATATCACTCTGTCAAAGATAGCCGTTGGTCTGCATTGATTACAGCCTTAATTGCATAATTTCTTCTGAAGGAAAGTCCACAGAATTATTCCTTGAAAAATCCCTTGAAACTTGGTCCAGAAGTAAATGAAAACGGCTAGCAGATCTTCTGAATTAAATGCAGAATAACTTCTAACTGATTTGAATTTGAATTCTGGAAGATAACTGAAAACGTCGAACTGAGCTCTGCTATCGTCGAGCTGAGCTCAGCGAACTGGAAAATTCAATCAGCAACATAATCGTCGATCTGAGCTCAAAGATCGTCGAACTGAGCTCAGAGATAAAGATCCAGTGCAGAGTCAAAATCGTCGACCTGAGCTCACCGATCGTCGAATGGAGTTCGACGATATTGTGAAGTTGAGCTCAGCGATCGTTGAGTGGAGCTCGACGATATTATGAGGTTGAGCTCAGCGATCGTCGAATGGAGCTCGACGATCTGTAGAAGTTGAGCTAGACGATCGTCGACCGGAGTTCGACGAATCGTCGTGCTGAGCTCGACGATTAGACTTGGTCTCTAGACAAAAAACTTGGTCTTCAGGGCAGCTTCCAATCCTAGACTTCTAACCCTTAGACTCAATTCTAATTGACCTATTAAGCTATACAGAAGGTCAAACACAGATTCCTAGATACATAGTGATCCTGACCCAAATTAGTAATAGGGTGTACCAACAGCCCCTCCTCCACCTACTCCATCAGGCAACCTTGGCACGCTTTCTAAGCTTGTTGGCTCCAACTATCCCGATTGGAGCATTTCTTTCACCTTTCTTCTTCGCTCTCAGCGCAAGCGTCATCACCTCACCGATGACCCTCCTCCTCGTACCTTGCCTGAATTTGATGACTGGGATGCGAGTGATGCCATTGTCCGCGCTTGGCTCGCCAACATCCTCTCTGATGAGTGCCTTCCCGTCATTCGCCATGATGAGACGGTCAAGGCCACCTGGCTTCTCCTTGCTGCTCTCTATTCGAAGGGGGCCAGACGTCCCGCATTTATACTCTTTATGCGGACCTCTTTGCCCGCCCCTCCATGTCTCCTGTTGCAGCTTACCAGTAAGTTCAGGCTCTTGGCGTCGAGATCCTACAGAATCGCCCCTTCTCCGCGGACTTGGCTGACCAGCACAAACACTTCCAGGAACTCCTGGTTGTTTGTTATCTTCTCCGTCTTCCCGATTCCTATGATATGATCCGCCAGTAGATCTTGGGTGAGGCGGAATCTCCTACTTTGGATGCCACTGCGGCTCGCATTGCCGCTGTTACTTCGCTTCTCCAACAGCCTCTGTTGTCCTCCCCCCTTACCAGGACTCCTATGCTCACCAGGCTCAGGGGGGGGGGGGGGGTCCTAGTGGCCGCAGCCACTCCGGCGGGCGTGGTTCGTCCAAGTTCCTCTGCTCTTACTGTGGTCGTACCGACCACTCTGTTGACCGCTGCTGGCAGAAACATGCTCGTCTTCGCCCTTCTGGTGATGCTCCTTCCTCGACCTCTGCCTCCTCTCGGTCGTCTAGCTCTATGGCCACGACTTCAGGTAGTGCCCACTTTGTTACCCAAGGTAAATGGCTGATTGACTCGGGTGCTACAAATCATATGACTGTCAACCCTCATTGCTTCTCTCTCCTTGAAACGCATGACCGCCTACCCCCGGTTCGTGTGGCTGATGGTTCATCGTCCCCGGTGCTCGGGACGGGCATGGTTCAAGTCACCCCGTCGCTTCGCTTGGAGGACACTCTCTATGTCCCGAAGTTCCCGTACAATTTATTATCTGTTACCACTTTATGCCGGCAACTACAGTGCTCTGTCTTATTCACTCCCACTTCTTGTTCTTTTCAGGACCCGAGGACCCAGCGGACGATTGCTACTGGGACTGAGAGCAACGACCTCTATTTTCTCGACGATGTTTCTGCTCTGTCCGCCTACTCCTCCTCTACAGATCTGCTTCAATGGCATCTTCGCCTTGGACATCCTCCTCCTTGGATTCTTCGACAGCTTCTGCCCCACTTACATCCGACTAGTCCTCCGCTCAACTGTGATGTGTGTCAGCTTGGCAAACATCATCGCTCCTCCTTCCCATCGAAGCAAGGCCGTGGCTCCTCTCGCCCGTTTGATCTCATTCATTCTGATGTCTGGGGTCCTGCTCCTACCCTCACTGTTGGTCGGGGTAGTCCCTATTTTGTCACTTTTATTGAAGATTTTTCAAGATGTACCTGGGTGTATCTATTAAAAGATCGCTCTGAACTCTTTTCTGTTTGGCAATTATTTTATTTTATGATTAAGAATTAGTTTGACATTTATATTAAAGTTTTACGCTCTAATAATGCTAAGGAATATCTTAATCATGAGTTCTCCTCTTTCTTTCAACAACATGGTCTTCTTCATCAAACTACTTGTGTTTACACCTCCCAGCAGAATGGGGTGGCGGAGCGTAAAAATCGTCACCTCCTTAATGTTGCTCGTACTCTCATGACGCAGATGCAAGTACCTCGCTCCTACTGGGGCTACGCTGTGCTCCTCGCTTGCTATCTCATCAATCGTCTTCCCTCCACGGTTCTCTACGGCCAGACCCCCTTCTCCATTCTCTACCCCCGCAAGGAACCTTTTCCTCTCCCTCTCCGTGTCTTTGGCTGTACAGCTTTTGTTCATGCTCCCTCCGCTACCCGCGACAAGCTTTCCCCCCGTTCCACCAAGTGTGTCTTTTTGGGGTACTCTACCACTCAAAAAGGCTATTGTTGTTTTGACCCCCTTTTACGCAAGCAATTTGTCTCCGCGGATGTGACATTTTTCGAGAATGCTTCCTACTTCTCTCCTACCTCCTCTCTTCCTCCTGATCTCTCTACTTCTCCACCGCCTCTCTCCGTTCCCTCCACGCCTCTCGACATCTCCCCCCTTCCGTCCTCTCCTCCACCGTCTCCTTCCCTGTCCGTCTCCCCAGCCACCCCTCCTCCCTCTTCTCCGGCGCCGTCTCTCTCTAGTCCCGGGTCAGCCTTCTCCCCCACAGATGCTCCGGTCGCTGACGCACCCGTCGACCTAGATCTTCCCATTGCTCTTCTCAAAGGGGTGCGGGCGTGTACTCAACACCCGCTTGCGGCAGTTGTTTCCTATGATCGGCTTTCTCCTTCTCGCAGGTGTTTTGCCTTGGCTATCTCCGCTACTTCAAATCCACGCACCTACCAGGAGGCTCTTGCTATCCCTCATTGGAAATCTATCATGGATGAAGAGATGGCTACTCTTACTGAAAGGGGTACCTGGACCCTTATTCCTCCTCCCGTGGGCACTGATGTGGTTGGCTGTCGCTGGGTCTTTGTTATGAAATTTCGCCCCGACGGCACTGTGGATCGCTACAAGGCCCGGCTGGTGGCCAAAGGCTTCACTCAGACTTACGATGTTGATTACTTTGACACTTTTTCTCTGGTTGCTCGCCTCAGCACTATCCGAGTTCTTCTCTCTGTGGTTGTTAACCGGGATTGGGCTATTTCCCAGCTTGATGTCAAGAATGCCTTTATCGATGGCAATCTTCAGGAGGACGTCTACATGGAGCAACCTCCTAGGTATGTTGCTTAGGGGGAGACACGTGTATGCCATTTAAAGAAGGCCATTTATGTCCTAAAGCAGAGCCCTCGGGCGTGGTTCGACAAATTCAGTGGTATTGTGGCCACCATCGGCTTTACAAGGAGTTCGGCCGATCACTCCTTATTCATTCGCAAAACGGCCTCGGTACTGGTGGTTTTGGCAGTATATGTGGATGATATTTTTCTTACTGGTGATGACCAAGATGGGGTGGACTTGACGAAGAAGCACCTCCGTCAACACTTGGTCACGAAGGATATGGGCTCCTCGAAATACTTTTTGGGGATAGAAATCTCTCGGAAACTTGACTCGTTGGTTCTCTCCCAATGGAAGTATGCCCTTGATCTTCTACAAGAAGCAGGATTGACAGGTGCCAAAACGGCTCAGTTTCTCATGGCTATTGGAGAAGACAAAATGTGGACGGATGACTCGCCTCTTCTATCTAATGTCACGAGGTACAGACGTTTGGTAGGTAAACTCATCTATCTCATAGTGACTAGACCCGACATCTCCTATGCTGTAGGCAAGGTCAGTCAGTTTATGCAAGCTCCCAGAGAGTGCCATCTTCAGTCTGCCTTGAGGATTTTAGAGTATGTCAAAGCAACACCAGGCAAAGGGCTAATCTTTCAGAAGAATGGTCATCTGAGGGTTGAGGCCTACTCAGATTCAAGCTATGCGGATAATAAAGGCGATCGTAAGTCCACATCAGGTTTTTGTACTTTTGTTGGAGGAAATCTTGTGAGTTGGAAGAGCAAGAAACAGTCTGTTGTCTCCAGATTCAGTGCAGAAGCCGAATACCGGAGTATGACGTCAACCACGTGTGAGTTAAAGTGGTTGCGGGCTCTCATGCTTGACCTAGGAGAGGTATATGACTATCCTCTTACTATGTTCTGTGACAATAAGGCCGCTATATACATATCCAGAAATCCGGTCTTCCATGAGAGAACAAAGCATATAGAGGTTGACTGCCACTTCATTCGGGAAGAGATTTTGAAGAAACAGATTTGTACTCCGTTTGTCACCTCTGACAAGGAATTGGCAGATATCTTCACAAAGCCGGTCTCTACTTCCTTCTTCCACTTTTGTGACAAGCTGGGCGTGATTGATATCTATGCTCCAGCTTGAGGGGGAGTGTTGAAGTATTAGACCGGGCGGCCTTGCGGTCTTGTCTAGCGGTTTGTTGACCGAGCGGTCTGGCGGTCTCACTCAGGAGCTTGGAGACCGGGCGGTCTATCGGTCTCCCATTGTGGTTTGTTCTTATCTTGCTGGAGTTGCCGAGTGGTTAACCCATATGTCTAACCACACGGCCTGTGCGGTCTCCTTTATTTCTAGCCGCTCAGCCATGTACATGTTTAGTCCCGCATTGTTTGTTTATACTCTCTCATATCTCCTCCATTCTATAAAAGGGAGGTCATACCTTTGTAAATGATTTTTTTTTTGGATAATAAAATTTCAATTATTCAAAATTCTATCTATTTGTTGTTGCATGTTCGCTACTTTTAATAAGACACTTAAAGGATCATCCAGCCAATCAGATAATTGGTGATTCAAGACAAGGAGTGCAAACAAGAAGCAGGAATCTGAGTACAGTTCTTTACTCCAGTTTCCTATCACAAGTGGAACCAAAGAAATTTGAAGAAGCAGTTCTAGACCCTCATTGGATTGAGGCCATGAAAGAGGAGCTGAATCAGTTCAGGAGGTGTAAGGTCTGGAAGCTTGTTCCTAAACTAAAAGACCACAACATCATTGGAACAAAGTGGATATTTAGGAACAAATTGGATGAGAATGGAATCATCATAAAGAATAAAGCTAGGCTTGTTGCAAAGCGATATAGGCAGGAAGAAGGTATTGATTTTGATCAAACCTTTGCTCTAGTAGCAAGACTGGAGGCAATCAGGATGTTCCTTGCTTATGCAACATATCAAGGGTTCAAGGTATTTCAAATGGATGTAAAGTCAGCTTTCCTAAATGGAAATCTAAAGGAAGAAGTCTATGTAGAGCAGCCTTCAGGTTTTGTTGATCCTCTCAAACCTGATTATGTTTATAGACATAAGAAGGCATTGTATGGGTTGAAACAAGCCCCAAGGGCCTGGTATGAAACTTTGTTTAGTTTCCTCATTGAGAACAAATTCTCAAGGGGGAAAATAGACAAGACTTTATTCCTTAGGGAATCTAAAGGAAATATTATACTAGTCCAAATATATGTTGATGACATAATATTTGGGTCTACTGAAAGTAATCTTTGCAGGAAGTTTGCAAAACTTATGCAAGGAAAATTTGAAATGAGCAGTATGGGGGAACTTAAGTTCTTCTTGGGTCTCCAAGTTAGACAGACTGATGATGGATTATCCATATGCCAGTCTAAGTTCACCCTAGAGTTAATAAAGAAGTATGGTATGGAATAATCCACTACCATGAGGACTCCTATGAGGTCAAGTGTGTCTCTAAACAAAGATGATGTAGGGAAACTTGTAGATGAAACTTTGTATAGAGGGATAGTTGGCTCCCTATTATATCTGACTGCTAGTAGACTAGATATCATGTATGCAACATGTGTCTGTGCTAGGTACCAAGCATTCCCTAAAGAATCTTATCTGACTGCAGTCAAAAGGATTTTGAGATATCTTAAGGGCACACCTTATCTAGGCCTTTGGTACCCTGGGAATGGAGATTTTCTACTAACAGGTTATTCAGATGCAGATTTTGCAGGTTGTAAGGAAGATAGGAAGAGTACTACAGGAACCTGTCAATTTCTATGAGGAAGGCTGGTGTCATGGAGCAGTAAGAAGCAGACCAGTGTGGCAATCTCCACAGCCGAGTCAGAGTATGTGGCAGCAGGAAGTTACTGTGCACAGTTATTATGGATTCAGCACCAGCTAGAAGACTATGGTATTCAAGTAAGTAGAACACCTTTGTTTTGTGATTCTACAAGTGTCATTTCTATTGCAAATAATCCTATCTCACATAGTAGGACTAAGCACATAGAAATTAAATACCATTTTCTTAGAGAACATGTAGAAAAAGAAGACATTTCACGAGAATATGTTAAAACAAATAATCAGATTGCTGATATGTTTACTAAACCCCTAGATGAAACCAAATTCAATAAGTTTAAAATTGAATTAGGAATGTTAAACTTAGAATAGTTTCATAAAATTGGCTAAGTAAAATGGTGTCGACACATAGAAGTGGAGTCGACATTCCAGAGAAATGGTGTTGACACATCTAGGAAATCTGTGTCGACACTTAAGCGAAATGGTGTCAACACATGCATAGTAGGTGTCGACACATCCAGGGTGGTGTCGACACTTAGATTTAACACTAATTTAGTCGAGTAGAGTTTCGACTAATCGTCGAGCTGAGATGTATAAGTGTCGACACATATATTCTGTCGACTATATTTGTGTCGACACATAGTTGTCGAGACATTAGAAGTAAGTGTCAACACTTTTCAACAGTGTCGACACATTTCAAGTATTTTGATGCACCTTTTCACCTTCGATTTTAGAAAGGTATAAATAGGTCTTCCACATTGTTTGTCGACACGCTCACCAAAGTTTCGAGACCAAACTTGTGTATCGACATCTCTCTTCTCTAAATTCAAAATTTCTCCAAACCCTAATGGCGCCCAAGCTAGAAGAGAACATCAATGAAGGTTATGAGCTAGTGCAACATGCCTTTGACGATGCGGAACCAGAAATTCAAGGTGTTGTAACCCTAGTTGCAGAGACTGGGTTAGAGTATCTAGTTTCAGAGCCAATCAAGATTTGGAAGAAGGAGGTCCTCGAATTCTTTAGTGCAGCTACCCTTGATGAAACTGGTCTTAAGATTAAATCCAAAGTCCATGGAGTTAAGGTGAAAGTCACCCAGAAAGTCTAAGAAAAGTTCTACATCTACCTAGAACTAAAGAAGAGGAAGATTTACCTGCATCAAAGATAAGGGAGGCACTGCAATGGTGTGGACTAGCTTGAAGCATGAAGATTGGATCAGTTTTTAATAGGAAAGGCATGAACATGCAAGACAAGTTCTTGTCTGAAATAGTAGGAAAGGTGATTCTGAGCAAGCCAGGTGGACATGATAAGATATCAGCTCACATGTTCAGTTTAATGACAAGAATCATTTTCAAACTAAAAACTGATTGGTCAGCTGTGACATTTGACAAGATTAAGGAAAGTCTAAAGAAGCTCAATCTGGGTAGAATTATGAGTTTGTACTTGGTTGGAACTATTCCAGAAGTGATGAACCAAGTTGTGGGTTCTAAGATAAACCATATGAGGAGAATGGATGTTAGGATTATCTCAAGGTGGGATAGGGTGTTGACAAAGGACATGCCTACTCCAGAAAAGGAAGTTTCTCAACAGAAAAAGAAGAAGAAAGCCATAGTGGCTTCTGAATCCTCCAGTAGTTCAGAGGAATAAGTAGTTTTCAGTTCAAATGAGGAAGCAGCTGATGTTACTAGAAGGTCACCAGTAAGGACTGAAGATGCCCAGAGGCAGGGGGAGCTACCATCTGCTAGCCCCATTCACCTGGATCCACTCCAGGGGGAGCCTCAACATGTGTAAGAAGCAACTCACCTAGACAGTGAAATGGCAACTCAGACAATTCTTGAGGTAATAAATGAAGTTAATCAATCAATTTTTCATATTGAGGATGAAGTATTAACTGAGTCTTTAATTAATGTTGATCAGCAAACTCAGTTACATAGTCAACTACAAGATATTGTCAAGGAAGACACATCAGTTGTTGATAATGCTCCTGAGATAAGAAACTCTCCAGTCCCTACTCAACAGAAGTTTACTCTAGAAGAGCTGTTCCCTGATTTATTACAGACTGATTTTGAGGGAGAGAAAGCAGCTTTTGAGGGGGAGTCAACTAACCTTGAGGGGGAGCATGTAAGGTCACAGGAGGAGCCTGTTAGAAATGAGAATGAGGAGCAAAGGGTGCAGGAGGAGTTACCTAAGATTACACAGGACTTGCATCCTAGTTCTAAAGATAAAGTAGACATTGCCAGTACTTCTGATTCTGAAGATGAAGAAGCTGCTAGAGCCAAGAAAAGAAAGCTTATGGTCTTCAAAAGAAGGAGTCAGAGCTACAAGAAAGCACTACAAACAATTATTCCACAGCCTGCCCCAATAGCTGATTACAGCTCCTTGTTGGTGGCTTTGCAGATCAAGATGGATGAGCAAAAGAAGGCTCTAGAAAAATATATGGATGAAGGACATAAATCCCTTCAATTTGATCTGGCTCAAGACATCAAATCTATAAGATTTGAAGTTAATTTGAATAAGAAAGAAATGACTGATTGTTTCCACAAAGGAGGCAATGCAGTGGTATATCTGGCTACTCATCAAGAGAAGATAAAGACACAGGTTGATGATATGGCAGTGAAACAAAGATATGTCCTGGAAAATCAAATTAGGATGAATGATAATCTGACTGCCTCTCATAATGCCATTGTAACTGAAATGAAAAATATTGCTAATGCACAAACTGAGGCTAGAACTACAGCCAAAGAAGAGTTTGCTAAGCAATTACAAGAAAACCTAACTGCTGTTAAAACTGCAATTGAAGATTCTCAAAAGGCTATTACTGAAAAGCTCCAAAAGTTAAAACCTTTTTATAAAGATGGTGTTAACTATCTGAATGCTCAGATCAGATTTCAGAAGGATGATCTTAGGGATCATATAGAAAGAGAAGTCATAAAGGGGGAGAGGGTATTAGTCAAAGCAGGCTCTGACCATGCTAAATGGATTTCAAACAACATCAGAGCTACCCTTGGATATCCACCCTTGTGTGATGATGACAATGTTGCTGAATCTGGGATAAATCCTGCATATTTTGGAGGTGAGCCAGCTGAAGTTTCACAAGTAATCTACCCTCTAGCAGATTTTGACATGATACATCAAGAGATACAAACTATGTATAGCCCTCCAGAAGGTGCTCAAAATGTAATCATAGAGAAAGTAGACCAGCCTGTGCCAGAGGCAGTATTAAAAGAGCAAGAAGCTTAATTATCTAAGAAGAGATTCAAAGAACAGGCAGAGTTAAGGCCTGATTTTGAACAATGGAGCCCTAATTCTAGAAATATTATATTGAAAGGATAATATCCTAGAAAGGGGCAAGTGGTACTCTGAGTAAGAATGGAGAAAACATGAAGCCCGACAAGAAGCTACAGTACAATATAGAAGAAAGGCTAAACTTGGGAAGCTACCTCCTAATGCACAGGAGCCTAGCAAGTATTTCCCTAAGCATTATCATTATTTTGAGAGACAAAAGATAAGGGCTGAAGAACAGAAGAAGAAAGATCTTAAGGGCAAGAAGCCTGCTGATGACACTGATGCTCCAGTTCAAGCCAAAATTCAATCTGGAAAGGACATTGTCATCAAGGAGGCAAAGCAGCAATAGAATAGAATTTTCTTAATTTTACAACTTTGTAATCATTTGCATTAAAATCCATGTAAACTTTTGATTAATGAAACTATTGAAAGTTGTAACAAAATAATGTTTAATGTTCAATCTATTACATTGTTATTCTGTGAATATTGTTTATACATATTTTGTTTAATATTTACCCTGTCATATAATACTGTTATACATCATATTGAGTATTTGTTATGAATGGTGTATATCTTTGACTAAGGGTTATGACTTCTCCAAATAGGGGGAGATTGTTGGGTACATTAGAAAATGTGTACCAGATTTGAAGAAGCCTCACCCTACTCAATGATATACATCAAGGTGTATTTGATGTGCTTTGAGTTTATATGTGCAGGTTAAGTAATTGCAGGAAATGCAGAAAAGTTTCTAAGTCCATGTGTCGACACCTAGAGAAGTTGTGTCGACACTTATGAAGGCTTATGTCGACACCTAGAGAAGCTGTGTCGACACTTGGAGTATTTGTGTCGACACCGGGAAAGGCAGAGTCAACACCAGAAGAAAAGTGTCGACACATACAGGCAGTGTCGACACACTATGAAGAATACTCAACATATATCATGTCGACACTTAGAGGCAGTGTCGATACCCAGAGAAGCTTAGTCGACATCCAATGTGTCGACACCAGGAAGCTGTGTCAACACACTGAAGGCATTGTCGACATCAACTGTGTCGAAACACAGGACTTGTGTCGACACACAGCAAGTTTCAACACAATGTTAAAGATGAAGTACTTGTGTCGACACAAAGGAGATGTGTCGACACACAGCAGAATTCAACAAAGTTTTAAAGAAGAAGTACTTATGTCGACACACTCAATCAGTGTCGACACATTCAACAGAAGCAGTGTCGAGAAGCTATTACAACAACAGAAGGAGTTGTGTCGACACCACCAAGGCAAGTGTCGACACTTAGTCCACTTGTGTCGACACTTGGTCTATTTGTGTCGACACATAATGAAGATCAGTCTCGACACTTTCAAACAGAGATAGTATTTTCAAGAAGTGACTGGATGACTTGACAGCTACCATTTCAGCCGGTCTACTGCAACTGTCAGAGCTGTCAGAAGTTCGTTAGAAACCGGATCATCCGGTTACCTTGGAGGAAGACTATATAAAGGTATTTCTCCTTCAACAGTGAAGAATCAATTAGAAGATTAAAATTTAAGAAGATCAAGACAGATCCAGAGAAAACTGTAAATCAGTATTTTGAAGAAACTTCAGATTTACTTGGAGAGAGAGAACTCCAGTAATTGAAGTCAAGAAAGAGACTTGTTTAATCAAATCTCTTAAGAAGCAGGTTCTGAACCAGACTGCAAAGAAGAATCAAGATTTAATTCATCAACCTAAGAAGGAAGTTGCCAGCCGGTCTACTTCAAGAAGATCAACTTTTACTGAGTTCAGACTCAAGAAGCTTTGAAGAAAGCAAAGACAAAGTTGATCTCAGGAATCAGTGCTATCAAGAACTGATCAAGGAGGTTGCCCTCTTCATTCTCTCAAACAGAGTGGTGACCTAAAACTCTTTATTATCTTTTTGTAGGATCCTAAGGGATCTGAGTTGTAAGCCTAAATTTATAAAGGCTGAGGTAGGGCTTTTGAGCCTGAGTGTAGGAGAATCAATTCTCTGAGTGTAGGCCTTGTTGAAGGCTGAAGTAGGGCTGTTTAGCCTGAGTGTATGTCTTGTTGAAGACTGAGTGGTAGGGCTTTGTGCCTGAGTTGTAGGAGTGGGGACACTCTGAGTTGTAGGAACCTGTTTGGGGTTCTGAGCTGTAAGATCTGAGGATCTGAGGAGAGGTGCAGAAGTTAGGCCGAATCTAGTACACTACTAGATAGGCTAAGGGGGAAAGTGGATGTACCCAGACCTTGGGGAACCACTATAAACACTGTGTGCACTCTATGAATGTTTGTTTCTGTGGTTGTTGTGTTGTGATAGCTGTAGAATTTGCATTTGCTGCTTAAAGTAAAAAACAGTTTGTCTACCTTTAAAGTAAAAAAGAAAAAGTACACCTATTCACCCCCCTCTAGGTGGTTAGGCCTATTTCTTTCAAGGGGAGGCTTGTAAGATGAATTTGATAGGCGAGTGAGACCAGGAGGCCCACCCGCAGAAGGCGAGATGGGGGGTTCTCTGAACTAGGCGAGATGTCCTGTAGGGCGAGATGGCGCTAGGAAGCGAGATGGTCTATAAGGCGAGAGGTCGGCAAGACGAACAGGGGGGTCGTCTCACTCGTTAGTCATTTTCCCCACTCGCCACAGGGGAGAAGAGATGTTTTTACTTTTTTACCCCCAGGGGGGATTTTACCTTTTTGCCCCAGGTAATTTTACACTTTTACCCCTGGAGGTCTGCGTATAGCCCTCCAGAACAACGGAGTTTGGCTGTTGGAAGACCCAACCCAGGGTATTTTGGTCATTTCAGGTTAGTTCAGAAGGTATATTTGCATATCAGATTCAGAAGCCTATAAATAGACCGATAAGGTGCCTGAGATGGTTGTTGAACCTTTCCACTTTCTTCCTCATAGGCACCTAGCTCAGCATTGTCTAGGGAGGTGAAGATCTTCAATTTCTTCTGGGAAAGAGATGAGACCTCCAAACTGAGACCCATCAGTCTGTTTCCAGGTTTTTGACTCACGTCGGGAGGGAAGTTCAAGAAGAGTACTTGTGGAGTGCATCCTCAGTTTCGAACTTTAGGAGGGACTAGAAAGCTGGTTCCAACACCAATGATGTGTCTTTTAGTTCACTTAGATTGCTTTTAGGGTTAGGGGCATAGTGGTGGGGACATTGTGTGCTTATGACTCCATATTGGGCTAGTTTGACTTGAGTTGACCTAGGCCCTATAATGGGCACTATGTGAATCCACCCTAACTCCATGGGTCAAACCTAGCCTAAACCTCATTCACCCACCACACGTCCTAACCTAATCTAAGTTTAGGGGGTCTAGTAGGGAAGGGGATGTTACTGGGGGGTGTTACACATGGTTCTTCCAACCTTAATCAAAGTCCTATTTTTTCTCTCAGCCACCCTATTTTGTTGTAGAGTTATGGGAGAAGAGAATTCTTGGGTGATACCAAGTTCTTGACAGAATCTTGTTATAGCTCTAGACTAAAATTTTGTACCATGGCCACTTCTTAGTTTGATCACAGAGCATTCCATCTCATTCTGGATTGCCTTAACAAATGTAATGAATACATCTAAGATATCTGACTTCTTCTTAAGGAAGAATACCCATGTATACCTAAAGTGATCATCAACAATCATAAAGGTATACAACTTTCCTCCTAAATTCTGAATAGGCATAGGATCAAATAGATCCATAGGCAACAGATAGAGACATCTCTTAGAGTATTTGGGTGTTATACTATTAAATGTGATCATTGTTTGCTTACCCATCTGACTTGCATTACAGGACCCTCTTTAACACATTTTAATTTTGGAGAATCCCTAACTAAATTCTCATAAAATAACTTGTTAATTGTCTTATAATTAATGTGAGCAAATCTTTTGTATAATTGAACATAAAGAGACTCTCTCTCATTAGCTACAAGAGAAACAAGAGTAGAAGAAATATTACAAATGAACTTGATGCAGGCCACTCCCTAATAGTGACTAAGACACGAAAAGAAAAAGGACTCCTAAGAGGAATTTTAGCGAACACGTGGCGTGCGAGCAAAACTCAAAATTTTGGTAGAGTTTCGTTTAAAATATCGCGATCTCACAAAGGGAAAATCTCCCATCCAAACCTGCACGAACATAGACATACACTAACATCATAACCTAACCATACATCTAGCATCACATCACAACAGTTTCCATCCACATGGAGAGTGATCCGGACTAAAGCTTCGATTCGGAAAATAGTCCAAATACAACCCTCAAAACGAAACCGAACTAGGATATACCAAATCCTCTTGATCCATTCGAAACCAAAGGCTACACAAACCCCAGTTTGCAAATGTCCAAAGGGACCTACCCTTGCAAAATCTTCGCGGAAAATTTGGATAAACACAATACAAATTTCATATTTTATAAGTGCAAATTGAATCAATGATTAGGATAAAATATGAAATCACAAGTCTCCACTGATTCACAAATTCAAGAAGAAGATCACACAAGTTTAGGGGAAGAAAACCGTTACCAAGAAACCAGAAATTAGAGAGGAGGTGAGGAGGAGGAGCAAGATAGGGGTGGAAGAGTCGCACTTCCATGGGCCACCGGAGTCACACCGGATGAGGGAGAACCGAACCGCCTTCTTCGGAGTCACACCGGAGGAGGTAGGAGGTCACCGGAGCAGCAACGGTGCACCCAACGAGGAGAGGCAACAGTAGCAGCCGAGCGGCGTTCCTGGAGGTATCAGGTGCGGGTATTTTCGGCCAGGCCGAGAGAGGGGCTGGGCAAAAGCCGGCTTTAGGGTTCTTTCTTTTCTACTTTTTTTTCATTCTCTTATCCCACTCCACATATATATATATATATATATATATATATATATATATATATATATATATATATATATATATATATATATATATATATATATATATATATAGAGGTTACACCACTCCTCCACCCTTCATCCAAAACAAAAGCAAATCCTAGCCTCTAAAGTTTAACAAAATTAAAATAACATGACAACATAAAAACAAGTTTATAAATTTATAACCTCTAAATTATAAATCTATAAACTTATAAAATAATAATTAGAGAATTAGGATTATAATATTATTTCAAAAATGAAATAACCACGAACATGTAGCGGCGGCGGCGACGACGACGACGGGTGCGGCAACGACCATCAATGTCCACGAACATGTAGCGGCGGCGATCAAAATGGAGATCCATGTCGGCACGGGCAAATGGCGGGGCATCCCCGCCATCAATCCTCCCCCGCTCAAAATCACTCATCTCCGATGAGTGGCCAGAGAGAGTAGCAGGAGACTGTTGGGTACATTGGAATATATGTACCTGATTTGAAGAAGCCTCACCCTACTCAATGATATACATCAAGGTGTATTTGATGTGCTTTGAGTTTATTTGTGCAGGTTAAGTAATTGTAGGATTGCAGGAAAAGTTTCTAAGTCCATTTGTCAACACCTAGAGGAGAAGTGTCGACACTTAAAAAGGCTTGTGTCGACACCTAGAGAAGCTGTGTCGACACTTGGAGTAATTGTGTCGACACCAGGAAGGCAGAGTCGACACTAGAAGAAAAGTGTCGAAACATACAGGCAGTGTCGACACACAGTGAAGAATTGTCTACATAATCAGTGTCGACACTTAGAAGCAGTGTCGACACCCAGAGAAACTTTGTCGACATCAAAAGTGTCGACTCCAGGAGGCTATGTCGACACGCAGCGAACTTCAACAAAGTTTAAGTACAAGTGCCGACACAAAAGAGATGTGTCGACACTCAGCAAAGTTTCAACACATAAAGGAGATGTGTCGACACAAGGAGATGTATCGACACTCAGCAAAGTTTCAACACATGAAGAATGTGTCGACACAAAGGAGATGTGTCGACACTCAGTAAAGTTTCAACACATGAAGGAATGTGTCGACACAAAGGAGATGTGTCGACACTTAACAAAGTCTCAATACAAGAAGATGTGTCGACACAAAGGAGTTGTGTCGACACACAGCAGAAATCAACTAAATATCGAAGAAGTATTTGTGTCGACACACTCAACCAGTGTCGACACATTCAACAGAAGGCTTGTGTCGACACACAGGATCAGTGTCGACACATTCTGAAGAAGCAGTGTCGAGAAGCTGTTATAACAACACAAGGAGTTGTGTCGACACCATGAAGGCTAGTGTCGACACTTAGTCTACTTGTGTCGACACTTAGTCTATTTGTGTCGACACATAAAGACTATCTGTCTCGACACTTTCAGACAGTGACAGAGATTTCAAGAAGTGACTGGATGACTTGACAGTTGCCATTTCAACCGGTCAAATGCAACTGTCAGAGCTGTCAGAAGGTTGTTAGAAACTGGATCAGCCGATTACCTTGGAGGAAGACTATTTAAAGACCTTTCTCCTTCGACAGAAAAAGAGGAATTACAAAGAGGAATTACAGATTGACAACAATCAATCAAGAGATCTAACAACACAAAGAAGACCTTCTACAGAAGATCTAAGAAGTTGGAGAGAGAGAGCTCCTTCTAAGAAGAGCAGCTGTTGAACCAGGCTGCAAAGTAAGATTCAGATTGAGATCTGAATCTCAAGACAGAAGTTGATTGAAGATCATCTTCAGGAGATACAACCCTACTGTGTTCTAATTCAAGAAGCTTTGAAGAAAAGCCAAGGGAGGTTGATCTCTGCCTAGTTCTTCCAAGAACTCATCAAGAAGCCAGTCAACTCATCTCTCTCTTTTAGAGTTGTGGTTATATACTTTGTAAACTTTATTTTCTGTAGGATCCTAAGGGATCTGAACTGTAAGCCTATTTTATAAAGGTTGAGGTAGGGCTATTGTGCCTGAGTGTAGGAGATTTTATTCTCTGAGTGTAGGCCTTGATTGAAGGCTGAGGTAGGGCTGTTTAGCCTGAGTGTAGGTCTTGGTGAAGACTGAGTGGTAGGGCTTTGTGCCTGAGTTGTAGGAGTGGGGACACTCTGAGCTATAGGAACCTGTTTGGGGTTCTGAGTTGTAAGATCTGAGGATCTGAGGAGAAGTGGAGAAGTTAGGCCGAATCTAGTACACTACTAGATAGGCGAAGGGGGAAAGTGGATGTACCCAGACCTTGGGGAACCACTATAAAAATCTGTGTGTACTCTGTGTGTGATTAATTCTGTGATTGCTGTGTTATTTATGTTGAATTGCTGTAGAGAATTGCAAATACAGGTCTTATAATTCAGTGTTTCTTCCTTTAAAGTTAAAAAGATTAAGTTCACTTATTCACCCCCCCCCCCCTCTAGGTGATTAGGCACTAGTTCTTTCAAGTGGTATCAGAGTCACGTTACTCAAAAAGGGACATAACAGTCTGAGTAAGATCCTGTAGGCAAAATCAGATTAATCAAGATTCAAGAAAATGGGTTCAACTGAGAATCATAAAGAGCTGGGGTCCATGAAGTTGTCAATCTGTAGAAAGGGTCCATGAAGTTGTCAATCTGTAGAAAGGAGATTTTTGGCATATGGAAAGAGAGGGTTAGACTTTTTATGGAAGCCTCTGACCCAAGAAAATACATTACAGTCAAAGAAGGGTCATATGTGTCAATGAAAGTATCTGTTCTGGATGCAAATCAGAGAACTCCCAAAGACTATTCAGAAATGACTAAAGATGAGATTATTCTGGCCACTATGGACAAGAGGGCCCAGAATATTATTGTTAGTGCAATTGATGATGCCACATTTCAGAATTTAATTCACTGTAAAACTTCTAAAGAAATGTGGGACACTTTAATAGTTTACATGGAAGGGTCTGAAGAAGTAAGACATGACAGGAAGTCTTTGTTAAATCAGGAGTATGAAAGCTTTAGACAAGGAAAGTCTGATAGCATTACTGAATGCTACAAGAAATTCAATAGGATTGTTAATGAGTTGATGTCCTATGGAAGAGAATTCAGCAACTATGAGCTGAATGACAAGTTTTTAAGATCCCTGACTAAGGACTGGGATACCAAGATTTGTGTCATTAGGGAAATGGCCAAATTAGCTGATATACCTCCTCCAACTTTGTTTGGAAAACTGTTATCTTATGAGATGCAATTAATGGTTAGAAAGGAGGAAGAGAAGACTACAAGAGTGGAGCACAAGGAAAGAGCTGTGGCCTTCAAGACTGAAGCCACTAGGAAATATAAAAGCAAGTCTCCATCTCCACCTCAAAAAGTTACTGAGGCTGAGACAGATGAGTCAGAAAGCAAGAATTCAGATAGCAATGAAAGTGATGAAGACTTTGCTGCTTTTATAAGACATTTTCAAAAGTTTCTGAAGAAGAAGCAGTGGAGGTCTAAGCCATCCACTTCATAGATAAAAGATGACTACTATCAGAACAGGAAGTCATCAAGGAATGACAGAAGAAAGTCCAAGCCAAGTAAAACTACATCCTCAAAGATTGTATGCTATTGTTGCAATAGACAGGGACATGTAGTGGCTGATTGTCCTGAAAAGAGGAAGGAGTCAACTGATAGAAAGAAGGCACAGTTTAAGGGCAAAAAGGAAAAGTCCTTTGTTGCCAAGAAAGACAAAAGTTTGACTGATCAGTCATCATCAGAAACAGATTCAGAAGCTGAAGCCTATATTGGGTTGTTTGCTGAAGAGGAGGAAGATGAGTTCATGCAGTTAATGAATTCAATTTATGAGCATGAGGACAATCAGTGAAAAGTGCTGATGGCTTTATCTAAAGGAGACAAAATCCAGGATCAGCATGGACCAAGTAAGGTACAAAATTGTTCTTCTAGTTCAATTTATTGTACTGAGTCAGAATCAAATACATCTGCATCAAGTGATGTGGGTGGGTCTGAATCTGAAGGTGATATTCATCAGTTAATTGATGAATATAGGGACTTGTTGCAGGCCTTAAAGAAAAGCAAAACCTTGGCCAAAAATCAGGCAAAGGAGATTGCTAGTCTTAAATTGGCTGCTGCTGATTCAGACAAGTTGTTTGATCAGAAACTGAATGAAATAACCAGACTGAAGAACATTATAGTTATTCAGATGGGAACTATTATATTTAAGAATGATCAAATTAGGAATCTGTAGGTTAGACTTCAGAAGGAGAAGGATATTGTGGCTAGCTTTTCTAAACCCAAATTTGTTTTACCCTTGATAGATGAGTTTGTACCTCATAAGGGTAAGGCTGGATTAGGATTTACAAAACCTGCATGGACTGCTAGGTCCAAGTCTAAGGGCAAAGCCCCAACACTAAACAAAAAGCCTGTTGTAGATACTTCAGCCAGGGTTGTACCTAAACAAAAGGTACAATAGGTTTGAGTGCTGGTGTTGTGGCAAGACAGGCCACTTTTCCATAGATTGTTGGCACAATTCAAGTGTCAAGGAGAGTAACAAACTACCTGCTAGAAAAGCTACAAGTAGTTTTGTTAAAAGTCAAACTAACATGCACCAAGGACCCAAGAATTATTTGTGTTCTAAGGTTAAGTAATATGTTTTGCAGGTGTGTCCAAGTGGCCATGCCCCTATATGGTACTTGGATAGTGGATGTTCCAGGCACATGACTGGAACTAGGGGGTTGCTGAAGGATTATACATCTATTAAAGATGGGCCTAAAGTTACCTTTGGTGGTTCAGAAAAAGGGATCATCAAAGTCTTTGGTAACATTTCTAGTAACCTGATTACAATTACTCAAGTGGCTTATGTAAAGGGTTTGAAACATAACCTCATTAGCATAAGTCAGCTGAGTGATTTAGGATATGATATCTCATTTGTCAAGGATAGTTGTCATATCAGGAGGTCAAGTGATCAAAAGATCATTCTGATAGGATATAGGAAGAGAAATGTCTATTGTCTAGACATTATGTGTGAGAACATTATTTCTCCTATTTGTCTTGTAGCTGATGAGAAAGTCTCACATTGTGTTAAATGGCACAAGAGGCTGGCTCATCTTAACTATAAGACAATTGGTTAACTCTTTAGTAAAGAGTTAGTGAGGAATGGTACTCAGGTTAAGTGTATAAAGGATGAGATATGCTCAGCTTGTCAAAAAGGAAAGCAGACCAAATCCACCTTTCATAGCCTTGAGAACAAAGATGTTGTGAGGTGTCTATACCTCTTGCATATGGATCTTTTTGGTCATATGCCAGTTCACAGCCTAGGTTGGAAGGTCTACACATTTGTGGTAGTTGATGACTACTCAAGGTATTCCTGGGTGTTCTTCCTAAGGCAAAAATCTGAAACTCCAAGTATCTTGTATAGTTTTGTTAAACAAATTCAGAATGAATTGGACATTACAGTGGTCAAAATTAGAAGTGACCATGGTACTGAATTTCAGTCTGAAAGTATGACAAAACTGTGTGAAGAGTTTAGAATTTTTCAGGAGTTTTCGTCACCAAGAACACCTCAGCAAAATGGTATTGCTGAAAGGAAAAATAGAACCATGATAGAGGCTGGTAGAACCCTATTGAGTGACACTTCTCTCCCAGAATATTTCTGGGCTGAGGCAGTTAATACTGCATGTCATGTAATCAATATGGTTATTATCACCAAGATCCACAAGAAGACCCCCTATGATATTATAAAGGGCAGAAAACCAAATCTATCCTATTTCAGGATCTTTGGTTGCAAGTGCTATATCCTTAACAATGGTAAGTCTTATCTAACCAAGTTTGCTGCCAAATCCCAAGAGGGAATCTTTGTTGGG
The DNA here is from genome assembly GCA_039583875.1 of Platanthera guangdongensis. Lineage (NCBI taxonomy): Eukaryota > Viridiplantae > Streptophyta > Magnoliopsida > Asparagales > Orchidaceae > Platanthera > Platanthera guangdongensis. The sequence continues at coordinate 45,745,742 of CM077152.1, forward strand.
TATAGCAACAACAGTAAGGCTTATAGGGTCTACAACTTAATTACTCAAGTTGTAGAAGAGTCAGTACATGTAGTTTTTGATGAAGCAAGGCTCATTAACAATGAATTGTGAAGTAGTGTTTGCAGCTCTACAGGTGTAACTGAGAAGATGGACAAGCTTACCTTAACAGAAGGTTCTTCTGCAAGTCAGTAAGTGGAAGATGGTGGCTGTTATCCAGGGGGAGTACAAGATACTCCTATTGCTGAAGAAGACCAAGAGGTGTAGTTGAATGAAGAAGCTGAAGGTGTATAACCAGAAGACAGGCTGCCTCCAGCAAATAGGCACTTAAGGGATCATCCAGCCAATCAAATAATTGGAGATCCCAGACAAGGAGTGCAAACAAGGAGCAGGAATCTAAGTACAGTTCTTTACTCAAGTTTCTTATCCCAAGTTGAGCCAAAGAAGTTTGAAGAAGCAATCCTATACCCTCATTGGATTGAGGCCATGCAAGAGGAGCTGAATCAATTCAAAAGATGCAAGGTCTGGGAGCTAGTTCCTAAACCCAAGGACCACAACATTATTGGAACTAAGTGGATCTTTAGGAACAAGTTGGATGAGCATGAAATCATCATAAAGAATAAAGCTAGACTTGTTGCAAAGGGATATAGGCAGGAAGAAGGTATTGATTTTGATCAAACCTTTGCTCCAGTAGCAAGACTGGAGGCAATAAGGTTGTTCCTTGCCTATGCAACATATCAAGGGTTTAAGGTATATCCAATAGATGTTAAGTCAGCTTTTTTGAATGGAAATCTGAAGGAAGAAGTTTTTGTAGAGCAGCCATCAGGTTTTGCAGATTCTCTTAAACCTGACTATGTATATAGACTTAGAAAGGCTTTGTATGGGTTAAAATAAGCCCCTAGGGCTTGGTATGAAACCATGTCTAGTTTCCTCATAGAGAACAAATTCTCTAGGGGGAAAATAGACAAGACTCTATTCCTTAGGAAATCCAGAGGCAAGATTATCTTAGTCCAAATATATGTAGACGACATCATATTTGGGTCTACAGAAAATAGTCTTTGTAGAAAGTTTGCAAAACTTATGCAAGGACAATTTGAAATGAGCAGTATGGGGGAGCTTAAGTTCTTCTTGGGTCTCCAAGTTAGACAGACTGAAGATGGATTATCCATATGTCAGTCTAAGTTCACCCTAGAATTGATAAGGAAGTATGGTATGGAATCATCCACTACCATGAAAACTCCTATGGGGTCAACAATGTCTCTAAGCAAAGATGATGCAGGGAAACCTGTAGATGAAACTTTGTATAGAGGGATAGTTGGCTCCCTACTGTATTTGACTGCTAGTAGACCAGATATCATGTATGCTACATGTGTCTGTGCTAGGTACCAAGCTTGCCCTAAAGAATCTCATTTGACAGCAGTCAAAAGAATTTTGAGATGTCTTAAGGGCATACCTTATCTAGGCCTTTGGTACCCAAGGAATGGAGATTTTGAACTGACAGGTTATTCAGATGCAGAATTTGCAGGCTGCAAGGAAGATAGGAAAAGTACCACAGGAACCTGTCAATTTCTAGGTGGAAGGCTGGTGTCATGGAGTAGCAAGAAACAAACAAGTGTGGCTATCTCCACAGTAGAATCAGAGTATGTGACTGCAGGAAGTTATTGTGCTCAACTTCTATGGATTTAACATCAGCTAGAAGATTATGGTATTCAAGTAAGTAGGACACCTTTATTTTGTGATTCTACTAGTGTCATTTCTATTGCAAATAATCCTGTCTCCCATAGTAGGACTAAGCACATAGAAATTAAATACCATTTTCTAAGAGAACGTGTTGAAAAAGAAGACATTTCCCTAGAGTATGTTAAGACAGATAATCAGTTAGCTGATATGTTTACTAAGCCCTTAGATGAAACTAAATTCAATAAGTTTAAAATTGAATTAGAAATGATAAACTTAGAATAGTTTACAAAAATTGGCTAAGTAAAATAGTGTCGACACACAGAGTTGTCTGTGTGGACACATAGAAGTGGTGTCGACATTTCAGAGAAATGGTGTCGACACATCTAGGAAGTCTGTGTCGACACTTCAGAGAATTAATGTCGACACATGCAGTGTAGGTGTCAACACATCCAGGGTGGTGTCGGCACTTAGGATTTACACAGAATTAGTCTAGTAGAGTCTCGACTAAGTATCGAGCTGAGATATATAAGTATCGACACATATATTTTGTCGACTATATTTATGTCGACACATAGTTGTCGAGACATTAGCAGTAAGTGTCGACACATATATTTTGTCGATTATATTTGTGTTGACACATAGTTGTCGAGACATTAGCAGTAAGTGTCGACACTTTTCAACAGTGTCGACACAATTCAAGTATTTTAACGTGCCTTTTCACCTTCAATTCTAGAAAGGTATAAATAGGTTTTCCTCATTGTTTGTCGACACACTCACCTTAGTTTCGAGACCAAACTTGTGTGCCGACATCTCTCTTCTCTAAATTCAAAATTTCTTCAAACCCTAATGGCGCCCAAGCTAGAAGAGAACATTAATGAAGGATATGAGCTTGTGCGACATGCATTTGATGACGCGGAACCCGAAATCCAAGGTGTGGTAACCCTAATTGCCGAGACTGGATTATAGTACCTTGTATCAGAACCAATCAAGATCTGGAAGAAGGAAGTCCTCGAATTCTTGAGTATAACAACTCTTGATGAATCTGGACTCAAGATTAAGTCCAAAGTTCATAGGGCAAAGGTGAAGGTCACTCATAAGAGTCTTAGGAAGATTCTACATCTCCCAAGAACTACAGAAGAGGAAGATGTTTCTGCTTCAAAAACAAGGGAGGCACTAACATGGTGTGGACTTGATTCAAACCTGAAGATTGGATCAGTGTTCAATAGGAAAGGAACGAACATACAGGGCAAGTTTTTATCTGAGATAGTTGGCAAGGTCATACTAAGCAAGCCTGGTGGACATGATAGAATTTCAGCTCATATGTTCAGTCTGATGACAAGGATAATTTTCCAGCTTAAGACTGATTGGTCTGCAGTAATGTTTGATAAGATAAAAGAAAGTCTGAAGAAACTCAATCTGGGTAGAATTATGAGCCTATACTTAGTTGGAAGTATACCTGAAGTGATGAATCAAGCTGCTGGTTCAAAGATAAACCACATGAGGAGAATGGATGTAAGGATTATCTCTAGGTGGGATAGAGTGTTGACAAAAGAGATGCCAACTCCAGAAAAGGCAACCCCTTAGAAGAAGAAGAAGAAGACAACCATTGTGGCTCAAGAATCCTCAAGTAGCTCAGAGGAGCAAGTGGTTTTCAATTCTGATGATGGAGGAGATGACAATGTTGGACAGTCACCAGCAAGACAAGAAGATGCTCAGAGGCAAGGGGGAGCTACCCTCAGCTAGCCCTATTCACCTGGATCCACTCTAGGGGGAGCCTCTACTTGTGGTTGAGCCAACTTAATTAGAGAGTGAAAGGGCTACCCAAACCATTCTAGAGGTAATTACTGAAGTTAATAATTTAAATTTCCCATTTGAGGATGAAGTTTTGACTGAATCATTACTTGATGTTGATCAGCAAACACAGTTACATAGTGAACCACAAGATGTTGTCATGGAGGACACATCTGTTGCTGATAAAGTAGACTCAGTTGCTCCAGAAATAAGAGATTCTCATGTACAACCTCAGCATGAGTTTACACTAGAAGAGCTGTTCCCTGACTTATTACAAACTGACATTGAGGGAGAGAGAAGTCATAAATGGGGAGAGGGTATTAGTCAAAGCAAGCTCTGATCATGCAAAGTGGATTTCAAACTCAATCAGAGCCACCCTTAGATATCCACCTTTATGTGATGATGATAATGTTGCAGAGTCTGGCATCAATCCTACATCAATCCTACATACTTTGGAGGAGAGCAAGCTGAAGTGGCTCAAGTGATATACCCTCCTGCAGATTTTGACATGATACATCAGGAGGTACAGTCTATGTATAGTCCTCCTGAGGGTAATCAGAATGTTATTCTTGAAAAAGTTGTACATCCTGTGCCAGAGGCAGTTCTAAAAGAACAAGAGGCCCAATTATCTAAGAAAAGGTTCAGAGAGCAAGCTGAATTAAGGCCAGATTTTGAGCAATGGAGCCCAACTTGTAGAAATATTATTCTGACTGCTTGGAAGGCTGCTAAGGATAATTTCATAGAGAGGGGCAAATGGTATTCTGACCAAGAGTGGAAGAAACATGAGGCTAGACAAGAGGCCATAGTACAATACAGAAGGAAGGCCAAATTAGGGAAGCTACCTCCTAATGCACAGGAGCCTAGCAAGTATTTCCCTAAGCCTTATCACTATTTTGAAAGACAGAAGATAAGGACTGAAGAACAGAAAAAGAAAGATCTTAAAGGGAAGAAGCCTGCTGATGACAATGAAGCTCCTGTTCAAGCAAAGATTCAATCTGGAAAGGGCATTGTTATCAAGGAACCTGAGCAGCCATAGGATAGAAATTTTCTTAAGTTTACAATTTGTAATCATTTGCATTTAACTCTATGTAAACTTTTGATTAATGAAAATGTTTGAAGTTGTAAGAATAATGTTATATGTTCAATTTATTACATTATTGTTCTGAGATAATTATTTATACATGTTCTGTTTATATATGTTTAGTTCTTACCCTGTCATTTAATATTATTATACATCATATTGAGAATTTGTTATGTATGGTGTATATCATTGACTAAGGGTTACGACTTCTCCAAATAGGGGGAGATTGTTGGGTACATTGGAATATATGTACCTGATTTGAAGAAGCCTCACCCTACTCAATGATATACATCAAGGTGTATTTGATGTGTTTTGAGTTTATTTGTGCAGGTTAAGTAACTGCAGGATTGCAGGAAAAGTTTCTAAGTCCATGTGTCGACACCTAGAGGAGAAGTGTCGACACTTAAAAAGGCTTGTGTCGACACCTAGAGAAGCTGCGTCGACACTTGGAGTAATTGTGTTGACACCAGGAAGGCAGAGTCGACACCAGAAAAAAAGTGTCGACACATACAGGCAGTGTCGACACACAGTGAAGAATTGTCTACATAATCAGTGTCGATACTTAGAAGCAGTGTCGACACCCAGAGAAACTTTGTCGACATCAAAAGTGTCGACTCCATGAGGCTATGTCGACACGCAGCGAACTTCAACAAAGTTTAAATACAAGTGTCGACATAAAGGAGATGTGTCGACACTCAGCAAAGTTTCAACACAAAAAGGAGATGTGTCGACATAAGGAGATGTGTCGACACTCAGCAAAGTTTCAACACATGAAGAATGTGTCGACACAAAGGAGATGTGTCGACACTCAGCAAAGTTTCAACACATGAAGGAATGTGTCGACACAAAGGAGATGTGTCGACACTTAGCAAAGTCTCAACACAAGAAGATGTGTCGACACACAGCAGAAATCAACTAAATATTGAAGAAGTATTTGTGTCGACACACTCAACCAGTGTCGACACATTCAACAGAAGGCTTGTGTCGACACACAGGATCAGTGTCGACATATTCTGAAGAAGCAGTGTCGAGAAGCTGTTACAACAGCACAAAGAGTTGTGTCGACACCATGAAGGCTAGTGTCGACACTTAGTCTACTTGCGTCGACACTTAGTCTATTTGTGTCGACACATAAAGACTATCTGTCTCGACACTTTCAGACAGTGACAGAGATTTCAAGAAGTGACTGGATGACTTGACAGCTGCCATTTCAACTGGTCAACTGCAACTGTCAGAGCTGTCAGAAGGTTGTTAGAAATCGGATCAGCCGGTTACCTTGGAGGAAGACTATTTAAAGACCTTTCTCCTTCGACAGAAAAAGAGGAATTACAGAGAGGAATTACATATTGACAACAATCAATCAAGAGATCTAACAACACAAAGAAGACCTTCTACAAAAGATCTAAGAAGTTGGAGTGAGAGAGCTCATTCTAAGAAGAGCAGCTGTTGAACCAGGCTGCAAAGTAAGATTCAGATTGAGATCTGAATCTCAAGATAGAAGTTGATTGAAGATCATCTTCAGGAGATATAACCCTACTGTGTTCTAATTCAAGAAGCTTTGAAGAAAAGCCAAGGGAGGTTTATCTCTGCTTAGTTCTTCCAAGAACTCATCAAGAAGCCAGTCAACTCATCTCTCTCTTTTAGAGTTGTGGTTATATACTTTGTAAACTTTATTTTCTGTAGGATCCTAAGGGATCTGAGCTGTAAGCCTATTTTATAAAGGCTGAGGTAGGGCTATTGTGCCTGAGTGTAGGAGATTTTATTCTCTGAGTGTAGGCCTTGATTGAAGGCTGAGGTAGGGCTGTTTAGCCTGAGTGTAGGTCTTGGTGAAGACTGAGTGGTAGGGCTTTGTGCCTGAGTTGTAGGAGTGGGGACACTCTGAGCTGTAGGAACCTGTTTGGGGTTCTGAGTTGTAAGATCTGAGGATCTGAGTAGAAGTGGAGAAGTTAGGCCGAATCTAGTACACTACTAGATAGGCGAAGGGGGAAAGTGGATGTACCCAAACCTTGGGGAACCACTATAAAAATCTGTGTGTACTCTGTGTGTGATTAATTCTGTGATTGTTGTGTTATCTGTGCTGAATTGCTGTAGAGAATTGCAAATACAGGTCTTATAATTCAGTGTTTCTGCCTTTAAAGTTAAAAAGATTAAGTTCACCTATTCACCCTCCCCCCCCCCTCTAGGTGATTAGGTACTAGTTCTTTCAGAGACAGCAACATCCACAGGTAGCATAGCAAGAGCGGACATCCACGGGGCAGGACAAGCAGTGCGGGCGTCCGCAATAGAACAGAATCTGTCATGAGCAAGAACAGCAGAAAACCTCATAGATGTGTTAGCATAAAGAAAAACAGTACGAATCTTACCATCTAATGTGAGAACCAGGAAACCCAAGTGGAAGCGTGACACGGAAAGAATCTCACCTCTCAACCCAAGAGACTCTGAAGTGGAAGAGAGAAACGTGGAAGAAAACCGCTCATGTGGAGACCAGATTTGCAAAATTAAATCCAAAAAATTGAGACACGTTGAAAAACCGATTGCATCGTAAAAATCCAAAAGAATTGCATTGATCCCAAAATTGTTGAAAATCATTAAAGGATCGGCGCTCCAATGTAATAATTTTGTTACGGAACCCGAAGGTATCCACTCGGGAGCCAACCAGACTAAATTAGAATCAACAATGCTGCAGTCAGAAGCTCTCGAAGGCGAACGGAGGTGAAAGTGATGCAACTCATAGACAATGTCATAAGGCAACGATATGTGTGCATGCAGTTCGTACCAGGATGGACGAAAGATATGTGCAATTTGATTTGGCGGGTAATAATGTCGTAAGGACACCAAATCAATAGGCACAGTCGCCGTGAAATCATACGCAGTCGCAAATGAAAACATGCCTGCCGGCGGATACTCACTAATACATAGCCCACTAGTCATATCAAACGAAGGTGCTGATAACGACGGTTTAACCAAGTGGATCGGACTAGGTAAAATCAATTCGTGTCCTAACACGTCCGCTAATCGATCCAAAAGTACGGCTCTATTGCAAGGTAAATCTTCCAACTCAGTAGGTACGTCAGCTAACTCTAGGCCATCGTACGGTTCCTCAGCTATCATAGGAGACAGGCCTGAAATATGGTCGAGGGGAGGTGGGTTAATCCCAGGGAGGGATACCTCAGAGGAGACATCATCATCCTGGTCACTAGGATATCCAATCTCCTCGTCATCACTACAGTCGTCAGAACAATCGGCATCGCCCTCAGTGGTGGGCTCAGATGTCGAAGCTAAAAGAGCCAAAGCCCTAGGCTTTGTGGGGCACTCCACGGCATAGTGGCCAATCACTCCACAAGCATAACATATAGCGTTCTCCTTGCAACTCTTAACTATTTGCCTAGGCTTAACCCATGGTTTTATAGCATCCCTAGTAGAGACAACGGTAGGTGACGGGATAGAGAACCTAACCTTTTCCTTCTCACTAACGGTAGGTGTACAAGTGCTCGAAATAGTCAGATCTTGGCGGAGCAAGGATCTAGCGTGAGGCTTATAGCCACTCCTATGGTCAGAAACAGGTCTAGTGCCCTGGCAGGGAGGAATAAGAACATGAGACGCCCTAGTACGGGAGTACAGGGGGACGTACTGGTTCGATGTAAGCAAAACCTTAGGCAGCGATTCACTCAGATAATCAGAAGACTGAGAGTGGTAGTAAGGAGGGTAATACTCATCCATTAAATAATTCTTCATAATCTGCAACCTATACGTAAGTCGTCGAGGGGCGCCCCAAAGCGTCTCTCCACATTAAGCCAGAAAGTATGAGCTCGACCAAATAATTGAAGTCTCGCAACGGGAATCCTGTGGGGGTCCACAAGATGATATTACTCAAAATAACGCTCCATATCCTTCACCCAACATAAAAACACTCGCGGTTCACCTAACCCATCATAGGTCGGAGCAGGAATTCTAACAGGCCTAGAGGTGCGCGGTGGTGGTGTCGTAATCGCTTGACTAACCTTTGAACTCGGAACAAGGGTCCTAAGCTATTGCCTGGGGGGCTCAAGATGAGGCGTCAGTAGCTGACCTCTAAGTTGCGCTATCAAACCCTTTATGTCTTCACATTGGTGGTTCAACTCCTTACGAAGTGCACCAACTGAGGAAAGTGAGGGAAGGGGACTCCGAATGTGCGCCATAACGGACCACGGAAAACTCAAACTAAGTAGAAACGTAAAACATTTTTTTTATATATAACTAAAAATAAAAATTTAAAACCAACGAAACGTGCCTAAGTGCAAGTGAGGGGTAGCGTGGAAAGAGCGGATCGTTGCCAAGTTGAGAAATTGACAAACCTGGCTTTGATACCAAATTGATGCAGACCACTCCCTAACAGTAACTAAGACACGAAAAGAAAAAGGACTCCTAAGAGGAATTTTAGCGAACACGTGGCGTGCGAGCAAAACTCAAAATTTCGGCAGAGTTTCGTTTAAAATATCGCGATCTCACAAAGGGAAAATCTCCCATCCAAACCTGCACGAACATAGACATACACTAACATCATAACCTAACCATACATCTAGCATCGCATCACAACAGTTTCCATCCACATGGAGAGTGATCCGGACTAAAGCTTCGATTCGAAAAATAGTCCAAATACAACCCTCAAAACAAAACCGAACTAGGATATACCAAATCCTCTTGATCCATTCGAAACCAAAGGCTACACAAACCCCGGTTTGCAAATGTCCAAAGGGACCTACCCTTGCAAAATCTTCGCGGAAAATTTGGATAAACACAATACAAATTTCAGATTTTATAAGTGCAAATTGAATCAATGATTAGGATAAAATATGAAATCACAAGTCTCCACTGATTCACAAATTCAAGAAGAAGATCACACAAGTTTAGAGGAAGAAAACTATTACCAAGAAACCAGAAATTGGAGAGGAGGTGAGGAGGAGGAGGAGCAAGATAGGGGTGGAAGAGTCGCACTTCCACGGGCCACCGGAGTCACACTGGATGAGGGAGAACCGAACCGCCTTCTTCGGAGTCACACCGGAGGAGGTAGGAGGTCGCCGGAGCAGGAACGGTGCACCCAACGAGGGGCGGCAGCAGCAGCCGAGCGGCGTTCCTGGAGGAATCAGGTGCGGGTATTTTCGGCCAGGCCGAGAGAGGGGCTGGGCAAAAGCCGGCTTTAGGGTTCTTTATTTTCTACGTTTTTTTTCATTCCCTTATCCCACTCCACACACACACACACACACACACACACACACACACACACACACACATATATATATATATATATATATATATATATATATATATATATATATATATATATATATATATATATATATATATATATATATATATATATATATATATATATATATATATATTGAGGTTACACCACTCCTCCATCCTTCATCGAAAACAAGAGCAAATCCTAGCCTCTAAAGTTTAACAAAATTAAAATAACATGACAACATAAAAATAAGCTTATAAATTTATAACCTCTAAATTGTAAATCTATAAACTTATAAAATGATAATTAGAGAATTAGGATTATAATATTATTTCAAAAATGAAATAACCACGAACATGTAGCGGCGGCGGCGATGACGACGGGTGCGGCAACGACCATCAATGTCCACGAACATGTAGCGGCGGCGATCAAAATGGAGATCCATTTCGGCACGGGCAAATGGTGGGGCATCCCCGCCATCAGAACTCTAAGTAATAAACATTTCCACTCCTTGTTCCTGAGAGAATAGTGTCTAAGTCATTTGACTTTTTTATCAGACACTTATCATTGTGAAATTCAATGACATAACCTAAGTCATATAGTTGATTTATGCTTACAAGATTATGTTGCAACCATTCAATATAAGCTACCCTTATGATGGAGATTATGCCATTGAAGATCATAACATATCCCTTATTGACGACCTTTGGTCCATTCTTCACAAGAGAATAATCCTTTAAAAGACTTCTAGTTCTTGTCATGTGCCTTGAGCTCTCCTTGTCTAAATACCAAATTTGATTTAGGTTGGCACTTGAACTATCCTGCATGAGATAATTTAATTTACCTTAGGAGCCTAATTGAATTTGGGTCCTAGGTTCTTGTTAGCTATAAAAGGAATATTTCTGCCTATAGCTGCTTTAGCTGGAAAGCTTCTCTTTGTATTAGGCACATTGGAGTTGTGCTAACTATCAATGACAAAGTATCTCACCTTACCACAACACCAACACTCATAAATGTTGTGCCTTCTCTTCTAAACATTTATTGATGTAGATGGTGCATATGAATGCTTATGTTCAACAGAGAAAGCAGTAATATTTTTTCAATTCCTCTCAGCTAGTGCCTGGAAGTTTACTCGATGGCAATCAATCTTACTCGACGGTACTGGCTTGACAAAAACAGATGTCAGCTTGGTAGCTGATATGGTGCTGATGGCATCTAATATCACCTTGTCATAGTGGACTACTGTCTTGCCACTAGCCAGCTTCTTTGCTGGAAGGGATTGGGAAGATGCTAATTCCTTACCCTTGAGTGTTAGGGTTGGAGTTCCAAACACAAATGATTCATAATGATCAATTTGGATTTCCTCATGGGGAGTTTTCAAAGCACACATCCCCATACCTTATCCCTCCATAGTTAAGTGCATTTTTGCCCTTACTATAGGAACCTTCATTCTTCTAGTGACCATATATGCTTTCATGGTCATACCTGATGGAAGGAAGTAAGACCTTCTAAAAGGTGGTTTGCGGCTTAACAGAAGCCTTACCATTGCCTCTATTCCAAGCAACTGCTCCCTTTTATTAAAGCTCGATCCCCTCCTATTATTTTGGGGGAAAAGGAGTCAATGATAGGCAATACTGACCGTGGCTTAGAAAATTAAGCCGCAAACTTTCTCTCCTTGAGGAGATCATTTTTCAAGCTTCTTAATAAGTTTTCATTTTGAATTCTTTTTTCAATATGCTTGTCAATGATATGCTTGAGCTAAATTGAAATAGACGTCATTTGATGGAACACCGCCATCTTTTCCTCCAGCTCAACCTTAAGAGGTCTAAGAATCTTAAGCTCTTCAACTTACTTTTTAGCAAATTTCTTGATTTTAACCAAGGCCTCAAGGAGGGAACCATACTTGTCAATCAATTGATTGACCTCAAAGTCAGAATCTAAACCATCATCATCACTAGATGGGGAGGATGCTTCAGCTTCTGGGCATGTCTCATACTCTGAATTTGAAGAAGATATGTTAAGAATTATTACCTCATTAAGATCAGATTCATCTTGAGTTTCCTCTTCAGTCATGGTAATTAAGCCACAATATCCATCTTCTTCTTCTTCCTCCTCATTGTCACTGTTAGAATGTGACAGAGGAGCTCTAATTATTATCTTGACAGCTAAATAGACATCATCTTCAGCAGCAACATACAACCCAGTGTAGACTTCTTCTTCATCTTCATATTTAGAAGAGCTTGAGTCACTTTGACTCCAACTCTTCTCCTTCTTAGCAAGGAAAGTCTTTTCAGACTTCTTTCACTTATGGCGATGCTTCCTGTCACCATCATTCTTCTTCTTCTTTCTCTTTACTGGGCAATCAACAATGACATGCTCAAGCTTACTGCAATAATAAAAAACAATGTTAGTAGAATATGTTTACTAGATTTAGGAGCATACATGTCCCCTTTGGGGATTTTCTGATCTTTATTAGATCTTCTAAAGTCCTTCTTATAGTTTGAAGAGGAGGAAGATTTGTTCTTCCATTTCTTCCTCTTCATCATCTTCTTAAACTACCTAGAGAAGACAGCAAATTCCTTATCAGACATATCAGCATCTGATGTGCTGGGTTCAAAAGATTCTGACTCATCAGCTTTCTTGGGAGGAGAGGGGATTCTCTCCTTGTTCTTCTTTGACCCTTCAGGCTTGAGGGACACAGTCTTCTCCTTCTTATGATACTTACCAGCAACCTCTTCCTTCCTTGCATTTAATTGCATCTCATATGAGAGCAGCTTTCCAAACAGTATGTGGGGAGGAATGTTGGCCAAGTTCCCCATCTCCCTGATGACACAAATCTTATTGTCTCAATCTCTAGTTTAAAATCTTAGGAACTTATCATTAAGTTCATAATTTGTGAAGACTCTGTCATAGGTCTTCAGCTCACTGACTATCTTGAAGAACTTTTCATAGCATTCAACTATGCTATCTTTGGTGTTCTGCCTAAAGGTTTTATATTTTTGATTAAGAAAGGAGTTCCTATCATCCCTTAAATCTTTTGTTCCCTTCTGTACACTATAACAGTGTCTCACATTTTTTTTGCAATTTGGTAGTGGACCAAATTCTAAAAGGTGGAGTCATCAATTGCACTGACTATGATATATTTTGTTCTTTTATCCATAGTAGCTGACACAATTTCATCCTTTATCATATCAACATATTTCTTGGGAACTAGCATATTGTTATCAATGGAAGAGGCCTTCATGGGTTTGAATGACTTTTCCTCAACTGTGATATAAATCCTAAAGTCAGAAGCTTCCATTAATAGCTTCACCCTCTGCTTCCATATGCCAAAGTTCTTTTTTTTGTATATGGGCAACTTAATATAGCTCATGTCCTTATGAAACTCACTAGAGGTCATTGTGAATGGTTAGACTACCTTTATAGGATCTGGTCAGACTATTAAGTCTAGTTTTGACCAACCTACCTCTAATATCACTTGATAGTTTGTTGTTAATGGTGGTCTAACTCACATAGAGGGGATGAATGGTGACTATGTACTATTTTGCTACTTATCAAGATTCTATAGTTTATAAAAAATATAAAGCACACCAAGAAAATACAGATCTGAACACATATGTTTATTGTGGTTCCCCAGGATCTGGGTACATTCGCTTTTCCACTACACCTATTTAGCAATGAGCTAGGCTAGATAAACTCCTCCAAAAACTCAGCTCCTTGAGCTTACAACTCAGATCCCTCAAGATCTCTTAGATATCCTCCAAGATCCTATCTCAGACACACAGACCCTACCTCTTAGAGAACTCCAACTCCTACAACTCAGAAACTCTCTTGGTTTCCTACCTCAGACTTATCTACAAGTCCTACCACAGACTTATCTATAAGTCCTACAACTCAAGCTAGGAGTGCATCCCTACAACTCAGACACAAAGGCCATACAGCTCAGATCTAAAAATAGATCCTATAGAAATAGAGATTGAATATTTTACAACAAAAGACTTAAGGTAATTTAGACCTTAAAGCTTCAGTTCTTATGTTATTATTGTTGTGGTGGCAAGTAACTGGAGCTAGCCCTGAGCAGATGGATCTTCAGGTAGAACAAGTTAGGGATTTCTCCTCCTTGATCTTCTACTCCAGCAGCTGGAAGAAGATCCAGCAGTTGGAAGAAGATCCAGCTATGAGTCAGATTGTTGATTCTCCTTTATTCTTCTGAAAGCAATTAGGAAGAACTTGCTTGCTTTCAATACACCTCTTTAGGTTTTGTAATTTACGGTGACACTTGGTCGGGTAGTGGCCCTGTTCCATTGCCCTAACATATCTCCTTTTATACCTTTGACTTCTACAACGGTCCTGAAATGCATTTAGTCATCGCCATGGACATGAATAGAATAGGCTATCCTTACTTTATACATCAACATAAATTTTGAATCTCGTCACAATGTACGAGCTCAACAATAATATTTATCCCGCTTCATCGATAACATTGAGTATAATTTTCTTTCTCAACGGTAACGGCCTTGGAGCTTAGAACTACTTTATTCAGCTTCTGATCCACGATATCATTGAGTAGAGACTTCATTCTCAACCGTATGTCAACGATATAGTGGACACTGCTATACATAATCAGTGGTATAGTCCTTTGCTCTAAACTAGTTTTAGAGTCAATAGAGAAGTGTCATGCATAAACATAAAGTACATATGCCATTAAATACATTATGCTCTTAACATTGTAGGTGATGCTTCTTCAAAACTACGAATATTGAGGGCAATATTCCCAACAGGGTCCTCCCACAAGCTTTATAAATTAGAGAGTCTCTGCCCTCTTTTCTACATTGTCGTAGTGTTCTTTGAGCCATTTCTTGGAGTTCTTGGGGTCTTATCGCCGTCATGTCTCCCTCTAAGAAGGTTAGTATACTTATTGTAAAATTATTCTAAGCTCTGATGAGCGGACAAAAAGAGTGTGCTCAGTGGAGGGCACGAGTGGTGTCTTTGAATACGAGTGCGGAGCGGAGGGGGTTGTTTGAGTTGGCGTCAATATGGGGGCGCGCAGAGGAGGAGGCACGCTGTGGGTCAGAGCCTCGGGATTGGCACGAGTGGAGGCGCCCTTACGAGAATAGGGGATGGTGCCCATGCGGGCGTGCCCACATGGGAGCGTGTGTGGGTACACCAGGGTGGTCGTGCACGTGTGTGTGCTGGCTCGCGCGTAAAGTCTCCTGTGCTGGCGCTCGTTGGGACGCTCGCGTGAGCGCCCGTGGCATCACCCACACGGGTGCATGCGCGAGATTGCCCGCACAAGATCGTGCTCGTATGGGCGTGCATGGGGGTTACCCGTGCGGGCGTGTACGGGGGCCGTCTGCGCGAGTGCGCATGGGTATGCCTGTGTGGATACGCGTGGGGATGCTCGTGCGGGTGCGTGTGTGCAAACCTAGGGGCATGCTCTGTAACACCCCAAATCCCAGAATTTGGCAAAATTTGGGTGACACGGCCTGTGACACGGGCGTGTCTCAGGGCGTGTCCTTCTTGAGGGAGTAGTCGACGAGTGGTCGACAAAATTCGGTCAACGATTATCGAGTCCTTAGTACACGGCCTTTGACACGGGAGTGTCACAGGGCGTGTCCTCGCGATCGACGAGCTCAGCTCGAAGAAGTTGAGCTGGGGTGTGGCTAGTGTCGTGTATGGGCACACGGCCTGGGACACGGGCGTGTCACAGGCCATGTAACTCTCGGGTTGATTTCGATGTTGTGCAGCCGAAAGAACATGGCAACCGACACGGGCGTGTCTGTAGGCATGTCAGGTGACACGGCCCGTGATACGGGGGTGTCATATGGGTGTGTCACTGGATTGGATAAGTCGGTTGAGCACCGCTTGAGGCACACGGCCTGGAACACTGGCATGTCACAGGTCGTGTCAGGCAAAAATTGAGATTTTGTGGCAAAATCGTGGCCGTCCGTTCCTTCAGCTGGGATCCAATGGTTGAGCTGCCTCCCTACTTCCTTAAGGCCGAGACTTGAGAAGGAAAGTCTCATTTTATTATTTCCTTCATCTTTCTACAAGTTAGAGAGAGAAAGGGAGAGGAAGAAGGAGGAGGAGGAAGTGGAGCTGGTCACCGGTGGTGCTGCGAGATTCCGACAAGAGATCCGAGGCCATCTTTGCGGAGAAAAAGCTGTTGCGGTTCATTTTAGCCAGTTAGGAGCTCAGGGCACCGAAGCGGTCTTCAAGGATAACGACTTTTCTTCCTAATCATGTGAAGGCTTCCTTTTTGGCATATGCATATGATTCCCCCACCATAGGGTGGCTGATTATGGGAGTCTTTTGGATTGATTCATGGAATCCCCAATCATTTGGCATATAGATCCGGAAATGAAGTACGGAATAAGAATGCTGTGTGAAGCCCATCTGGAGAGGTTGGTCTGGATTGGTGATGTTGCATATGCACCAGAGAAGACTCCGTGATAAACGTGTCGTTTAGGAGTCAATGGGTTAACCCTGTGAAAGGCAGTAGCAGGAAAGACTGAAGTGGTAGTCCAGGAAAATACCATTGTGATGCTTGTGATGCCTGTGCTATTGGGTTGTACCTACGAAAGGAAGTAGCAGGAAGTACTCGGTTGGAGGTCCAGGAAATACCCTTTGTAATGTTTGATGTTCATGGGTTGACCTGTGAAGGGAAGTAGCAGGAAGTACTGGCGTGATAAGCCATGGAAATACCCTGGACATTTGTGATATTGTGGGGTCATACCTATGAAGAGAGTAGCAGGAAGTACTGGTGTGCCCAGGAAAGACCCGCTGATGTGTGAGATGAAATGGGTGTAAGAGTAAGTACTGGTGCGCCCAGGAAAGCATGCAGGCTTGCATGCCAAACAGGTTCGGTGAAACCGACCCGCGCCTTTATATAGCCGCGAGTACGCTGTGCTCGATGATGGCAAGGCGATTTGAGCAACGGGGGGTGGATGATCCGACCTGCGTTTTGTCTGTCCGATGCGAGACCATAAGGTGCGGTCTGTTGGAGCGCATAGCGAGAGTCATAGGCCTGCGTGCCATGACACAATGGGGGGCTACGGGCCAATCTCGGTGCATTACGACTAGAACTCCAGCTGCATGCCATGGAGTGAAATGCTCAATGTTTTACCGTTGGGTTGTGACCTTGATACGGTGGTGGGCAACTGGTTCGCTGGTACACCAAGAATGTGCCCTGAGTGCACGGATCGTCGGGCCGCGTGGCTGACGGTTGTGATGGAATGTATGTGTGTGAGAGCACATTGTATGAAATATGCTTGTGAAATGCTATGCCTGCAGGGAAGGATTACCACTACCCCGGGAAAGGGGTACGGTCGTTATAATTTGGTCAGCTGAATGCTGACCGTTGCCTGTTTGCCACCGATGGGTGGGCTGTCCCTGTGCAGGTGCTGGAGAGCCAAGTGAGACACATAAAGGCTAAAGTCCCTGCTGCTAGCCCACGAAGGCTAACTTAAAATGTTGTGTTTTATTTAGATGTGGCCGGCCTGCGCGCCAATGTTTGAGGCCACTATTATGTAAAGCTCTGTAAGGCCATAAGGCCAACTGTTTTGTATTGGAACATTCCTATGTTATATATATAAAGGTGGAACTTTTATATGGTGGACATTCATGTGTGTGAGTTCAGCTTAGTGTGTATAGCATCCGCTAGAATGCAATGTGTTAGGGTGTGTTGCGCTACTCTGGTATCACTACGTGACTTCCCCACCTGTTTTATGGTATATGTTGTGGGGCCCCGGCTGGACCTTCTAGTATATACCTGTGAACGGATGGAGTCGTTACACGCTCCTAGGCGCTCGAGATCGCGTGCAGCGACATCCTAGTTTGGGTGCTTGAGGGTGTACATGTGTGTGATGTCTTCGTGGCGGTATGCGGTTCTAGATGGATTTTTCTTAGTTGTCGCTTTTGTGCTAATTTTTGTTTCTTTTGAGGTATCAAATGGCGGTGTTCCACCGAAGTCAACTCACCTTCCCTTGACTCTAAGCATTACTCGAGTGAATGGTAGGAGAAAATGCTTTGGGATTTTGGTGGACGTGTAGGTCACAATCCCTTCTCCCTTGAAGCGCGTTCAAAACACTCTTTCGGGTAAATTTACGATTGCATAGGGTTGTTTGAAGGCTGGTTTTTGGATCCCTCCTGCCAAGGAATCCATTGCGCTCTTTCAATTCTGTGGCATTTCAGTTACGCAACTTTCTTTAGTAATATTAATGAGGATCATGAGCCTGCTTTGCTTCTTTCGAGAGCATGGCTCCCATATGTCGGTCTAACTTTTCTGCGAATGGTGTTAAATTTTCTTTGGTCCCAATGACCGGATTGAGGTGCGAAGTAAAAAGAGGTTGTTGGTGTTTGAAGACAAGAACGACTACCATCATGGGAGAACATTGTTTGGATTTGTCAGGAATCCATGGAAGTTGCCTGAGTTTTGGTGGGGCTTCCGAAGCCATGTCGTCATCTTGCGGGACAAGAGTATGACTTTTCCCCTCTGTTGGGCTTTGAGGATCCGTGCAAGTTGGGTGTCATTATTTATAAGATCAACACTTTCGTAGTCGAGAAGATATTGATTATTGTGGGCCTCTCGACACACATGGAGCGAAGCTGTGCCATTCTGTTAGAGCGTGGGTAGAAGAGGAAGCTGGAGTTTTTGCAGAAGTGGGGGGAAGGTGGGATGTCCTTTGCTTCCCTCGAGGCTATTTTTGAAGTCATTGATGACTGTTCAGATGACCTGGTCATTGATCTACCGCCTGTTGATATCAAGGAGTCCCGGTAGCTGCCCTTGGACAAGTCTATTTCTCGAGAAGACCCCAAGTTTCCGCTGGTGATAGCGAAGGGTAAGAGGTAGGAATCCTCTTCTTACCGAGCCCTTCTTCCGAAGGTACATCAATTCCCACTATTGATTTCCCCTTTGGTTCGTTTCTGCTTATTAAAATGATTTATCCCATGCATTTGAAGCTGGACAAGATGCGCGTGATCGTGCTTTCCTAGGATAACAGCTATATGACCATGAAAGATGAGTTTTTCTCCTTGCGTACGAAGCTGACTGCGTCTGAGGATTCTTCGTCGGTCTTTTGGAAGAAGAAGGAGAAGGTTCTCTCCTTGTTGGTTAAGGTAGAGTCCAAGTTGTCTTCTTCTAAGGCTGAAA
This sequence comes from Platanthera guangdongensis, assembly GCA_039583875.1. Classification (NCBI taxonomy): domain Eukaryota; kingdom Viridiplantae; phylum Streptophyta; class Magnoliopsida; order Asparagales; family Orchidaceae; genus Platanthera; species Platanthera guangdongensis. Next base: position 45,764,669 of record CM077152.1, read on the forward strand.
TTAAGATTCTCCAAGGGAAGTTGAGCGTGGCTGATGCGTAAGTAAAGGTTCTATGTGGAAGGTTGGATGTAGCCGATGCGACCCTTGCAGAGTCGATCCATTATGTTGAGGCAGCCGATGTTGCGATGCTTCAGCTGGAGGCGGAAGGGGAGCAGCTAAAGAAGGTGAAGTCTTAGCTGACCACGAAACTGAAGGACGTCGAGGTTGTGTGGGCGTCCGCTGTGGCTGAGTATAAAGAGTCTCACGACTTCAAGATGGATCGATCCAGTATCATTGAGGAGGCCCGCTCTGAGATGATGGCTACTAAGATCGATTCACTTGTAAAGAATGAGCGTGAGACTGCGTACCTCTTAGGCTTTGGCAAGGGATATCGGCTAGCTCTAAGGATCCCTGAGCGCGATGACCTGGGTGTGGAGGATGCCTCGGATGATGACGCTAGCGTCGGCCTTGAGGGGTGATCCTCTTTTTTCTTTCTTTTATTTGTTTGCTTGCATTGCTTCTGCTTGATTATGTGGGTGCAGCTTCATGCATTTGTATGTTTTTTATTATTCATGTTGATGTAGCCCGTGGGGTAGTTTGTGTTTGAATGTAGACCCTCTTTGTTTTTGAATCTTTCATATATTGGTTTTGTTGTTGTGCATGTAAGTATTCTTGTTGTGTTGATATTTTGAACAGAGCGTTAGGCGGGACATTCATCAGTTCGCATTTTGGGAGAACTGGAGGCCGCCTAGGTGTTGGTGGTGAGGAACTTTTGTATGCTCATGCCTAAAGAGTGTCGGGATCCCTCTAGGTGGAGGTGGCAAAGAACTGTTGTTCGTTCACATCTCGGGAGGACCGGGGTTCGTCCAGGTAGAGGTGGCGAAGAACCTTTATTCATTTGCGCCTCAGGAGGACCGAGGTATGTCCAGATGGAGGTGGCGAAGAAACTTTGTTTGTTCGTGCCTCATGAGGACTGGGATCCTGATGGAGACTACGGCGCGCAACACCTTGAAGACGGCACACTGACAAATGACCGTGAAGAGCATCACCATAATAAGCGTCCGGATCGCAAGCCGATTTATTAATAATTAATAATAATTGTTATCAAATTATTATTAATTATTAATCCATGCTTTGTGTGTTTTATTTTTAATAATTGCACTTTTATTTCACGTAATATGTACATTATGGTTATGATATAAAATCATGATGTATGTGTGTGTTTTATTTTCAGGTTTTCATGTTTGGGCTGCATGTAGCCAGTTGGAGTGTTGTTGTTGTTGTAGCCTATATATAGGCATGTCCCCCCCCCCCTCTATTTGGAGGAGATGGAATGAAAAGGAAATTTGAAAACCCTTACCTCTTGAAGCTTCCTCCTTCCTCATCTCTTGGCCGAAATTTCTCTTGCTCCCCCTTCTCTCTCCTTGACCGTCGGCCACCTCTCATCCCCTCTCTCAAATCTCGGCTTTCCTCCTCCCTCCCTCTTTCTCCAACCCGGCCACCACTCCTCTCCTACCCGAGACACCATCCACAACTCCCAAGGCCGCCACCACTTCCTTTTCCCTCCAACAAGAGCCGACCACCCTCCTCCTTCCTCCTACCCGAAATACCACCATCAGGGCCAACCCAAGCCGCCTCCGCCTCCACCAAGACAAGCTGACACCTCCACTACAAAAACAAAACCGACCCCCTCCCTCATAAATTCCTTCCGAAATCCAAAAGATACCCTTCGAAGCTCATTCCAAAATCATACCATATTCTCCCTCCTCTTACCATAACCAAAATATCACCTACCATAAATTCCCTTAACCCTCCATATTGGGAATATCACTTTCCATTAATATCTCCAATCCACCATCTTTTTTCTCTCTTGTCATACTTGAAGATATTTATTTCCATATTAAGAAGATTTCGACGGGACTTTCCATTTCCAGCGTAACGCGACGAAGGCGGACGAATTTCACTCTTACCGGCGTGATTCCGATGGAGCCGTTGAAGAACGATCCTCGCCGAGTGAATCAGAATCATCCATTCCGGTTGGGTAACGAACCTTTCCACTTTCGTGTGTTTCTTTCCTTAAATAATCTTGTGGTGGAATTTCTGGCATTAAATTTTGAAATCATTTGAAATTTTGTGATTAGCTTTAATTGTTTTGCGTTGTTTTCTTGATCAACTTAATTTTCGTAAAGGGTTTTGGCGAACCCTCGTTTTCTTTTGTTGGGAAAGATCTACCTTTTCCAAATTCGTGATTATTTTCGGTAGATATCTTTGGGTACAACCTTCGCTCGTCCGGATCAAATATTGGTCCTTTTACCTCGATCGGATACCGACATATCGCCCTTATTTGATCTCGAAGCGGTTTGGCTACCCGTACGCTAGCGTGAAATTGAATGAATGTAATAGCGTGGAGCGGCGTAGAACAATTGTGTGAGCGTAGAATTAGTCGTGAAGAGATAGTCGTGCGCGTCCGTAGTTATAATTCGGCTCTAACGCGTATGTCTACATCAATTTGGTATCAGGGGGAGGTTCTCGTCAGTTTCCTAATTGGCACTCCTCCCCCACTTATGTGGCACGTAAGTACGCACTCACCCGTTTCGTTGCAAATCAATATTTAGAAAATTAGTTTTCATGAAATACATTGAAATTCCACAATTTCAAAGTTCAAATTAAAAACAAGTAAATTCAAATTTCAAATTTCAAATTTAAAAATTTCAAATTTCAAATTTCAAGTTTCAAAATTTAAAATTCAAATTTCAAATTTCAAATTTCAAAATTCAAAATTTCAAATTTCCAATTTCAAAAATCCAATTTTTTTTAATAATCCTCATAATTTTCCAGCAAGAACCCTATTTTCTTATAGGTATAACCCTAGTGGATAAGCGAGACAATTCCAACTGTCATAAATATTTTGTCCCAAAAACGTTATTCTATGCACTTGTAATTATGGCCTATGACGTTCACGTTTCCCGGTTGGACTTTTGGTATGATAAAGCCATGACTAAGTTTCCCCCTAGGCAATGCCACACTTGTCCTACTTATGACGGTTTAGGGTGTCCTAAAATTTTTAGGGATTGGCTTAAGGGTATAGAACTTCATTTTAAGTGTTGCGGATGGGATGACCCCCAAAAGATTCACTTTGCCCGAGAGCGGTTAATAGGTCCCAGTTATTTTGGATGAACGAAGAGCGTCGTGTTGATGGTTATCAACATAATTGGCAGGCGATGAGTAGCCTCCTGTCGGATCAATTTGATCCCGCCTATCTCCGTACTACCAACACCGAACCTGTGAGTGAGTATCGTTATGACACTAGTTCCATACCAAGCTGTAGGACTGACTATAAACCAAATGCCCAGATCCAACAGCACAAAACTGAATATTTGGCTCCCCTTCAACAAGGGAACAAGTCGGTCTCAGATTATATGAAATTCTTTAAGGACGTGACATTTAGGAGCGGTGTGAAAGAATTGCATGTGGTCACCCTTTCTAGGTTTCGTAGGGTGTTAGACCCCTACATCTAGGGCAAATTACCACATTATTGTCACACCGACCTAGACCTCACCTTTAGTACGGCTTTGGAGATTGAGAAGCACCAACCTCCTAGGAGAAAGGTTCACTCACGTCAGAAGATTATTACCTTTGAGTCTAGTGACGTATCCGTTCTTGGTTCTATTGAGTGTCCTCCCATGATTACGCCCATAGAACCTTTTGAGTCTTCTCGTGAGTTGCCTGCTCTAGTTATTGACTCCTCTGATGAGTCAAAGGAAAGGCTTAGGATGGTGCCCGTCACTGAGGTCGAGGTTGATGTCCCTGACGATTATAGCGACGATGAGGATATTGGTTACCCTAGTGACCTGGATGAGGATTCCACCATTGAGGAATCATCCCTACTCCCCGTCGACGACATTTGGAGCCTACGGTTACTCCTGCTGAGATTACACTGAGTCGGTAGGCATTTTACCTGATGATGAGGGTTTACTTAGTAGTGACTTAGGAGATGATCTGTTTGGACTCGACCTGGTTCCTCTTAGAGAGAGATATATTGAGGACTGTTCTGATGATCCTGATATATTGGACGTTCCGACTGATTGGGAAGACTTACCGTTGGTGAACGAGTTATGCTTGGATGATTTTAGTGCTATAAGCCCGAACGATATTTCTTTGATGCAAACACATTTATCTGACATTCCTGATTTAAAGCTTCCGTCGGGATCAATTCTACCCTTGTCTAAGACCATAATTGATTCTAAATTAAATAACTTGGATAGTGTGTCAGAAGAAATTGTAAGCAAGGAAGTTGCATTATTGGACGACTTTTTGGATTGTACCCCGGGTTTGATTTTACTGACTCGTCCCCCTGACCCGTTGACTCGACGTACTTATCATTTAGGACATGAGTATATTATGATTGATTTTAGGAGTTCTACAGTGCCCCCTGAGTTCATTCTGCCAGTTCCCCCAGATGAGGTCGCGTTAGTGCCTCCAGATCTCGTATTATTGTTGCCGACCTATGACCTGACCACTGATTCTGAATTACATGATATATCTAATGAATTGGTAGACATGTCAGACGAATTTTCTGTAAGGGTGAATCCATTGTTTGAATTTTCATATGACTTTATTGGCTTTCAACCCGGTGATCTTTCTTGGACGTTAAACCCGTGTTTTGACGTTCAGAAGGACTTAGCTCCTCCTTTGGACATGTCCCCTTTAACGGTCTATTACCCTACGAGTCCATCGTTGGTCACACCCTCGGATGTTTTAGATTTTATTTCTGTGGCGACTATCTCCTTTATCCTAATTTTATCCTACATGAATTTTAAAGAAAATCACTTACCGAATTATACATTTCGGATAGGGCCGCTTATAGTGCCACCTGATGAGATTCCCTCGGCGCCATCAGATTTAGTTCTGTTGGTGCCGCCTTATGTCGTTCTGTTATCACCGAATGCACTAAGTACGTTTGCGCATGATGATGCTCGCATTGAATTTTATTTATGTAAGCACTGTAGTGAAGCGCCAACCACATTACAACAATCTATTCAAATTCTTGCTAGCTTACAAAAAAGAGCGTCTTACGATATAATTTGCGATTTTGACTTGGTGCGTCTCGTCCCTAAACGGTTGCCTTCGGGCACTATATAAAGTGGGCGAGTTGGCGAGCTGGACCATTTGCGGAATTTAAAGACATTAGGAGAACACACACTACTTTTGAGGTTTTTTACTGATTGGGGTGATACCCCTATTTTTAATGTGTCTGATTTAACGCTGCATGTTTTTCCACCACTTGAGTTATTTTCCTGTCCGTTTGGTTCCACTTCGTTCTCTTTTGGGTTGGGTAGTGAGTTTGTGCCTGGATCGCTTTCTTTTTCAGTCTTCACTGGAGGTACGTTTGTAGTTGATGTTGAAATTTTTCTTCCTTTATTGCCTAATGCTTTTCCGAGATTCCCTAGGACCATCTTTTTGCATTATAGGATACTCCAGGTTGAAGTGCTCTCCTCTACTTGTGGTGATGTTGGCCAATACATGCGTCGTTGGCGTGATTGTCCAGTCTCCGATGTCCATTGGCCGTTTGGATCGGGGGTAGCTCGTTCGGTTGTAGCTCTCCCGCACTAGTGCATTCAAATCCACTCATCGGTGATGAGTATTTTCGAGCGGGGGAGGATTGATGGAGACTACGGCACGCAACACCTTGAAGACGGCGCACTGACAAATGATCGTGAAGAGCATCGCCATAATAGGCGTCCGGATCGCAAGCCGATTTATTAATAATTAATAATAATTGTTATCAAATTATTATTAATTATTAATCCATGCTTTGTGTGTTTTATTTTTAATAATTGCACTTTTATTTCATGTAATATGTACATTATGGTTATGATATAAAATCATGATATGTATGTGTGTGTTTTATTTTCATGTTTTTATGTTTGGGCTGCATGTAGCCAGTTGGAGTGTTGTTGTTGTTGTAGCCTATATATAGGCATGTCCCCCCCCCCCCCTCTATTTGGAGGATATGGAATGAAAAGGAAATTTGAAAACCCTTACCTCTTGAAGCTTCCTCCTTCCTCATCTCTTGGCCGAAATTTCTCTTGCACCCCCTTCTCTCTCCTTGACCGTCGGCCACCTCCCATCCCCTCTCTCAAATCTCGGCTTTCCTCCTCCTTCCCTCTTTCTCTAACTCGGCCACCACTCCTCTCCTACCCGATCCACCATCCACAACTCCCAAGGCCACCACCACTTCCTTTTCCCCCAACAAGAGTCGACCACCCTCCTCCTTCCTCCTACCCGAAACACCACCCTCAGGGCCAACCCAAGCCGCTTCCGCCTCCACCAAGACAAGCCGCCACCTCCACTACAAAAACAAAACCGACCCCCTCCCTCATAAATTCCTTCCTAAATCCAAAAGATACCCTTCGAAGCTCATTCCAAAATCATACCATATTCTCCCTCCTCTTACCATAACCAAAATATCACCTACCATAAATTCCCTTAACCCTCCATATTGGGAATATCACTTTCCATTAATATCTCCAATCCACCACCTTTTTTCTCTCTTGTCATACTTGAAGATATTTATTTCCATATTAAGAAGATTTCGACGGGACTTTCTGGCATTAAATTTTGAAATCCACCACCTTTCTTCCCTCTTGTCCAATCCACCACCTTTTTTCCCTCCAACAAGAGCCTTCGAAGAACGATCCTCGCCGAGTGAATCAGAATCATCCATTCCGGTTAGGTAACGAACCTTTCCACTTTCGTGTGTTTCTTTCCTTAAAAAATCTTGTGGTGGAATTTCTGGCATTAAACTTTGAAATCATTTGAAATTTCGTGATTAGCTTTAATTGTTTTGCATTGTTTTCTTGATCAACTTAATTTTCGTAAAGGGTTTGGCGAACCCTCGTTTTCTTTTGTTGGGAGAGATCTACTTTTTCCAAATTCGTGATTATTTTCGGTAGATCTCTTTGGGTACAACCTTCGCTCATCTGGATCCAATATTGGTCCTTTTACCTCGATCGGATACCGACCTATCACCCTTATTTAATCTCGAAACGGTTTGGCTACCCGTATGCTAGCGTGAAATTGAATGAATGTAATAGCATGGAGTGGCGTAGAACAATTGTGTGAGCATAGAATTAGTCGTGAAGAGATAGTCATGCGCGTCCGTAGTTATAATTCGGCTATAACGCGTACATCTACATCAGATCCGTCCGGGGGGTAGTGACAAAGAACCTTTGTTCATTCGAGCCTCAGGAGGACCAAACTTTGTCCAAGGGAGGTGGAGAAGAACCTTTATTGGTTTGTGTCTCAGGATGATCGAGGTCTGTCCAGGTGAAGGTGGAAAAGGACCCTTGTCCATCTTGCTTGGGGGTGTAGAAGGCCATTCATCCATCTCACCTTGATTGTTCATGCTTTGACGGGGTTGTTACAGTTTACGATACTGAATTAATTAGATTAATGCTAAATGAACATATTGGGGTGAGCAGGCCTGGTCGTGCAGCTTTTATTCTAATGATTGCAAAAAGTAAAAGACAGATCGTAGATGACGGAGGAGTTCCCTTGGTGTCCTCCGTGCATCAAGTCCTGGTTGTTTCCCGGGAAGATGCATCCTGCGAGCGAATTCCCAACAAGATGCCTTGAGTTAGCCTGTCAGCGCGGAGTGCCCTCAGCAGTGACCCCCGAAGGATGGCATTGCATGTTGAGGATGCATGTATGATGATAAACTGGACATCGTATGTGGAAAGAACCGGGAGGACTCCCAAAGTCACTAGCGTGATGATGCTTCCCAAGATGGGGATCGTTGGGTATCCCGTGATGTGCACGCCTCCTTAGCTAAGCTTGACATCCCTCCTCGAGATTCTTAGCTGGATTAGAGTGGACAAGAACAACACATTGGCAGATACGTCGTCATCGATCAATATCCAGTTTACCTCGACCGGTGGGCTTCCGAGGGTTGCTCGAATGTATTGTGGATTCGATATGGGTCCTGTTGTGATGAGGATGGTTGGCTTGGCTGGCTCTTGTTGCTCTGTGGGAGGTGCTTCTTTGTATTGCTTCCCTCCAGCTGGTTTGGTTGGGGCTGTTGGTGCAGCCACCTATTTTTCTTGAAACTCCTTAAGAAGGTCGTGACGTGTAAGCCGCTCAACCTCCTCCTTCAGGCGCACAAACTCCTCCATGTCGTGCTTGTGCCCTCAATGATAGTGGCGGTACTGGGACTGGTCCTCCCAGCCCGGGGGGGGGGAGGGACTTGGGCCTCCAAAGTTGAGGGTGGTTTCTAAGGGCATGCAAGATCTTTTGTGAGAGGCACTGAGCTGGGCAAAGTGCTACTGCCCACCTAGTCTGGGAGGTTCCATTGTGGTACCCGTCATATTTTCCAGACATCGGGCTTAGACTCCTTTCCATCTTCCTTCCTTGGTCGCCTTGTTCTTATTGGTGGAGTGCCTTTCCGGGAGTGACCCCTCCTACGATCAATGCCCCCCAAGTCTATGTATGGAGCATGGCACATACCACTCTACTGAGCGACCAGTGTCTTAAGGGGAACAATGCATGGCTGTCTTCTAGGGGATATACCCCCGATGACTGAGAGGCCCTAAGTCCCTTAGCAAAATGAGCGCTAGAGCCTGACACTCATCCATATGGTGCATTCGCTCCTTTAACGAAGACAATAGCGCGACGATTACCTCCTCAAGGCGTGGTGTGTGGCTGGTAGACGAGTCATTCGATGCTTGATCATTGAGCTACTTGTAAGCAGGTTGGCAAGGAGTGTGCGCGTCTTCTTTCATCATTGTAGCATATTGGGGATGCTTAAGCGTTGTTATCTTGAAATTCTTTAGAGTTTTGGGGAACACCTTTTCCACAGATGATGCTAAACTATTGCGGGTCACCTGATTTTTCCCTGGTCATGAGAATCAGACCGCCTTAGCTCGGAGTTAGACTGGACGCGCAAACAGTCAATGAAAAACTACAACAAATGACAAAATGCTTTTTAACGTGAAAAAAGCCTGACAGTGATTGAGCCTGATGCTTCTCAATCTGGTGCATTTTCTCCTCTATTGAATATGTTAGTGTGATGATTACCTCCTCGAGGCATTGTGTGTGGCCTCCTGGCAAGTCATTGAATGCTTGATCACTAGGCTCCTTATAAGCGGGATGGTTGGCGGTGTGCGCACCTTCTTTCGTCATTGCAGCATGTTGGGGATGCTTAAGCATTATTATCTTGAAATTCTTTAGATTTTTGGTAACACCTTTTCCATAGACGATGCTAATTATTGTGGGCCACTCAGTTTTTCTCTGATTTGAAGAATCAGACCGCCTGAGCTTGGAGTTGGACCGGGCGCGCAAACAGTCAATGAAAAACATCAACAAATGACAGGAGGCTTTTGTTAACGTGAACCCCCCCCCCCCCCCAAAGTGAAAAACTACGTGACCAAATCTGTGCTGGGCCAAAATCCACTATTTCGTTGAGTTTATAAAAGTTGAGAGTTTTCTCGGAGGGTAATATGTCACCTTGAAAGACTTTGTTTTCAAGGTCAGCTAACACCTAAAGGGGGGTGAATAGGTTTTAGGTCTCTTTTTGATTATCTAGACTTATACCTTAATTACTGTGCTTGGTGATTAGTTAGATTAAGCTTTCAAGAACATCAACCAGATGACACAGATGGTTTATAATGATTCCTCGATCTTGGGTACATCCACTGTCCCTTTGCACCCTTCTAACAGTGTGTTAAACAAGGCTCTTCCCCCAAAACTCAGCTCAAATGATCTTACAACTCGATCTCGCAGGACCACTTAGTCTTCTTCAAGACTTACTACTCAGGCAATATGCCCTACCACTCAGATCCCAACTTGATCCTACCTTAGCCTTTATAAGTCAGGTCTACCATTCAAATTCTCACAAGAATTCTACACACCCAGCCTTTATAGATCATGCCTACAACTCAGATCCCTAAGGATCCTATAGAAAATAGAAGTGTTTTGAAATAGTTAGAAACTAGAGAAAAAGCTATGTGTTTGTCTTCTTAGGCTGAGCAGATATCAACCCTATCTTCTTTACAGCAACAAGTTGACTAGGTATTCAGTTGATTCACAGCTTGTGCTGGAAGTTACGTGCAGAAGTCTCTGCCTCTTCACTTTCAGGAATCAATCCTGACCTTGCTGTTGTAGATGAATATTGCAGCAGCTAACACTTTTCACTTTCAGGTTGACTGAACTAAACAGGTCCTTCTGGCTCGGCATCAATGGCGAGGAAGAAGACGATGTTCAACCGCAATTACGAAATCAGGAAACCCTAATTTCTTGTTGTCGACACCGCCAATCTTTCCCTTTTATTGCTCGTTGATCAATGACTCTATTGCGTTGTGGGTCGCACCTTAATTGCCGATTTACAACCTTCCATTTGCAGAAGACGACAAAAGCTGCCCGCCGGCGCCATCAATGGCTTACTCCATTTTCCCCGCAATGAATTTGAACTGCGTTGACTTTGTTGACTTTTGTTGACTCATGCTGACATCCGTCATCTGTGAACTTGGCCAAAATCAAACATTAGCATAGGTGTTGAGTGAGTAAGCCTCACTCAATGCCAGAACACTTAGATAGATTTTTTGTCATTAGGCGTTGAGTGATCAATCTACACTCAACGCCAAAACACTTAGAAAGTTTTTCAGTTTGTAAGCTTTAAGAGCGTTGACTCCATTCAACGCTTTCTGCCTTAGCCAATTTTCTGTTACTTTGTGTTGAGTGAGTGAGCTTCACTCAACGCCAAACTACTTAACAGATATTCTTATGTTATCTGGTGTTGAGTGAGTAAGTTACACTCAACGCATTTGGACTTGGCCAAATTTCTGTGTCTGAAAACACAGTGATGCTGACTGACTAGAATTCAGTCAACGTTATTGCCCCATGGCATTGAGTGAGTAAGAATCACTCAACGCCTAACTACTTAGACAGATTTTGTCTCATGGCGTTGAGTGAGTAAGCTACACTCAACGCCTAACCACTTAAACAGATTTTCTGTCTCATGGCGTTGAGTGAGTAAGCTTCACTCAACGCCTGTGGACTTCGTCAAAATTCTACACAAAATTTTTGTGGCTTTGACTGACTGAGCAATACTCAACAAATTTGATGTTTTGGCATTGCCTGAGTGGACTTCACTCAATGCTTATGTACTTAGCCACATTTTCATTTGTTTCCTATTAGGATTTGCCTGTCTCACAGTTTTTAGCTGTATGACGTTGAGTGAGTACACTTCACTCAACGCCTGTGGACTTAGCCACATTTTCAGCTGTTTCTTATTAGGCTTAGACTAACCTAGCTATACTCAACGATTTTTCTTACCTGGCGTTGAGTGAATAGACTTCACTCAATGCATGTGGACTTACTCGATTTTCAGACTATCCAATATCTTCCAGCTGACTTGATCTTCAAGGTGTCGAGTTAACTGACTTATCTCGACACTGCTGATTGACTTGTCTCGATATATTTGTCTCGACACTTCTATCTCGATATATTTGTCTTGACACTATTGACTGACTTGTCTTGACATAGCTGTCACCACACTTTTATCTCGACATATTTGTCTCGACACTTTTTCCTCAACACTTTTGTGTCGACACTTTTGCCTCAACACATTTGTCCTTAGTCATCTCCCCAAGCTTTCACCCTGCACCTGGCGTTGAGTGAGCTTGTTTCACTCAATGCATGTGGACTTAGGCAAATTACTAAATGTCCACCAGCTTGCTTGTTGTCCACCTGCATGCACAAACTCAAACACATATCAAGTACAACACACATAAAATACACCTTGTGTATGTGTCTATGACTTGTTTAACTTCTTATAAATCTGTTCCATGTGGATCACTGGACCCAACACACCTCTCTATTACAAAGCTTTGTAATACGCCTGAAACAGGTATACGTATTACACACAAGTGCACGTGTCGGATCAAGTAATAAAGAATGAATAAAGATCGTTCCTACAGAGAGGTATTAGATTTAGTGCTTGCAAATACCAGTTATGACTGTTCTTTAAATCCAAGTGAATCAAAGTGTTGATTTTAAAATATTAAAAATTGTAAAGAGAACTACTAATTAAAATAAATTATGGGTCCTAGAGAAGATATTTGTGTTATCAGTTATGAAAAATAATCTTGGACTGTGATTTCCTATGCCTAGTGAGATGAGGTTAAAAAAGGTGACTTCATGAATATGTGAGGTGAAACATCTTGCAACGATTTTAGGGTAGAAGATCTGTACCTCTCACTATCGAAAATCTCTAGTCTCTATTTCCCTTTAGGTGAAATAAGTACCGCATAAAGATCGAAAACCAAAATTGCTAACATTATGAAGAAATCTCTTTCTCCCTTCAAATACTATACCAAAATTATGACACACTTACGCAACTACTCTCTCGATTTATGAAGCGCGGTAGAAAAATGAAACATCGGCCAAAAGTTTCAAAATATTGATCACAATTTCAGTAAAGACAATCACCAACAATCATAAAGAAAAAATGTTATAATTTCATCATCACACAAGATATAGTACTTTCATAATACAAGATTAATAGGAATTAGTTCATAGCGATAGAGGAAAACTGCGAAACGTTTGGTGAGATCTTAAAATACGTGATGGAATTGACAATTAAACGCTGCAGGATTCTCCTTCTGAAGTTGCTTGCTCGATCATCCCGGAGATCTGTCGTCTTCCTTGCTCTAGCCGCTCTTCTTCAATGGAGGAATTTGAAACCCTAGATGAAGAGGACCATTAATTCCTCCTCCTCCTCTCTCATAGAGTGAATGATTTGGTAGAGATTTTCGCTCTTAAAAACATAGGCACCTCTTTGGAAAGAAGCAACCTTCCATATTTGAAATTGGAGCCAATTTTAAAAATTAAAAATCTGAAATTCGTCCAGGCCGCATTGCAACCTACTTTTCCGCGTGTTGTGACCTACTTTCCTGATTATAATATTTGGGCAAATTTTTTTGTCCAAGCATATTTCTTTGGCAATTCTCGCAATAACACAATGAAAAAAGACCGGATTAGCCACAAATAAAATAAATATGAATTTAATTTAATTTCTATTTTATTTGACCTGTTTTAATCATTTATAACGAATATTAAGCCTAAAAATTGGGCTAGATAACTTTTTTTTTGAAAAGTTATCACTTTGACTATAGGTACATAAGAAAATAAACTAAGTTCATGATGCTCTTGAAAGTGCAGCTAGATCTAATATACTCTAGAGGGGGGTGAATAGAGTATATGGTGCTTGAAAGCTTTTTACAACAGTTGTTGTAATCTGAGTGAACAAGGAAGCAATTATTAAATCTAATCACAGAACTAAACTAATCACAAACTAATCACAGAACAATCACAGCCAGAAACAAAAATAAAGACAAGCAATCCAGATGACACAAGGAACTATAGTGGTTCCCCTAAACTTGGGTACATCCACTCTTCTACCACCCTAGGTAGGAATCCACTGCAGGATGAGTTGATCAGGTGTCCTGGGCACCAATGAGCTTTTGACAAGGTGCTCAAAAACCAAATCAGATTTTTTGATCAGGTGTCTTGCCACCAATGAGCTTTTGACAAGGTGCTCAAAAATCAAGCTCAAACTTTTGAAGGGAGTTTGAGAAACCCTTTACAGAGATGGGGATGAGAGAGTGATGGAAATCTTCTCTTTCTCAAAGCAGCTGAGAAGACTATGTGGATTTGATGGTGTCAGAGCTCCCCCTCAGTCCTTGAGATGTTCAGGAAAAGAAGCTTTGCTGTAGGGTGATAGGCCTTCAGAAGTTGATCTCTAGCAAAAGATGATTTCAGCAACAGCTGAAATGTTAGGTGTCTGGAGTCTTGAAAGATGTTGGCCTTGAACACTTGAATCACAAGAGATCAGAAGATTTCAAAAAATTTGATATCCCTGGATGTGTGTTCTTCAGAGAATTCTTTGATACAGGGAATGTTTTGTGCTTGTTCTTCTTGTCCGTGTTCTGAGGATTATTGATGTCTCTTAGAGAGATTCAAAAATTCTTATCTTTTATTCTCTGATACTGAATAGAAAAACATCCTCTGTCAAGAATAGTCGTTGGCCTGCATTAATTGCATCCTTAATTGCAAAATGTCTTCTGGAGGAAAGTCCAAAGAAACATTCCTTGATAATCCCTTGAAACTTGGTCCAGAAGTAAATGAAAACGGCTAGAAAATCTTCTGAATTAATTGCTGAATATCTCCTTAACTGATCTGAATTTGAATTTGAAAAATCCTTGAAGTCATCAGAAAACGTCGAACTGAGCTCTGCTATCGTCGAACTGAGCTCAGCTATTTGGACTAATACAGCAATAGAAATATCGTCGATCTGAGCTCAAAGATCGTCGAACTGAGCTCAGAGATAGAGATCCAATACTGAGTCAAGATCGTCGAACTGAGCTCGCAGATCGTCGAATGGAGTTCGACGATATGTGGAAGTTGGGCTCAGCGATCGTCGAATGGAGTTCGACGATCTGTCGAAGTTGAGCTAGACGATCGTCGATCGGAGTTCGACGAATCGTCGTGCTGAGCTCGACGATATGACTTAGTCTCAAACTGAAAAATTTTGGGTCTTTAGGGCAGCTTCCAAACCTAGACTTCTAACTCTTAGACTCAATTCTAATTGACTTTTAGATCTATACAGGAGGTCAAACATTGGTTTCCTAGAGACATAGTGATCCTGACCCAAATCAGTAATAGGGTGTTCCAACAATCTCCCCCTATTTGGGTTAGGATTACTATTTACAGAATTTGGAAAAATAAAATAACAACATACAAGCAACAATACAGAAAAGCAAAAAGCTGGACATTGCAGAACCACAGATATATATCATCCCAGATAAAAATCAGAAATCAGAGGATTATCACCTTACATAATCATTTCTTCTCCTTGCTCTTAATGAGTTTGATTTCTCTGTTGGGGTTGAGAGCTTCCTTCTTTGATCTTGTATCATCTGCTGCACCTAAAGAGGTTTGCTGTTTGGGCCTGGGAACTATAGCTTCAGGATGCAGCTCCATGTATCTATCAGAATCAAAGAATTTGCTTGACCCATATCTTTCCAACTCTTTCTTTCTCTGTTCAGACATTGTAGTGATGTTGGAGAAGTCTTTGCCTTGCTCTCTAGCTTTCTTAATCTGATCCAGTGCAGCAAGCTCTTTCATCCTTGCAGTCCAAGCAGTTGGATTGTTCTCAGGGTCTTCAAATGGTACTGGTGGCTCATATCTATTAGATGGATTGTCCTGAGGAGGCCTGGATGAAACCACTTCTTTTAGTTTATAGGGAAAAGGACCAGAGGTTGTGTCAGATGAGATTTGTCCTTCCCTGGAGTAGGGATGTTGCCTTGAATATCCTTTAGAATAAACCTGGACTTCTCTTTGATTGCCTCTATAGCCTCCTCTTCTGTATTGAGAACCCCTGGACTGGCTTCCCCTATGATAGGATCTGGCATGTGGCTGATAGGGGGTTTGGCTTTTAGCAGAGGGTTGAGCAGCTGAACTTCCACCTGCACCTGCATCAGGAGGAGGTGGTGGAGGAGGATGAGAATGTTGGAATTGAGAAGAGCCTTTTTCATATTTTCTTTTCTTCTTCATTGCTTTGAGTTGATTCTTTGAGTACTGCATCCAGTGCTCAGTTATGGGGCAATCATGAAGAATATAATATGGTATATCATTGTTGTCCTTGACCTTGGCTGGAGGTACTCTCTTCATGACTTTGCTCCTTGCCTTTCTCTTTCTGGCAATGGTAGCAGAAGAATCATCAGAATCTGTCTTGAACTCATCACTTTCAGAACTTTGATCATCATAAAGAGCATCAATCTTTTTCATCAAATCTTGCTTGAGCTGGATTGAAGCAGATACAGAACTGGTAACAGGAGTTGAAGCAGCAGCAACAGCAGCAGATACTGAAGGTGTGGCAGTTGAAGTTGAAGCAGAAGCAGAGGTTGAAGCAGCAGGAGTAATAACAACAGCAGATACAGAAGGTTCTGAAGCAGTAATAGCAGCAGTTGGGGCAGCAGCAGTTTCACTTACAGAAATAGCAATATCAGCAGCAGAAATATCATCAGAAAATACAGAGGGCTCAACATCATGTGCCTCTGTCATAAGGATATCAGTAGAAACTGGAACAGCAGTAGCAGCAGCATAAACTGAGTTAACAAAGGAGGTTATGATGCTGGGGTCACAACAAGAGAAGGGCACAAGGGCCTTGGACAAATCCTCTGGGGGCTGGAGTGCAACTGTCTCTGGAAGACAACTAAGGTAGGATGAGTCAAATGCTGACAGCAGAGACCAGAGGTCTATTGAAAAGACTACAACAGGAGGTGGAACTGGATCTTGAAAAATAGCAGCAGCAGTAACAGGAGCTGAAGAAACAGCAGACACAGCAGGCAGGCTCACTTCATAGGGCATCTCCCCCTGCCTAGATTCAGACAAGGCTGGATCAAGGCACACTGTTGAAGGGGCTGCCTGAGGGAATAAAGAGGAGAGCCTGGCAGAAAGAGCTGCCACTGACTGGATTAATGGAGCCAATGAGGTCTCCAAGAGAAGAGATAGCTTGGGGCTAGCAATTCATAGATCCTGTCAGCAAGGGCTGGAAGATCTACTTGCTCAGTAGTGACTGGAGCAGAGGTAGAGGATGGAGGTGTAGCTGTTGATGATGGTAGTGGAGAGCTGGTGTATTGGGGGGGTAAGGTGGTGATGGAGCACAGTGGGATGGAGATGGATGGTGTGAAGGTGGGTTGACCAATGATCTCTTGCAGAAGGTCTTGGTAAGATGTTGATGATGAGGGCAGCTCAAGAGGAGAGGATGGTGAGTCATCCATGAAGGAATCGTCAATAAGGTTGAATGAGGGAATGGAGGGTGATGAAGTGGCAATGTCTGGTTGAGGGTATGAGTATAATGGATGGAATGGTTGTTCTGTGGTTGGTAGAGTAGGGATTGGAGATGGTGTAGAGGTTAGAGAAGGGCTGGATATGATGATAGTGGATGGAGTTTGAATGGTGGATGAAATTGGAAGAGATGGAATTGGAGGAGGAGGAGGAGGAGAGGCAACAGCAGGCAGGTCATCTGCAGGGGCAGAGACCTGAGGGGAAGTGACTCTGACAGTCCTGGTACCTGAAGGTGTGCTGGAAGAGGGCTTGCTGGGCTTGATGATCTACCTGTCCCATTTGCCAAACAGGGCACAGGACAGTCTCTTGGAAGCATTTATGTGTATCCCAGAGGATACCAGCAATGCAGGGCATCTATTTTGCAGAAAAAGGCCTAAAATTCTTCCAAAATTTACAAAACTCTTATTAATTTTCTTCTTAATTAGGTCAAAGAAGACCTCTCCCCAGTTCAGATTCTTCCTGTCCACTAGGGCTCCCATTAAGCAGAGCTGATACCTGGAAATAGTATCATGGGCAGAGTGCTTTGCCAATAGGACTTTCCCAACTACATCAGCCAGGAATCTATATTCTACAGACAGATTCTTTTTCAACTGCTTGCTAGGGTTGTCCTCAGAATGACCCATTCTTGCAAGCAAGTTAACATATTCTTCTCCAGATAAGTCAGCAGAATCTCCACCAGTACTTAACTCAAAAACCTCTGTCAGAATTGCTGGGGTCAAGGGTACCTGTGTGCCAGAGATTGATCCAACAATGGTGTTTTGATCCTGATTGTGGGCATTGTAGACCCATTCTTTAATTTCATCATCAGCAAGCTTAATCCTGGTTGTCATGATAGTAGCAAGTTTCTGCTCTTTGAATAGCTCCAAGATGTCCTGGAAAACCTGATTTGTCGTGCTGAAGGACTCCATGTCTATTTCAAAGACGGTATCAAATTTCATGGCGTCGAGAACAGCAACAGAAACAACCATAGTTACCTGCAAAGATTCAACAAACAAAACGACCAAGTGCAGAAATGTTTGGAGGGAAAGAAAGTTTTTGCAGAGAAATCGAAAGCGCAAAGGAGAACGACGGCAAAAAAATTAATTTTATATTAGGGTTCGACGCAGAAATGGAAATATCGTTGAACTCAGTTCGACGACCGGGGCTTCGAAAGGAATCTAAAGAGTCTTCAATATCGTCGATCTCCGTTCGACGATATTGGAGAGCATCGAGCTCTGTTCAACGATCGTTCAGAGAACAACATCGTCGAGCGTCGTTCGACGATCGCTGACCGGAAGAGATAGTTCATACTATCTGAGAAACGCTGAACTCAGATCGATGATTTCAGAAATCGTCGATCGCAGTTCGACGATCTGGGGGAAAATCGTCGAGCGCAGTTCAGAGACCAGAAAAGCTCTAGACACTAAGAAAAAAATCAAGATGTTTGCCTAGTCTTGGTCAATTTTTAAACTTTTAAAATCTTGGATATTATTTAAGACTTCCTCCATCTAACATTCCTAACTGATTTAGGAAGAAGGTGTGTTTCTTTTCATCCAAGGGCTTGGTGAAAATATCTCCCCTTTGTAAATCAGTTGGGATATATTGCAGTTCAATTTTATTCTTTTCAACATTATCCCTTAAGAAGTGATGCCTAATCTCTATGTGTTTTGTCCTACTATGGAGGACTGGATTTTGAGCTATAGAAATAACACGGGTGTTATCACAAAAGATTTTAGACTTCTCTAAGTTGTAACCATAGTCTAGGAGTTGGTTTTGAATCCACAAGATTTGTGAACAACAACTGCCTGCAGCAATATATTCAGCTTCAGCAGTTGAAGGTGACACAGAAGTTTGTTTCTTATAAAACCAAGAGATAAGTCTGTCACCAAGGAACTGACAAGTTCCACTGGTGCTTTTCCTGTCAATTCTGCATCCAGCATAATCAGCATCAGAAAATCCAGTTAAATCAAATGCTGAATCTTTTGGATACCAGAGACCTAGATTTGGACAACTTTTAACATACCTGAGAATCCTCTTTACTAATGTTAGGTGTGACTCTCTAGGGCTTACTTGGAACCTAGCACATATACATGTAGCTAACATTATATCTGGTCTACTAGCTGTAAGGTACAGTAAAGAGCCAATCATTGCTCTATATGTTGTCTGATCAACAGGTTTCCCATGTTCATCAGCATCCAATACAGCATTAGTAGGCATAGGTGTTTTCATACAAGATGCTTCAGACATGCCAAATTTATTAACCAATTCATTTGCATACTTGGTTTGAGAAAAAAAAGATGCCTTCAGCATGCTGTTTGACTTGCAATCCTAGGAAGAAGGATAGCTCACTCATGCTACTCATTTCAAATTTAGAATGCATTAGGTTGGAAAACCTTCTGCACAATTTTGAGTCAGTAGAACCAAAAATAATATCATCTACATAGATCTGTACTAGTAGGGTATGAGACTTATGGGTTCTAATGAAAAGAGTTTGGTCTACTCTACCCCTTATAAATCCATTTTCCAAAAGAAAGCATGTTAGGGTCTCATGCCATGCTCTAGTAGCTTGCTTGAGACCATATAATGCTTTGTTCAATTTAAAAACATAATCAGGATAAGTTGGAGAGATAAAACCTGGAGGTTGTCTAACATATACTTCTTCTTTGATGTCTCCATTTAGAAATGCACTTTTGACATCCATCTGATATACCTTGAATCCTTTATGTGCTGCATAAGCTAAAAAGATTCTGATGGCTTCCAATCTTGCAACTGGTGCAAAAGTCTGGTCATAGTCTATTCCTTCTTCTTGAGAATATCCCTGAGCAACTAGCCTTGCCTTGTTCCTTATAATTACTCCTTGATCATCCAGTTTGTTTCTGAACACCCACTTTGTTCCAACAATGGAGTGATCTTTAGGCTTTGGCACTAGTTCCCACACTTTGTTCCATTCAAATTGATGCAACTCTTCTTGCATTGCAATGATCCAGTGTGGATCTTGCTCTGTATCTTGAATGGACTGAGGTTTAATTTGAGATAGGAAGCAGGTGTGCAACAGGTTTTGGTTGACCTGATTTCTGGTTTGCACACCAGCTGAGATGTCTCCAATTATTTGGGAAATTGGATGGTCTCTTGATGTTACTAAATCAACATGGGGTGTTGATTGTTCACCAACCTGTGTTGTTGTTTTCTCTTGTGGTACAACAACTGGCTCTTCAAGTTGTTCTTCAATATGTTGAATACTTTATTCATCTTCACTGCTTTCATCCTTTTGGGTAACCTGTAACTTGTTCAAGTCTTCAACTAGAGAATATTCATGCAAAGGTTCTATGGTAGCAGAGATCTTCTCCTTGAAAGACATGTTAGATTCATCAAATGATATATGAACAGATTCCTCAATTTTTAGAGATGATTTATTATAAACCCTATAAGCTTTGTTGATCATGAAGTATCCCAGAAACACTCCTTCATCAGCTTTAGCTTGAAATTTTGCTAAATATTTCTTGTCATTATTATGTATATAGCAAATACAACCAAAAACTCTAAAATAATCAACTTTAGGTTTCTTCCCTTTGAGTAATTCATAGGGAGTCTTTCCCTTTAGTTTATGTATCAAACTTCTATTCAGCACATAGTTGGAGGTGTTCACTGCCTCTGCCCAAAAGGATAGAGGAAGATGAGCATCTGACAACAATGTAGTGGCAGATTCAATGAGGGTTCTATTTTTCCTTTCAGCTACCCCATTTTATTGAGGAGTTCTAGGAGCTGAGAAAGTATGATTGATCCCTTCACTCTGACAGAACTCTTGCATAAGAAGCGAATCAAACTCTGTCTCATGATCACTTCTGATCAAGGCAATGTGAGTATTGAACTCAATCTGTATACATTTGAGAAACTCTGTCAGACACTTAAAGTTATCAGACTTCTTCCTTAGAAAGAACACCCAAGTGAATCTAGAGAAGTCATCTACAACTACTAAAGTGTAAATTTTCCCTCCTAGGCTTTGTACTGTGATGGGTCCAAAAAGATCCATGTGTAACAGATACAATATCCTAGGTGAATCACTCTTATTAAGTGACTTAAAACTGTTTTTAGTTTGCTTGCCTAATTGACAAGCCCTGCAGAGTCCTTCCTTTTTGTAGGGGCCAGAAGGTAGTCCTCTAACAAGGTTGTCCTTGGATAGCCTAGCAATAGTTCTAAGGTTTAGGTGTCCTAGTCTCTTATGTCATAAAATATTTGGTCTACAAACAGAATTGAACAGGCAAATATATACATCTATTGAAAGAAAATCTACTAGATAGATGTTACCTTTCCTTTTACATGTCAACACAGTTGTGATGTCTTCTGACTTGATTTTGCATAATGCTTTGCTGAAGGTCACCTGGTAGCCTTCATCACACAGTTGACTGATGCTTATTAAGTTGTGCTTCAGTCCTTCAACATAAGCTACCTTCTTGAATATTACTGATCCAATCTGGACTGCATCATATCCTTTGGTTTGTCCAAAGTTTGAATCATCAAAGATAACTTTGGGTCCAAGCTTGGCTCTAAAGGATGTGAGGTTGTCCTTGTTTCCTTTCATGTGCTTAGAGCACCCACTATCCAAGTATCATTGCTGGTTAGATGTTGGATAGGTCTTCACCTGCACATAAAATAATTCATTTGTTTCTGACCCAGTTTACCTTGGGCCTAGGTTGATAACCTTTAAACTCTGAAATAAAAGACATCCCAGATTGACTCTTATATCCTTCAGGATGATATCTCCTTGGAGGTATAATCCATTCAGTATAAGGGTTAAAGATTTGGGATGAAGGACCCTTAGGATTGGATTTTGATTTGCCCTTGAAAGAATTTCCAGAGCTCTGACCTCTGTTCGACGATCGTGGAACTGCGTTCGACGATCTTGGGTCAGATCGTCGAGCTCCATTCGACGGTCGACTATGGCAGAGTTCAGGAACTTGAGATCGTCGACCTGAGTTCGACGATTTTGCCTGAGATCGTCGATCTGCGTTCGGCGATCGTCGATCTCCGTTCGACGATTTCTGCTGTGACTTAGTTTTCTTGGGCAGATCATAATTTTTCCTAGCTACCTCTACAACTCTCTTTCCTTTATCAGAAATCAATTTGATTGGAGTTGTTAGAACTATGGGTTGGCTGGATGAAGCACCCAAGCCCAGTGTACTATTAAATCTGGAGTTCACTGTGCTTGTGATGTCCATCAGCTTGATACTTCTCCCATTAAGGGATTCTTCAAGCTTCTTGGCCTCAGATAGCTCAATTTTCAGTGAAGCTATCTGCTCCCTACAGCACTCCAACTCCTGAGAGAGTTTGAGGTTTTCTGACTTTAAGGTATTATGTTCAGATAAATGATTTCTGAGAGAGATAAATTCTTTCTCAGATTTTAGCAGGTCTAAACATAATGCTTTAAACTCAAATTTAAAGTCCTCTGAATTAAAATCAAATGAACTAATTACCTGATCTTCTTCAGGTTGAGTCTCTGAATCTGACTCTGACTCTTATTCTTCTGAATTATGTTGAGAGGCATTGATTGCCATCATGCAGAACTCTTTCTCTTCTGCATCATCTTCATCATCACTGGAGCTGGATGAGGCTTCTGACTCCTCTTCAATCTCACTCCAGGATTCAGCAACAAACCTCTTTCTTGTGTGTTTGTTTTTGCTTGAGGAGGGTTTGCCACTGCCATTCCTCTTGGAGTCTTTCTCTTTTCTTCTTTCTTTCTTGTCCCTTCTGTCCTTGTTTTTGTTTTCTGGACAGTCAGGAACAATGTGCCCTGGTTTCCTGCAACCAAAGCAGACAATTTCCTTATTATTAATTGACTTATCATACCTTGCCTTATCATGCTCCTTGTATAATCTCCTTCTGAAGTCCTTTCTGGCCATCTTGTAAAATTTTTTGGCCAACAGACTGAGCAATTCATCATTGCCTGTAACTTTGTCTTCAGGCTGATCTTCAGTTGCCTTGAAGGCTATTGTCTTCTCTTTTCTTGTGGCTGGTGAGGCAGCCTTCTGTTCTTCTTCTCTATTCTTAATGAGTAGCTCATAAGATTTGAGCTTACCCAATAGAGCTTCAGTGGTGATCTCATTCAAACTGCTGGCATCCTTGATTGGCCAGATTCTTGAATCCCAAGTGCTATGGAAGCACATTAGAATTTTGTCATTTAGTTCAGTTAGTGAGATCTCTTTATCCAAGGTCCTAAGTTCACTGACTATTAGACTGAGCCTGTTGTACATATCTCCAACTGACTCTGTTTCTCCCTTCTTGAAATTCTCATATTGAGATATGAGGTGGGATCTCCTGTCCTTTCTTTCATCAGCTGAGCCTGAGACTATTTCAGAGAGTTTATCCCAGATTTCCTTTGCTGAATTGCATTCAGCTACCTTTTGAAAGATGTCATCAGACATGGTCTGGGCTAAGATGTTCATAGCCTTGGCATCAGCTACCTTCCATTTCTTGATATCATCATCTATTCCTGATGGAGGTGGAACAGCATTTGTACTTGAGCTCTCTGGGGGTCTTGGACAAACTGTCAAAACAGAGTTAAAAATATCATCGTCAATAGAATTCATGTATAATCTGATCCTTGCTTTCCAAAGTGCAAACTTGGATAGATTGCACACTGGAGGTCTGGTGCTAGCATAATCTTTGTTTTGGGCCATGATTTGTGAAAACAAAACCTAATAATAAACTCAAAAGAAAACAGATCTAACTAGGGATCTTTGGGTTCAGGTGTTAGCCTATACAACTACCAAGGTGTGGTATGTTTAACCAACCTGCCTCTGATACCAATTGAAAGTGTAGCTAGATCTGATATACTCTAGAGGGGGGTGAATAGAGTATATGGTGCTTGAAAGCTTTTTACAACAGTTGTTGTAATCTGAGTGAACAGGGAAGCAATTATTAAATCTAATCACAGAACTAAACTAATCACAAACTAATCACAGAACAATCACAGCCAGAAACAAAAATAAAGACAAGCAATCCAGATGACACAAGGAACTATAGTGGTTCCCCTAAACTTGGGTACATCCACTCTTCTGCCACCCTAGGTAGGAATCCACTGCAGGATGAGTTGATCAGGTGTCCTGGGCACTAATGAGCTTTTGACAAGGTGCTCAAAAACTAAATCAGATTTTTTGATCAGGTGTCTTGCCACCAATGAGCTTTTGACAAGGTGCTCAAAAACCAAGCTCAAACTTTTGAAGGGAGTTTGAGAAACCCTTTACAGAGATGGGGATGAGAGAGTGATGGAAGTATTCTCTTTCTCAAAGCAGCTGAGAAGACTATGTGGATTTGATGGTGTCAAAGCTCCCCCTGAGTCCTTGAGATGTTCAGGAAAAGAAGCTTTGATGTAGGGTGATAGGCCTTCAGAAGTTGATCTCCAGCAAAAGATGATTTCAGCAACAGCTGAAATGTTAGGTGTCTGGAGTCTTGAAAGATGTTGGCCTTGAACACTTGAATCACAAGAGATCAGAAGATTTCAGAAAATTTGATCTCCCTGGATGTGTGTTCTTCAGAGAATTCTTTGAGACAGGGAATGTTTTGTGCTTGTTCCTCTTGTCTGTGTTCTGAGGATTATTGATGTCTCTTAGAGAGATTCAAAAATTCTTATCTTTTATTCTCTGGTACTGAATAGAAAAACATCCTCTGTCAAGAATAGCCGTTGGCTTGCATTAATTGCATCCTTAATTACAAAATGTCTTCTGGAGGAAAGTCCAAAGAAACATTCCTTGATAATCCCTTGAAACATGGTCCAGAAGTAAATGAAAACGGCTAGAAAATCATCTGAATTAATTGCTGAATATCCCCTTAACTGATCTGAATTTGAATTTGAAAAATCCTTGAAGTCATCAGAAAACGTCGAGCTGAGCTCTGCTATCGTCGAACTGAGCTCAGCGATTTGGACTAATACAACAACAGAAATATCGTCGATCTGAGCTCAAAGATCGTCGAACTGAGCTCAGAGATAGAGATCCAATACTGAGTCAAGATCGTCGAACTGAGCTCGCAGATCGTCGAATGGAGTTTGACGATATGTGGAAGTTGAGATCAGCGATCGTCGAATGGAGTTCGACGATCTGTCGAAGTTGAGCTAGACGATCGTCGATCGGAGTTCGACGAATCGTCGTGCTGAGCTCGACGATATGACTTAGTCTCAAACTAAAAAATTCTGGGTCTTGAGGGCAGCTTCCAAACCTAGACTTCTAACTCTTAGACTCAATTCTAATTGACCTTTAGATCTATACAGGAGGTCAAACATTGGTTTCCTAGAGACATAGTGATCCTGACCCCAATCAGTAATAGGGTGTTCCAACAGCTCTAACGAGAGCGTCCAATGGAGCGTTCTGCTACAGGTTCCTCTAGAGCGAAATTGGCTAAGTCCTTGCAGTGTTGAGCGTTGAGCGCTAAGCGGCCTAGAGAGGGAGCGGAGCGAATTCCGAGCTGAGGAATGATCTAAGTTCCACGTCCTCTTCAAAAAACCTCAGAGTTCTCTCTAGCCTCTATAGTTGTTTGTCCTATAATGAGGGTCTGTGGGTCTATTTATAGTTTTTTGGAGAGATGTGTTGGTAATTGCATTGGGGTAGATTTTGTTCTGATGAATGGCGTTACTCTGTTACGGTTACTTGGATCACCAATTTTCAAGAAATGACAGGTGTGCCCCCAGGGCGGTTCGGACGGTCGGTGATGGTGGAGGCGGCGGGTGTACAATCTCGTGTTTGCAGAGTGGGCCAGGCTAGGCAGGCGAGCCAGTAGAATCTGCCCGCACCAGTGTAGTAGGCAGGCGAGCCCCGGAAGACCGGCTCGCTCCCGCCAAGAGAGCAAGCGAGTCGGGCGAGCCAAACCCAGCCTGCGTCTGCCTAAGCGACCTCATCGCCGGCTCACTCCCTCCAAGAGAGCAAGCGAGTCGGGCGAGCCAGACCCAGCCCGTGTCTGCCTAGGTGACCTCATCGTCGGCTCGCCTCCGTATAAGATAGGCGAGTCATGATGGCCCGGCTCGCGCTTGCCTAGATATAGCAGGCGAGCTACGGGAGCTAGGCCGCGTCTACCCAGCAGAGTGGCGAGCTGGCCCCCTGATCCTTGGTACCCGCCCAGTGGGTCCTAGAGGCAAATTACCTGGATACCCCTGTAGGTGGTGCAAATATCCACCTAAAACAGTGGAGTTACACTGTTGGCAGACTCACTTGGACTGCACATAGCTGTTCAAAACAGCAGAGTTTAGCTATTTGCAGACCATTTTTAGAAACCTATAAATAGACCCAAGGGGATACCTCATGAGGCATGCTTACGTGTGCTCCGGTCTTCTTGCGCTTTCTGAGGTATCCTTAGCTCGATATTTGGTTAGGGAGGGGAATCGCTTTAAGATCTTCCGGGTGTGTGGTGGGACCTCCATGTCGAGCCCTTGGGTTTGTTCCTTGTTCTTTTTCTTTAGTTGTTTGGCTCGCGGGAGAGAAGTAAGTGTGCGATCACCCCTTCCCAAAGGGTGAACTCCACAGAGCCCGAGTTTTTGGTTTCAATATTTTTGGTGAGGTGAGCATGGAGCATGGTCAGCACAGAAAATCTTCAACAAGCTTAATGGCTGGAGGAGAAGGGCAAGTTTTGGATAGGGCCGACTCACCACCCCCACCTCCCCCTCTCACCACTGTCGGCATGTTCGAGGAGTTCAAGCAGGTGGTTCTTGGGCTAGTCAGGTTCGCTCTCGGCGCGCATGCCGAGAGATCGATGCCAGAAGTTTCAGTAGTCGCCGCCCCGGCCCTGGGCGAGGATACACTCGGAAGGTGAGTCAGAAAGGAGGCAGCAGATGGAGGAGGTGAGTGCGAACTGCAGGGGCAGGTGCTCTTCCCCGGGTTGGCGAGCGGATGCTAGTTCGACGAGATAGGGGTGCAAGACCCTCTGGCTCGCTCAGCAGGAGGATGCAGCACCTTCAGCGAGTTGGTCTCTTCTGGCCCAATTCCTGAGGGGTTCCGGGAGCCGGAGATGTCCTACTACATTGGGAATGACGACCCGGTCCAACACATCCAGGGGTTCGAGGATGTAGTTTCGATAAGGCAGATGTCTGATGCCTTCAAGTGCAGACTCTTCGCCATCACCTCAAGTAGAAGGCGAGGGAGTGGTTCCACCAGCAGCCAACCAACTCCATCTAGTGCTTCGAGGACCTGCGCCGAGGGTCCATGTTGAGGTTCAACACCTCCAAGAATATGAAGAAGGAGTCAGAGTCCCTGTTCCACATCAAGGAGGGGGTGAACGAGACCTTGGGGAGCTATGTGGACTGATTTCAGGAGAAGGTCACCCAGGTCCAGGAGATGTCGGGGCACACCCTGATGATGGCCTTCACCTTGGGGCTACAGCAGGGTTTTTTCATCTTGGAGCTGAAGAGGGTGCCACCTCTCTCCTATGAGGAGTTGATGGAGAGGGCGGGAAGGGAAGTTGAGGGGGAGGCATCAAATCCCGAGTTTGCGAGGAAACTAGCTAGGTG
Organism: Platanthera guangdongensis; assembly: GCA_039583875.1. Taxonomy (NCBI): domain Eukaryota; kingdom Viridiplantae; phylum Streptophyta; class Magnoliopsida; order Asparagales; family Orchidaceae; genus Platanthera; species Platanthera guangdongensis. The sequence continues at coordinate 45,792,024 of CM077152.1, forward strand.
GGCCATGAAGAAGGAGAAGGGGCCAGGAGGTGGTCGAGGTCAGGAGGTGAGGAGAGCTAAACCCCAGTAGCGGGAACAACAACAGCTGAGGTGGGGGTGTCAGGAGCCGAATAACCAGCTCGGCTGGAGGTAGTAGGAGTGGCAGGATCAGGGGCAACAGAGAGGTTTCTACGGAGTACACAATCGCTAGGGAGGCCAGGGCCACTTCCATCCTTTAGGCTGGAGGGAGGGGCAGAGGCCGCCCTCCCCAACCAGCATCAGGCTATGATACTAGCCGTGTAGAGGAGGAGGGGTCAGTAGATGAGGAGGAGGGATTTCAGGGTGGAGTTACCCTATTGTGACTTTCATCAAGTAGAGGGGCACGCTACAGCCACGTTCCCAGAGTTCTTCGAGATGAGAGGGAACAGGGAGCAGCAGCAGCAAGACCGCTGGTAAGTACGGACTGAAGAAGTCCTGCCTCGGGCAGAGGAGGATGGGTGTGAGGACCGAGCTGATGTCGGGACCCGAGGGGAGATCGGAGTAATCCATGGGGGGATCGAGGCTTCTCGGAAGTCAAGTCTCCACACCATGTATCACTGGAACATTGGTTCCACATCCCATAACACACCCCGGATGAAAAGATTACCTTCTCAAGGAATGGCATGCCGAATCATGAGGATCCCTTTTGCGATGCGATGGTCATCCAGACAGCCATTGAAAATTTCACTGTGTCCTAGATCCTCATCGACAACAACAGCTCGGTCAACGTCATTTTCAAGAAGGCATTCGACGCGATGAGGGTAGAGGCCAAGAGGCTGCTGGCCTCGGATGGGCCTCTGTTCGGATTTTTCGGGGAGAGGAAGGAAGTAGAAGGAGGAGTGGGACTTCATGTTACTCTGGGGGGTCAATCCCGTACCTACAGGTTTGTCATCGTGGATTCCCCCAGCAGCTACAACGTCGTCTTCGTGCGGCCCCTCATCAGCGCCTTTTGTTGTGTCCTTGCATCCTTCCATTAGTGTTTGAAGTTCAATGCTGAGGGGATCCAGGTTCGAGTCTGGGGAGACCCCAAGGCGGCGAGGGAGTGTTACGTCACAGCGGTGAACTCCATCTCTTGGCAGGAGGGGGCTGAGGAGTTGGAGAGAAGGATGGAGGAGCTTTCCAGGCCGAGGGCTGGAGGAGGGGTGGAGGAGATGGGAGTGGAGGAAGAAGTCCGCGCTCAGGTGGTAGGGGCGGAAGCTGTTCTGGAAGAGCCGGCCGAGGTAATGGTCGTGGAAGAAGCGGAGGTCATCTTCCGAGGAGAAGGGAATTTTGTCGAATGGGGAGAGCAGTCTAGGCTGCAGGCCGCGGAGGAGGTTGTGGAGATGGAAGTTCTCACCCAGGGAGGCAGGGTGGAGAAGGTCCACATCAGTGGGGGGCTGACCCTGGAGGAGTAGGGGAGGATGCTGGAGTGCATCCATAAAATGTGAACATCTTCGCATGGAGTGCTGTAGAGATGTCAGGGATCGATGTGGACGTCGCCTGCCACTGCCTCAACTTGGATCCCGAAGCCCGCCCCATCTAGTAGAGGAAGAGGTCTGTTGCGGACAAGCTGGCCAAGCCCATCAGGGATGAGGTGACCAAGCTCCTCAAGGCTGGCTTTGTATCCGAAACACAATACCACGGCTGGGTCTCCAATGTAGTAATGGTTAAAAAAGGAGACGGTCGGTGGCGCATGTGGGTTGATTTTTGTTTGCTTGATAAATCGTGTACTAAGGATTGTTTCCTCTTGCCTCGAATTGACGCGCTGGTTGACTCAGCCGTCGGTTTTCCTGTAATGAGTTTTTTGGATGGGTTTTAAGGTTACCACCAAATCAGGATGCACTCTCCCGACATAAAAGATGTCTCCTTCGTCACAGGGGATGAGTGCTACTGCTACAAAATGATGCTCTTTGGGCTGAAGAATACAGGGGCAACATATCAGAAGATGATGGACTGGATCTTCCGGTAACAAAAGGGAAGGAACCTGAAGGTGTATATGGATGATCTTATGATCAAGAGTTGAGATGTGGACTCTCACCTCCAGGACCTGGAGGAAACCTTCACCACCTTGCGCAAGTACAATATGAGGTTGAACCCCTTGAAGTGTGTTTTCGGGACTAGCAGGGGGAAGTTCTTGGGACATCTCCTCACCCCCACAGGACTGGATCACAATCTCGACAAAGTCAAAGCGATCATGGAGTTGGGGTCGCCTCGGAACACTAAAGAGGTGCAACGGTTGACAGGGAAGTTGGCAGGGCTAAGCATGTTCCTCTCCCGGGACGGAGAGAAATGCTCCCCCTTCTTCAAAGCATTGAGGGGGGGAGAAGTTTTAATGGACTGGGGAATGCGAGGAGGCGTTCTAGACCTTGAAGAGGCAGTTAACTAAAGCCCCCTACAGAAGCCCTGAGCTCCATCCTGGTTCAGGAAGAGGGGAAAAAGCAGCTACCTATATACTATGTGAGCAGGGTCTTGAGGAAGGCAGAGCTATGATACCCCATCTTGGAGAAGCTGGCCTTTGCTCTTGTCATCCCGGCTCGGAGGCTCCGACCCTATTTCCAAGCACACTCCATCTGAGTGGTGACTGACCATCCCCTCCGCAACATCTTCGAGGGGGTGGAGAATTCAGAAAGGTTGGCTAAATGGTCGGTGGAACTGAGTGAGTTCAACATCTCATTTGTCCCCTGTCTCTCGAACAAGGCTCAGGCGATGGCCGACTTTCTCGCAGACTATGTGGTCGAGGTGACGGAAGCGGAGCTCACTTGCCTGATTCCCTGGAAGGTGATGGTGTATGGAGCTTCAAGAAGGCATTCCCTGGGGATAGGGGTGATCTTAAAGAGCCGCCAGGGAACGAGGATCGAGCAAACAGTGGTGGTACACTTCCACATCACTAATAATCAGGCCGAATATGAGGCGGTGATAGCAGGACTGCACCTGGTCGGTGAGCTGGGGGTGCATGATGTGGAGGTCCTCACTGACTCCATGGTAGTGGCTTCTCAAATCAGTGGGGAGTTTGAGGCGAGAGAGCCTACTCTCCAATTATACTTGGCAAAGGTAAAGGGGGTCATCGGCATATTACAGACCTTCTCCATCCGACGCATGCCACGAGAAGAGAATGAGCAGGCTAATCAGCTAGCCAAGCATGGTCCCCAGATGGGGGGGGGTACAATTACTGACCTGTTTCGTTCGTCCATTCAAGAGGGAGAACTGATGTAGGTGGACCAACACCTCTCATGGATGGACCCTTTTGCAACGTTCCTTTTCATGAGGGAGTATCTGGAGGTGATGGACAAAAAGAAGTTCAAGTATAAGTCAGCATACTATCTAGTCGGTGACGGTAGTTGTATCGGAAGACTCTCTCGGGGCTGTTGGCTCGTTATGTGGCCAAGAGGGAGGTCCAGAGAATCCTTGAAGAGGTCCACTCCAGGGAGTGTGGGAGTCACTCCGAGAGTCAGACCCTGTAAGGAAGAATTGTCAGGCAAGGATACTTCTGGACGACCCTGGGCCACAATGCTGCAGAATTCACAAAGAAGTTCCATAAGTTCCAGATGTTTGCCCCCCTCCAACTGCAACCAGCACAGCGCCTTAGAAGCATCACAGCGTCTTGGACCTTTGTCATCTGGGGGATGGATTTGGTTGGACCCTTTCCACAAGCCAGTGGGCAGAGGAGGTTCCTATATGTAATTATTGATTATTTTTCTAAGTGGTTGGAGTTGTAGGTGCTGGCCAAGGTGATCTCCAAGGTGATTAAGAACTTTATTTGGGGGGAGATCAACTGCCGGCACGGGTTGCCGCAGGCCATCGTCATGGACAATGGGCCTCAGTTTGTTAGCATTGAGTTCATCGGGTTTTGCGGGCAACTTGGGATTGACCTCAGGTTTGCATCGGTCCACCATCCCAGGAGCAACGAGCAGGTGGAGACAGCGAATAAAATCATCATCGACCTCCTGAAGAATAAAGTGGAGAACTTGAAGGGTAGTTGGGTGGAACAGCTTCCTTCGGTTCTCTGGGCCCTGAGAACCACTCCCAACACGACCACAGGGGAGACTCCCTTCAAGCTCTCCATGTATGTGAGGTCGTGCTCCCAATCGAGTTCAAGGTCCAGACACCTCGGGTGGCCGAGGCAGAGGTAGACAAGGAAGAATGGCAAACTACGAATGAGGAGGAGTTGCGGCTCTCCCTTGACATGGTGGAGGAGCTGTGTGACCTCTCCACCATCCTCCAGGAAGAAGTAAAGAGAAGAATGGATAAGTACTTTGACAAGCATGTCAGGGTCAAACAGTTCGTAGAGGGGGATTTGGTCCTAAAGAAGGTGGATACGGCAGGAAGGTCAGTCGCAGTGGGAAAACTCAACCCCAACTAGGAAAGCCTGTACATCGTTGGGGAGGCTCTAAGATCAGGAGGGTACCATCTACGGAACGTGGATGGCGAGATCCTAAGTCACACCTGGAGCGGTGATGACTTAAAACGTTTTTATCCATGAAAACATGTATGTACTCTACTTTAATGAATAAGATTCTCTAATGTTCCACCCCTCTTGCAGGTCAAGCTTGTGGCATGCATTTATCAGACTAAGTCGTGATAAGATTCTGCGACCAGACTTCCATCTAGCTGGTGGGGCCGAGTATAGGTTGGACAGAGGCAAGTTATCTCGCTCTGGGGTTAGGTCCTAGGATGCTCCCGTTGTCAGGCTCTCACCTAGCTGGCAGGGTCGGGATCCCCGTTGGACGTCGTTATGACCATGGGGATGAGTCTGGTTGATGCTCAACACCCGTTTTCAGGCTCTCACCTAGTTGATTAGGCCGGTGGTAGTGCCCAGAGGTTGGACAGAAGTAAGTTATCTCGCTCTGGGATTAGGTCTCAGGATGCTCCCAATGTCAGGCTCCCACCAAACTGGCAGGGCTGGTAACCTCGTTGGACGACATTATAACCCTAGGGATAAGCTCGGTTGATGCTCAACACCCGTCGTCAGGCTCTCACCTAGCTGATTGGGCCGTTTGTAGCGCTCGGAGATTGTACAGAAGCAAGTTATCTCGCTCTGTGGTTAGGTCCCGGGATGCTCCCGCTGTCAGACACCCACCTAGCTGGCAGGGTCGAGATCCCTGTTGGATGTTGTTATGACCCTAGGGCTGAGTCTGATTGATGCTCAACACCCACCATCAGGCTCTCACCTAGCTGATTGGGCCGGTGGTAGCGCCAGGAGGTTGGACAGAAGCAAGTTATCTCGCTCCGGGGTTAGGTCCCAGGATGCTCCCGCTGTCAGGCTCCCACCTAGTTGGCAGGGCTGGGATCCTCGTTGGACATCATTATGACCCTGGGGTTGATCCCGGTTGATGCTCAACACCCGTCATCAGGCTATCATCTAGCTGATTGGGCCGATGGTAGCGGCCAGAGGTTGGACAGACGTAAGTTATCTCGCTCTGGAGTTAGGTCCCGGGATGCTCCCGCTGTCAGGCTCCCATATAGCTGACAGGGTCGGGATCCCTGTTGGACATCATTACGACCCTGGGGCTGAGTCCTGTTAATTTTCAACACCCGCTGTCAGGCTCTCACCTAGCTGATTGGGCCGGTGATGGCGCCTGGAGGTTGGACAGAAGCAAGTTATCTCGCTCTGGGGTTAGGTCCCGGGATGCTCCTGCTATCAGGCTCTCATCTAGGTGACAGGGTCGGTATCCCCATTGGACATCGTTATGACCCTGGGGCTGAGTCTGGTTGATGCTCAACACCCACTGTTAGGCTCTCACCTAGCTGATTGGGCCGGTGGTAGTGCCCGGAGGTTGGACAGAAGCAAGTTACCTCGCTTTGGGGTTAGGTCCTGGGATGCTCCAACTATTAGGCTCTCATCTAGCTGACAGGGACGGAATCCCCGTTGGGCGTCGTTATGACCCTAGGGCTGCATCCGGCTGATGCTCAACACCCGTCGCAAGGCTCTCATCTAGCTGATTCGGTTGGTGGTAGTGCCCGGAGGTTGGGCAGAAGCAAGTTATCTCTCTTTGGGGTTAGGTCCCAGGATGCTCCCGCTGTCAAGCTCCCCATCAAGCTGGCAGGGTCGGGATTCCCGTCAGATGTCGTTATGACCCTGGGACAGAGTCCCAAGATGCTTCCACCGTCAGGCCTCCACCTAGCTGACAGATGGGATTCTCGGTATATGTGCTAATCTCTAAAGCCGGGACCCAGACACTCAAACTTCAGAGGCAAATATCATCTCACATCGATAGGCTCCTAACGACTGACAAAAGGAAGAGAATTAGATGTCCCCAACGGAACCGACAATGCTCGAAAAGCGACCAAGGTCGCGAGAACTCAGGCTACGCCGCAACTTCATGGGGGCCAGCTCGCGTGAAGCCGAGCGGCCCGGGTGCAAGTCGAGCCGGCCCACCTCCTTACCCCGCGTGTAGCATGGAGAATCCCTAGATAGATGGGACGGGTCGTCGTTCGCAGGTCGGTCACTTAAGATCTCTATACCTCATAAGCTACCCTCAAAGAACGTGCGATCTCGTCAAAGGGACACAGGCCCGGAGGCAGCGAGTGGGAGCGGCGAGTTAGTCCGTGAATACGAAGCAGAAAAAGAAAAGATAAAATAACATCATGATAGTGAGATATATAAATATCATTGGTTGGTCAAAAACAGTTACAAGTTGGGGACCCAGCCCGCGTTCACATTGCAACAACAAAAAATATATAAGAGAGGCGCGACGCGGGGATTCAGCGAGGCGAGCCCTCGGGCGGCGAGCCCTCCTAGAGAGGTCAGTAGGACCTGACGCCCGTGTTGGATCCCTAGTTTGGATTTGGGCTAGGTTCACTATTAGGTTTTTGACCCTTCATGTATAGCCTAGGGTCATTTTGTTAGTTCTAGGTCTAGGTCAGTTTGACTAGATTAGACAGACATTGATTCATGTCTCAGAAGAAATCAAAGATCCGGACTTAGAAGAATGACAGTCTTTAAGAGTTTAGAGAATCAGTTCGAAGTTCTTCGAACTCAGCTCGATGATCGTCGATCGCAGATCGACAAACTCAGAGTCCCTACTCTGAGTTGAGCTCGACGAACTTAGAGCTTAGGTCGACGATCTTATCTCTTCTCTCAAGTTCTCTGGTCGACAAAAATCTTTCTCTGGTCCACGAACTTGTAGCTCAGCTCGACGAAGACAATTTCTCAGCTCGACGAATACGATATCTCAGCTTAACAAACTTGTAGTTCAGGTCAACAAAATCTGTTCTGAGTTCGACGATTTCTATCAGTTTGGCATTTTCTCGCAGTTTGGTTTCAGTTTAGATTATTCTAAGGATGTAATTCTCTGATAATTAATGCTCATATTCTCAAGAATATAGTTGTTGCTTGACAGCATTAATTATGGATTTCATAGAGTAATTACTTGACTTATTTACTGTAGACAGTTGAGGAAATGCATTTAAGATAGATTCCAGTCGTTCAAGTCCCAGGATTCCAACATTAATTCAAGGATAGAATTCAAATTCAAATGCTATTTTTTGGAAGGAATATAAAAGGACTGTTTTTAGAAAATCATACAGAGAATAGATTTAGAGAATCAATTGAGACACACAGACATATACAGAGAATCTCATTGAGCACTTCATCATCAGCTTCAGAGCTTTTCAAGGGACGACTATTCAGGGGGAGCTTTGACAAGATCAATGTCAAATCCACTAGTCTTCCTGAACTATTTTTCATCTCAGGGGGAGCTTTGACAAGATCAAATCCACTAGTCTTCTCTTATATTGTTGACAGAGAAGAACAACATCAATTTTCTTTTTCCCTCTGTGTACAGGTTTATAACTCCCTCCAAAAGTTAACCTCTTTGTTGTTAAGTCTCCTGATCAAAAGACTTAGTTTGGTATTTGGGCACCTGATCAACAGCTCAAAAGGGTTGTTAGATCTCCCTTGAAAAAATAGATCTTGTGGTGATAGGGCACATGAGCAAAAACCTGTGGTGGCAGGGCACCTGATCAAAAACCTGTAGTGGATTCCTACCAGGGTGGTAGAAGAGTTGATGTACTCAAGTTTAGGGGAACCACTATAAATTTTTTGTGTCGTCTGGATTGCCCTATTTTTATTTCCTTGTGTTGTGATAGCTTTTGTTTTATTTTCTCTCTTTATACTTATACTTATCCCATATTTTAATCTGCTGTAAAAATTAATTAAAGTTTTAAAATACTCTTTTCACCCCCCTCCCCCCCTCTAGAATTAAGCAGATCTATCCCTCATTGGTATCAGAGCATATTTGATATCTCTTTCAATTGGTATCAGAGGGTAAGGTTGTTTGGTTTCACAGGCTAACACCTGAACTAAAATATCTTTGATAGATCTTGTTACCTCTAGTGTCTCTCTTATATCATGGCACAAAATAAAGAATATTCAAGCACCAGACCTCCAGTCTACAATCTGAATAAGTTTGCAATCTGGAAGACGAGAATAAGATTATATATGAACTCTATTGATGAAGATATATACAATTCTATTTTGACCAACCCCCTACTCCTTCTGCATCAACTTCAACAAGTACCTCAGCAGTTCCACAACCTGAGTGGACAGAAGCTCAAAAGAAGTTGAAGATGGCTTATGATAAAGCCATGAACATTCTGGCACAAACCATGTCTAATGACATCTTTTGAAAGGTTGCTGAATGCACATCAACAAAAGAAATTTGGGACTCTCTAAACCAAATGGTTGTGGGATCAGCTGATGAGAGAAAGGACAGAAGATCTCATCTCATCTCTCAATATAAGAATTTCAAGAAAGATGAATCTGAGTAAGTGGCTGACATGTACAACAGACTCATCCTAATCATCAATGAGCTGAAGAATCAGGACAAGAATATCTCACTGACTGAGATAAATGACAAAATCCTAATGTGCTTCCCTAGTTCATGGGATTCCAGAATTTGGCCAATCAAGGAGGCCAAAAATCTGAATGAAATTTCCACTGAGGCTCTTTTAGGCAAGCTCAAATCTTATGAGCAGCTTATAAAGACCAAAGAAGAAGCTAAGCAGAAGACTTCTACATCAGGAAGAAAAAAGCAAAGCATTGCCTTTAGGGCATCTGAAGAATCTGAAACTCTACCAGCAAATGAAGAGCTGATGAGTCTGTTAGCCAAAAGATTCTACAAAATGGCTAAAAAAGACTTTAGAAGAAGGTCAACAAGACAAGATGACAGACCAAGATTTGACAAAACTCCTACCAAGGAGATTGTCTACTTTGGGTGCAGAAAAACTGGACACATTCTTCCTGAGTGTCCAGAGAACCAGAAGAAGGAGAAAAGAAAAGATAAGGACTCCAGAAAGAAGTACAGCAAGCCCTCCTCAAGCAAACATAAGAGGAAGGAAAAAGGTTTTGTAGCAGAAACCTGGAGTGAAACAAAAGAAGAATCATCATCTTCCAGCTCCAATGAAGATGAAGAAGAAGCTAGAGCAAAAGAAGCTTGTTTGATGGCTATCAATGCATCAAGCAACCCATCAAAAGCTGAAGAATCAGAAGCAGAAGATTCTGAGACTGAAGAGGATCAGGTAATATCCTCATTTGATTTCAGTTTTGAACATTTTAAAATTGAATTTAAATTATTGTGTAATGATTTAATCAAATCTGAGAAGGAAATCAAACTTCTCAGAGATAAGCTAGTTGAATAAGAAAATTTGTTATATGAAAATACTGAACTAAAAGACAAACTAGTTAAAGCTTTTGAAGAAATTAATACTCTAAAAATTAAACTGAATGAGGCTAAGAAATTTGAAGAATCTCTAAATGGGAGAAGCATCAAATTTATGGACATCACAAGCACTGTAAATGTCAGGCTTAATGGTAAGCTGAGCTTGGGTGCTTCATCAAGCCAACCTCATTTAATTCAGAAAAATATACTTTCAACCCCCATTAAATTCATATCTGAAAAGGGTAAAGAAAAGACTAATGAGAATAATAAACCAACTGAATTAAAACAGAAACCCAAGAAAAAGAAAAAGAACAAGAAAAACCTTAAGTATAACAATGTTCAACAGATTTCGTCGAACTCAGATCGACAAAATGTGTACAGTTCATCAAACTCAAGTCGACGAACTCCGAACTAAGATTTTTATTATAATTATTCTTCGAACTACGATCGACGAAACCAATATGGTTCGTCGAGCTGAGATCGACGATAATGGGGCACAGAGAATGAATATTTCCATTCTCTGAGCGGATTTCGATGAACTCTTCCCTACTCGTCGAACTCGGTTCGACGAACTTATTAGAATTCCTCGATCCCAGTTCAAATTAACAGAAACTTCAATTATTCCAGAACATTTAATAAATCAAAAGAATTTGTTAACTCATTTAATCAATGGATAATTCCACCTAGGAAATTTCACCCCCTAGGATATAAAAACCAACCAAAATGTTCCTATATTTCTAGCTTTAAATTTGTAAAGAATCAAGGACCTAAGGTTACATGGGTCAAGAACTCCTAATTTTTATTTTTCAAGTGAAAGGCTATCCTACCACAGAGGACCAGTGGTACATAGATTGTGGATGCTCAAAGTACATGACCGGCAGCAAGGACAACTTAACAAACTACAAGTCCAAGCTTGGTCCAAAAGTGATTTTTGGTGACTCCAACTGTGGCCAGATTGAAGGCTATGGGAATGTAAAGATTGGAGCTGTCACTTTCAAGAAAGTTGCATATGTGAGTGGTTTTAAACATAACCTGATATCCATAAGCCAATCATGTGATGAAGGTTATCAGGTATCCTTTAATCATTCTTCTTGCATTATATCTTCGCTAGATAATATAACTGTCCTAACTGGTCTTAGGCAAGGAAACATCTATGCAGTAAACTTTAAATCTGCTAGGTCAGAAATTTGCTTATTCAATCAAATCAGTAATAATAATGAATTATTCCATAAGAGATTATAACATGTTAATCTTAAGAATATTGCTAAACTCTCTACGGACAACCTTGTTAGAGGATTTCCTTCTTGCCCTTATAAGAAGGAAAGCCTTTGCAGTGCTTGTCAATTAGGCAAACAAACCAAAATAGCTTTAAATCTATTAATAAGAGTGATTCACCCAGGATTCTGTACCTGCTACATATGGATCTATTTGGACTTATTGATGTACAGAGCATGGGAGAGAAATCTTATACCTTAGTTATTGTAGATGACTTCTCTAGGTTCACTTGGGTGTTCTTCTTGAGAAACAAGTCAGATAACTTTAAAGTTCTTACAGACTTTCTTAAGAGCATAAGGATTGACTACTTTACTCCAGTTGCATTGATCAGAAGTGATCATGGTACTGAGTTTGAATCTCTTCCTATGCAAGAATTCGGTGAGATGGAAGGTATCAGACATTGTTTCTCTGCTCCTAGAACTCCTCAACAAAATGGGATAACAGAAAGGAAAAACAGAACCAACATTGAAGTTGCAGGTACATTACTTGCAGATGCTTACTTGCCCCTATCCTTTTGGGCAGAGACTGTAAGCACAGCAAATTATGTCCTGAATAGAAGTTTAATACACAAACTTAAGGGCAAGACACCCTATGAACTACTCAAAGAGAAGCAACCTAAAATAGATTACTTTAGAATTTTTGGCTGTAGATGTTACATTCACAATAATAACAAGAAACATCTTAGAAAGTTTGAAGCCAAAGCTGAAGTGAGAATTTTTCTTGGACATTCCCAAGTAAGCAAGACCTATAGGGTTTTTAATAAATCAACTTTAAAAATAAAAGAATCTGTACATATAACCTTTGATGAAGCTAACATGTATTACAATGAGAAGGATTCTTCTACCAGAGATTTATTGCAGGTACCCCAATTGTGTGAGAAATTAGATGATTTAAACCTTACCAATGAGGCTTCATTACTTCCCTCTCCACATATTGAAGAAGAGAGTGAAGGAGATTTAAATGAAATGGTTGTTGAACCTCCAACAACAAACATAATTACACAAGAAGAATTAATTCCCAATATTGTTGCTGAATCAACTCCTCCTACTGATCTTATCACACTTAGATATCACCCTATATCTCAAGTGATTGGAGACATATCAGTTGGTGTGCAAACAATGCATCAACTCAACCAAGATTTGATGCATGCTTGTTTCATATCTCAACTTGAGCCCCAATCCATAAAAGATGCAGAGCAAGATCCACGTTGGATTATTGCAATGCAAGAGGAGCTCAGTCAGTTTGAGAGATGCAGAGTTTGGGATTTATTTCCAAGACCCAAAGACTATCCAGTCATTGGAACTAAATGAGTCTTTAGAAATAAATTGGATGCACAAGGAGCTATCATAAGGAATAAAGCAAGGATGGTAGCACAAGGATACAGACAGGAAGAAGGAATTGATTTTGATTAGACCTTTGCACCTGTTGCAAGACTAGAAGCTATCAGGATTTTTTTGCTTATGCAGCATACAAGAAGTTCAAGGTCTACCAGATGGATGTCAAAAGTGTCTTTCTCAATGGTGAACTCAAAGAGGAAGTATATGTGGAACAACCATCAGGTTTTATCTCTCTAACTCATCTCTATTATGTTTTCAAATTGCATAAAGCTCTCTATGGTTTAAAGCAAGCTCCAAGAGCTTGGTATGAGACCGTAGCTAGCTTTCTTTTTGAGCATAAGTTCACTAGGGGCATTGTAGATAGGATTTTGTTCATTAGGCATCACAAACATAAAATATTGTTAGTACAAATATATGTAGATGACATTATTTTTAGCTCTACTGATTCTAAACTATGCAAAAGGTTTTCTGACCTGATGCATTCCAAGTTTGAAATGAGTAGCATTGGTGAGCTTTCTTACTTTCTTGGTCTCCAAGCGAAGCAATCCCCTGATGGTATTTTCATATCCCAGTCTAAATATGCTAAGGAGCTAGTTAAAAGATTTGGGATGTCTGATGCCTCAGCAATGAAAACACTCATGGCTTCCAATGCTGTGATTGATTCTGATGAACATGACAAGCCAGTTGATCAGAAAACATACAGGGCTATTGTTGGGTCCTTGTTTTATCTTACAGCTAGTATGCCAGATATTATGTTTGTTACATGCCTTTGTGCTAGGTTCCAGGTGAACCCTAAAGAATCTCACCTTATTTTCCTTAAAAAAATTTTGAGATATATAAATGATTGTCCTAATCTAGGACTTTGGTATCCTACAGAGTCAGAATTTGACTTAACTGGATGCAGAGTGAACAGAAAAAGCACTTCAGGAACATGTCAGTTCCTTGGAGATATGCTTGTGTCCTGGTTTTGTAAGAAGCGGACATCTGTGTCAACTTCAACTGCAGAAGCTGAATACATTGCAGTTGACAGTTGTTGTTCATAAATATTGTGGATTTAAAACTAGCTACTGGATTATGGTCTTAACTTAAATAATTCAACTATACTTTGTGACAATACCAGTGCAATTTCTATTGCACAAAATCCAGTATTGCATAGAAGAACTAAACATATAGAAATTAGACATTATTTCATTAAATATTGTGTGGACAAAAAGAAAATTAATCTTGTCTTTATCTCTACTAATTTGCAAAGAGCAAATATCTTCACTAAATCTTTAGATGAGAAGAAACATCTGTTCTTTCTGAATCAGCTAGGTATGATTAATAGAGAAGTTTAATTTGATTTTGGTCCAAGGTCGAAGAATTGATCACATTTCATCGAGCGGAGATCGACAATCTGAGAACTGTTCTTGAGATTTTTCGTCGACCTAAGATCGACGAACTCTTTGCGTGAAGTTATTTTCGTCGAGCGGAGATCAACGATTTTGCTTCAGAAAAATTTTTGTCGACCTGAGAACGACGAAAAGTTTTCCCTTTTCCAACTGAGATCGACGATATAATTTATTCATGAAATTTTTTTCGTCGACCTGAGAATGAAGATTTTTTATCTTTCGCAGGACAGAGCCCGACGCTTCATATTCTGAAAACCTTATAACTAGGTTTTTGTTGTGCTCTATCCCGCGTTTTCTGTTCTCTTGCTCTTGCTCTCACTTTTGTTTTTGCAGGAAAACTTATGGCGATTTCGGCGCTCTCCCTCTCCAGCATGAAATACGACACCGGATTCGACATTGATTTTGATTCTTTCAACCACACAGATCAGATCTTCATAGATATTCTCCAGCTGTGTGAAGAACAGAAACTGAAGAAATTCATGACTACAAGGATCAAGCTGCCCGCGACTGAAATCAGAGAATGGGTTTATACATCAACCTCACTTGATGCAGGTACGATGACTGGCACCATCGGCAGAAATCAGGTTACTCTAACTCGTGAAGTTTTAACTGAGATTTTTAATTTGGGTATTGGAGAAAAAGATACTGAACTAGATGATTCTGAATATGAAAATATATTGACTAGAATGGGTCACTCTGAAGGAAACCCCAATAAACTTTTAAAAAAGAATTTATCTATTCAATATAAGTTTTTGGCAGATAACGTTGGTAAGGTGTTGTTGGGCAAGCATACAACCCATGATTATATAACCAGGCACCAATTTCTAGTGATGTGTGCTCTGGTAGATAAGAAATCAGTCAACTGGGGAAAGATACTGTTTGAGTTGATAAAGAAGAAAAATATTAAGAAAGAGGTTTGCTTTGGGAGGATTTTAGGAATTTTCCTCCAGGCCAAGGCACCAGAATTATTGGTATCCCAGCCAATATTCATCAATGCCTCAAAGAGGATAACCTCTGCTTTATTTAGCAGATGGGAGAGGTCCATCCCTAAACCATCCAGGGCCTCTTCCTCCAGGAATTCTGAGGACACAAGGGCAGTAATAGCCTCTCCACCACCTCCAGAAGAAATTCCTCCATCCACCAGAATTCCTTCTCCTCCTCCTCCTCCTCAACAACAATAACAACCATCCTCACCTCTTCCACAACCATCACCTCCACATTCTCCCACTATCATCCATGAGGACATTCCATCTCCACCACCTCATGTATCTTATATTCCATCCACCTCCTCACAGCCAAACCTCAATCTGCTGTCTCCTCCTCCACCATCTCCACATCATTCACCAGTTACATCTGTAGTTTAGGAACCCACCTCCACTCCCACTACCATAGTTCCTACTTCTACTACTGAAATTCCATCCATCCCTCCTTCCACATTTCCAGAATACACCCATACAGATTTCTCCTATGCCTTCTCTGTGTGTTCAAACTGTGGACATCACACCCCTTACACCTCCTCTGCTCTTGAACCCCTCTACCTCAATTTCACTGATATAGCCAAAGATCTTCTTGCTTTCATCTCACCAACTCTTGAGCAACTTATAGCAAATGCTATTGCTCCTCTCTCTGCTTCCATCATCTCCCTCTCTTCCAGAATTGCTGCTCTCTTTTCTGTTCCTTCTTCTAGAGGACTAGCTTCAGGACCCTCTGAACCCAGTCAAGGGGAGATGTTCTATGAAGAAGTTCCAGTTCTTCCTCATGCAACAGCAACAACAACAAATTCTGATATGTTTGATGATTCAGCAGATGCAGATACTCCCACTGAAATAATAGATATAATTGATTTTGATACTGACATGGCTGATACAGTTGCAGAAATAACCATTGTTGATGATTTCATTATAAATCTCACAGTTAATTTAAATTCTTTACTGAATTCTTTTAATTTTGTTTACAAAAATGTTTTACCCAGTTTTGATGTACAAAACTCTAAAGCTATTGTATTTTACACTGCTCTAATAAGTCCTGAAGTTGTGGATCAACTAAAGACGAGTTTTGCAGTTCCTGAGATTACATCAAGTTTTGTTGTTAGTGAGCCAGCTTCTGTGCAAAAGGCCTTCTCTCCACCAACTTTTGGCTGGTGTGAATTACCAATGCCAGATTTGAATGATATTTTGTTTGCTGATATGGAAGAAGAAGAAGAAGAAAATGTTCATATTGCTACTGATAGTTCGGCAGAGCCAGCATGCCAAGCACAGCAACAGATTCCTGGAATCTCAGCTGATTTGCTAAAGCAACTGGATGCTCTTTATGACAATCCCGAACATTCTTCTCAAGATGATGATAATGAGTCAGATGACTCTAATAATACCAGTTCAAGGAAAAGAAAGGCAAAGAAGAAGGCTACTTCTGCCAAGGCTGTTCCTAAGCCAAATCCATCTGCTGATGTGCCCTACTACATCGTGCATAACATAACACTAACTCCAGACACCCCAAACTGGATGCGATATTTCAAAAATGAACAGAAAGCCAGGAAGAAGAGTAGGAGATACTCTCCACCTCCTAAATTCAGGAGAGGTCCTCCTCCTCCTTCTCCTGTCGCAGGATCTTCTGGAAGTGTTGCTCAAGGTAGAAATCTACATCTTCTCATCAGTCTCAACCTTCCTACAGCAGACAGCAACATAGTTCTAGTAGCAGCAGCAGGCAGCAACAACATCAAAGGCACAGTAGACAGCATAAGACTTCTGAAGATGCTCAACAAGATAAAGCTAGTCCTAAAATGCCTCTTTCTCCTGTTTGTGATCCAGAAATGGACCCAAACTCCGGAATGGACAGATTTCAAGAGTTAATAACTTTGTCCCAGATCAGAAAAGCAAAGGAAAAAGGACATGACACCTCACAGTATACAACCATGTCCTCCTATAGAAATAAAGAGTTAGAAAAATACCAGGTACATAATCTTTTTAATGATGATGCTTACATGTCATTACATCCAGAAGCAGTTGTTACAAGAGCTGCATCTGTGACAATCCTTGGAGCAAGTGACATGAAAATGACAAAACTGGAAGCTGCAGATCCCAAAAGGGAAATTATCTTCACCAGGCCAGCCTCAGAAGAACAGAAAAAATATTCCAAGTAAGGCTGAAAATTTTCTTTCTATATTTTGCTTTGAGCTATTATATGTACTTCACAAAGCACTATTGTTAATATCTGCTGAATGGTTTTAAATTCTGCCAGATATCTTTTTTATGCTTTGTGATTTTTCTCTTTTTTGTTGTTCATAATGACCTCACCCAAATATGGGGAGATTGTTGGATCCTTAGTTTGGATTTGGGTTAGGTTCACTATTAGGTTTTTGACCCTTCATGTATAACCTAGGGTCATTTTGTTAGGTCTAGGTCAGTTTGACTAGGTTAGACAAACATTGATTCAGGCCTCAGAAGAAATCAAAGATCCAGACTTAGAAGAATGGCAGTCTTTAAGAGTTCAGAGAAACAATTCGAAGTTCTTTGAACTCAGCTCGACGATTGTCGATCGCAGATCGACGAACTCAGAGTCTCTACTCTGAGTTAAGCTCAACGAACTTAGACCTCAGGTCGACGGTCTTCTCTCTTCTCTCAAGTTCTCTGGTCGACGAAAATCTTTCTCTGGTCGACGAACTTGTAACTCAACTCGACGAAGACAATTTCTCAGCTTGACTAAGACGATTTCTCAGCTCGACGAACTTGTAGTTCAGGTCAACAAAATTTGTTCTGAGTTCGACGATTTTTATCAGTTGGTGTTTTCTCTCAGTTTAGTTTCAGTTTGGATTATTCTAAGGATGTAATTCTCTGATAATTAATGCTCATATTCTCAAGAATATAGTTGTTGCTTGGAAGCATTAATTCTGGATTTCACAGAGTAATTACTTGACTTATTTACTGAAGACAGTTGAGGAAATGCATTTAAGACAGATTCAAGTCATTCAAGTCCCAGGATTCCAGCATTAATTCAAGGATAGAATTCAAATTCAAATGTTATTTTCTGGAATGAATATAAAAGGACTGTTTTCAGAAGATCATATAGAGAATAGTTTTAGAGAATCAACTGAGACACACAGACATATACAGAGAATCTCACTGAGCACTTCATAATTAGCTTTAGAGCTTCTCAAGGGACAACTATTCAATATCAGTCCAAAAAGCTTCTGAAGATCTTCTAAAGATTGAAGACCAACACCATGTGCAAAGCTCTCATCTTCCTGAACTATTTTTCATCTCAGGGGGAGCTTTGACATGATCAAATCCACTAGTCTTCTCTTAGACTATTGACAGAGAAGAACAACATCAATTTTCTTTTTCCCACTATGTACAGGGTTATAACTCCCTTCAAAAGTTAACCACTTGGTTGTTAAGTCTCCTGATCAAAAGTCTTAGTTTGGTTTTTAGGCACCTGATCAAAAGCTCAAAAGGGTTGTTAGATCTCCCTTGAAAAAATAGATCTTGTGGTGATAGGGCACCTGAGCAAAAACTTGTGGTGGTAGGGCACCTGATCAAAAACCTGTAGTGGATTCCTACCAGGGTGATAGAAGAGTGAATGTACCCAAGTTTAGGGGAACGACTATAAATTTCTGGTGTCGTCTGGATTGTCCTATTGTTTATCTCCTTGTGCGGTGATAGCTTTTGTTTTTATTTTCTCTCTTTATACTTATACTTATCCCATATTTTAATCCGTTGTGAAAATTAATTAAAGTTTTAAAATATTCTATTCACCCCCCCCCCCTCCTCTAGAGTTAAGCAGATATATCTCTCATTGGTATCAGAGCATATCTGATATCTCTTTCAGCCCGGCTTTGGTACCGGGAGGAATAGTTCTGGTACCACCTCGCTCGCTGAAAGGCCCGCGCCTTTGCTCGTGATCAGGTCGGCCCGCTGTAGAGTCTGGAGAGTGTATTTCGCCGTCTTGGTAACATTCTTCTGCATCATCTCCTCCAGCTCGTGCTCGGTGTAATGGGCGAGTTGGCAACCGCTGCTGGGGGGTAGCGCCGGGGGCGCGGCTTCTAGTTTCCGCACTCGCTCCTACAAAGCCTCCTTTTCCTTCTCAAGGGTGGCGATCTGGAGACCTAGGCGCTTGGTCGTCGCCGCATCCTGTGAAAAGGGGTGGAATGACCTTGAGGAAAGGGAGAGCGATCTTAAAGCAATTAGTGCGAATCACGGGACTTACCACCCCACCCAAGTACCTGGCGAGAATGGCATCATCCGCGTATGCCAACTTCTTCTAGTGGTCCACTTCCTCTTGGGCGAGATGGCGAGCTTCTTCCTTCTCATCGGTTAGTTTCTTGAGCGAGGTGGTGTTCCGCTCTAATTGCATGCACCGCCTGCCCACCATGTGAGCCAGCTCCAGACTGAGGAGCTGGGACCGCGCGCTCTCATGCACGAGAACTCGTGTGGGCTCCTCGTCGTAGATCGAGGCGTCCTCCCGCGCGTAGAGGCCGAACGAGAAGGCATAAGCCTCCCCACTGATGGTTTCCTGCTCCAGCCAACTCGTCAGCAGGGTGGAGATGTGGGCTCGGTTCGCCTCCTTATCCACAGAAGGAGGGGGATGTCGAGCTCGTCCAGAGGCCGCTCGCCGAGGCCAAAATTGTGGTGCCCTCTCAGCACAAGATTAGCGGCGGTTTCCTGACCTCGTGAGTTGGAGGTGTCGGCCGCTTCACCAGGAGGGCCGCCGGTAGAAGCACCCGACTCGGTGGGCTCTTCCGTTGGTTGGTCTGTCGGATCCTTGCCTTTCTCCCGAGTTGGGGAGGTACGCCGCCCGCGGACTTTGGCTTTTTGGGCGGCGGCGACGACAAAGGTCGTTCGTGGGTGACGCGCTTCTGAGTGGTAGGGGTGGAGCCTCGCAATACGCGGCAACTGTCGCCTCGGCATGGGCGAGCCCGCCATGGGCGACTCACGCACTCTCATAAGGAGGGTGCAGAGGGATGTCTCGCTCGCATGCAGAAAGAGGGTTATAGAAAAAGTAATGGGCTAAGTAAAAAGAAGCACGAGTAGTTTACCTCCTCCGGGCGCGACAGGGGCGAGGCTGTCTATGTTCACGCGGAGAAATGCGAATTCAAAGTTCTTCCCCTCTAAGAACCTGCAGAGCACGGATTCGTGGCCCCCCAGGGTAGGGGGCGGTAGCTCGCCTCGCTGAGCTGGATTGGCGAGAAGGGGACGTTGTCGAAGTCTCCCTTGACGAAGATGAATTTCTTTAGCCAGTTATGGCTCTTATTTACCGTCTCCAGCACCTTAACATGGTTGCTAGAGAAGTAGGTGGTTCCATCCTTGTTCTCCCGAAAAGAGAACAGCTTGCGGAAGACCGCAAGGCTGAAGTTGATCCTTTCTTCCCGCAAAAAGCAGGCGAATCCGACCACAACAACGACTGAGTTTGGGGTCATCTGGTTGGGGACGACCCCAAAATACTTCAGGATCAAGCGAACCTCGGGCCATAGGGGAAGCCAAATACCCACATCAAAGTGCGTCGTGGGGATGGCGAGCTCCCCCTCTGCGAGGCCGTTGATCTTCTCCTCCCCTCCGGGTCACCTCGCCACGAAGCCAGGCAGGGCAAAGTTACCAATCATGTCGAGGAACTCGCGTTCAGTGATGGCGGCGTAGGAAAAGGGGTGTTCTGAGAAGGTCCAGGCGCACTTACTCCGTCCATCAACGTCACTGCCACCGCCACCCATCTCGCTGTCAGATTGCTAAGCGGAACTCTGCAGTTCTCGCAAGGAGCGGGCGAGCCGAGAGTCGCAGGAAGTGGAGATTGGACGGAAGTCTTAAATGAGGTAGGTAGGAAAGGGTGACAGAGCCTATTTATAGAAAGAAAAAAAGGCGGGAAGACGTCCCATCAATTATACTTAGTCGCTGTTGGTGTGTACTATGTTACGTAACATCCAGTTATACTATGTTACGTTTCTTTATAAATGCTCCTAGCCTATATATATGAATTTGTGTACTAACTCTTCCGTGCTTCGGCTAACTACTTTCGTTGGGTTGGTGTGCATTCGTTCCCAGGATATGGATTCGGGGAGGAGATTTGTTTCTACTTAGCTCTGTGACTAACTGTTATTTAAATAACCAATCACGGGAAATAGAGCACCGTAGTAACCCACCACGGCAAGAGACTGCGCCATCAGATAGAACCACTCGAGCAGATGCACCCCCGACATCTTCAGAGTATCGAGACGTGAGTATCGACGAGCTGAATAAGGAGAGAGAGTGAGGAGTGATATCTAGTACTTGTACAGCCTGCAGGCTTATTACATACTTAGACTACGGCTTTTGTACTCATGTAAATATATATAAGGTTATATATGTTGTACTCTGGTTTCCTGTTAATGCTTCCGCAATTCTCTGATGTATTGTGAATGTTGTGATTCTAGCCGAGCAAGGCCCTCTTGTGCTTAGATAGGGTGGTTCATTACCCCTAAGGAGCACTGGTTGGACATCTTGGGCAGTAAGATCCCCTCCGGCCCGACAAGGGTAAAGGGTTGAGGGGGTCCTACATGTGCACCCAAAGATACGTAGAGGGCGAGGAAAAGATCATTGCCCGGATAGAGAATGGAGAATGAGGTTTGATTGTGGAGAACCGTGGAGGGAATACGATTGATGAGATAGCAGGAAATGAGAACTGCATAGCCCCAATAGGAGCAAGGGACATGCATCTGCGTCAGCAAAGTGCGAGCGACATCAAGGAGGTGACGGTTTTTTGCATTCCGCCACTCCATTTTGTTGTGAGGAATAGACACAACTAGTATGATGAACAATCCAATGTTGCATACAGAAGGATGAAAAAGCTTGACTAATATACTCCTTAGCATTATTAGAGCGTAAGATTTTAATTGAAACACCAAACTGATTTTGAATTAAATGATAAAAGGATGTTCATACATCGAATAATTTAGAGCGATCTCGTACGAGATACACCCAAGTACATATAGAAAAGTCATCAATGAAGGTAACAAAATACGAACTACCCCAACCAATGTTGAGGGTGGGAGCAGGATCCCAGATATCGGAGTGAATGAGATCAAACGGACGTGTAGAGTCACGACCTTGCTTCAGCGGTAAGGAGGAACGGTGATGCTTGCCAAGCTGACAGGCGTCGTAGTTGAGAGGAGAACTGTGCGGAGGGAGGTGGGGCAGAAGCTGACGAAGAAGTCGTGGAGGAGGATGACCAAGGCGGAGATGCCACTGTAGAAGATCTGTAAAGGAGGAGGAGAAGGCGGACAGAGCGGAAACGTTGTCGAGAAAGTAGAGGCCGCCGCTCTCAGTCCCAGTAGCAATCGTCCGTTGGGAGCTCGGATCCTGAAAAGAACAAGAAGTTGGAGTGAATGTGACGGAGCACTGAAGTTGCTTGCATAAAGAGGTAATCGACAATAAATTGCATGGAAATTTGGGCACATAGAGAGTGTCCGCCAAGCGAAGAGACAGAGTGTCATAAACCACTCCCGTCCCAAGGACCGGGGAGGGAGAGCCGTCTGCAACAAGGACAGGGGGCAACCGATCATGTGTTTCTAGGAGAGAAAAGCACTGAGGATTGCCCGTCATGTGATTAGTTGCACCATAGTCAATTAGTCATTTACCTTGAGTGACCACGTGGGCACTACCTGATGATGTGATGACCGAGGCGGACAACTTTGAGGAGGAGGTGGAAGAGTCACCGGAGGGGTGAAGATGTGGATTTTCATCCAACAACGATCCATGAGATGCCCTGTGTGACCACAATGAGAGCAGAGGAAGCGGGAAGGGCCACGCCCACCGGAATGGTGGTTGCGGCTACCAGAGCCGCTCCATTGAGTCTGGTGAACATAGTTATTCGGAGGAGAAGGAGAGGACAGAAGAGGACGCTGAAGTAGAGAGGTAATTGTGGCAATGCGTGCAGCAGTAGCATCCAAGGTGGGAGAGTCCGTCTCGCCCAAGATTTGCTGGCGGATCATGTCATAGGACTCAGGAAGTCGCAAAAGATAGCACACAACAAGAAGTTCTTGGAAGTGCTTGTACTGTTCGGCCAAATCCGCAGAGAATGGGCGATTCTGAAGAATCTCAGCCCCTAGAGCCTAAACATGTTGATAAGCAGCAGCAGGAGACATGGAAGGACGGGCAAACAGGTCAGCATACAAAGTATAGATGCGGGACGTCTGAGCCCCCTTCGAGTACAGAGAAGCAAGATGAAGCCAAGCCTTCTTGACCGTCTCATCATGACGGATACGGGAAGACATTCATCCGAAAGGCTGTTAGCTAGCCAAGTGCGCACAAGTGCGTCGCTAGCGTCCCAGTCGTCAAACTCAGCGGAAGTGGGAGGAGGGTCATCAGTGAGATGGTGGTGTTTGCGTTGCGAGCGAAGAAGGAAGGTGAAGGAGACACTCCAATCCGGTTTGTTGGAACTGATGAGTTTGGAGACGGTGCCAAGATTCCCGGAAGGATTAAGAGGAGGAGGCGGATTGGCCACGGGAGTAGTGGTGGTGGTAGAGGTACCGGAAAGAGCCATGGAAGAGAAGCCGCGTGGGTAGAGAAGAGCCGCGCGAACAGCAAACCACGGAGACCGCGCGAACAAGAAGAGAAGAACAAGAAGAGACCACGGCGGACAAGAGAGGAAACCGCAGCGGACAGAAGATGAGGATCTGCAGCAGTCACGGTGTCAACACCCAGCGGCTAGGAAGGCCACGACCAAGAAGTAGAAAAAGTAGAGGGAAAGAAGTCGTGCGGGTAGAGAGAAGGAGAGAGAGAAACCGCGAGAATAAGTCGCGGATAGAAAGAAAGACGGAGCGAAAAGAGAGGTCGCGCACACAAAGGGCAGCGACAAAGCAGAGAGAGGTCGCGCGAACAGACTACAAGACGAAGGGAAAACCGCGCGGTTAGAAGAAGGCACCGAATCACGCGGAAAAGATCTAGTCCTCTGATACCATGTGCGAACAAACAAGAAAAAACCGTAAATTAGAATAACAGAAATTTTTATTAGGGCGGTCTGGCGGTCTCCAATGGCGGCTTGTTCTCTCCTTCTGGTGGTTGTCGGGCTGTTAGCCTATTCGTCTAACCGCGCGGACTGTTCGGCTTGTTTTTATGTTAAACCGCTTACACCTGTAATTATTTAATCTCACATTGCTTAATTGTAATCTCACTCATCTCCTCCATTCTATAAAAGAGGTCTCCAAGTTGCCTGAGACAAACCGTCAGATCGCCCGGACACCAATAGCAACAGTCTGGCCACCAAACCGCTAGAGAGAAACCGACAGACCGCACGGTCTCTAATCCGCCAGAGTCAGACCGCCAGACCGCCCGGTCTCCATACAGCAACATTTTCCATTCGTTGTACCTATCAGAGTGCTTTTTTGTCTCTCTCTTCTCTCCAGTTAGATAGCCATTCAAGTTCCATCCGGAGAGTGCCCTTTTCGCCCAACGCGACAAACTTAAGTATGTAGCTGGTCCGTCAAGTTTTAGCACCACAGGGGAAAGATCCAGCTTTACCAGAAGCGACATCGTCTGAGCCAATCCCTCGCCTTTTGACATCCACAGGAATTCAAAGAACACTTTTAAATCTGTCTCCTCCATCTTGACAACCAATTTCTCCATGAGTAATCCACAAATCTGTTTGACCGTCGCGCCGTACTATCGTACTAGATTCCATGCTCACCACAGAGACCCACTTGCTCCCGATGTTACTTCCTCGCCAGAAGAATAGAGAAATATCGAGCCAAAGGTTTTTCACATGATCAGAACTTAAAATCGATGTCTCGTCTCTCCGCTTCTTAATCCAAAAGCCAAAATGATGATCGAGCCGGGAATAATGATCTCAAAAGTAGAAGGGAGAATCTAAACCCCACACAATTACAATCCAGGGATGAAAGCTTCAGAAAAAACGAAGCAGTTGCTTCTTCCTGGCGACTTGCTCCAACTGTCGCGTCTCCTTACGCGATCGTACTGTCACAATTCGCAGCTGCCACTCCTCCCTGCGCGTGCGTACTGTCGCAATCCTCTGCGCGGTGCTACTTCTGCCGCGGCGGGCGATGCTACTCTCCCATGATGCGGACTCCCGCAATGCATGATGCTTCTTCCGCCGTGATCTGTGATGTCGCGCTCCCGTGATGCTACTTTCTCCGGTTTGGAAATACCCTGAAAGACGCACGTCGCACCTTTGTTGGGAAAGACGCATGCCGCACCCCCTCAATTAGAACCGCCACGATGCCGCACTTCTGCGCTGCGCTCTCCTGCCACGACACTGTGCTCCTATAATTAGATCCGCCGCGATGTTTCCTTCCGCTCACTACCAGAAAAGGAAATAAAAAAAAATTGCGAGAGATGAAATTACGGGATTTGTGGGGACCGATTTTATTTTCCCAACCTAGCACTGATACCAAGTATAAAATAAAGGAATAAAATCTTTATTATTCACGTAATTACCTTACATTACATTACACATCTCCTTATTTATACAGACAAGAGGGAGACCCAAAACAAATTCTGTGTTGCGGGACTAATCCAAAATGGAGGAGGCCGCTAATGACACATCAATCTGTACTATATATGCACACCAAATTCCAACATGAATCGATCATGAGAGCAATACTAATTCGGCTCACCACATTATTTTTAATTTAGGCTCAATTTGACACCGTGGTGGCAATCACAAACGCGATGGTTACGAATTGCCGCTCGTGAATGCCCGACCTCACCAAAGAAACTTCATTTTCATGTTCAAAACTAGTCTCCATTTTCAAAAAACACCATGAAGAAAACATCATGGAGTGACAAAAACACCACCCCAATTTTACATAGGTTTGTAATGATAACTACTGCAATGACCGCTGCAACAAAAAAGATCTCATTTTGAACTAAAACATGAATGTGTTCCAGAACCAGAATTCATTGCCATTCATGGCACGACATCCGCACCAAACGGACCCTAAATCACATAAAATACTTGAACTAATGGCCAAAAACTGGTGAATTTAATCATACAAAAAGCTTAAAGCACCAAAAATTTACAGGGTTAACAAAAAATTCATAATACAAAAGAGGAAGATAATGTAACAAATCAAGGGAAAGAGACGAATGGATTTACATTACTGCGCCCGAGATGGTTCACCGGTCCAGTAGGTCTTTACAGCAACCATAATCTTTTCGGGGTTGAATGGCCCACTCTCATGGTCCATGATCCGGCTCTTCCATCTCATTCCATTAGTTAAACTTTGAATCTTCACAAGGATCTCCACACTGTCCCTGAATATAACCGTGCCTTCTGGCCTTAGAATCCTGTCCATCTCCAAGAGAATGTAAGTGATGTCACACCTGCAACATTGGCGCTTTGGATGATTAGGGACACAACATCCTGCATCAAGGGCTTCCTTTACAGTTCAAAAGTGTAATGTTAAGAGGGGTTTTGCCAAAAAGATGGGCTTTTTTTACTGAATTATGAGAAAAAGATGTGGCTTTGGGTGGAATTATAAAGAAACCACAGGAAAATGCACTTGTAATATTGTGGATTCAATCAAGAGAAAACTGGGAGCTTTCGTTCAATTCACCATTACCAAGTTAAGATTTGTCTGATGGAGACAATTAAGAGATTTAAGTCTGAAAATATCTACTACTGAAGAGTTTACACATTAATGGTGACGATTGACAGCAGAAAGTCGACTCCGGAAAGCACAAAAAAGAAGAGATTGTTCAGAAGCAAATGGGTTATATTCCGACAGATATCCCCCAGCACGCAGAAGGCACCTTCAAGGGAGAAACACGAAGAACATAACATGAATAAAATCAAGCAATCCACAAGAGGCTTAATGGCCAAGGGTGGGGATGTATAAGTGGACCTAAATGATACAAACTTTAGATACAGTATTGGGAAAAAAAAACTAGAATGATGCATTCAGGATTGATCAGACAAAGCTAGGAAATAATAATTAACAGTACAAAGTTAACCAAGTAGCAGCGTAGCACAATAGTGTTGAAAATATTGAAGTGAGAAGTTTTGGGGGAAGTCAGACGGACTGATTGGACACTCCGCAGAGAACGCGCGGACTAGGCGGATGGCATTGGCGGATAGCCTAGCCGGGCAGTCGGTTTTGGCTGCAGTTCTTCTCGGCGGTCAAGACCAGCAAGCACTTTGGTAGTGTAATCGGGCGTATAGAATTGTTATCCGCAGGTTGTGCCGGACTTCTTTGGAAGTCGCCAAGATCGACAAGTTCTATGATTCACATGAAAGCAGCTGAATATTGCGGACTGGGTGCCTTGTTGATTGTTGCGGACTCTTCTTGGAGCTCGCAGGTATCCGACATGGGTCTATGTTGCGATCTGCGTGTTGGATCGTGGAGTTAGCACAGTTGCACGGACAGATTGCCTGGAGATTGCACGGACTGATGGAGCAGTCCGCATGATGGCGGACTGGTGTTGTTCAGTAGGGCGCGATCTTGGTTCCAGGTGGCGCAGTTAGTATTGAAGACCGTGGATTTTGTTGGACTTGGTCTAGAGAGGACTAAGTCCAGTTGGTTGCCTAGCTCGCCGAGTTCGCCTTGGTGCGGACTGGTTGGTAGCTCGCCGAGGTTACCTTGGTGCGGATTGGTCGGTATTCGCCGAGTTCGCCTTAGTGCGGATTGTTATGGTATTCGCCGAGTTCGGCAGTATTGACTGGACGGATTGTCCTTGTCACGGGTTGCGGGATGCGTGGTTTGTAGCAGTTGGCGGACTGGTCGACAATCCGGCAAAGTTTGATTATGGCGCGACCTGGCGAACTGGTTTTGATGTCCGCATTGTGCGGATACTTGTGTTAGCTGACAGGGTTGATGGGCGGTTTTCCTATCGTTGTAGGTAGTGACGACACTCTTCCTAACATTTATAAATAGGACCACTCGGCTCGTCATAAATAAGCAGTGAACAGTAAGAATGAGCTCGCGCTTGATTTTGTGGTTACGGTTTTCTAACCGCTGCAAGTAAGTAAGTTGGTTCTGTGCCAGCTGTGCGGCTAACACCAGACGGCTAGGCGACTAGCGGAACGTTGGTTGGAACAGTTCGCAGATACAGTCAGCGGTTTAGCAGCAAGTCGTGCCCTTTGCGGCTTCATCTCTTCCTCGGGAGTTGCGGATAAGCGGAGCAGTTTGCCCGGTTAATCAGCGGGTTCTGTTCCTGGCTCAGCATTGCAATAACAGCAGTATGCGCGGTTAGCTGCAGTTAGGCAACTTTGGAGGTCTCGGCGGACTCAGCTGGCGAGTAGGCGGTTTGTGCGGATACTGTAACCAGTCCGCGCGGTTTTCTTCTTGTTGCTGTTTTTAGTTCACTGATTTACATTGTACAATCATGTCTTGCAATGTATACCTCGCTCTGTAATAAAAGTTAATTTCAATTGGAAACTCTTGTGCTATTGTTGCTGCTGTCTTTTACTTGGCTTCGGTTGTGGTTGAGTGTTCCTGCGACCTAATTTGCTTCCGCTTTATAAATTTTTACATGGTATCAGAGGAGTGTTGAAGAGTAGCAGTTCACCGATCTAAGGTTGTTATACCTTCGTTGAAGTTCAAGTGATTCAGCTGATAGCATTTGTGGGAGGTTGTCGGTGGAGACAACCAGCAAGAAGTGGTCGCTACTGGAGGCAATGCTGAGGCGGTGAAGGGGTGGAAGCGTGTAGATGCTAAAGCTGCAATCGTTATTAAGCGCGCTATTTCACCGGAGTTGTTCGATCACATTATTGACTGTCAATCGGCAGCTGAGATCCGGATGACCTTGAATGTCCTGCTCAACAAGAAAATGTAGCTCGGCTACAATTCTTAGAGAATGAGTTAGCCAAGGCCACTCAGGGAGACCTGTCAGTGTCATCTTTCTTCTTGAAGATGAAGAACATTTGCGCTGAGATATCAGCACTGGACCCGGAATAGCCTATCTCAGAGGCGAAGCGGAAAAGACCCATCATCCACAGATTACGGAAGGAGTATGTGGCCTTTGTAACTTCTGTTCAGGGAGGCCAATCAGCCGTCGTTGCTGGAGTTGTAGAACTTGCTGGCTTCGCAGGAGAGTCTGGCAAAGCAAATGGCTGGAGTGTCGGTCTCTAAGGGAGACGACGATGTTCTCTTCTCGGGCAAGAAGAAGAGATGAGACAGGAAGAAGAAGACATATGTTGGCGATGGTCCATCTTCTTCATCACAGCAGGAGAGGAGTAAGCCTCCTAAGGCTGATGATGGGAAGAAGAGGGGCGGACCCCGATGCTACAGATGCAACCAGCTTGGTCACATCCGCAAGGATTGTAGGGTTAAACTTCAGTCGGGGCATGCTGCAGAGAAGAAGGCTGAGTCCAAATCTGAAGATGGAGGATGGGGAGGTGCCTTCATAACGGGCACTTGTGTCCGGGCACTTTCCACCATTGATTATCAGGAGGACTAGATTGTGGACTCTGGGTGCAGTTATCACCTCACTGGAGATGGGTAAAAGTTCTCGTCTCTGCAGAAGTATAAAGGTAATGTCTCTATTATTATTGTTGATGATACTGTACATGCGGTAGAGCATGAGGGATCGGTTTCTTTGGGTAGTGATCGGGGGTCACTCACCTTGCGGAGTGTGTATCACGTACCTGGGATGAAGAAAAATCCCTTCTCAGTGACTAATGCGGTGGATGTTGGGTATCACTTTTTGTTTGGCCCAACAGAAGTGAGGTTTCTCCGAAACGTTTCAGCTGTGAAAGCTGACGTTGCTCATATTGGAAGGAGGGTGAAAGACTTGTTTGTTTTGGCGACAAGTTCGTATGTTGACAAGATGAGGGCGAATGATAGCGCGGCTATCTGTCACGAGAGGTTGGTGCATGTAGGAATGGACAAGCAAAAGGCTATGACAGTGAAAGGCCCGGTACATGGCCTGCCTAGTCTTTCCTCCTACGACGACGGTCATGTCTGTGTCGGTTGTCAGTATGGAAAGGCATATCGCCTTCCATTTGACATATCGCAGACTAGGTGTAGAGCACCGTTGGAGTGTATTCACAGTGATCTAACGGGACCTACAGTCACGCCCAGTCTCGGCAAAAACAGGTATATGCTTATTCTTGTTGATGACTACGTCAGGTATACATGGGTATACTTTCTGAAGGAGAAGGCAGAAGCGTTCGGAAGGTTTGTGGAGTTTAAGGAGCTTGTGGAAGGTTGGCTCGGTCTGCGGGTAAAAAAGTTGAGAACGGATAATGACGGGGAGTTTACTTCGCTTGATTTCTCAAACTTCTGTAGAAAGTTCGGCATCCAACGGGAGCTTACTTGTGCTCACACTCCACAGTAGAACGGAGTTGCAGAACGGAAGATCCGTCATTTGACGAAGACCTGCAAATGTTGGCTTCATGCTAAAGGCATTCTCAGGGCCTTCTGGGCGGAGGGAATGACATGTGCGGCATACGTCATCAACATGATACCCCTAAGTCCTAACAACATGAAATCCCCTCATGAGTTGGTTTTCAAGGAGAAGCCCATCGTGGAACATCTTCGGGTGTTCGGTTCGACTTGCTATGTGCACGTTCTAGACTCGGTCAGGACGAAGCTAAATGCGAAAGCAAGGTAGTCTTCGTTGAATATGACAAGCGGAAGAGGGGTTGGGAGTGCATGTATCCAGAGACACGAAAGTTTGTTGTCTCCCGGGATGTGGTATTTGATGAGTTGACGTCATACCAGGGTAGCCCATCTGTGGAGATACAGGAGAGCAAGTCTGACGGAGGGCAAGGAGAAGCTGCTCGGGATCTTCTGATGGAGTTGCATGTGTAGCCAGGTGCTTCGGCGGCAACTAGCTCTGGGGTGGAGGATTCTGGATCTGGAAGCAGGGGGAGCGATGCTCCTGGCGTGCCCGGGATCAGAGCTGGCACAGAAGAAGCAGCGGGAGTGGTGGATCAGGATCAAGCCCTGTGGAGGTCCAAGAGGACTATTATTCCACCAGCTCGGTATAGGGACGGAAACGTGGTGAGTTTTGTCTATGTTTCTTCGCAGGTCCCTTGAATGAACGTGAGCCTTCGTGCTTTGAGAACGCCACTGGAGTCAAGGAGTGGGAGGATACTATGAATAAGGAGATGGCTGCGCTTAGCAAGAATGAGACTTGGGTTCTTGTGCCCAAAGTCGAAGACATCACTCCTGTGGCATGCAAGTGGGAGTATAAGCTTAAGAAGAAGGTTGACGGCAGTATCGAGCGATACAAGGCTCATCTTGTAGCTCGGGGGTTCTCTCAACGGTTCGAGGAGGATTATGAGGATACTTTTAGCCCTGTGGCCAAGATGACTTCAGTACGGGTGGTGGTCTCCTTGGCGGCTTGCTAAGGGTGGAAGAAATGGCAGCTCGACGTGAAAAACGCCTTTCTTTATATTGAGATTGATAAGGATATCTTCATGTTGCAGCCACCGGGTTACGTATCTGAGGAGTTTCCAGGGCATGTCTGCAAGCTGAAGAAGGCCCTCTACGGTCTGAAGCAAGCGCCTAGGGCATAATATGGGAAGATCGCAGAATATCTCAAGTTCTGCGGGTACTTTGCTTCAGACTCAGATTCCAATCAGTTTGTTAAGAAGCAGGGGGGCTTCAGATCATCGTTCTGTTATACGTTGGTGATATGATCGTCACTGGGAACTCAGAGGAAGAGGTAGCTAAGCTCTGGGCTGAGCTAGCTATCCGGTTCAAGATGAAGTACCTGGGTGAGCTTCACCATTTCCTTGGGCTCGAGGTGGAGAGGTAGAAGAACGGGATGCTCGTTTCCCAGAATGGCTATGCGGAGCGGATTGTCAAGCGATTCGGCATGGGGGATGGGAAGAGCAGTTCTACTCCTCTGGAGGTTGGCTTAAAACTTCGGCGGGATGAGGGAAGGGTTCTTCCAGACACTTTGGTGTTTCGAGCTCTTGTGGGGAGCTTTATATATCTGATGATTACTAGGCCCGATATTGCTTACGCGGTTAGCTGGGTGAGTCGGTATATGGCGGAGCCGCGAAAACCTCATCTGTTGGCGGCTAAGGGTATCTTGAAGTACGTCAAGACCAACTTGGAGTTGGGTATCTTATATAAGAGGGACACGGGCTTTGCTCTGCATGGTTACACAGATGCTGATTATGGAGGAGATACAAATGATCAGAAACCGACATCTGGTTAGGTCTTTTTCACGGGATCGGCGACAGTCTCGTGGTGCAGCAAGAAGCAGGATTCAGTGTTCGTCTCCACTACCGAAGCGGAGTACAAGGCCTCGGCCTTGGCTGCTCAGGAAGTCATTTGGCTTGGGCGGCTAGTGGATGACATCCATGAGGAGGTGCGACATCCTACTCTGATTCGCGACGACAATGAGAGTGCTCTCAAACTGATGAATAATCCAGTTTGTTATGAGCGGACGAAACACATCGAGATCGGGCATCACTTCATACGGGAGAAGGTGCTGGAGGGATCGTTGATGGTTAACTAAGTTCAGAGCCAGGACAACGTAGCAGATATCTTTACCAAGCCGTTGCCGAAGGGGCCGTTTACTCGGTTACTGGAGTTGCTCGGGCTGGTTTTCACTTCTCAATTCAAGTGGGAGTGTTGAAAATAATGAATTGGGAAGTTTTGGGGGAAGTCGGGCGGACTAATTGGACAGTCCGCACAGATCGTAGAGACCGCGCGGACTAGGCGGATAGAAATGGCAGATAGCATTAGCGGATAGCCTAGCCGGGCAGCCGGTTTTGGTTGTGGTTCTTCTCTGGCGGTCTGGACCAGCAAGCACTTTGGTAGTGTAACCGGGCGGATAGGATTGTTATCCGCGAGTTGTGGTATACTTCTTTGGAAGTCGCCAAGATTGGCAAGTTCTCTGTTCGCATGAAGGCAGCCGGATATTGCGGACTGGGTGGCTTGTTGCCAGGTCGCGGGTGTTTTCCCGGACGAGATAGATCAGAGATTGTTTGTTGATTGTTGCAGACTCTTCTTGGAGCTCGCAGGTGTCCGGCATGGGTCTGTGTTGCGATCTGAGTGTTGGATCGTGGAGTTAGCACAGTTGCGCGGACAGATTGTCGGGAGATCGCGCGGACTGATGGAGCAGTCTGCATGATGGCGGACTGAGGTTGTTCCGTAGGACGCGATCTTGGTTGCAGGTGGCGCGGTTAGTATTGAAGACCACGGATTTCGTTGGACTTGGCCTGGAGGGGACTAAGTCCAGTAGGTTGTCTAGCTCGCCGAGTTCTCCGTGGTGCGGACTGGTCGGTAGCTCGACGAGGTTACCTTGGTGCGGACTGGTCAGTATTCGCCGAGTTCGTCTTTGTGCGGATTGCTATGGTATTCGCCGAGTTCGGCAGTATTGACTGGACGGATTGTCCTAGTCACGGGTTGCGGGATGCGTGGTTTGTAGCAGTTGGCGGACTGGTCGACTATTCGACAAAGTTTGATTAGGCGCGACCTGGCGAACTGGTTTTGGTGTCCGCATTGTGCGGATACTTGTGTTAGCCGACAGGGTTGATGGGCGGTTTTCCTATCGTTGTAGGTGGTGACGACACTCATCTTCACATCTATAAATAGGACCCCTCAGCTTGTCATAAATAAGCAGTGAACAGTAAGAACGAGCTCGCGCTTGATTTTGCGGTTACGGTTTTCTAACCGCTGCGACCAAGGAAGTTGGTTTTGTGCAGGCTGTGCGGCTAACACCAGGCGGCTAGGCGACTAGCGGAACGTTGGTGTGGAACAGTTCACGGATACAGTCGGTGGTTTAGCAGCAGGACGCGGCCTTTGCGGCTTGATCTCTTCCTCGGAGTTGTGGATAAGCAGAGCAGTTCGCCCGGTTAATCAGCGGGTTCTGTTCCTGGCTCAGTATTGCAATAACAACAGTCCGCGCGGTTAGCTGTGGTTAGGCACCTTCGACGGTCTCCGCGGACTCAGCTGGCGAGTGGCGGTTTGTGCGGATACTGTAATCAGTCCACGTTGTTTTCTTCTTGTTGTTGTTTTCTTCTTGTTGTTGTTTTTGGTTCCCTGGTTTACATTGTACAATCATGTCTTGCAATGTATACCTCACTCTGTAATAGAAGTTAATTTCAATTGGAAACTCTTGTGCTACTGTTGCTGTTATCTTTTACTTGGCTTCGATTGTGGCTGAGTGTTCCTGCGACCTCATTTGCTCCCGTTTCAGAAATTTTTACAAATAGTGCACAAATACTTTAAGAAGAGCGAGCAAGTTAAGTTCTCCTTCGATAGGAGCACTTTAGTTAAATGGGCAATGAGAATAGGCCGTGCAAATCAAGATCAACCAGAAAATAAACACACTAGCACACATCCATAACAAGAAAATTATTCCGATTCATACATCAACAAAGAAAATAAGAAGCCAAACAAACTTGGGGGGGGGGGGGGGGGGGCACAGTGGCTGTCAGGAATGATGAAATGGTTGTGCGGTGGGATGGTCGAGGGGAGAGTGGGCTGGATAAGGTAGGGAAGTGCTGCCGGAGTTTGGCTAAGTTTTGTGTGTGGCTGATGCAGGGAAGGGACGGATGGAAAAGTGACTCTAAACTTGACTACGAACTCAGATCATCTATCAGGTAATACCAAATATGATGGGCAA
Organism: Platanthera guangdongensis; assembly: GCA_039583875.1. Lineage (NCBI taxonomy): Eukaryota > Viridiplantae > Streptophyta > Magnoliopsida > Asparagales > Orchidaceae > Platanthera > Platanthera guangdongensis. Next base: position 45,826,193 of record CM077152.1, read on the forward strand.
AACCAGCCCGAAAGGGCCTAAAAACACATGCTCCAAAAATCTTGCTAATCTCCATCATTTAATTTCCACGTACTCCACTAATCTTTTTTAACAAAAGGTACCACGAGCCCCTTAAGTATTATACTCATGCAGCAGCTTTTATTTGGATTTGGAGCATTCCCCTTAAATATTATACTCATGCGGCAGCTTTTATTTGGATTTGGAGCATTTTCTCAAGGAGATGATTGTTAAATATTAAATGTATTTATTATTTTTTACTGCATTTAGGTTTAGTCTCACACCGTCTATGGTGTATTCACTTTCTCCTCTTCTCCTATATGTAGACCTCGAGAATCCTTATTTTACTCATGAATACAAAGGCTTTTGTTAATCCTAACATGGTATCAGAGCCAGGTTCTTAATTTTTCTTCGCGCTCACATCCTGCTCGCGCGCCCTGTCCGCATCCTGTTCGCGACCTCCGCCCTCTGCCCGTGCGACCTTCAGTCCGCTCTGCCCGCGAGTTCTATCCACTCAGTCCGCTCTCCGCCCGCGACCTGCTCCCAAGAAGCCGCCGCACCCGCGAGATCTGTCCGCGACCTGTTCAGTCCGCTCGGCAACCCATATCTTGCCGCCAGCTTGCCGTGACCTGCTATGTCCGCAGCAAGCCAGCATCCTGTCCGCCGCGACATCTCGGCAACCCGCCGCGACAACCCGGCAACCCGCCCCTTGCCGCGACCTGCTCTATCTGCTCCTGCCGCCAGCTTCTTTGCAAGCACCTTCTCGTTGCGACCTCTTCGGTCTGCTAGCCGCCAGCAAGCCCTTCTCGTAGCGACCTGCTCTGATTAGCCGTCGGCCCGCCGTTCTTCCAGCAACGGGTCCCGCAGCGACCTGATCTGTCCGCTGCAACCTGATCTGCTAGCCGCCTGTTCTCCTGTTCGCCGACCTTCCAGCGACCCCTTGTGTCCATCGCGACCTGCTCCTTTAGCCGCCTGTTCGACGGTCTTCCAGCGACCTCTCCTGTTTGCTGCGACCTGCTCCACTAGCCGACCTGTCCCACTTGCCGCCCGATTTCATGGCTGCCCCTTTGATCTCACCTCCTCTGAAGGCCACTTCCTTCCAACTGGCCACGGCCAGCGACTGGTCAGACTGGGCCCTTACTATTGAAGCCGCTCTCTCCACCCATGATCTTTGGGATCACATCATCGGTCCTCCCCCCACCTCTGCAAGATGTACTGCTATCAGGTCTGTCAGCACTACCGATGCCGCCACCACTCCTGATGATGCTAGTCTTTGGTGACGTCGCGACTAGGCCATTCGGGCTTACATCCTGGAGTCTGTTGCTCGTCCGCTGCTCACCTCCATTGGCAGCCTCTCCTCAGCCCGCGTTATGTGGGAATATCTTCAGGATCGGTTTGTTCCCTGCGGTGGAGCACGACGTCATCGTCTCATCTGTGATTCTCAGTCTGCACGACAGGAAGGACGATCCATTCAGGATTTCTTCACCATGATGAGCACCTTCTGGCATGAATTGGACTTCATGATCCCTTTACCTTGCGGTTGTGCTCGCTCCTTGGAGTTTCAGCGCCATCTTTCTGAGGGCCATCTCAATCAATTCCTCGCTGCCCTGCGACCCGAGTTTGCTCTTCTCGCAGACCAGCTCCTTCATCGAGTTCCTCGCCCTTCTTTGGATGAAGCTCTCATTGCCCTCCTTGATGAAGAAACTCGCCTTTGTCCTCCTTTGGATCATCCGCCTCCTCCTGGGATTGACACGGTTCTTGCAGTCCGACCGCGGGACGACACTATTACCTGCAACTACTGTAAAAAGTTGGGTCACATGAAGTTCGAATGTCTCACCCGTCCTCCACGCCCTGATGACAATCGCCGTAACAACCGTAGTCGGGGGCGTGGTCGTGGCCCAAGTTCAAATCCCACTGCTGCAGCTGCTACGGATCGACTCCAACGTTTCGAGGAATTACTTATTCAGTCACCATTGCTTCAACGAGCCACCTCTGCAGCTCACAGCCTCTCTGTTGCTTCTAGTACTACTGTTGTTCGGGTTCCACCAACCGCGCCTTGGTATTTTACTTTGGGGTCTCCTGCCACCATACCAACGATTCAAAAACTCTCACCAAATATACCTTCAACCCCACTCACCTTCAGGTCACCACTGCTGACCGGGGTTATGTCCCCATTATGCAGTCTGGCTCGATCACCTCAAAATCTGCTCCCTCTAGTCACCTAATCCTCTCCAACATCCATTATGCCCCTCGCCTCCACATGAACCTTATTTCTATTAGTTCTCGTTGTGATCTTGGCCTAACTATTTTATTTTCCTCATCCGATTGTGTTGTGCAGGATTCATGGACGGCTCAGAGGATTGGACAGGGTCGTAGTACTGGTGGCCTGTATCAGCTGGAGTATCTTCACGTCCCACCATCCTTATCTTCATCACCTTCTGTTCTTTCTGTTACCTCTAATGCCGACTTGTGGAACAGACGTTTAGGTCATTTGTCTGGTGACCGACTTTGAAGTGTTATCCGCTCCGGAGCTTTGGGTCGTGTCTTTTCTTCCCCCCTCTCTGTTTGTATGGATTGTCGTTTGGCAAAGCACCTTGCTCTACCATTTTTCAGCAGTGCTTCCCAAACCACAACCCCCTTTGATTTAGTGCATTCTAACATTTGTGTCCCGGCCCCCATTGCCTCTCATTCTAGATATCTTTACTATATCAGTTTTATTGATGACTTCTCTCGCTGCGTTTGGGTTTATCTTTTCTGACATCGCTCTGAAATACCCACTGTGTATCATACGTTCACCGCAATGATTCATACTCAGTTCAGGCGTCACATTAAAATTTTCGCTCCGACTGCACTCAGGAGTTTCTCTCCTCCACCATGCGCGATCTCATCCAATCTCACGACACCCTCCATCAGCAGTCCTGCCCGCACACCCACGAACAAAATGGGGTCGCCGAACGGAAACATCGTCACATCATCGAAATTGCCTGTGCTCTTCTCATCTCAACCTCTGCTCCTCATTCCCTCTAGGCCGAAGCTGTTTTCACCGCGGTTCACATTATCAACATCACTCCCTTCTCGGCCATCTTAGAGGTCACTTCTTATGAACGACTGTACTCTCGCCCACCAACCTAAGCACCTCTCTGTACGTTTGGGTGCACCTGCTTTGTTCTCCTTCCTGGCCCTGAGCGCATCAAAATCTCTGCTCGTTCGGCTCGTTGCGTCCACTTGGGGCTCAGTCCCCACCACAAAGGATATTGTTGCTATGACCCAATGACTCGTCGCATCTGCATCTCTCGTCATGTTTCCTTCCTTGAACATGAAATGTTCTTCTCTTCCTCCACGCCACATCTAACAACATTTCCCACACCAACTGTTGTTGCTCCACCTCTAACTCTTCCTCTGCTTCCTCATATACCCACCTGTCCCAGGACTCACATTGCTCCTCCTACACCGTTACCAGGTAACCCTCCGACCATAGATTCTCCTTCCACAACAACTCCCACTCCCGCTCCTGCTCCTTCTGATACGACACCATCTGACGCTCTGGCCGCCTCTCCTCACGTGGATCCTACTCCTCTTCGGCGTAACCTTGCTCGCCCTCGACACCCACCTGCTCGCTATGACCACGGCCCTGCCAGATATAACCCATCTGCACTCAACACGGCTACCTTTTATTACCCTGCCTTTCAGGCATTTCTCACCGCTCTCCACTCCAACCGGGAGCCCCAGTCATACCGAGAAGCAGTTGCACATACCGAATGGCAGGAAGTCATGGCAGTTGAACCTCAGGCTTTCCACAGAACCCATACCTGGGACCTCGTCTCCTGTCCTTTTGGCGTCACTCCTGTCAGTTGCAAATGGATATTCAAGATTAAGACCTGGCCAGACGGGTCCATTAAGCGACACAAAGCCCGTTTAGTTGGTCGTGGGTTCTCACAGGAGCATGGCATCGACTACGATGAAACTTTTGCACTGGTTGCCCGAATAACAACCGTGCGTACATTACTTGCAGTTACTGCTGCCCGAGATTGGTCGTTACATCAGATGGACGTCACTAATGCCTTTATTCATGGTGACCTTGCAGAGGTGGTGTATATGGCACCTCCACCAGTTCTCTTTGTTCCCACCGGCCACGTCTGTCATCTCCGTCGGGCTCTCTACGGTCTCAAACAGGCCCCACGTGCCTGGTTTGAGCGCTTCCGCATAGTTGTTCTTAAGGCCGGATTCATTGAGAGACAGACTAATTATGACTTGTTCACTCGCACTTCTCCTCATGGTTGTGACATCCTCCTTCTCTATGTGGATGATATGATTATCACTGGCGGTGACCAGGCCACCATTGTCTCTCTTCAACAGCACTTCCGCAATCATTTCGAAATGAAGGACATGGGACAACTCCAATATTTTCTTGGGCTGGAAATCTCCCGATCCAAACGTGGCATGCTGGTTTCCCAACATAAGTACATCTCAGACATCCTCTCTATTGCAGCTCTCACTGAGACCCGGACAGTTGATGCTCCGATCGAGCTCAATCTGAAACTCCTCCCCACTGACGGCGAACCTCTTCTAGATGTCACCCGCTATCGGCGCCTCGTCGGGATGCTGGTCTATCTCACTATGACACGGCCAGACATTGTCTATGTTGTTAGCTTTGTCAGTCAGTTTGTCCAAGCTCCTCGCTCAGTTCACTACGCCGCAGTCCTCCGGATTCTTCGCTACCTGCGCACCTCCGTCACCAGATCACTATTTCTCTTTGCCACTTCTACACTCACCCTTCGAGCATTCTCAGATGCTAACTGGGCGGGGGATGTTACAACTCGTCGCTCCACTACTGGCTACTATATCTTCCTGGGTGATTCTTTTATATCCTGGTATAGCAAGAAACAGGACTCCATTGCGCGCTCCAGCACTGAAGCCGAGTATCGTGTCATGGCTTCCACTACTGTTGAGATCGTTTGGCTTCGCCGTCTTCTCTGTGAACTTGTTGTATCGATATCCAGACTCACTCCCTTATTCTGTGATAATCGAAGTGTTATACAAATTGTCTCCAACCCGGTGTTTCATGAACGGACGAAACACATCGAAATTAATTGTCACTTCACTCGCCAAGAGTTTCTCACCAACACCATCTCTCTACCGTTCATTGCCTCTGGAGAACAAATTGCGGACTTCCTCACCAAGTCTCTCACATCTGCAAGATTCCGATATCTTATTAGCGATCCGTCATGAGTTTGAGGGAGATGTTAAATATTAAATGTATTTAATTCTTTATTGCATTTATGTTTAGTCTCACGGATCAAAGCTATTGTATGTAGCTAGGCTTCTGTCGACTCACGACTATTATTTTTGGACAATTCATAACCACCGCATTCATGATCGTCACCACTACTCAAAACGGATACTGATACCGAGTCAAAACATGAAAATCTACCAAATTTTAATAAATTGATTGAATTTAGAGAATCTCACGAATACTTAATCAGCACAGTTACTCAAGCGAAAAAAACAGATTATGAGAAAAAAAAAGAGCAAAAACTTCACCTATCCTGGTAGATGCTGAAGACCCCATCGGCATGGATGAGATCATATGTCCTCGGGTAAGTTGAGAAAGCCTCACACCAGTCATGGTACGTGCCGATGAAACCCCTCTCGTAGATAACCCCGAGCGTATCCTGCTTGTGGTCTACGGGCATGACATTCATCACCCAGACTGAATATTTCATCAGTTCTGCTGCAAGCCCACCAAACCTGGCATTCATGTCCATCACATTTCGAAACCTCCCATTAGCCAAGGGTTTTATGATCCTCTTGTAATGTTCCAGCCTCTCCTTCCACATCTTGTTATCTTCTTCAAAAGTCTTCAAGGTGATCCCTGTAATAGTTCCTCTACTGATCCTTGGAGGAAGTGCAAATGCCCGCCCCGGCCATTTCTCGACAGCGCCACCGGCAATTTCTTCGACACTGTTAACTTCTGGTAGTGGGTTTATGCAAACTTCCATTTTTCTGTACCTACAAAAATCATAGAACTTTGCCTTCTAAAAAAATACATAAAATGGAGAAGGGGAAGAAAAAACCAATGGTCTGCCAGAAGAATTTTACCAGGCTGAATCTGGATTATTGTTCTTGCAGATATGTGGAGTTTTGTATACCATTCTACTTTCTACACATTCAATATGATTGATGGGCTTCTGCCATACTGCAAGATCACCCTTCTCAATCACCTTCTTCCAGCAAAGTCGTTTTGCCAGATCCTCTATTGAGTCTTGTTCATGCTTCAAATCTTCTGCAGTTCTTTCCCATCCTCTATAATGCACCTTCCAATTGATCGGTGGACCGGAGAGGATCCAGTAGCCTCCTGGTCTCAAAACTCTATCTACCTCCAGTAGATATAGGCCATCTGTAGTTGAAATTTGTCGGTGAAACAATGCTACATAAATACATAATCAACATTTTGGAGTTTTTGCTTTGATAGCATGCATCGAACCTAAATGCAATTTGTTGTAAGGGGACAATAATTTATATGAAGTGCACAAGTCTTCAAGAGTTTTTGAGCTGGGGAGCCATCGGATGCACTTGGTGGAGCTCGCCGCAAAGCGGGGCCCACATACAATGTACTCGCGCAGGAAGACTTGATCGGATCGCCGATCGAACTCCGCGGTTGCGTCCGGGACGTCTCCGCGAGTCAAAACGCTATATTACTTTATATCTTTTGAGTTTATTTGGTGTATTTGATGGGTTAACCCACCGGCCAATCATAGTCGTTGATTGGGGTTGCCCTAAGTCATGTTTTCTTATAAATAGGATGCTAGGGGCTGATTTGGGGTATTGCAGAATTTGGAGAGATCTATTCCCGGATTCCAGCGATCCCTCCCGGTGCCGACGCCGTGGAACCCTAGGTGACGACTCCTAGACCGCCAAGCTTCCCCCAAGGTATCCCCTTTCCCCCACCTTCATTTTCCACCCCTCGAAAGCTTGTTTCAGCCTCCGGAACCCATCCAGAAACCGTATAGTAGGCCGACTGCTGCTACAGTCCTTGAAGGCCTTTTCCGCCCCCCTGCTACAGTAAAAAGTCGGGATTTCCGACTTCCCCTGTCCGCCGACTTGGCTGCAGGTCCAGCACCCCCTCAGCCCCTCCTTTCCCAAATCCGATCTCCTCTAGGGCCTCTTTAGCCCTACCCGCCCCTCCTTTCCTTCCCTCGTGATCTACCCCCCCCCCCCCAACACTCCGAAAATTCTAGATCTAATTAATCTAGCACTACCTTCCCCCGATCTACCCTCCACTTACATATTCCACACTCGTAGCCCGGATCCGTCCTAAAATAGCGGATCTATCCACCGACACTCCGATCCGTTATCCCCTCCACCCAAACCTTCCATTTTTGTCCGGATCCGCTCCAAATCATCGGATCTATTTTCCCCCGCCCCGGATCTACTCATTTGTGGCCGGATCCGCCGTTTTACCGCCCGTTACCGCCACTCTTCGCCGAGGGCAGCCACCACCATCGCCGCGTCGCCTCCGATTCCACTTCCGATCGCTCGTTTTGCATCCGGTTCGTCAAATCCTCCATCGCCTCGGATCAGCCCACTGCATCGTGAGTATTTCATGGTATTATGTTTGTACTTGACATTGGCACTTGGTCGTTATCTATATTTGTGTTGTGATTCTAGTTTGGTAGTTGTTGTTTTTTTATACGCCAATAATTATTGTGGAATTAGTCGCCGCCGCTTGCTCAGGCCCTCGTGCGGAGGAAGCCGTTGCCAAATTGCCAAAGTTATTTAACTGCTTTTATTTCGATTAACTGCGTGGTGCTGCCGACTTTCATTGCTTACATTATTAGTCATTGCTTTTCGACTGCTCATTGCATGTAGCATCGCATTCGCATATTCCCTCACACGTGCACGTTGAGTCCTAGCTTCCGAGCACCCCTAGCCTACCCCTACATCATTTGGTATCAGATCCAGGTTAGGCCACTTGCATGCTCCGTAGTGGTGGTAGGACTTTTAGAGTAAGCATGGTAGAACCACAGAACACTAGAGCCGAGCGGACGAGTTCGAATTGGACGCGCTTTCGCTGAGTTTCAACGCCTTATCCTAGGTCGCCTTGACACCATAGGAGCCCAGTTCGACGATGTGCGTCATGACCTTGCCGAGGTGAACCTTCGTTTAGGCCACTTAGAGGATGTCAGGACACTCCGACACAGCGTGACGATTCTCTTGAGGACGACCCTGACGCTCCTCCACGTCGAGGGCAACGCAGAGGGGATGGCCCACCTCCCGCAGACCGTCACCATCGTGATAGTCCTCATCGAGGCCCGATTCCGCCAGTAAGGCGACATCCTGATTTTGCGAGAGATTATAGGCAAGTCCCGGCGAGGGATAGGCTGCCACCCCAGCGTGATGAGTACCGTATGCCACGTCAGCCTCAGCCGGACCCCAGAGATCGTGTGCCCCCACACGGTCGCCGCGACCATCACCAGGATGATTATTATCCCCCGGTCGGAGAGAGCGTGGTCCCCACCCGCTGATACGACTACGCTCATGATGACTACCCCGAGGACTACCCCGATCCTAGGAGAGGGGGCCACTATCATGACATCACTCGTCGCATCCGACTCGATGCCCCTTCGTTCGATGGTCGCCTAGATCTGAAAGCCTTCAGCGATTGGCTCTTGGACATGGACCACTACTTCGAGTGGTACGACATGAGTGACGAGCGTTGTGTCCGCTTTGCAAAGATGAAACTGATCGGGCAAGCTAAGGTTTCTGGATTAGTGTCGAGAGAGCTCTAGAGCGGGATGGTTACTACCCCATCGCCAGATGGGACGAGATGAAGGAGAGACTGAAGGAGAAGTACCTCCCCGCGTCATATCGAGATCAGCTATTTGAGCAGCTACAGAACCTACGGCAGGGACACTTACCGTCGCTGAGTACATAGCTCGCTTCGATGAGCTGGTCGTCAGAAGTGATATTTCAGAGGAGCCTATTGCCACTGCCGCCCGCTCAAGGCGGGCCTTCGTTCCGATATTCGGAGAGAGCTGATTCCCACCGCTTGGGATACTGTTGATCAGATATTCCAGCTCTCCCTCGAGTATGAGCAGTACCTTCGTTCGTCTAGTACGAGGCAGTTCACCTCTCGGGCTGATTCCTCGACCTTAGGAAACCCGCTCCGCCCCATACCACCACGGCCGCATCCTCGCGCATCCCGCGGATGCGAAGGGTAAAGCCGTAGCCACCGATGGCCAGCGATCTGGGGGCATTGTATGTTTTAGATGCTCTGGCAGGGGCCACGTGGCGGCGCAGTGCCCCACGCGGAACCTGTTACTTGAGGAAGAGGAGGAACAGGGTTTAGAGGGGGAAGAGGAGGCCCCAGAGGAGGTTAGGGCTGCAGTCGAGGAAGGTTGGGAGAGTGACGCCGAGCGATCATTAGAGGTGGGAGTGATTCGACGCCTCCTACACACCCCACGTGTGGACGAGGACTGGCGACGCACGACCATCTTTTACACGTACTTCCCTAGTGCAGGCGGTCCCTGCAAGCTAGCCATTGATGGTGGGAGTTGTGTGAATATTGTAGCCCAGAAGGCGCTTGTTCGTATGCAGGTGAAGGCAGAGCCTCACCCCCATCTGTACCGTGTCGTCTGGGTTGACAAGACAGCGATCAGGTCCACCCAGCGTTGTTTAGTCCCGATCACCATTGCGTCCTTTCAGGACAAGGTCTGGTGCGATGTTATTCCCAGGACGTCGCTCACGTGTTGCTTGGCCGCCCCTGGCTTTTTGATCGTGATGTCACGTGCTTCGGTCGCTCGAACACGTGTGTCTTTATGATAAGGGGCGGAAGATCACGTTGACGCCCACCAGCCCCGAGATCGACCCAAGGGTGTGGTAGAGTCATCTCCGAGCACGAGCGCCTCGCGACCACTGCATATTCTGAGGTGAGGTGAGTTTCTGCGAGATAGTGCTGAGTCCGACGTTATTTATGTAGTCGCCGCTACCCAGGTTACTGAGGACGCCCAGTCGATTCCCACTCGCGTGCGTCCCCTGCTGGCAAGTTTGCGGACATTATGCCAGACGAGCTCCCCGATGAGCTGCCTCCCCCTCGGACATCCAGCATGCCATTGATTTAGTCTCGGGAGCTTCCCTCCCGAACCTGCCTCACTACCGTATGCACCCGGATGAGCACGCTGAGCTCAAACGGCAGGTTGACGAGCTTCTTCGGAAGCAGTTCATTCGCGAAAGCATGAGTCCTTGTGCAGTCCCCGCCCTCCTTACCCCTAAGAAGGACAGTAGTTGGCGTATGTGCATCGACAGCCGCGTCATCAATAAGATCACGGTCAAGTACCGCTTTCCTATCCCACGACTCGATGACTTATACTGGATACTATGTCTGGTGCCCAGATCTTCTCCAAGATCGACCTCCGCAGTGGGTACCATCAGATACGAGTTCGTGAGGGGGACGAGTGGAAGACCGCATTTAAGACCAAGGACGGCCTATATGAGTGGCTAGTCATGCCATTCGGGCTATTCAATGCCCCGAGCACTTCATGCGCTTATGACGCAGGTGTTGCGACCCTACATGGGCAAGTTTCTGGTGGTGTACTTTGATGACATATTAGTCTACAGCCAGACTCAGGCCGCTCACCTCGATCATTTGAGACTTCTCTTTGGCACCCTCCGCCAAGAGAAACTGTATGTGAACCTGAAGAAGTGCGCCTTCCTCTCCGAGTCCGTCCATTTCCTAGGCTTTATTATTTCCTCCACTGGAGTTTCGTGGACCCTGAGAAGTCAAATCTATTCGAGATTGGCCTGTACCCAGGAATATCCACGAGGCTCGTAGTTCACGGGCTTGTCACCTTCTATAGGAGGTTTGTCCAGGGGTTCAGCACGATCATGGCCCCCTTCACAGCTGTCTCAAGAAGGGAGAGTTTCAGTGGACCCCGCGCAGCCACTAGAGCCTTCGAGGAGATCAAGGAGAGATTGACGACAGCTCCCGTCCTGAGGTTGCCAGATTTCAGTCGCGCCTTTGAGGTCGCCTGCGACGCTTCTGGTATCGGTATAGGTGGCGTATTGAGCCAAGAGGACACCCAGTTTCCTACTTTAGTGAGAAGCTGAATGACGCAAAGCAAAAGTACTCGAACTACGATCGAGAATTTTATGCTATTGTCCAGTCTCTGCCTACTGGTGACACTATCTCCTTCCCCGGGAGTTCGTGTTGTATTCCGACCACCAGGCCCTCCGTTACCTCGATTCGCAGCGCAAGCTGGGTCACCGGCATGGGAAGTGAGTTGCGTATCTGCAGGATTTTCATTACGTTCTCAAGCACCGCGCGGGTGTTGAGAACAACCGGCCGATGTGTTGAGTCGCCGTGTGTCCCTATTGCAGACGATGACAGCGAGTGTGCAGGGACTTGAGCGACTGATGCTCGATTACCTACGTGCCCTGACTTTGGTGAGATTTATACCGCCCTATCCCGAGACCCACCCGACCCTGTTGAGGGATACCAGATTTACGAGGGATATCTGTACCGGGCTTCCCGCCTATGCGTTCCTCAGACGTCTTACCGAGATTACCTGATTTGGGAACTGCATGCGGGCGGAGCATCGGTCACTTCGGGCGAGATAAGTCCATAGCCCTTGTTGAGGACCGTCTCTACTGGCCTAGCCTCAAGAAGGACGTAGCTCGTGTTGTGCGCCACTGTCGTATCTGTCAGACGGCCAAGGGAAATAAGCAGAACACCGGCTTTATACCCCCCTACCTGTTCCACATCTCCCTTGGGAGGACATCAGCATGGACTTTGTTCTCGGACTTCCCCGCACATTACGGAAACACGACTCCATCTTCGTGTGGTTGATCGGTTTCGAAAAATGGCACACTTTATTGCTTGCCGCAAGACGGCAGATGCGACCCACGTTGCATCTATATTCATGAGGGATGTCTTTCGGTTGCATGCCTGCCCAAGTCGATCGTGTCTGACCGCGATGTGAGGTTCATGAGCTACTTTTGGAAAACCCTGTGGCACAAGACTGGTACTATCCTTAGGTTTTCCTCGGCATATCACCCACAGACGGACGGTCAGACTGAGGTAGTGAATAGGAGCTTAGGGAATCTGTTGCGGTGTCAAGGCTGGTGAGCATGTAGGTAGTGGGACTTAGATTTGCCGATCGCCGATTTTCCTACAATAGCTCAGTCAATAGGTCCACCGGGTTGAGTCCATTTCACTAGTTCAGGATACGACCCTAGGAAACCTATAGACCTTGTCCCGAGCCCTCTAGAGTCCCGCCCTAGTGAGTCTGCTGAGTCATTTGCACGGCATTTTGCATGATTTGCATGAGTCGGTCCGCCGACAAATAAAAAAAGCAATGATAATTAAAAAGCTCATGCAGATAAGCGAAGGCGAGAGCAGATATTTAATGTAGGCGTGAATGTAATAGTGCGAGTCCGCCCCGAGAGGCTCCCTCGGGGCCTGCCAAGAAGTTAAGCGCGAGGCGAATATGTCCATATTCCATTATTAGTCGTATTGGACCAACGCCTACCGGCTTGACATCCCGGCCAGTATGGGAATTCACCCCGGTTTAACGTTGAGATCTGACTCCATACTATGAGCCTCATGAGTATGTGGACCCGAGCGAGGGGGATGCTCAGCCACCCCACCACCTGCTAGCAATCCTAGCCCATCCACTATTGTCACCCACCCACCTGGGATTTCGTCCCCTTTGGTTCCCCCGCAGCACCACCGATCGCATCGGGACCCACCTTCCGAGAGGCGAGAGATGAGAGCGTCACAGAGATCAGATCCCACCAGTTTGTTCCCACCTCGGCAGACCACGTTGCCGCTACCTGGTACATTGGCGGGCCGACCTGACACAGATGATACTTGGATACTACCGCAGAGTTAGATCGACTCGCCCCCGGACTTCGACTTCAGTACGATCATCTCCATTCATCGGAGATGAAGCCTTTCCAGTCGGGGGGAGTTTGATGGGGAGCCATCGGATGCACTGGTGGAGTTCGCCGCAAGGCGGGGCCCACATACATGTACTCGCGCAGGAAGACTTGATCGGATCGCCGATCGGACTCCGCGGTGCGTCCGGGACGTCGCCGCGAGTCAAAACGCTATATTACTTTATATCTTGAGTTTATTTTGTGTATTGATGGGTTAAACCCACCGGCCAATCATAGTCGTTGATTGGGGTTTGCCCTAAGTCATGTTTTCTTATAAATAGGATGCTAGGGGCTGATTTGGGGTATTGCAGATTGAGAGATCTATGATTCCATATCCCTGGTGCCGACGTGCGGGAACCCTAGTGACGTCTAGGCCGCCAGCTCCCAAGATCCCCTTTCACCCACCTTCATTATCCACCCTCGAAAGCTTCCGACCTCCAGCCGTAGGTAGCCGACGACCCTAAAGGTCTTGCGTAAGTAGGCCAGCCAATGCTACCCAGATATTCCCTTCCACCTCTCTTGTTCACCGACAGTCTAGCTCGGTTCCCAGTCCGAAACCCCTGGTATACCCATCCGTAGTCCGCATTCTAAGGTCCTCTCTTAGTAGCTTTTCCGCTTGCTTCAGTCCTATCAAGCCGCCCTCCCATTCCCCTGGATTCAGCCTAGTCCGATCACTAATGGTTCCAGCATAATTCCTGCACGTCCCAAGCACTAGCTCCTTCCGCCTTGTCCTCACACTTAGTCGCTCTTTCACCGCCCTACCGTATCCCGCTCTTTACCTTCCCTCCTATTCCCCTGGATCCACCCCCCCCCCCAACACTCCGAAAATTCTAGATCTAATTGATCTAGCACTACCTTCCCCCTATTACCCTCCACTTACATATTCTCACTCCCGTAGCCCGGACCCGTCCTAAAATTAGCGATCTATTCACCGACACTCCATCCGTTATCCCCTCCACCCAACCTTCCATTTTTTCTGGATCCGCTCCAAATCATCGGATCTATTCCCCCCGGCCCGGATCTACTCATTTGTGGCCGGATCCGCCGTTTTACCGCCCGTTACCGCCACTGTTCGCCGAGGCAACCACCACCATCGTCGCGTCGCCTCCGATTCCACTTCCGATCGCTCGTTTGCATCCGGTTCGTCAAATCCTCCATCGCCTCGGATCAGCCCACTACATCGTGAGTATTTCATGGTATTATGTTTGTACTTGACATGGACACTTGGTCGTTTATCTATATTTGTGTTGTGATTCTAGTTTTGGTAGTTGTTGTTTTTTATATACGCTAATAATTATTGTGGAATTAGTCGCCGCCGCTTGCTCAGGCCTCCGTGCGGAGGAAGCCGTGCCAAATTGCCAAATTATTTTAACTGCTTTTATTCGATTAACTGTGTGGTGCTGCCGACTTTCATTACTTACATTATTAGTCATTGCTTTCCGACTGCTCATTGCATGTAGCATCGCATTCGCATATTCCCTCACACGTGCACGTTGAGTCCTAGCTTCCGAGCACCACTAGCCTACCCCTACATCAAGAGTTTTGAGCTGGTTGACGTGGGTATGGGTCGTTGGGCTTAGCTTGTTCTGATACAATGTTAGAACCAACGCATCCTACGTAAAATTCATTGGTTTTGGGTAGAGTGGTTCATGATCAATATTAACTAAGTGCACAAAGCTACATGCAACACATAATTCATACTAAGTTCAACTTTTACGATCACTACAAAATTAATTAACTGCAGTATAGAACAATTTGATAGTTGTTTAAATGTTTAGAATTGATTAAAAAGTACGGCATTGAACTTGCGCGGTAAGTTGGAAGTTTAAGAGTGTCAAAATGTGTAAAGACTTCATCTTTTTGATACTGGCGTGAAAAAAAAACAATAATTAAAACCATTCATGATTGCATCAGCCCAAAGAACTGAAGATTAAATACATCAAAATCATTTACCAATATACATGCAAAAAAATTGAAGTAATTGTTGGCACAAAAGAAGGCAGTAATATGTAAATTCAGTTATTTTTTCCCTATGATTAGGACGGAAACATACCGTACTGCTGCCATGGAATCAAGCATCTAGAACAATGAGCCATATCAAAACTCCTCGTCGGGTAAGGAATTCTATCCGAAGCCATCACGCCAATCATTGCCGGAACCCCTCTTTCTAATGCAAACTGCACCTGTGCCTCATGAGAATCCCTTGGTGCGAAAGACATGGCTAATATGTCTCTCTTAAGAAGATAAGCTCCCCAACTTGCAACCTTCAACAACATAAACATGGACTTAGATCTTCTCAATGAAATATAAATCTAAAAGAATACAAAACTATGAGGGTCCCTTCGCCTGGACGGAATTGGGCCCATGAATTAGCACTGAAGAGCCATTTTCACAGAAATTGGACCTCCAATATCAATTTTGAAGCACTAATTTTGTCCAACCAAACAAACCCCCTGGGAGTATTTTGTGCTCACTCCACAGCCAGTGTCGAGAGCGGTCCTAATACTTCCATCAGTCAATGATATCAGAGCACCAATGTCATCAATGTAAGCATCAGCCCCTCTAGGAAACATCGTCCCTCCACCGGGGAAATGAAACCTATCGCCCTCCACTTGAATCCAGTTCTGCACTGCCTTCTCGATGCTCAACTCCCTGTGAGGAATGTTATCATACCAACTATAGTCCCTACTTTGAGGCCACTTCAAGGGGTTCTTGTACTTCGGAGGTGCGGGAATAAGGCACCTCAGTAGCTCATTCTTCGCAGGACAATGGCGCTCTCGGTACACAAGCATATCCTTCGGAAACTTCCTTGCCCTCCTCGGATCTTGGCAAGGTGTATACTCACTATACTTCAAGGCACATGCAGGAAATTTCACCGGAGATAGTAATGACTCGTTCAATCCCACTTGGTGGTGCGCTTGGAAGTCGAGAGAGTGCGAGACGAATGATGGGGAGGTATGGGCACAGCCAATTTTGTTGCTTTCATCCGAAGTTACTACATTTGAGTTGAGCGCATTGCTTGTGTTTTGCCAAGCGCCAAGGAGATAGGAAACTGTGCAAAGGCATGTTACAGCCAATATCCATGTGATGGGCTTTCTCCTACACTCCAGCTCAGCTATCATGGGAGATCCATTTGCCATTGGAGCTGCATGAGAATCACAGAGAAATCACTTAGAACTTACATCGAACAGCTGATGGGTATGTAGAGCAGTTACAATAACAGCACAATTAACCAATTCATGTATGAAATCTTAGCAAATCATGAAAAAGCATTGTTTTTTGCGCTAAAGAATTACGCGCTTAATTATGATGAAATATGCTAGGAGCGATAGAGACCACATAAAAGTTTTTCTCTCACAGAATCAAGAATCTCAAAAAGGGCAGAGCTGAGAAAGAGTTCAATTATAATAAACGAATGAAGAATTGCTAAAAAGAAGGATTTTGATTAATTCGCAATATCCAAAGCCTAACATGCACACAAAAAAGGGGGGAAAGGGCAAGTCCATTACAAGGAAATATTAAAAAAAAATAGGAACAGAGGAAAACGATCAGATAACGCCACAAGATACCAGAATATGCAGAAAAACAAAAGGAAGAACAGAGAAGTAAAATCCTGGCATGGTTTTATTGCAAAGGCCGGTAATAATCGAAAGAGAGATTACCTTGCCTACTATCTCCCCTTCTCAGCTGAGTC
Source organism: Platanthera guangdongensis (assembly GCA_039583875.1). Taxonomy (NCBI): domain Eukaryota; kingdom Viridiplantae; phylum Streptophyta; class Magnoliopsida; order Asparagales; family Orchidaceae; genus Platanthera; species Platanthera guangdongensis. Next base: position 45,842,820 of record CM077152.1, read on the forward strand.
TCCGCCCCTCTGTTAGAAGCGGCGGCGGCGCGAACAAGTGGAAAGTGGAGGTGTGAACGGCGTCTTTGTTGATTATCTAGTTTTATTGGCAGCTTCTCCGCCGAAGAGAACAAAGCGCAGGGAAGCCCGCTGTTTGTTGAAAATGAAAATGTGGCCAAATATAAGTTGACAAAGGATCAATGTAAGGTTGGGTCGGCCGAAATAACGAAGGCAAATTCTCCGAATTATTAAACATACTGGAGATTTGGCTTTTGATTGCAGTGTCATTAACAATTTAGGATGTCATGACACCGCAAGTGAACCCTTTGTCTAAATTAATTTAAATTACGAATATAAACTCCTCATTATTTCTATCAAGTATAAAAAGAAATCAAATGTGCATCAGGTCGCATTTGGCGGCCAGTCACCTTGTTTTGTAAAGTTGATAGTTGATAATACAAGATATGTGGTTGCTCTCTATTGTTTTTGATTACCTAGCTCAGTTTATGTTTGGAGTGTTTCTACGTTTGGTTCCCGCTTTCCGCATGATCAAGTGATCAGTTTGATGGCTCTGCAAGTGTTTGTTTGATACCAGAACTATCAGTTGATCAGCTTGAGAAATTTCAACATGGTATCAGAGGAAACAGTGACTTGTGCAGTGAGCAGTGATCAACCTCAGTTGTGCTCGGTGCTTCTGGAAGCTTTTGTGATCAATGGTTGGTGCAATGGAGGGAGCTTACGCACGGGGTCTTGACATTGAACTTCTTACAGCGACTAACTTCAAGAAGTGGAAGTCGTGTATGAAGAGCTATCTTCTGGGTGAGGAGTTGTGGGAGGTCGTCGGTGGTGACGACAAGCAAGAAGTAACTGCTGCAACTGGTTCTATTAAGCAGGTGAGAGTTTGGAGGAAGACTAATGCAAAGGCAGAGTTTGCTCTCAAATAGGCTGTATCACCGGAGCTCTTTGATCACATCTTAGGATGTGAGTCTGTTGTAGAGATTTGGACAACCATTGACGGTTTGTTCAACAGAAAGAATGTAGCAAGGCTACAGTTCTTGGAGAATTAGTTGGCTAAGGCAACTCAAGGAGATCTCTCTATCTCAAAGTTCTTCCTCAAGATGAAGAATCTATGAGCCGAAATATCAGCATTGGATTCTGATGAACCCATCTCTGAGGCTAAGTTTAAGAGACACATAGTTCACGGTTCACGGAAGGAGTATGTGGCTTTTGTGACTTCCGTTCAAGGGTGGGGAACTTAACCTTCTTTGCTGGAGCTGAAAAATCTGTTGGCATCACATGAGAGCTTGGGTAGGCAGATGGCCGGGGTGACTATCTCTGAAGGAGGTAGTGAAGCTCTTTTCACTTATAAGAAGAAGAAGAAGCCTGCTGCTGAGAATGAGCCTTCAACTTCATATCAGCAAGAGAAGAGCGCTGCTCCTAAGAAGAACTGGAAGAAGGAGTTGAAGTGTTACAGGTGCATTCAGTCAGGACACTTCAAGCGTGACTGCAAGGTCAAGCTGCAAACTGGGCATGTTGCAGATAAAGAGGGAGCTGGTTCTAGTAATGTGGAAGCCGAGTGGGGAGGAGCCTTCTTGACAAGCATGTGTGTTCGTGCTCTCTCCATCGTTGACTACCAAGATGACTGGATAGTCGACTCGGGGTGTGGTCATCACCTCACTGGAGATTAGTCGAAGTTCTCTTCGCTGCAACCGTTCTCAGGTAATGAAGTTATTATTACAGCTGATGACTCTGTTCATTCTGTAGAGAAGGAGGGTGTTGTTTCTTTGGATAGTGCTCAGGATCTGCTTACCTCAAGGAGTGTGTATCATGTACCTGGCATGAAGAAGAACCTCTTCTCAGTGACCAAAGCAGTTGACGCGGGCTATCATGTTCTGTTTGACCCAACATAAGTAAGGTTTCTCCACAATATATCAGTTGTAAAGGGTGATGTTGCTCATGTAGGGAGAAGAGTAAGAGACTTATTTGTCTTATCAACAAGCTCTTATGTTGATCGGATGAGGGCCAATGATAGCGCGGCTATCTGACATGAAATACTAGGGCACATTGGGATGGACAAGATGAAAGCTATTGCAATGAAGAGCCTTGTGAAAGGCTTGTCAAAGTTGTCATCCTACGGAGATGGACATGTTTGTGCAGGGTGTCAATACGGTAAGGCTCATCGCCTTCCGTTTGATAAGTCACAAACGAGAAGCAAGGCACCATTGGAGTGCATCCATGGTGATCTGATGGTGCCAACAGTTACCGTTAGTCTTGCAGGTAGCAGATACATGCTGGTCTTGATTGATGATTACTCAAGATAAACTTGGGTGTATTTCATGAAGGAGAAGTCGGCAGCTTTCCAATTGTTCGTAGAGTTCAAGGAGCTATTTGAGGGCCGGCTTGGCTTGCGGATCAAGAAGTGCAGATCAGACAACGGTGGTGAGTTTGTCTCATCTGAGTTCTCTAACTTCTGCAGGAAGCACGAGATCCACAACAAAATGGAGTAGCAGAGAGTAAGATCCGTCACTTGACGGAAACTTGCAAGTGCTGGCTTCATGCAAAGGGCATTCCCAGGTCCTTTTGGGCGGAAGGAATGGTCTGCGCAACCTACGTCATCAATCAGATGCCTCTGAGTCTGATCAACATGAAGTTTCCCGTGGAAATGATGTTCAATGAGAAGCCGAGTGTGGAACACCTTCGGGTGTTTGGATCAACCTACTATGTTCACATCCCGAATGCTCAGAGGATCAAGCTTAATGCAAAGGTGAGGAAGCTTGTCTTTGTGGGCTATGATGAGCGCAAGAAGGGTTGGAAGTACATGGATCTTGCGACAAAGAAGTTCTTTGTATCAAGAGATGTTGTCTTTGATGAGCTGACGTCATATGGAGGTGGCACTGTTGAGCTGCAGGAGAGTAGGGTTGATGAAGGGCAGAGGGAAGCTACTAAAGATCTTCAGGTGGATCTGCCTGTATCACGAGGAGCTCTAGGTGTTTCAAGTTATGGGGCAGAAGCTTCTGGTTCAGGAAGCAGAGGGAGTGACACTCCAATTGTGCCCGGGAACGGAGCTGGTTCTGAAGAAGCAGCGGAGGTGGTGAGCAAGGAGCAGCCTCTTCGGAGATCGAAGAGGACCATCAAGCCACCAGCTTGGTATTATGAAGGGAACCCGGTGAGCTTTGTCTCTTGTTTCTTCGCAGGCCACCTAGATGAGCGGGAGCCTTCAAAGTTTGAAGAAGCCACTGCAGTTAAGGAGTGAGATGATGCCATGAATGAGGAGATGGCTACCATCAAGAAGAATGAAACTTGGGACTTGGTGCTCATGGTTGATGGCGTTACTCATGTAACTTGCAAGTGGGTCTACAAGCTGAATAAGAAGGCGGATGGAAGCATCGAGCGGTACAAGACTCGCCTTGTAGCTCAAGGGTTTTCGTTATAGTATGGCAAGGACTATGAGGAGACGTTCAGTCCTGTGGCGAAGATGACTTCAGTTCGAGTGGTGATAGCTTTGGCGGCTTGCCAGTGCTGGAAGATGTGGCAGTTGGACGTAAAGAACGCCTTTCTTTACGGGGAGATTGATATGGACATCTTCATGGTTCAGCCGCTCGGTTACGTATCTGAAGAACATCCGGACTACGTCTACAAGCTCTGAAAAGCTCTTTATGGTTTGAAGCGGGCTCCTCGAGCCTGGTATGGGAAGATTGCAGAATACCTCCAGTTCTACGGCTATCTGGCTTCAAACTCAGACTCTGTTGAATTTTCTCAAAGTGGTCAGCAAGGTAGCCTAAGGCCAAATTAATATTCTCAGAACTACCCAGTTCACACTTTGATCATGCGGAAGCCCAAGGAGCAAGTTTAACACCAACCACAAATGGAAGAACAAGCATATCTTTTATTCATTCACACTTCTTTACAAGGCGAGGTATACGTAGCAAGACATGATTTCGCTAGTACAACAACTACAAACAGAAAGAACAAACAAGCCGGGCGGACAGCACTGGAGACCGCCGAGACCGCCTCGTTCGCCAAGGTCACCCAAGTCGCCCAAGCTGCAACTGCTACAAGCCGAATAGCACACGGAGTCCGCCGAGACCACGAGGTCGCGCGGACACACCGTTATTCGCTGCCTGCTGAAGAATAGAGGAACAGACCGTCTACCCGACTGAGACCGACAGATAGGTTATTGGAACTTGAACAAGCTGAAGTAGAAATCTGACAAGCCGTAGAAGCGACCAGCTGAGACCGCAGAGACCCACACACTTCAATGCCCAACTCCTGGCTCCTTGAAGCTAGCTGCGCGACCTGCACACAGCACACCGTCAGCACTACTCAATCCGCGCGGATAGAAAACCGCAGACCGCAACACTTGCCCAAGCCTAACTTACTGTTCACTCTGTTACTGTAGACGTGTCGGGGGGTTCTATTTATAGGCAAGGTGAAAGATATTGTACCTAAACACCTAGAGGGTGGGTGAATAGGTGACTTGAATCTTTTTAATTTTTATGGCAGAAAACAGAATCTAACACAGAATTCTAGCTACTTTATCACAGCACACTTGCAGCAATCACAGCATATCACAGCACACAGTAGACACACAGTTTTATAGTGGTTCCCTAAGGTTTGGGTACATCCACTTTCCCCCTTTGCCTATCTAGCAGTGTACTAGATTCAGCCAAACTCCTTCACTATCTCAGAACCCAAACAGGTTCCTACACCTCAGGCCCAAGGCCCTATAACTCAGCTTCTTTAAAAAGCCTACACTCAGCCACCAAGGCCTACACTCAGCCACCAAGGCCTACACTCAGCCAACAAGGCCTACACTCAGAGATTCCAATCTCCTACACTCAGGCACTCAAGCGCTACACTCAGCCTTTATAATTACATGCTTACAAGACTCAGATCCAAAGGATCCTACAAGAAAATATGTATACAATAATATTAACTCAGCTACTCAGAGACAAGAGAGGAGAGTTGTGAGTTTCTTGATGAGTTCTTGGAAGAACTCAGCTGAAATCAATCTGACTTGGCTTTCTTCAAAGCTTCTTGAATGTAGAACTCAATAAGATTGACCCCTTCTACAGTTGATCCTTGATATCTGCTACTTATGATTCAGAATAAATCTGAACTCTTCTTCTCAGCCTGGTTCCAACGGCTGATTTCTTGGATGAAGCTCTCTCTCTACAACTTCTTAGATCTTCACTTGATAGCTAGATCTTCTTTGAATTACTTGAACAACTACTTGATCTTTTGAACCACTTCAACAACAGTTTCTGTAGACTGTATAAGCCTATTTATAGGCCTTCTTCATGGTAACCGGCTGGTCCGGTTCATAACTGAATTCTGACAACTCTGACAGGTGCAGTAGACCGGTTGGAATGACAGCTTTCAAGTCATCCAGTCAGTTCTTGAAAATTCTGTAACTGTCTACAAGTGTCGAGATTGTCTGTATTTAAGTGTCGACACTTATAGACCAAGTGTCGACACAAGTTGTCTAAGTGTCTACACTAGCCTACAAGGTGTCGACACAATTCCTTGTGTTGTAGATTTTATATCTCGACACTGCTTCTTCTTCATGTGTCGACACTGAAATTGAGTGTCGACACAAGTACTTGTACTTCAGTATTTTGCTGAATTCTTCTAAGTGTCGACACAACACCTTTGTGTCGACACATCTTCATGTGTTGAATCTGTTAAGTGTTGAGACTTCTTCTTGGTGTCGACACATGTCTTCAGTGTTGATACATGCTGAGTGTCGACACAGCTCCTTGTGTCGACACATTCTTCTTCTGTCGAGTCTCTGGCTAAGTGTCGACACATCCCCTTAGTGTCGACACTTGTACTTAGAATATTTTGTTGAACTTTGCTGATCTTTGCTAAGTGTCGACACAGCTCCTTGTGTCGACACTTTCTTCAAGTGTTGAGTCTTCAGCTAAGTGTCGACACATTCTTTCTTGTGTCGACACTTCCTCCAAGTGTTGACTCTTCTGCTGTGTGTCGACACATTGTTCTGAGTGTCGACACTTATACTTGGTCTCTGCTGATTTTTGCTGAGTGTCGACACAGCCTCCAAGTGTCGACACTTTTTGATGTAGACACAGTTTCTCTGGGTGTCAACACAACTGCTAAGTGTCGACACTGCTTCACTGCACTTTTCTTTATTGAGTGTCGACACAGCTCCTTGTGTCGACACTTTCTGTCTGGTGTCGACTCAGCATCCCTGGTGTCGACACAATGACTCCAAGTGTCGACACTGCTTGCCTGGGTGTCGACACAATGACTCCAAGTGTCGACACTGCTTGTCTGGGTGTCGACACAAGTCTTCTTAAGTGTCGACACTTTCCCTCTAGGTGTCGACACATGGACTTAGAAACTTTTCTTCTTTCCTGCAAATACTTAACCTGCACAAGGTAACTCAAAACACATCAAATACATTTTGATGTATATCATTGAGTTGGGTGAGGCTTCTTCAAATCAGGTACATTTAAACCAATGTACCCAACAATCTCCCCCTATTTGGAGAAGTCATAACCCTTAGTCAATGATATACATCATTCATAATAAAATTACAAAATGATGTAAAGCAGGATTATATATAGCAGGGCAAACATAAATATGTATCAATCAAACGTATACAAAGACATAATCTCAGAACAACTATGAAATAAATTTAACACATATAACACATTGTTCTAATATCTGTCATATTCATTTTCAAAAGTTTACAGAATGTTTTACACCAAAAGATTACATAGTAAACATTAAGAAAATTCTAATTCTATTTCTGTTCAGGCTCCTTGATCATTATTCCTTTTCCAGCTTGTACTTTGGCTTGAACAGGAGCTTCAACAACTTCAGCATCAGCAGGCTTCTTGTCTTTCAGATCTTTCTTCTTAAGTTCCTCAGCCTTAATCTTTTGTCTTTCAAAATAATGATAAGGCTTGAGAAAGTACTTGCTAGGCTCCTGGGCAGTAGGAGGTAGCTTTCCCATCTTGGCCTTTCTTCTATATTGGACTATAGCCTCCTGCCTTGTCTCATGCTTTCTTCATTCATCCTCAGAAAATCACTTGTTCCTGTCTTGCACATTATCTTTTGCAGCTTTCCAAGCAGTCAAAATAATGTTCCTAGAGGTGGGGCTCCACTACTCAAAGTCAGGTCTTTGTTCAGCTTGCTCCCTGAACCTCTTCTTAGACAATCTGGTTTCTTCTTCAGCTTGCTCTTTCAAGATAGCTTCCTGTAAAGCTTCAGAGATAGGCTGAACCACCTTTTATAGAATAACCTTCTGAGTACCATCAGGTGGACTATACATGGTCTGAATATCAGCATGAACCATATCAAAATCTGGTGGAGGATAGATCACTTGAGCTACTTCTGGTAGCTCACCTCCAAGATAGGCAGGGTTAATTCCAGATTCTGCTACATTATCATCAGCATAAAGAGGAGGATAACCAAGAGTGGCTCTGATGGAATTAGAAACCCATTTTGCATGGTCAGAGCCAGCTTTGACTAAGACCCTCTTCCCCTTTATGACTTCTCTTTATATGTGATCCCTTAAGTCATCTTTTTGAAATCTGATTTGGGCATTGAGAAAATTGACTCCATCCCTGTAGAAAGGTCTTAACCTTTGGAGTTTTTCAGAGATCAGCTTCTGAGAGTCTTGAATAGCAGTTGTAATATCAGTTAAGCTCTCTTGCAGTGCTTTATCAAAAGCTGTCATAGCAGTAGCAGTAGAAGTTGTCAGGCCAGCAGCAATGTTCTTCATCTCTGTGACAATAGCATTGTGAGATTGTGTCAAATTATCATTCATTCTGATTTGGTTCTCTAGAACATACCCCTGCTTCTGTGCTATGTCATCTACTTGAGCATTTATCTTTTCTTGATGAGTTGCAAGATAGACTACTGCATTCCCACCCTTGTGGAAGCAGTCAGTCATCTCCTTCTTATTAAGATTCATTTCAAATCTTATTGACTTAATATCCTGGGCTAGATCAAACTGTAATGATTTTTGCCCTTCATCAACATACTTTTCAATGGCTTGCCTGTGCTCATCCAGTTTAATTTGCATTGCAACCATTAAAGCACTGTAATCAACAGTTGGTGTTGGCTGTGATATAGGTTGTGGAGCAACAGTTTGCAATGCCTTCTTATAACTCTGGCTTCTTCTTCTGAATACTTGAAACTTTCTTTTCTTAGCCCTTGTTGCCTCCTCATCTTCAGATGCTGATGTGCTGGCTATCTCTACCCTTTCCTTAGGTAGTTCTTCAACAGCTTGGGGCTTTTCAGACTCCTGCCTTGCAGGCTCTTCAACATATATTACTTGCTCCCCCTCAACTGGAGCATTCTCCCTCTCAACATCAGCAGTTTCCTTGTCAAAATCTGTTTAATCCAGGTTAAGGAACAGATCTTCCATTGTATATTCTTATGGAGAATGGACTGGAGAAATTCTTGGCTCATTTACTACTGGATCTGTAACTACTTGAACTTCAACAGATGTGTCTTCCATGACAACATCTGGGAGTTGGCTATCCAGCTGAGTTTGTTGATTTACATTAATTAATGGATAAGATAAAACAGTATCCATTTTAAGGAAATCTAAAGCATTAAGCTCAGAGATTACATCAAGGATGATGTTGGTTGCTTGTTCACTCTCAAGAGGAGTGGGTTCTTCCACAACTAATGGCTCCCCCTGGACTTGATCCTGATATAAGGGGCTAGCTGGTGGTAGCTCCCCCTGCCTCTCAGCAACTACTTGTTGAGCTGGAGTCTTCTCAGCAGCCCCTTCTTCATGCTCATTAGGTGTGAAGACAACTTGCTCTTCACTATCAGAGCTGCTAGTTGGATCCTGAGCCATTGGGGCAGACTTCTTCTTCTTCTTCAGTGGAGTTGCTTTCTCAGGAGTGATCTTCTCAGGGGTTGGCATCTCTTTAGACAACACCTTGTCCCATCTGGAGAAGATCCTCATGTCCATCTTTCTCATATGGTTGATTTTTGTTCCAGCAGCTTGACTCATTACCTCTGGAATACTTCCAGCAAGGTATAGACTTAAGATCCTGCCCAAATTGGGCTTCTTCAGGCTTTCCTTGATCTTCTCAAAGATCACTATAGACCAGTCAGTTTTCAGATTGAAGATTATCCTGGTCATAATGCTGAACATATGGGCAGATACCCTATCATGCCCTCCAGGTTTGCTTAGGATTACTTTGCCTACAATTTCTGACAGGAATATCCCCTGACTGTTCATTCCTTTTCTATTGAAAACTGAACCAATCTTCATCTTAGAATCCAGACCACACCATGCCAATGCATCTCTGGTCCTGGAAGCAGTCACTTCATCTTCTTCTTTAGTTCTTGGTAACTATAGTACCTTTCTCAGACTTTTTGGAGAGACCTTTACTTTTTCACCATGAACCCTGGATTTGATCTTGAATCCAGTGTCGTCTAGGGTTGCTCCATTAAGGAATTCCAATACTTCCTTCTTCCAGATCTTTGTGGGTTCAGAAACAAGAAATTTCAACCCCGAGTCTGCAACTAGGGTTATCACATTCTTGATGTCTTGGTCTGCATCACCAAACGCGTCGCGCACCAGTTCATACCCTTCGTTGACGTTCTCCTCAAGCTTTGGCGCCATTAGGGTTTGAAGAATTTGACTGGAGAGAAGAGAGGTGTCGACACACAAGTTTTGGTCTCGAAACTTTTGAAAGCGTGTCGACAGACAAAGGCAAAATCCTATTTAAACTTTTCTAGTGTTGAAGATGAAAAGGCGGGCAGCTAACTTAAATTGTGTCGACACTGTCGATAAGTGTCGACACTAACTTATAATGTCTCGACACATATGTGTCGACACAAGTTTAGTCAACAGATAATATGTGTCGACACTTTTTTATGTGTCGACATCACATAACTCGACATTTAGTCGAGACTTTACTTAGACAATTCTGAGTAAAACCTAAGTGTCGACACCACCTTGGATGTGTCGACACCTACTAGTCATGTGTCAACATTAATATTCTGAGGTGTCGACACCAACTTCCTAGATGTGTCGACACCTTTTTCCTGAAGTGTCGATACCAACTTTCTGTGTCGACACAGAAATCTCTGTGTGTCGACACCTTTTTACTTAGTCATTTCCAATTCTACAAACTTACTCTAAGTTTATCATTCCTAGTTCAATTTTAAACATATTGAACTTAGCTTCTTCTAGGGGCTTAGTATACATATCAACTAGTTGATTATCTGTCTTAACATATTCTAGTAAAATATCTTCTTTCTCTACATTGTACAACCTCGGGCTCGCAAAGAGCCCTCAAGAAGCAAAAAGAGCGAGATAGGCAAAGGGGACTAGGAGGGCCCACTCGCAAGCGGCGAGATGATGGGCTCTCCAAGGGGCAAAATGGCCCCACCCAGAGGCGAGAGGGCCTCTAGAAGCGAAATGACCTCCAAGGGTGAGAGGCTCCGGCGAGACGGGCGGTGGGTCCTTCTCGCCGGCAGGTGCCTTTCCTCTCGCTAGAGGGAGAGAAGGCTTTTCCTATCAAAGCAGGGGTTTTTACTCTCCTACCCCGGGTATTTTTACCCTTTTACCCTTGGTGGACTGCGTATAGCTCCTCAGAACAGCGGAGTTTGGCTGTTGGCAGACCCAGCCAAGGGTACCCCGGTAATTTCAGACCGGTGTAGTCTTGTTATTGGCAGTTCAGATTCTGAAATCTATAAATAAGCCCATAGGGGTTCTTCAGAAGGGACCTTTTTTCAGACTCGGGAGAGGAATTGACAGTCTTCTGAAGAACTCCAAGCCCAGCTTTTGGCTCTGGAGGGGAAGCTCTCTGTGACCTTCCGGGTAAGCGGTGGGACCTCCCTGCTGCGGCTTTGGGCCAGTTTGTTCTTAGTCCTTCACGACCAGTCGGAGGTCGAGCTTGGGCCTAGTAGGTGTCGGCTACGCCCCAATTTTGTGAACGCTTGTCGGAGTCAAATTTTGGCTTCAACAGTTCTGGTGCGGTGAGCGTGGAAGTAGTCGGTTCAAGAAAAGTTTGAGTTTGGTCCTATGACAGGAGGCGAAGGAGAAGGATCTGGTTCTGGAGGTTCCCCCTCCCAGGTAGAAGAGGCGACGAGGAAAATGCTGGAGGACTTCAGGCGAGAGGTCATGCAAACTATAAGCTTGGCCTTCTCGGCAAGGAGCGAGTGGGCGACACCTCAGGTTCCAATCGAGGTGGTCCCGCTTTTAGGCGAGAATGCCCCAGGCCAGCGCCCGGGAAAGGAGGTCCCCACAGAGGCTGGCGAGAGGGACGTGGTGGCGCGAGAGCTCTTCCCGGGTCAGCGTCCCGGGAAGGAGGTCCCGGCAGAAGACGGCGAGAAGGAGGCAGCTGTGCGAGAGCTCTTCCCTGGGCACGGTCTCGCAGATCGGGCCAGCCAGCCGAGGCCGCGGGACGTGCCCTCTCGGCAAGCAGTCGGCGAGAGCCCGTTTAGTGAACTTGTCATCTCGGCTCCGGTGCCGGAGGGGTTCCGGGAGCCCGACATGTCCTACTACTCAGGAAAGGATGATCCGGTGCAGCATGTGCAGTGGTTCGAGGATGTGGTTTCGATCAGACAGATGACGGATGCGTTTAAGTGTCGACTATTTGCCATCACCTTGAAGGAGAAGGCGCGAGATTGGTTCCACCAGTTACCGGCAAGATCGATTTATTGTTTTGAGGATCTGCGGAGGGGTTTCTTATTGAGGTTTTCAACATCGAAGAAGCGTAAGAAGGAGGCGGAGTGCTTGTTCTCGGTAAGGCAGAGCCAGGATGAAACGTTGGGGCACTACGTAGATCGGTTTCAGGAAGAGATCCTCCAGGTTCAGGAGGTCCCTGGGTATACGCTAATGCTTGCATTCACCCTGGGACTGAGGCCAGGTTTCTTCAGCATGGAGTTGAAAAGGGTGCCCCCCCTCTCCTTTGAGGAGCTTATGGAGAGGGCGGCAAAGGAGACGGATTTCGAGAGAGCCAATCCGGCGTTTGCAAGGAAGTTAGCCAGGTTGGCGGAGGATGATGCAAAGGAACCAGGAACAGGGAAGCAGAGGGAGCAGAGGGAGCACAGAGAAGAGAAGAGGAGGGAGGAACCCCGAGGCCAGGGGCACCAGGGACAGAATCATCGGGGGGCCCGAGAGCCGAACAACCAGATAGGTTGGAGGCCTCATGAGGGTCGCCCCCATGAGTTGGGAGGAGGCTTCCAGGGAAGAGATAATTTCCGAGAACCAAGGGGGTTCGATCAACCGGCGTGGAGACAGGGAGTGAGGGATCGTTTTCAGCATCAGCATGAGGCAATGGGGATCGGTCGAGGGAGAGGAGCTCGAGGAGGAAGGAGAGGAAGAGGAGATGGAAGAAGGGGTGGGGTGGCGTTGCCTTTCTGTGATTTCCATCAGGAGAGAGGTCACGCTACAGCCACGTGCCCAGAATTTTTGGAGATGAGAGAGGCCAGAGGTTTGAGGAGGCAGGATCCGCCGGTAAGGATCGAGGAAATGCAGCCGGGGGAGGCGGAAGATAGGTGTGAGGACCGGGTGGATGTGGGAACCCGGGGGGTATCGGGGCCATCCATGGGGGGATTGGGATCGAGGCCACCCGGAAGGGGAGCTTCCAGACCATGTTCCGGAAGGGGGTAGCCTCAACCTCCCAGACCCCACCCCCGCTAGAAAAAATTACCTTCTCTTCAGAAGACATGCCAGAGTACGAGGACCCATTCTGCGACGCCTTGGTGATCCAGACGGCGGTGGAAAACTTTACGGTCTCCAAGATCCTAGTGGATAACGGGAGCTCCGTAAATGTGATTTTTAAGAAGGCCTTCGATGAGATGCAGGTGGAAGCCAAGAGGGTTTTGGCCTCGGATGGACCGTTGTTCGGGTTCTCCGGGGAGAGGAAAGATGTGGAAGGGGGAGTAGGGCTGCACGTGAGGTTGGGGGGCGTATCACGGAACTGCCGGTTCGTGATTGTAGATGCCCCGAGCAGCTACAGCGCCATCTTTGGGCGGCCCCTCATCAGCGCCTTTCGCTGCGTCCCCTCCTCGTTCCATCAATGTCTCAAGTTTAACAATGGAGGGGTGCAGGTCAGGGTCAGGGGAGATCCAAAAGTGGCGAGGCAGTGTTACGTCACGGCGGTTAACACCATATCTTGGATAGCAGAGGCGGAGGAGTTGGAAAAGGAGATGGCGGCGCAAGAAGAAGCCTTGAGGGAAGAGGAGGTGAGCCCAGAGGAAGCGAGAGGAGGAACCGAAGAGGAAGTCGGGGAGGAGGAGACTGAGAAGCAGAAGGGAGGAGGTGTGCAGGAGGCGCAGGAGGATGTTGAGGTCGAGCAGCAACAGGAGAGCCCAGAGGGGAGAATGGAGATTGAGGAGGAGCAGGGGGGAGAAGATGTGCAGGAAGTCAGGAGGAGCGGGGAGTCGGAGCCACGAGAAAGAATACAGGAGAAAGTGGGAGAGGAAGGGGCAGAGGAGGAAGCCCGAAGGAAGATGGAAATTGAGCAGCAGCAGGACGAGGTGGTAGAGGTTGAGGGAGCAGGAGGGGAGGAAGAGATGGAAGAAGAAGCAGGGACGGCTGGGAGCAGTCGCGGTTGGAGGTGGCCGAGGAAGTAGTGGAGGTGGAGGTCCGCACCCGTCAGGGGCAGGTACGAGGGGTACGGATCAGCGGAGGCTTGAGTCCCGAAGACCAGGAGCGGATGCGGACCTGCATCCAGAGCAACATCGACGTCTTCGCTTGGAGCACGGAGGACATGTCGGGCATTGATGCGGACGTGGCCTGCCATCGCCTAAATCTGGACCCTCGGACGCGCCCCATACGCCAGAAAATGAGGGCCATCACCACCAAGCTGGAGGAGCCCATTCGAAAGGAGGTCAAGAAGCTCCTGGAGGCGGGCTTCATCTCAGAGATCCAGTACCCAGGCTGGATCTCCAATGTTGTAATGGTGAAGAAGGGGGGAGGAAAATGGAGAATGTGTATCGACTTTTCGTTATTAAATAAATCATGCCCTAAGGATTGCTACCCCCTGCCTCGAATCGACGCGCTGGTTGATTCAGCTGTTGGTTTTTCTGTTATGAGTTTTCTGGATGCTTTTTCAGGTTACCATCAGATCCGGATGCACCCTCCCGACGTCAAGGACGTCTCCTTCATCACAAGGGAAGGGTGCTTTAGTTATAACATGATGCCCTTTGGGTTAAAAAACGCAGGAGCGACATACCAACGAATGATGGATCGAGTTTTCCAGGGTCAGAGGGGTCGGAACCTAGAAGTCTACGTTGATGATCTCATGGTAAAGAGCAAGGGGGTGAACTCGCATCTCCGGGATCTGGAAGAGACGTTCGCCACCTTGAGGAAGTTCAAAATGAGGTTGAACCCCCTGAAATGTGTTTTCGGGGCCAGTCGTGGGAAGTTCCTTGGGCACCTTTTGACCCCGGCGGGAGTAGAACCTAATCCTGATAAAGTAAAGGCCATCCTGGAGCTGGAATCACCTAGAAACGCTAAGGAGGTGCAGCGCTTGACTGGGAAGCTGGCCGGCCTTAGCAGATTCCTCTCTAGGTCAGGGGAGAAGTGCTCGCCTTTCTTTAAAGTGCTACGAGGGAATCAGAGATTCGAATGGACAGCAGAGTGCACAGAAGCTTTTCAAAAACTGAAGGAGCAACTCTCCCGAGCTCCTCTGCTTCAGAGCCCTAAAGAGGGGGAAGATTTGACCTTGTACCTAGGAGTGGGAGCAGAGGCGGTGAGCTCCGTCTTAGTCAGAGAAGAGGGAAAGAAGCAGCTGCCCATTTATTATGTTAGCAGGATCCTAAGGAAGGCAGAGCTCCGCTACCCTATCCTAGAGAAACTGGCATACGCCTTGGTTATTTCGGCCAGGAAGCTCCGGCCATATTTCCAGGCCCATTCAATTAGAGTGGTGACGGACCATCCTCTCCGAAAGATTTTTGAAGGAGTAGAGCACTCGGGTAGGCTGGCCAAGTGGTCTGTCGAGTTGAGTGAGTTCAATATTTCGTTCGTACCAAGGCTCTCCATTAAGGCACAGGTGGTGGCCGACTTCTTGGCAGACTACGTCGCGGAGGACGGGGCTGAGGAGCCGCAGCAGCCAGAAGCATGGAAGATAATGGTCGACGGGGCCTCAGGAAAGCACTCCCTCGGAACAGGGGTGGTACTGACAAGTCCTCAGGGAGTGACCATAAAACAAGCCGTCGCCTTGCACTTCCCCACAACCAACAACCAAGCAGAGTACGAGGCAGTGATAGCCGGCCTTCGCTTGGCTAAGGAGCTCGAGATCAAGGACATTGAGGTTTTCACGGACTCATTGGTGGTGGCGTCTCAGATACGCGGAGAGTTCGAGGCACGGGAGCCCACCCTTGTGAAATACTTGTCCAGGGTGAGGACGATCATCGGAGGGTTCCGGACGTTCTCCATCCAACACGTCCCCAGAGAAGAGAACACTGCTGCCGATCAATTGGCCAAGTTCGGACCTTGGGAAGGGGGTGCCCTCACTGATTTGTTCCACCCAGCGATTGAAGAGGGGGAGCTAATGGAGGTGGATCGGCGGCCCTCGTGGGTAGATCCTTTCGTTACCTTTTTTCTGACTGGAACCCTCCCTGAGGGGGTCAAGGAGGCAAGAATCTTCCGTCACAAGGCGGCCCACTATCTCATGCATGAAGGAGGATTGCACCGGAGGATGTTTTCGGGTCTCCTGGCTCGATGCGTAACGGAAGAGGAGACCAGACACATTCTGGAAGAGGTGCACTCCGGGGAATGTGGTAGTCATTCCGGAGGGAGGACATTGGAAGCAAGGGTGGTCAGGCAGGGGTACTTCTGGCCCACCCTGAGGAAGGACGCGACAGAGTTTGCGAGGAAGTGCCAGAAGTGCCAGCTCTACACCCCCCTCCAGCTCTTGCCGGCTCAAAGACTTCGAAGCATCACAGCGCCATGGCCCTTCGCCATTTGGGGAATGGATCTGGTGGGGCCTTTTCCTCCAGCTAGTGGACAAAGAAGATTCCTCCTGGTCATGATAGATTACTTCTCGAAGTGGCTGGAGGTTAAGGCACTAGCAAAGGTGACCTCCCAAGTCATCAGGAACTTCGTCTGGGGGGAGATTATCTGCAGGCACGGGCTACCTCAGGCCATCATCACGGATAACGGCCCCCAGTTCGCTAGTGAAGAGTTCATCAGCTTCTGCACTCAGCAGGGCATCGACCTCAGGTTTGCCTCTGTCCACCACCCCAGGAGCAACGGTCAGGTGGAGGCGGCGAACAAGATTATCGTTAACTTGCTAAAGAAGAAGGTAAAGAATCTGAGAGGGAACTGGATAGAGCAGCTCCCCTCGGTCCTGTGGGCTCTAAGAACAACTCCAAACACGGCCACTGGTGAGACCCCTTTCAAACTTTCCCATGGTTGTGAGGCGGTACTACCAGTAGAATTCGAGGTCCGATCCCCACGAGTTGCGGCCGCTGGTGATGGAGATGAGGCATGGAGAATGGAAAATGAGGAAGGTCTGCGCCTCTCGCTAGATCTGGCAGAGGAGCTGCGAGACGTGGCAGCCATCAGACAGGAGGAAATCAAGCGACGAATGGCAAAGCACTTCGACAAGCATATCAGGATAAAACAGTTCGCGGAAGGAGACCTAGTACTAAAAAAGGTTGATGCAGCAGGGAGGTCCGCCCCGGTGGGAAAGCTCAATCCAAATTGGGAGGGACCTTATATTGTAGAGAGAGTGCTGAAAGCAGGGGGTTACTACCTTTAAGATGTGGAGGGTAGGACCTTGAACCACTCCTGGAGTGGGGATGACTTAAAACGCTTCTACCCATGAAAAGGGAGAGCGGTAGATGTGTACTTAAAGCGTGATCAATATAATATATTTCTCAAAACATCTCTTGTCTTTGCTTATTATGACGCCCTAAAGACAGGATCAAGAGATCTTCATCGGCACCCCGAGCTCGGCTCGGCCCCAGGTAGACCCGCTGCGCAGGCTCCCATCTAGCTGGCAGGTCCGAAGGCTCGCCTGTGGGGGATAGGTTTTGAGTTGAGATCTTCATCGGCACCCCGAGCTCGGCTCGGCCCCAGGTAGACCCGCTGCGCAGGCTCCCATCTAGCTGGCAGGTCCGAAGGCTCGCCTGTGGGGGATAGGTTTTGAGTTGAGATCTTCATCGGCACCCCGAGCTCGGCTCGGCCCCAGGTAGACCCACTGCGCAGGCTCCCATCTAGCTGGCAGGTCCGAAGGCTCGCCTATGGGGGATAGGTTTTGAGTTGAGATCTTCATCGGCACCCCGAGCTCGGCTCGGCCCCAGGTAGACCCGCTGCGCAGGCTCCCATCTAGCTGGCAGGTCCGAAGGCTCGCCTGTGGGGGATAGGTTTTGAGTTGAGATCTTCATCGGCACCCCGAGCTCGGCTCGGCCCCAGGTAGACCCGCTGCGCAGGCTCCCATCTAGCTGGCAGGTCCGAAGGCTCGCCTGTGGGGGATAGGTTTTGAGTTGAGATCTTCATCGGCACCCCGAGCTCGGCTCGGCCCCAGGTAGACCCGCTGCGCAGGCTCCCATCTAGCTGGCAGGTCCGAAGGCTCGCCTGTGGGGGATAGGTTTTGAGTTGAGATCTTCATCGGCACCCCGAGCTCGGCTCGGCCCCAGGTAGACCCGCTGCGCAGGCTCCCATCTAGCTGGCAGGTCCGAAGGCTCGCCCGTGGGGGATAGGTTTTGAGTTGAGATCTTCATCGGCACCCCGAGCTCGGCTCGGCCCCAGGTAGACCCGCTGCGCAGGATCCCATCTAGCTGGCAGGTCCGAAGGCTCGCCCGTGGGGGATAGGTTTTGAGTTGAGATCTTCATCGGCACCCCGAGCTCGGCTCGGCCCCAGGTAGACCCGCTGCGCAGGCTCCCATCTAGCTGGCAGGTCCGAAGGCTCGCCTTGTGGGATAGGTTTTGAGTTGAGATCTTCATCGGCACCCCGAGCTCGGCTCGGCCCCAGGTAGACCCGCTGCGCAGGCTCCCATCTAGCTGGCAGGTCCGAAGGCTCGCCTGTGGGGGATAGGTTTTGAGTTGAGATCTTCATCGGCACCCCGAGCTCGGCTCGGCCCCATCTAGGTAGGCTCGCCTGTGGGGGATAGGTTTTGAGTTGAGATCCCGCACCCCGAGCTGCGCCCCAGGTAGACCCGCTCCAAGCTCCCATCTAGCTGGCAGGTCCGAAGGCTCGCCTGTGGGGGATAGGTTTTGAGTTGAGATCTTCATCGGCACCCCGAGCTCGGCTCGGCCCCAGGTAGACCCGCTGCGCAGGCTCCCATCTAGCTGGCAGGTCCGAAGGCTCGCCTGTGGGGGATAGGTTTTGAGTTGAGATCTTCATCGGCACCCCGAGCTCGGCTCGGCCCCAGGTAGACCCGCTGCGCAGGCTCCCATCTAGCTGGCAGGTCCGAAGGCTCGCCTGTGGGGGATAGGTTTTGAGTTGAGATCTTCATCGGCACCCCGAGCTCGGCTCGGCCCCAGGTAGACCCGCTGCGCAGGCTCCCATCTAGCTGGCAGGTCCGAAGGCTCGCCTGTGGGGGATAGGTTTTGAGTTGAGATCTTCATCGGCACCCCGAGCTCGGCTCGGCCCCAGGTAGACCCGCTGCGCAGGCTCCCATCTAGCTGGCAGGTCCGAAGGCTCGCCTGTGGGGGATAGGTTTTGAGTTGAGATCTTCATCGGCACCCCGAGCTCGGCTCGGCCCCAGGTAGACCCGCTGCGCAGGCTCCCATCTAGCTGGCAGGTCCGAAGGCTCGCCTGTGGGGGATAGGTTTTGAGTTGAGATCTTCATCGGCACCCCGAGCTCGGCTCGGCCCCAGGTAGACCCGCTGCGCAGGCTCCCATCTAGCTGGCAGGTCCGAAGGCTCGCCTGTGGGGGATAGGTTTTGAGTTGAGATCTTCATCGGCACCCCGAGCTCGGCTCGGCCCCAGGTAGACCCGCTGCGCAGGCTCCCATCTAGCTGGCAGGTCCGAAGGCTCGCCTGTGGGGGATAGGTTTTGAGTTGAGATCTTCATCGGCACCCCGAGCTCGGCTCGGCCCCAGGTAGACCCGCTGCGCAGGCTCCCATCTAGCTGACAGGTCTGAAGGCTCGCCTGTGGGGGATAGGGTTGGGTCAAGCAATCTCCGTCAATATCAAACTGACAAGGCAGAATTCAGTTTGACAAAATAGGGTGAAAAGTCCCCTTAAGCGGCACTACACCTTAGTATCCTCACTTAGCCCTAAAATACAAAATTGAACAAAGGGAAAAAGGGTGTGGAGTAGGGCAGGTGGCAGCACTCGCAGCGGATGGCTGTTGAGGATCGTCCCGCCGGTAGCGAAAGGGTACTCGCGGGGCAAGCCATTGCGCCAACTCGCGGGCGATTGAGCACGCCGGGAACCCGTCTCGCGTAGGGCATAAAACAGAAAAATATATATACAGAAAGGTTACGCGGCGAGACGAAATATTAGCATCGTCCCGCGGGCAAAAGGCAAGCCAGAGATTAACTTCACAAAAATAAGAAATAAAAAAATAGACAGCAAAATTGAGCACTCGCTCGTCACTTGGCAGATGCCACAAAATATAGTTTAAAGTCTTTACATCAGGAGGAGGAGAGAGTGATTCTAAATCTTGGAGGCGGCGCATCAGTCCTCCTCGCCGGATGAAGAATCATCGCTCTCCTCGCTATAGAGCTCGGGAACCAAGTCGCGCGCGGTTACTGTCTCAGAATCATCCTTCACGACCCCCAGGTCTTTCATCATCTGTAGCACCAGCTCAGCCCCGCGGACGCCAGCGTCTCGGCATTGTTCCTCGACTTCCTCATAAGAATAATGTGGCGGGGGAGTCTGGAAGGGCTCGCGGCGAGACGACGATGCGGCAGCCGCCTGGAGGCGCGCGTTCTCAGCCGTCAGCGCCTGGACCTCCTCCTCCAAGGCCGCCACGCGCGAACGAAGTTGTCCCGCCGTCTCGGCATCCTGCGGGATGACCTGGCAATCAGCCAAGAATCGTGGAAAAGAAAAAAAAAACCAAGGGAAAAAGAGAGTTGTGGCTTACCACACCGCCTTGGGCCTTCGCGAGGAGTGACTCGGCATCTGACAGCCTACTCGCTAGACCGGCAGATTTCTCCCGTTCCGCCTCCAGGTTTTCCTCGCTGGCTTTCCATTTTGAATTGATGTAAATAAGGCGGCGAGAGGAACGGTGCGAGAACTTCAAGGCCCGCATCTGATGGTGGCAGGTTCTCAGCACAAGGTCCTTGGTGGACTCGCTTTCAGGCGAAGAGGCGTCTAGGCCACCATAAAGGCCGTACCCTATGGCGAAGGCGTGGCCGGAAGGGACATCTTGCTCTTTCCATGATGGAAGGAGGGTGGAGATAGACACGCGGTTGGCGTCCCGCCCCCACAGCAGAACCGGGTCGCCGACGGCATCGTGAACCAGGGGACCCAAGTTATAATTCATGTGAGAGGAGGGAGTGGGACGGCCAAAGGAGTCACCCTCGCGAGAGGAGGTACCGGCCACCTGTTCAGGAGCAGCAGCGCGCGGATCAGGGGCAGCAGCGCGCGGGTTGGAAGCAGTAGCGGGCAGGCTGGAAGCAGCAAGTTGGCCAAGAGGCACCGTCTCGCCGATAGGCGAGACGGCCTGGTGATTAGGCGAGGGAGGCGGTGGAGTTTCCCCTAAAGAGATAGGGCTCCCTTGGGGAACCTTCCCCCTATCCTTGGAGATAGCTACGGATTTCTTCATTTTCTTTTTTGGGGGGCTGGAGCGAGAGGGGACGGTGTCATCTCCGGGACGCTTCGGCGGGACAACCGCCAGGGACTCTCTCGCCGCCTCTGCCGCTGCATTGGCGAGATCAAGACCCTTGGCGGGGTGAATATTGCTCTTATAAGGAGGAGATGTTGGGATAATTCGCTCACCTAAAAGCGAGTGAGTGGGGGTTAGGAAAAAGCGAGACAACAAATAGCCAAGAGAGAGGAATAGAAGAATACCCTCGCCCGGGAGCACTGGGAGAAGCGAGTCGAGGCCTCGCCGCAAGAAGTTGACCTCGAAGTTCTTGCCAGCAAGGTACTCGCACAGTAACTTCTCGGGCCCGCTGACTTGGGGGTGGCGTAGAAGCTCTCTGGCGGAGAGACCGGCGCGAGAGGGACGCCGCCGAAGTCAGCCCGGTCTCCCCGGATGAAGACGAATCGGGTGAGCCAGTGATGGTTCTTGTTAGGCGTCTCGCATACCTTGAGCCCCTGCCCAGTGAAATACGAGACGCCATCGGCGTTGGCGTGGTAGATGAAAAGCTTGCGGAAGGCCGTCAAGCTGAACTCGATGCGCTCTCGGCGCATGTAGCAAGCAAACGCAATCAGCACCGAGATGGCGTTGGGATTGAACTGTGCCGGGACAACACCGAAGTACTTGAAGACCTGCTTCACCTCAGGCCAGAGGGGGAGTCGCAACCCCGCCTCAAAGTGCGAGACGGGGAAGGCGAGTTCACCAGGGTAGTATGTGTTGATGCACTCGCCGACCTTGGGGGGCCGCGACTCGATCCCCTCCCCCAGATACTCACGGGCGAACTTATCATGGTCTTCCCGAGGGAGCCTGCCGAGCGGGAAGTCGTGGTCAGTAAACCTCTTCCCGCAACGGCTGCGCCCCTCGCCCTCCTCCACTTTCTTCTTACCCATCTCCTTTGGAGAACTGGTCCTAGGCGAGACGAAGGAGTTAAGAGGCGAGAATGGGCCGGCGAGACGAAGAGATCAGAGGGCCAAGACTTGGTTAACGGCGAAGGCGGAAAGTGTGGTATCTAGTCCAGTGGACTAGGCATATTTATAACTGATGCAAGGCCAATTATTAAAAGGGCGGGAAAATAAGGGGGAGAGGAAGAGTCGGCGTTTTTCTCTCTCCTAAACCTCGATCGGCGCGACCCATCACAATCAGGAAAAATATATAAATATTTATTTAGCTATTTAGCATAAAATTAAAAGGAGTATTAAAAAAGGGAATGAGAAATTAAGCCATAAAAATATATGTCCAGAAATCGTCCCGCAGAGGACCAAGCTCTCTGCATACTTTGGCGAGACTACCATTATTACAACTTTTGCGAGAAGAAGAAAAAGAAGGATAGCGAGACAGACATTCGTCAGTATGGGCGCCACTCCCAGCGGCCGCCGCGTGCTCCCCCGCGAGGAGGCCTACTCCGCGAGTGGAAGGAGCGGATGGTTTGGAGGCCACGCCGCGCGAGACGGAGCTGCATATCGGTCTCATTGATGATGGCCTCAGGGTCGGTGCCGTCGACATCCAGCTCGGCATCGGCTCCAGAAGATAGACGAGCGCACTCGCCCTCCAGCGACTCGATGCGCTTCTCCGCGGCCTGTTTGTCTAAAGTCAAGGAATGAATGAGGCGCGCGTGCTTCCGGAAGAGCTCAGCCGTCTTCCGCTTCATCTCCACTGGATCTGAGGGATCGCCCAGATAGTCTTCAATCCCGTCTGCAGGAGGAGGCGAGACGGAGAGTTGCTTTGGCTGCTCCTCAACAGGAGAGTTGGCCCGAGAATCTGCGCAAGGAGTGCAGGGACAAGGTGGAAGAGGCACTCGCAGGAGAGAGTGAGAGTAGCGAAGGGGATTCAAAAGGGCAAGGGAAGGTCCCTTACCAAGATGGCGAGAGGTATCGGCAGCCGGGGAGGGGTCGTCCCTCCTCTCGTCGGGAGTAGTTGGAGGAGTAGATGAGGGTAGCGAATCAAGTTCCTCGCAACGGACAGAAGAACCATCTCGCGGACTCTTCGGGGACGGCGGAACCACAAGAGCCCCCTGAAAAAAAAAAGCGTTAGTCAGCAAAAGAGCACCCGGTCGCGGAAATAACAGTGGTAATCGCGAGCGTCCACCTCTTTTTCCGTAGAGAGCGCACGGGGAGTGGGGGCAGGTTTCAAAGAGGCGCGAGACGAATCTACTGCTGCAAGAGAAGGGCCCCCAGCCTTCGTCTTTTTCGAGCGAGACGACGGGGCGAGGGGACGACCCAGGGAAGAGGTGAAAGCAGCCACGTTGGCCTTATGTTGCTCTCGCACCAGGGCGAGACGTTCGCGAAAACTTTGACTGTGCGTCATTCTGCAAGAACTCGAGGACAGGGAAGAAGAAGAATATACAGAGCGGGGAATCAGGAGCGCAGGGCAGGAGTCATATATTTATAGACCCCGGTGGGGGCCTCCGAAGATTCCTCATAAATACGTTTTTTAATGCACCTTGAATAACGAGCCTCAGTTGAACATTCTTTTTGAGCTTAGAGTAATCTCAAAAAGAGCGGGGATTGTGTACAACCTCGGGCTCGCAAAGAGCCCTCAAGAAGCAAAAAGAGCGAGATAGGCAAAGGGGACTAGGAGGGCCCACTCGCTAGCGGCGAGATGATGGGCTCTCCAAGGGGCAAAATGGCCCCACCCAGAGGCGAGAGGGCCTCTAGAAGCGAAATGACCTCCAAGGGTGAGAGGCTCCGGCGAGACGGGCGGTGGGTCCTTCTCGCCGGCAGGTGCCTTTCCTCTCGCCAGAGGGAGAGAAGGCTTTTCCTATCAAAGCAGGGGTTTTTACTCTCCTACCCCGGGTATTTTTACCCTTTTACCCTTGGTGGACTGCGTATAGCTCCTCAGAACAGCGGAGTTTGGCTGTTGGCAGACCCAGCCAAGGGTACCCCGGTAATTTCAGACCGGTGCAGTCTTGTTATTGGCAGTTCAGATTCTGAAATCTATAAATAAGCCCATAGGGGTTCTTCAGAAGGGACCTTTTTTCAGACTCGGGAGAGGAATTGACAGTCTTCTGAAGAACTCCAAGCCCAGCTTTTGGCTCTGGAGGGGAAGCTCTCTGTGACCTTCCGGGTAAGCGGTGGGACCTCCCTGCTGCGGCTTTGGGCCAGTTTGTTCTTAGTCCTTCACGACCAGTCGGAGGTCGAGCTTGGGCCTAGTAGGTGTCGGCTACGCCCCAATTTTGTGAACGCTTGTCGGAGTCAAATTTTGGCTTCAACATACATGCTCCATAAGAAAATGATATTTTATCTCAATATGTTTAGTTCTACTATGGGAAACATGATTATGTGCAATTGATATAGCACTAGTAGAATCACAGAAGAGTGGAGTTCTACTTACCTGAAATCCATAATCCTCAAGCTGATGTTGTATCCACAGAAGTTGAGCACAGCAACTTCCTGCAGCCACATACTCTGATTCTGCAGTGGAGATAGCCACACTTGTTTGCTTTTTGCTACTCTAAGAAATCAGTCTTCCACCTAGGAATTGACAGTTCCAGTTGTGCTTTTTCTGTCTTCTTTGCATCCTGCAAAGTCTGCATCTGAATAACCTGTTAGTTCAAAATCCCCATTCCTAGGGTACCAGAGGCCTAGATAAGGAGTGCCCTTTAGATATCTCAATATTCTTTTGACTGTTGTCAAATGAGACTCTTTAGGGCAGGCTTGATACCTTGCACAGACACATGTAGCATACATGATATCTGGTCTACTTGCAGTCAAATATAATAGGGATCCAACTATCCCTCTATACAAGGTTTCATCTACAGGTTTCCCTGCATCATCCTTGCTAAGAGACATACTTGACCCCATAGGAGTCTTCATGGTGCTGGATGAATCCATATCATACTTCCTTATGAGTTCTAGGGTGAACTTAGACTGGCATGTGGATAAACCACTCTCAGTCTGTCTTACTTGGAGACCCAAGAAGAACTTAAGCTCTCTCATTCTACTCATCTCAAATTGACCTTGCATTAGTTTTACAAACTTTTTGCAAAGGCTACTTTCAGTAGACCCAAATATAATGTCATCTACATATATTTGGACTAGTATTACTTTGCCTCTAGATTCCCTAAAGAATATAGTCTTGTCTATTTTCCCCCTTGTGAACTTATTCTCAATGAGGAAACTAGACAGGGTTTCATACCAAGCCATAGGGGCTTGCTTTAACCCATATAAAGCTTTCCTAAGTCTATAGATATGATTAGGTAGAGTTGAATCAACAAAACCTGATGGTTGTTCCACATAGACTTCTTCTTTAAGATTACCATTTAGAAATGCTGACTTGACATCCATTTGGTAAACTTTAAATCCTTGAAAGGTTGCATAGGCCAGGAACATCCTTATGGCTTCCAGTCTGGCTACTGGAGCAAAGGTTTGATCAAAATCAATACCTTCTTCCTGCTTATACCCTTTGGCGACCAATCTAGCTTTGTTCTTAATGATGACTCCATGTTCATCCATCTTGTTCCTATAGATCCACTTGGTCCCAATTATGTTGTGGTCTTTAGGTTTAGGAACAAGCTCCCAAACCTTGCAGCTCTTGAACTGATTCAGCTCTTCTTGCATTGCCTCAATCCAATGAGGGTCTAGGATGGCTTCTTCAAACTTCTTTGGTTCAACTTGGGATAAAAAGCTGGAGTAGATTGCTGCATTCAGGTTTCTGCTCCTTGTTTATACCCCTTGTCTTGGATCACCAATGATTTGCTCAGCTGGATGATCTCTAAGATGCCTATTGTTTGGAGGCATCCTGACTTCTGGTTGAACTTCTTCAGTTTCTTCATCTTGCTGTACTCCTTGTACTTCTTCTGCATTAGGTACATGTAGTACTCCCCCTGGACAACAGCCACTGTCTTCTACTTGCTGTCTTGCAGTAGGTTCTTCTTCTATAGTGAGCTTGTCCATCTTCTTTGTTATACCTGTGGGGCTGCATACACTACTAGACAACTCATTGTTAATAAGTCTAGTTTCATCAAATACTACATGTACAGATTCCTCTACAACTTGAGTAGACAAGTTGTAGACTCTAAAGGCCTTACTATTGTTGTTGTACCCAACAAAAATTCCCTCTTGGGACTTGGCAGCAAACTTAGTCAAGTAAGACTTTCCATTGTTAAGTATAAAACATTTACAACCAAATATCCTGAAGTAGGATAGGTTTGGTTTCCTGCCTTTCACAACCTCATAGGGGGTCTTGTTGAGGCTTTTAGTTATGGTAGCCATATTAATAATATGGCATGCAGTATTGACTGCTTTAGCCCAGAAATATTCTGGTAGTGATGTATCACTTAATAGGGTCCTACCAGCCTCAATCAAGGTTCTATTTTTCCTCTCAGCAATGTCATTTTGTTGAGGTGTCCTTGGTGAAGAAAACTCTTGAAATATCTCAAATTCTTCACATAGTTTTGTCATGCTATCAGACTGAAACTCAGTACCATGGTCACTTCTTATTTTGACCACTGTACTATTTAGTTCATTCTGAATTTGTCTAACAAAGCTATAGAAGACATTGGGTGTTTCAGATTTCTGTCTAAGGAAGAACACCCAGGAAAACCTTGAGTAGTCATCTACAACTACAAAGGTATAGACCTTCCTACCCAGGCTGTGAACTGGCATTGGACCAAAGAGATCCATATGCAAGAGGTATAAGCACCTCACAGCATCTTTGTTTTCAATGCTTCTAAAGATGGATCTAGTCTGCTTGCCCTTTTGACAAGCTGAGCAAATACCATCTTTAATACACTTAACTTGAGGACCATTCCTCACTAACTCTTTGCTAAAGAGTTTGTCAATTGTCTTGTAGTTTAGATGGGCTAGCCTCTTGTGCCATTTGACACAATGAGAGACTGTCTCATCAGCTACAAGACACACTTGAGAACCATTGGTCTCACACATAATGTCTAGGCAGTAGACATTCCTCTTTCTATAACCTGTCAAAATGATCTCTTGATCATTTGAACTCTTGATATGACAACCATCCTTAACAAATGAGATGTCATATCCTACATCACTTAATTGACTTATACTAATTAGGTTGTGTTTCAAACCTTTAACATAAGCCACTTGAGTAATGGTAACTAAGTTACTAGAAATGTTACCAAACCCTTTGATGATTCCTTTTTCAGAACCACCAAAGGTGACTTTAGGACCATCTTTGATTGGAGTGTAGTCTTTTAGCAATTCCCTTGTTCCAGTCATGTGTCTGGAACATCCACTGTCCAAGTACCATATAGGGGCATGACCACTTGAACTCACCTGCAAAACAGATTAGTGAACCTTAGAACCCAAAGAATTCTTGGGTCCTTGGTACTGGTTAGTTTGCATCCTAACAAAGCTACCTGCAGGCTTTCCAACAGGCAGTTTGCTACTCACTTTGGCACTAGCATTGTGCCAACAGTCCATTGCAAAGTGGCCTACCTTGCCACAGCACCAACACTCAAACTTATTGTACCTTTGCTTAGGTACTGTCTTTGCTGTTTTATCTACAGCAGACTTGTTGAGAGTTGGGGCTTTGCCCTTGGATTTGGACTTGGACTGAACAGTCCTTGCAGGTTTAGTAAATCCCAGTCCAGCTTTTCCTTTGTGATGAACAAAATCATCAATTAAGGGTAGAACTGACTTAGGTTTAGAAAACCTAGCAACTAAGTCTTTCTCCTTCTGAAGATTAATCTCCAGACTCTTGATTTGATCATTCTTAAATGATATAGTCCCCATCTGAATCATAGTTATGTGCTTCAGTCTGGCTATCTCATTAAGCTTTTGATCAAACATCTTCTCAAAATCAGTTGCAGCAGCTTTGAGATTAGCAATTTCCTTTGCCTGACTTTTGGCTAGGGACTTGCTCTTCTTATAAGCTTGCAACAGAACTTTATATTCATCTATCAACTGATGAATATCTTCTTCAGACTCAGATGCACTCTCATCATTTGATGATGATGAATCTGATTCTGTACTGGCACAAGAAATTAAACTAAAAGTTGAACTTTGTACCTTACTAGGTCCTGGCTGCTCCAGGATTTTGTCACTTGCTGTCAATGCCATTAATCCTTGGCACTGACTGTCCTCTTGTTCATATATAGAGTTCATGATCTGAATGAACTCTTCTTCTTCTTTCTCAGCAAACAGTCTTATATATGCCTCAGCATCTGACTCAGTTTCTGATGAAGAAATATCTGACAGGCTCTTGTCCTTTTTGGCAACAAAGGACTTTTCCTTCTTGCCCTTGTATTGAGTCTTTTTCTTGTCATTAGACTCCTTTCTTTTCTATGGACAATCTGCTATCACATGTCCTTGTCTATTACAGCAATAACAAACTATTTTTGAAAGAGTTGCTTTGCTAGACTTAGTCTTTTTTCTGTCTTTCTTTGAAGACTTCTTATTCTGATAATAGTCTTCCTTTCCCTGTGAAGTAGATGGCCTTGTCCTCCACTGTTTCTTCTTTAAGAATTTCTGAAAATGTCTTGTGAAGGCAGCAAAGTCCTCATTACTTTCACTGCTTTTAGATTTTCTGCTGACTGACCCATCTTACTCAGATTCAGCTGCTTTTGGTGGTGGAGTTGGTAACTTACTTCTGTACTTCCTGGGGGCTTCTGTTTTGAAGGTCACTGTCCTTTCTTTATGTTCATTTCTTGTAGATTTCTCCTTTTCTTTCCTCACCATTAACTGCATTTCATAGGACAGCAGTTTGCCAAACAGTGTTGGTGGAGGAATTTCTCCCAACTTTGCAATTTCCCTAATGGCACAGATCTTGGTGTCCCAATCTTTTGTTAGGGACCTTAGAAACTTATCATTGAGTTCATAATTACTGAACTCTCTGCCATAGGACATGAGCTCATTCACAATCCTATAGAACTTTTTATAGCATTCAGTTATGTTATCAGCTTTTCCTTGTCTAAAACTTTCATATTCTTGATTGAGCAAAGATTTTCTGTCTTGCCTGACTTCTTCAGAACCCTCCATATACACAATAAGAGTATCCCACATTTCTTTAGCTGTCTTACAGTGTATCAAATTCTGAAAAGTTGCATCATCTATAGCACTCACTATAATGTTTTGAGCCATTTTGTCCATGGTGGCTAGAACAATCTCATCCTTTGTCATTTCAGAGAAATCCTTTGGTGTTCTCTGATTTGCATCTAATACTGACACCTTCATGGGCACATATGGCCCTTCCTTCACTGTGATATAAATCCTAGGGTCTGAGGCTTCCATAAAGAGTCTCACCCTTTCCTTCCAGATACCAAAGATCTCTTTCCTACATATGGGTAGCTTCATGGATCCCAATTCCTTGTGATTTTCAGTGGAACCCATGGTTCTTGATTTTCTTGATTCTGTACTTTGACTTAGACTGAATCTGCCAACAGGATCTACTCAGATAGTTATGTCCCTCTTGAGTAACCTGGCTCTGATACCACTTGAAAGATATTGTACCTAAACACCTAGAGGGGGGGGGTGAATAGGTGACTTGAATCTTTTTAATTTTATGGCAGAAAACAGAATCTAACACAGAATTCTAGCTACTTTATCACAGCACACTTGCAGCAATCACAGCATATCACAGCACACAGTAGACACACAGTTTTATAGTGGTTCCCCAAGGTTTGGGTACATCCACTTTCCCCCTTCGCCTATCTAGCAGTGTACTAGATTCGGTCAAACTCCTCCACTATCTCAGAACCCAAAACAGGTTCCTACACCTCAGGCCCAAGACCCTACAACTCAGCTTCTTTACAAAGCCTACACTCAGCTACCAAGGCCTACACTCAGCCACCAAGGCCTACACTCAGCCAACAAGACCTACACTCAGAGATTCCAATCTCCTACACTCAGGCACTCAAGCCCTACACTTAGCCTTTATAATTACAGGCTTACAAGACTCAGATCCAAAGGATCCTACAAGAAAATATGAATACAATAATATTAACTCAGCAACTCAGAGACAAGAAAGGAGAGTTGTGAGTTTCTTGATGAGTTCTTGGAAGAACTCAGCTGAAATCAATCTGACTTGGCTTTCTTCAAAGCTTCATGAATGTAGAACTCAATAAGATTGACCCCTTCTGCAGTTGATCCTTGATCTCTGCTACTTAAGATTCAGAATAAATCTGAACCCTTCTTCTCAGCCTGGTTCCAACGGCTGATTTCTTGTATGGAGCTCTCTCTCTCCAACTTCTTAGATCTTCACTTGATAGCTGGATCTTCTTTAAATTACTTGAACAAATACTTGATCTTTTGAACCACTTCAACAACAGTTTCTGTAGACTGTATAAGCCTATTTATAGGCCTTCTTCATGGTAACCGGCTGGTCCGGTTCATAACTGAATTCTGACAACTCTGACAGGTGCAGTAGACCGGCTGGAATGGCAGCTGTCAAGTCATCCAGTCAGTTCTTGAAAATTCTGTAACTGTCTGCAAGTGTCGAGACTTTCTTTCTTTAAGTGTCGACACTTATAGACCAAATGCGACACAAGTTGTCTAAGTGTCTACACTAGCCTACAAGGTGTCGACACAACTCCTTGTGTTGTAGATTTTATATCTCGACACTGCTTCTTCTTCATGTGTCGACACTGAAATTGAGTGTCGACACAAGTACTTGTACTTCAGTATTTTGCTGAATTCTTCTAAGTGTCGACACAACACCTTTGTGTCGACACATCTTCATGTGTTGAATCTGTTAAGTGTTGAGACTTCTTCTTGGTGTCGACATATGTCTTCAGTGTTGATACCTGCTGAGTGTCGACACAGCTCCTTGTGTCGACACATTCTTCTTCTGTCGAGTCTCTGGCTAAGTGTCGACACATCCCCTTAGTGTCGACACTTGTACTTAGAATATTTTGTTGAACTTTGCTGATCTTTGCTAAGTGTCGACACAGCTCCTTGTGTCGACACTTTCTTCAAGTGTTGAGTCTTCAGCTAAGTGTCGACACATTCTTTCTTGTGTCGACACTTCCTCCAAGTGTTGACTCTTCTGCTGTGTGTCGACACATTGTTCTGAGTGTCGACACTTATACTTGGTCTCTGCTGATTTTTGCTGAGTGTCGACACAGCCTCCAAGTGTCGACACTTTTTGATGTAGACACAGTTTCTCTGGGTGTCGACACAACTGCTAAGTGTCGACACTGCTTCACTGCACTTTTCTTCATTGAGTGTCGACACAGCTCCTTGTGTCGACACTTTCTGTCTGGTGTCGGCTCAGCATCCCTGGTGTCGACACAATGACTCTAAGTGTCGACACTGCTTGCCTGGGTGTCGACACAATGACTCCAAGTGTCGACACTGCTTGTCTGGGTGTCGACACAAGTCTTCTTAAGTGTCGACACTTTCCCTCTGGGTGTCGACACATGGACTTAGAAACTTTTCTTCTTTCCTGCAAATACTTAACCTGCACAAGGTAACTCAAAACACATCAAATACATTTTGATGTATATCATTGAGTTGGGTGAGGCTTCTTCAAATCAGGTACATTTGAGCCAATCTACCCAACACAAGGTGAGGAGTGTTGTCACCACCCTAGTGGATAGAATCACCACCCCAGCCCGCGCGCTAGCAAAACCTCTGTCCGCTGAGTCCGCAAAGACTTAGCCGGATTCCAAGACAACTGCCGGGAGCAAGGCACCGATGTTCACTACTGGGTGGCCTTGCACCAGACCGCCCACACTATACGGAAAAGGTACAGTCTGCACAGTCCGCACACATCATCATTTGGACAGCCACAACTCCTTTAGTGACAGTCCGCATATGCAAGAGTAAGTCTGCACAACACAAGAGCAAAGCCTCCATCCGGCACAAGTCCATGACCAAAGGCAGTCCACCGGGTCAACAGCGGACTTGGCGGATACTGCGGACACATTGGACTTGTCACAGAATGTGATCAAGTCCAGTAAATCACCAAAGGTCTCATGCAAGCTCGACGGACAAGGCTCAGTCTGCCAAAACCCAAAGCAGATCGCCAATACTCCTCCAGAGTTAAGGCAGAGTCTGCAAGCAATCCTGGCATAACTGCCCAAGCAAGCGGCAAACTGCCAGACTCCGACATCAGTCCACGCAGTCCTCCCCAGCAGTTAGCACCCGTTGTACCACCATAGTTCGGCAAGGGCCACAGCCAAACTCCAAGGTCAGTCCGCCACAGCGGACACCGCAGACACTCCAGTCCGCAAGCCTCCCGCGGACAGGATACCCAATCCGCCGGTTAACACAAGCTTGCAACACAAGGCCACTGAACAGAGTACTGCCTACAGCCCGCAAACCTCTGTCCGCTCAGGCCGCTCCTTAATCAGCCAAGCCACCAAGACAGCCAACGCCCTGTCCGCAGACAGCAGTCCGCCCAGGCCGCGGACTCAGTCCGCACAGGCCGCTCAGACCACAGGCTGCTCAATCAGCAAGCCACCAAGACAGCTACCACCCAAGCCGCAGTCAGCAATCCATCCAGGTCGCGGACTCAGTCCGCACAGGCCGCTCGACCTGCCCATCACCCACTTCCACTTCACAAATTTCAACACTCCCCCTTGAAGTGAGAAGTGGTGATCAAGCCCAGCAAGCTACGTAACTGCTGAAAAGGCCCCTTCGACAGCGGCTTCGTGAAGATGTCAGCAAGATTATCTTCACTCTGAACATGCCCGACCAGAAGAGATCCCTCCAACACCCTCTCCCTTATGAAGTGGTGTGCGATCTCAATATGTTTGGTCCTTGCATGACACACTGGATTGTTTACCAGTTTGAGAGCACTCTCATTGTCACCCCGGAGTAAAGTAGGCCCTTGCACTTCTTCATGAACATCCTCTACAAGCCTCCGCAACCAGATAGCTTCCCGAGCAGCCAAGGCCGAAGCCTTATACTCAGCTTCCGTAGTAGATACGGACACAGAATCCCGCTTCTTGCTACACCACGAAATACCAGCTGAACCACAAGTGAAACATAACCCGAAGTTGATCTCTGATCATCCGAGTCACCACCATAGTCAGCGTCCGTGTATCCAAGCAAAGCAAAGTCCGCATCCCTACTATAGAGGAGTCCCATATCATAAGTTTACTTGACATACTTCAAGATGTGCTTTGCCGCTACCAGATAAGATGTAATGCCCCGAAACTTAAAGGAGCGACGGGGGACGTTTTGGGCCAGTTTTGGGTTCTGGCTGCAGGCACACGGCCTGGGACACGGGCGTGTCCCAGGGCGTGTCAAGCTTGTGTCGACACTCAGCCGGGAAGTCGACACTTTGGTCTCGACATTGTGTCGAGACTGGGCACACGGCCTACGACACGGGCGTGTCGCAGGGCGTGTCGACCCGTGTCGACACTTAGCCCGCGAAGTCGACACTCTGCGCTCGACGAAGTGTCGAGACATGGCACACGACCTGCGACACGGGCGTGTCGCAGGGCGTGTCAACCCGTGTCGACACTCGTCCCGGGAAGTCGACACTTTGGTCTCGACATTGTGTCGAGACAAGGCACACGGCCTAGGACACGGGCGTGTCCAAGGCCGTGTCATCAGGTCGACGATCTTCGCTCGATGAAGTGTCGAGTGTCGAGACCGTGTACATGGCCTGGGGTCTAGGCGTGTTGAGGTGACACGGACAAGGACACGAGCGTGTCCTAGAACCCGTGCAGTGCTCGGGTTGTTTTCGGGGAAAAATGACGGGGGTACACGGCCGGCCACACGGCCGTGTCAGGTAGAACACGGGCGTGTCAGGTCGAACACGGGCATGTTTGATACCCGTGTGTTGTTCCAGGCGAGCCGATTTTGACGGTGAATGAGGCACACGACCCTGGACACGGGCGTGTGTCAGGCCGTGTTCGGTCCAGATTGGGCATTTCAGTCCCGAATCAAAGCCGTTCGTTTCTTTATTTTGGGATCCAATGGCTGGGGGTGGTTCCTGAAGGGATATACCCGGGATTGGACTTAGAAACCCTCACTTTTCATAAGTTATTATCTTTCTAAAAGCTTAGAGAGAGAGGAGAGCCAAGGAAGGAAGAAGGAGCTAGATCCGGCCATTGGAGGAGCTTCGAAGCTCCGAATCGTGAGCCGACTCCGGATCCACGGAGGCAAAGCTAGTATGGTGCTTTTCATTCGCTTACTTTTCCATGGCGCCAAAGAGGAACGCTAGGGTAACGATTCTCTTCTTGAGCATGAGTAGCTCTCCTTCTTTGCATAGGAAGCCCGCTCTCGCGAGTTTGCAGAGAGTTGGAGGCGTTCCTTCGGGTAGATATGTGAAGTACCCGTTGTTTAGAGTCCGTAAGCAAGAACGGACATAGGCATGATGTGTGAAGCCTACCCGGACATGTTGGTCTGGATCGGTGATGTTGCATTGCATAAATGCCGGAGAAGACTCCGTGCTATTGATTGTTTTTCGGGTTTTCTACGCGGTAGATTGCAGCAGGGAGCCTTGGGGATTAACCCAAAGGTGCACCCGAAAAACTGGGCAGATGCGAGATCTTGCCAACTTGGTGGCCTGAGAGCCAACTTGAACATAACCGGGTTATGTGAATTATGATGGAAATGGGACTCGGTGGAAGTTTGACCCGCGCAAATGGCTTAAATTGTCATTGCGATGTGAGCACGGGTTAGATGGAACCGTACCCGTTCTATGTCGTTCGGTTAAAGAGACATAAAGGCACGTGGCACTTGCCGTTGGCATAGATTAGGGTCTTCGGCGGTCGATGGCTTAAACTGTCGTGACCCAGGCCAAGAAGACAAATTGCGCATAAGTTTGGCCGTCAAAGTGGCGGTGGTGAGTCCAGAATGTCTATGGCTTTAATTGACGTGACATCGACCGGTTCACCGAGAATGTGCCCTGAGAGCACGGGGCGTGTGGCCGTACGAGCCAACGTCTGTGATGAAATGGCTAAATTTATATATTGCTCGCTTATGCTAATGAAATGCAGGGAAGGAGCATCGCCGCCCCGATTTGAGGGCGGGATCGTTATAATTTGGTCAGCATTGCTGACCGTTTCCTTATTTTGCCACCGTGCAGTGGTTTGTTGCTTGTAGGTGCTGCTGGACCAAGCGGTCAATAGCGGGCTAAAGCCCTTTTTGCGAAGTCGGCCCTCGAAGGCCCAATTGGAATTGTTTACTGTTTTATTCATGTATGACCGGCCTGCATGCCGTGGTTTGTAAATCATGTAATATCAAGTGAAACATTTTGTAAGGCCTTAAGGCTTATGTTGGTACTTGTATAACATTCCTATTTCGGATTAGTGGACATTCATGCTTTAATGCTGGGTTCTTTATTGCAACTTTTTTAAACTACTTCCGCTAGAATGCTCTGTGTAGGACGTTGATTGGTTGGATGGTTTCCATGAGTAACCACCTGGTCTGTCTGTGGCATATAGTGTCGGGCCCCGGCCGGACCTACTGCTATATGCTATGCGACGGATAGGGGGTGTTACAATTTGGCATCAGACTACTGGTTTTTGTTGGGCTTAAGATGAATTCGTGGACGAATTCTTTTTAAGGGGCGGTGAGCACATTGTGTGCGACATCGTTATAACGGTAAAAGAACCCATGAATGTCCACTTAGGAATGAAAATACTCGTGTTTGAGGAACCTGCGTGTTCCTATAATTACTGTTTGCAATTTTATTTGGTCGCTTACCGGTGTTTTGTACCACTATAGGTGACCAGAAGTGGTGTTGGGCCGTCAGAACGCCGAGTTTCTGAGGCTAGTAGTGCACCAGATGTTGCTCCTGCAACACCTCTGTCGGCTGAGAACATACGATTGGTGGCTGAAGCGGTGTTGGCCGTGATAAATGCGCAGCCTGTAAGGCAAACGTAGTAGCCCGCTCCTGTGATGGAGCAGGAACCTCTTCAAGAGGCTGAGCCGAGGAGAGTGGAGCAAGTGGTTGTGGAACCGGTGGTGCCAAGGAGGGAAACTGAGAGGCAGCTTAAGCATGTAATGAGCTTTAACCCTCCGTTATTCTCGGGGTTAGGAACCCCATCTCAGGCTGAAGACTGGCTCTCCGGGGTGAAGAGAGTCATGACAGCAACGGAGACGGAGGAGTGGCAAATGACCACCATCGCTACGTTCCTTCTGGACGGTGAAGCGAGAATGTGGTGGGAAGGATTGGAGCTGCACTTATTGAGAGGTAGGCAACTTGGTGATGTCTCGATGGAAGAGTTCTCGATATTGTTCTTGGCTAGATACCTCCCTTTGACGCAGAAGATAGCGTTGGAGAACGAATTTCTGAAGTTGGTTCAGGGTGAGAAGAGCGTGGATGAATATCTCCACGAGTTCACTCGTTTGAGTCGTTATGCTAGCTCCACTATTGCGGATAAGGAGCGCAAGACTAATTGCTTCTATGAAGGGTTGAGAGATGAGTTGAGATTACTACTTTCGGGGCCGATGACGCAGGGTTTCTTAACCTTGGTCAATACTGCCCGGTCCTTGGAGAAGGACATGAAGAATGTGTAAGCAAAGAAAAGCTTGGGTGATAGGAAATCTGAATTTAAAGTGCCGACTACTTCAAAGGCCGGCTATCAGAGGTCTTTCAAGAAGCATAGAACTTCGGGTCCAGCTCCTTCTGGTGCTTCTGGGGCGACTACGGGTCGGACCCCCGGTGCGTGTTTTACTTATGGAAAGACGGGGCATTTTGTCTGTGACTGTTGGAGCGGACGTCCTAAGTCCGAGAGAAGGCCGGGAGCTACTTATGAAGAGAAGGGAAAGGCGGTGGAGTCGACCGTATCCCATTATGCTCCGGCCCAACCAAGGGTCTACAATCTTGGTCAACAGGAGGCCATCAAACAGGCTGATGTGGTGGCAGGTACGGTTTAATTTATAGCAAGTCAATTTCTTTAAATACTTGTTATGCATATGTTACCTTACCACTGCTTGTTTAGGATTTGTATTGATTTGTGAAAATCCGTCACGAGCACTCTTCGATACGGGAGCTTCACACTCCTTCTTGTCCGAAGGATTTATATCACGCATCGGAGTCCCTTCTTCGATGGCGAAGGGTAAGTTGGATGTGTTGTTGCCCAATGGGTGTTCGATGCGCGCGGATAGGATCTGCGATGTTAAGATTCGTATTGGGAATCAGGAGTTCGATCTGCAGGCGTCTTTACTTCCATTAGTGGAGTTCGACGTTATATTTGGCATGGACTGGCTCTCGGAGCAGCAGTCCTATATTGACTGCGTTCGCAAGGAAGTCAAGCTGGGAGCAAGTCGTGAAATGACTTTTACGGGCTTAAAGGGGTCGAGCAAGACGTTGATGTCTGCTCTTCAGGTGGTGAAGGCGGTTCGTGCCGGTGCAGAACTGTTCTTTACACTAGTGGAGGTTGCAAAGCCGAAGCCCGCGTTGGATTGTATTACAGTGGTATCGGAATACCCTGATGTGTTCCCCGCATATCTTCCTGGAGCCCCGCCTCAACGGGAGATAGATTTTACGATTGAGCTAGTGCCAGGTGCAAAGCCTGTGTCACGATCTCCTTATCGGCTAGCGCCTAAGGAAATGGCGGAGCTGAAAGTTCAACTGCAAGAGTTGTTGGAGCAAGGGTATGTGCGCCCGAGTTCTTCGTCTTGGAGCGCACCGGTCCTCTTTGTTAAGAAGAAGGACGGAAGCTTGAGACTATGTATTGATTATCGGGAGCTCAACAAGATGACGGAGAAGAACAAGTACCCGATCCCCCGGATTGATGATCTTTTTGATCAGTTAGTCGGGTCGATGATGTACTCGAATTTGGATCTCAAGGCTGGGTACTATCAGCTGCAAATAAGGGAGAGTGATATCCCGAAGACAGCGTTTAGTACGAGATACGGGCATTATGAGTTTACGGTCATGCTGTTTGGGCTGACTAATGCGCCGTCAGTGTTCATGAATTTGATGAACAGGACTTTCAGGGAGTACTTGGAGCATTTCGTGATCGTCTTCATCGACGATATTTTGGTGTACTCGCAAAGTGAGGAAGATCACTTCAAGCATCTTCATTTGGTGTTGGAGATGCTAAGGAGAAATCAGTTGTATGCAAAGTTCTCGAAGTGCGAGTTTTGGCTATCCTCAGTGGTGTTCCTCGGGCATATAGTAAGTGGAGAGGGTATTGCTGTGGATCCGGCGAAGATCGTTGCGATACGGGAGTGGCCTGAGCTTGTTATGGTAGCGGAAGTCCGGAGTTTTCTGGGGCTTGCTGGCTATTATATGTGCTTCGTAGAGAACTTCTCGCGGATAGTGTTACCTCTCACTACTTTGACGAGGAAGGAGCATAAGTTCGTTTGGACGCCGGAGTGCGCGTGAGCTTTTGAGGAGTTGAAGTGTCGGTTGACCACGGTGCCTGTGCTGAGTTCGCCATGTGGGACTGAAGGCTATGAGATTTATAGTGATGCTTCGGGCAGCGGTTTGGGTTGCGTGCTACTGCAACACGAAAGTGTAATAGCTTATGGCTCGAGACAGGTGAAGGTGCACGAGAGGAATTATCCGGTCCATGACTTGGAGTTAGCGGTCGTGATTTTTGCCTTGAAGCTGTGGAGACACTATTTGTACGGTTTGAAGATTGATATCTACACCGATCATAAGAGCCTGAAATATCTTATTGATCAGAAGGATCTGAATATGCGGCAGCGTAGATGGATGGAGTTCCTGGGGGACTATACATTTAAGATCCACTACGTGCCTGGTAAAGGGAATGCGGTTGCGGACGCATTGAGTCGTCGAGCCCCAGCTCAAGACAATTGGCTATCGGTGCATGATGAGCGGTTGGTGCGGGAGTTGGAGGCGTTGGAGATTGTTTGTGTGGATAGACAATCAAGAACTGAAGCAGTTCTGAATTGGACTGAAGTCCAATATGACCTGGCTAATCGTATTCGGCAGGCTTTGGATATGGATACTCATATGAAGCAGTTCATGGTAGAGGCTCTGGATGGGTCAAATTCCCAATTCGTCGTGGAGGACGGATTACTTTGGAAGGACGGTCGTCTGTGCGTCCCAAGTGTGGGTAATTTGCGGGTGGAGTTGTTGTACGAGGCACACCATACTAAGTACTCGATTCACCCGGGGAGCACGAAGATGTACCGTGATGTGAAGAAACTATTTTGGTGGCCGGGTTTGAAGAAGGATGTGGCGCTATACGTAGCGAAGTGCCAAACTTGCGCCTTGGTAAAGGCGGAGTGCAAAAGCCGGGAGGATTTCTTAAGTCCTTGCCTATTCCGGAGTGGAAATTTGACGACATCTCTATGGACTTTGTGCACGGTTTGCCAAGGTTGCAAAAGGGGAACGACGCCATTTGGGTGGTTGTTGATCGATTAACGAAGGTGTCGCATTTTATTCTGCATAGGAAGGATGATCCGGTGGAGAAGTTGGCAAAGCTTTATGTGGATAACATAGTACGGCTTCATGGTGTGCCCCGTAGCATCGTGAGTGACCGAGATGGGCGGTTCACGTCCAATGATTGGAGGCTAGTGCAACAAATGTTGGGAACAAAGTTGAAATTCAGCACAGCCTTCCATCCGCAAACGGATGGGCAGACCGAGAGGGTCAATAGAACCATGGAAGACATGCTCCGCATGTGTGTCTTGGATTTTGGAAAGCAATGGGAAGACCACCTTTATTTGGTGGAGTTCGCATACAACAATAGCTACCAAGCGAGTATTCTGATGGCGCCTTTTGAGGCCCTATATGGTAGAAAATGTCGCACGCTGTTGTCTTGGTTAGAAACGGGTGAGTCAAAGTTGTATAAGCGATCGGAAGTGAGGATGCTACTTCTTTGGTGAGAACCATTCGGGAGAGGTTGCTTATCGCTCAGGACCGGCAAGCAAAGTACTATAATGCCAAGCACAGGAACGTGGAGTTCGCTGTGGGCAACTATGTGTACTTAAAGATCAAGCCGTTTAAGGGTGTCTCGCGGGTGCGGCGATTGGAAAAGCTAAGCCCGAGGTACCTTGGACCGTTTGAGGTTCTGGAGCGAGTTGGTGAAGCGGCCTATCGGTTGAAACTCTCAGTGGAGTTTAGTGGTTTACATGATGTATTCCATATTTCGGTACTTCGGAAGGCGGTGCAAGAGCCTACGCAAGTGATCGCGGTTGATCAAGTGCCGGTGGATAGTGGGCTGACGACAAAGGTCAAGCCCGTGTGGATTGAGGACTCGGAGGTCAAGCGGCTACGCAATAAAGAGATCAGGATGGTCAAGGTCCGGTGGGACAATTGCGGTCGTGAGGAGCTCTCTTGGGAGCGAGAGCAGACTATGCTTGACGAGTATCCGGAGTTGTTCCGCTCAGGTACAAATTTTGGTTTTGTACATGTCATTCCTTTATATAATTTCGAGGACGAAATTCTTTTAAGAGGGGGAGAGTTGTAACGCCCCGAAACTTAAAGGAGCGACGGGGGACGTTTTGGGCCAGTTTTGGGTTTTGGCTGCAGGCACACGGCCTGGGACACGGGCGTGTCCCAGGGCGTGTCAAGCTTGTGTCGACACTCAGCCGGGAAGTTGACACTTTGGTCTCGACATTGTGTCGAGACTGGGCACACGGCCTGTGACACGGGCGTGTCGCAGGGCGTGTCGACCCGTGTCGACACTTAGCCCGCGAAGTCGACACTCTGCGCTCGACGAAGTGTCGAGACATGGCACATGGCCTGCGACACGGGCGTGTCGCACGGCATGTCAACCCGTATCGACACTCGTCCCGGGAAGTCGACACTTTGGTCTCGACATTGTGTCGAGACAAGGCACACGGCCTAGGACACTGGCGTGTCCAAGGCCGTGTCATCAGGTCGACGATCTTCGCTCGATGAAGTGTCGAGTGTCGAGACCGTGTACACGGCCTGGGGTCCAGGCGTGTTGAGGTGACACGGGCAAGGACACGGGCGTGTCCTAGAACCCGTGCAGTGCTCAGGTTGTTTTCGGGGAAAAATGATGGGGGTACATGGCCGACCACACGGCCGTGTCAGGTAGAACACGGGCGTGTCAGGTCGAACACGGGCGTGTTCGATACCCGTGTGTTGTTCCAGGCGAGTCGATTTTGACGGCGAATGAGGCACACGGCCCTGGACACGGGCGTGTGCCAGGCCGTGTTCTGTCCAGATTGGGCATTTCAGTCCCGAATCAAAGCCGTTCGTTTCTTTATTTTGGGATCCAACGGCTGAGGGTGGTTCCTGAAGGGGTATTCCCGGGATTGGACTTAGAAACCCTCACTTTTCATAAGTTATTATCTTTCTAAAAGCTTAGAGAGAGAGGAGAGCCAAGGAAGGAAGAAGGAGCTAGATCCGGCCATTGGAGGAGCTTCGAAGCTCCGAATCGCGAGCCGACTCCAGATCCACGGAGGCAAAGCTAGTGCGGTGCTTTTCATCCGCTTACTTTTCCATGGCGCCAAAGAGGAATGCTAGGGTAACGATTCTCTTCTTGAGCATGAGTAGCTCTCCTTCTTTGCATAGGAAGCCCGCTCTCGCGAGTTTGCGGAGAGTTGGAGGCGTTCCTTCGGAAGATATGTGAAGTCCCCGTTGTTTAGAGTCCGTAAGCGAGAACGGACATAGGCATGATGTGTGAAGCCTACCCGGACATGTTGGTCTGGATCGGTGATGTTGCATTGCATAAATGCCGGAGAAGACTCCGTGCTATTGATTGTTTTTCGGGTTTTCTACGCGGTAGATTGCAGCAGGGAGCCTTGGGGATTAACCCAAAGGTGCACCCGGAAAACTGGGCGGATGCGAGATCTTGCCAACTTGGTAGCCTGAGAGCCAACTTGAACATAACCGGGTTATGTGAATTGTGATGGAAATGGGACTCGGTGGAAGTTTGACCCGCGCAAATGGCTTAAATTGTCATTGCGATGTGAGCACGGGTTAGATGGAACTGTACCCGTTCTATGTCGTTCGGTTAAAGAGACCTAAAGGCACGTGGCACTTGCCGTTGGCACATATTAGGGTCTTCGGCGGTCGATGGCTTAAACACTCATGACCCAGGCCAAGAAGACAAATTGCTCATAGGTTTGGCTGTCAAAGTGGTGGTGGTGAGTCCGGAATGTCTATGGCTTTAATTGACGTGACATCGACCGGTTCACCGAGAATGTGCCCTGAGAGCATGGGGCGTGTGGCCGTGCGAGCCAACGTCTGTGATGAAATAGCTAAATTTATATATTGCTCGCTTATGCTAATGAAATGCAGGGAAGGAGCATCGCCGCCCCGAGTTGGGGGCGGGATCGTTATAATTTGGTCAGCATTGTTGACCGTTGCCTTGTTTTGCCACCGTGCGGTGGTTTGTTGCTTGCAGGTGCTGCTGGACCAAGCGGTCAATAGCGGGCTAAAGCCTTTTTTGCGAAGCCGGCCCTCGAAGACCCAATTGGAATTGTTTACTGTTTTATTCATGTATGACCGGCCTGCGTGCCGTGGTTTGTAAATCATGTAATATCAAGTGAAACATTTTGTAAGGCATTAAGACTTATGTTGGTATTTGTATAACATTCCTATTTCGGATTAGTGGACATTCATGCTTTAATGCTGGGTTCTTTATTGCAACTTTTATAAACTGCTTCCGTTAGAATGCTCTATGTAGGACGTTGATTGGTTGGATGGTTTCTATGAGTAACCACCCGGTCTGTCTATGGCATACGGCGTCGGGCCCCGGCCGGACCTACTGCTATATACTATGCAACGGATAGGGGGTGTTACATGAGACTTCCTTGGTTAAGCCATAAACCGACTTACTCGGCCAACATCATAAGCAATGTCTGGCCTTGTAATCGTCAGGTAGATCAAACTCCCTACAAGAGCACTGAACACTAAGGGATCAGGAAGAATCCTTTCTTCATCTCGTCGCAGCTTCATCCCATGTTCCGGTGGAGTAGAGCAACACTTCCCTTCCCCCATGCTGAACCGACTTACAATGCGATCCGCATATCCCTTCTGGCAAATGAGAATTATGCACTCCTTCCTCTCCACTTTAAGACCGAGAAAGTGATGAAGCTCTCCCAAGTCTTTCATCTCGAAGCATATAGCAAGCTCAGCTCTGAGCCTTGCTACTTCCTCCTCTGAATTCCCTGTAATAATCATATCATCCACATACAGCAGGACCAAGACTTGAAGCTCCCCCTTCTTCTTGACGAACAAGCTAGAATCCGAGTTGGAAGCAAGATACCCGCAGAATTGCAAATACTTTGCTATCTTCTCATACCAAGCTCTAAGAGCTTTCTTCAACCCGTAGAGAGCCTTCCTGAGCTTGCAGACATAGTCCGGATGAACTTCAGAAACAAATCCAAGTGGCTGATCCATGAAGATGTCCTTGTCAATCTCTCCATAAATAAAGACGTTCTTCACATCAAGCTGCCACATCCTCCATCCCTTGCTAGCAGCCAAAGCGATCACTACTCTAACTGAAGTCATCTTTGCAACCGGACTAAAAGTCTCCTCATAGTCTTCTCCATACTGCTGTGAGAATCCTCGAGCAACCAGGTGAGCTTTGAACCTATCAATGCTCCCATCAGCCTTCTTCTTCAACTTATACACCCACTTGCAAGTCACTGGAGTAATGTCATCAACCTTGGCTACAAGGTCCCAAGTTTTATTCTTCTTGAGAGCAGCAATATCTTCCTTCATGGCATCATC
Source organism: Platanthera guangdongensis (assembly GCA_039583875.1). Lineage (NCBI taxonomy): Eukaryota > Viridiplantae > Streptophyta > Magnoliopsida > Asparagales > Orchidaceae > Platanthera > Platanthera guangdongensis. Next base: position 45,886,010 of record CM077152.1, read on the forward strand.
CCACTCCTTGACTCCAGTGGCCTCATTGAAGTTTGCAGGCTCTCGATCATCCAGAGGACCTGCAAAGAAGCAGGAGACAAAGCTCACTGCATTCCCATCACAGTAACGAGCCGGTGTATTAATAACCCTCTTCGATCTCTGAAGGGTCTGCTCCTTGCTTACTACCTCTGTTGCTCCTTCAGGCTCAGCACCACCTTCAGGCAAGCTTTGAGCAATTCTCCCCTTACTTCCTGAGCCATAAGCCTCAGAACCAGAATTTGAAGCAATAGGGGTTGCTGGTGAAACAACAAGCTCCTCTTCCAGGCCTTCAGCAGCCACCATCGGTTCTTCATCAACCTTGCTTCCAGTTAGCTCAATCGAGCCACCTCCATACGACGTTAGCTCGTCAAAGACAACATCTCTGGACACAACGAACTGCTTCGCGCAGGATCCATGCATTTCCATCTCTTCTTTCGCTCATCGTAGCCAACAAAGACAAGCTTCATTGTCTTTGCATCCAGCTTAGTCCTTGAAGCATTCAGGACATGCACATAGCAAGTTGAACTGAACACCCGAAGGTGTTACACACTAGGCTTCTCCTTCAGCAACAAATCAAAAGGAGTCTTCATGTTGATCGGGCTAAGCGACATCCGGTTGATGACATAAGAAGCACAAGACATCCCCTCCGCCCAAAAGGACCTTGGAATGTCTTTCGCATGAAGCCAACATTTGCAAGTCTCCGTCAGATGACGGATCTTCCGCTCTACTACTCTATTTTGTTGTGGAGTGTGAGCACAAGTGAGCTCTCGTTGGATCCCGTGCTTCCTGCAGAAGTTAGAAAACTCGGAGGAGATAAACTCACCACCGTTATTTGTTCTAAGCTTCTTGATCCGCAAGCCAAGCCGGCCCTCCACCAACTCCTTGAACTCCACAAACAAACGGAAGGCTTCTGACTTCTCCTTCAAGAAATATACCCAAGTGTATCTTGAGTAGTCATCAATCAACACCAGCATGTATCTACTCCCGCAAAGGCTTGTAGTGACGGTTGATCCCATCAAGTCTCCATGGATGCACTCCAATTGTTTCTTGCTCCTCGTTTGTGATTTATCAAACGGAAGGCGATGAGCCTTACCATACTGACATCCCGCGCAAACGTGACCGTCGCCAAATGAAGATAGCTTCGGCAAGCCTCTTACAAGGCTTCTATTAGCCATAACCTTCAATTTCTCCATTCCTACATGTCCCATCCTTTCATGCCAAATAGCAGCGCTATCGTTTGCTCTCATCCGATCAACATAAGAGTTAGTAGCAAGAACAAACAAGTTCTTCACTCTCCTCCCAACATGAGCAACATCAGCCTTAACCGCTGATACGTTGCGAAGGAACTTCACTTCTGTTGGCCCAAACAGAACGTGATAACCCGCGTCTACTGCATTGGTCAACGAGAAGAGGTTCTTCTTCATGCCCGGTACGTGATACACACTCCTTAACGTGAGTGGCCCCTTATCACTACCCAAAGACACAACCCCCTCCTTCTCTACTGCATAAACAGTATTATCAGCAGTTATAATAGCTTCATTACCTGAGTAGGCTTGCAGAGAAGAGAACTTCGACTTGTCTCTGGTGAGGTGATGACCACACCCAGAGTCCACGATCCAATCATCGTTGAAGTCGACAACGGACAGGGCACGGACACAAGTGCCCGTCATGAAAGCTCCGCCCCATTCGGCTTCCTCACTCTTAGAGCAAGCTTCCTCCTTGCCAGCAACATGCCCAGGCTACAGTTTGACCTTGCAGTCACGCTTGAAGTGTCCCCGCTGATGACACCCGTAGCACTTCAGGTTCTTCTTCCAGTCCTTTTTAGGAGCAGTGCTCCTCTCTGCCTGATAAGAAGTTGAAGGCTCATTCTCAGCAGCAACTTACTTCTTCTTCCCTTCCCATCTCTTCTTCTTCTTGCCTGTAAAGAGTGCTTCACTGCTCTCCTCAGAGACAGTGACTCCAGCCATCTGCCTTGTCAATCTTTTCTGTGAAGCAAGCAGATTTTCAAGCTCCAGCAAAGATGGTTGAGTAGCCCAGCCTTGAACTGATGTCACAAAAGCAACATACTCCTTCCGCAAGCCGCAGATTATGTGTCTATTCAACTTAGCCTCAGAGATAGGCTAATCAGGATCAAGCGCTGATATCTCTACACACAGACTCTTCATCTTCAAGAAGTATTTAGAGATAGTCAGGTCTCCTTGAGTTGTCCTGGCCAACTCATTCTCCAAGAATTGTAGCCTTGCTGCATTCTTCCTATTGAACAACTTATCAATGGTTGTCCAAATATCAGCAGCTGATTCACATCCAATGATGTGATCAAACAACTCCGGTGAAACAGATTTATTGAGAACAAACTCCGCCTTAGCATTTGTTTTTCTCCAGAGCCTCACCTGCTCAGCAGTTCCGAAAGTAGCAGTCACTTCCTGTCTGTAGTCACCACCGACGACCTCCCATAGCTCCTCACCAAGAAGGTAACTCTTCATGCACGAATTCCACTTCTTGAAGTTAGTCGGCGTTAAGAGTTCAATGTCAAGACCTCTTGCATAACTCCCTTCCATTGCAACAATTGTTGGTTAAGCAAACTTCCAGAAGTGCAGAGCACCAACACAGGTTAATCACCACTCAAGCACAGAGCAATAATACTGGCTTAACACCGCTCAAGCAACTGAACCTGCCTCTGATACCATGTTGAATTTTCTCAAAGTGGTCAGCAAGGTAGCCTAAAGCCAAATTAATATTCTCAGAACTACTCAGTTCACACTTTGATCATGCGGAAGCCCAAGGAACAAGTTTAACATCAACCACAATTGGAAGAACAAGCAGGTCTTTTATTCATTCACACTTCTTTACAAGGCGAGGTATACGTAGCGAGACATGATTTCGCTAGTACAACAACTACAAACAGAAAGAACAAATAAGCCGGGTGGATAGCACTGGAGACCGCCGAGACCGCCTCATCCGCCAAGGTCGCCCAAGCCGCCCAACCTGCAACTGCTACAAGCCGAATAGCACACGGAGTCCGCCGAGACCGTAAGGTCACGCAGACACACCATTATTCGCGGCCTGCTGAAGAACAGAGGAACAGACCGCCTACCCGCCTGAGACCGGCAGACAGGTTATTAGAACTTGAACAAGCTGAAGTAGAAATCTGACAAGCCGCAGAAGTGGCCAGCTAAGACCGCAGAGACCGCACACTTCAATGCCCAACTCTTGGCTCCTTGAAGCTAGCCGCGCGACCTGCACACAGCACACCGTCAGCACTACTCAATTTGCGCGAACAGAAAACCGCAGACCGCAGCACTTGCCCAAGCCCAACTTACTGTTCACTCCGTTACTGTAGACGTGCCGAGGGGGTTCTATTTATAGGCGAGGTGAGGAGTGTGGTCACCACCCTAGTGGATATAATCACCACCCCAGCCCGCGTGCTAGCAAAACCTCCGTCCGCTGAGTCCGCAAAGACTTAGCCGGATTCCAAGACAACTGCCAGGAGCAAGGCACCGATGTTCACTACTGGGCGGCCTTGCACCAGACCGTCCCCACTATACGGACAAGGTACAGTCCGCACAGTCCGCATACATCATCATTTGGACAGCCACAACTCCTTCAGTGACAGTCTGCATATGCAAGAGGCAGTCCACATAACACAAGAGCAAAGCCTGCATCCGCCACAAGTCCACGACCAAAGGCAGTCCACCCGGTCAACAGCGGACTTGGCGTATACTGCGGACATACTGGACTTATCACAGAATGTGACCAAGTCTAGTAAATCACCAAAGGCCTCGTGCGAGCTCAGCGGGCAAGGCCCAGTCCGCCAAAACCCAAAGCAGATCGCCAATACTCCTCCAGAGTTAAGGCAGAGTCCGCAAGCAATCCTGGCATAACTGCCCAAATAAGCGGCCAACTGTCGTACTGCTACATTAGTCCGCGCAGTCCTCCCCAGCAGTTAGCACCTATTGTACCACCAGAGTTCGGCAAGGGTCACAGCCAAACTCCAAGGTCAGTTTGCCACAGCAGACACCGCAGACACGCCAGTCCGCAAGCCTCCCGCGGACAAGATACCCAATCTGCCGGTTAACACAAGCTTGCAACACAAGGCTACTGAATAGAGCACTGCCTACAGCCCGCAAACCTCTGTCCGCTCAGGCCGCTCCTTTATCAGCCAAGACAGCCAACACCCTGTCCGCTGACAGCAGTCCACCCAGGCCGCGGACTCAGTCCACACAGGCCGCTCAGACTACAGGCTGCTTAATCAGCAAGACACCAAGACAGCTACCACCCAGGCTGCAGTCAGCAATCCGTCCAGGTCGCCGACTCAGTCCACACAGGCTACCCGGCCTACCCATCACCCACTTCCACTTCACAAATTTCAATAGACTCGAGCTTGTTCGTCAAGAAGAAGGGGGGAGCTTCTTGTCCTGGTGCTGTTGTACGTGGAAGACATGATCATCACGGGGAACTCCAAGGAGGAATTAGATAGGCTCAGGGCAAAACTAGCTATCAGATTCGAGATGAAGGATCTGGGTGAACTCCACCATTTCCTTGGACTTGAGGTGGAGAGGAAGGAGAGCGGCATACCCATGTCCCAGAAGGGCTATGCAGAACGAATCGTTCAGCGATTCGGCATGCAGGAGGGGAAAAGCAGCTCTACACCATTTGATTCAGGCGTCAAACTTCGGCGGGATGAGGGGAGGATTCTTCCAGATCATTTGGTGTTTCGGGATCTAGTTTGGAGTCTTATCTACTTGACGATTACGAGGCCAGACATTGCTTATGCTGTAACATCCCATGTTACTTCTAGACCCCTTAACTTAGATTGGGTTGGGCATGGGGTGGGTGTCAGGGAAATTAGCTAGGTTTGACTCTAGGTAGTGGGTTGTAGCCATGTGGGGCCTACTATAGGGCCAAGTCAAACTAGGTCAAACTAGCCTAAATATGAACCCTAGCCACACCATGACCCCACCACATTTCCCTAACCCTAAAATAATCTAAGTGGACCCTACGACATGTCATTAGGTCAACCCTTTGACACTGGTTGACTAAGGTCAACCTTAGCCCTAAGTTGATCAAACTTATACTTATAGGCCCACTTAGCCCAAGTAGAGTATCACATTGACCCAACCAATGTTAGGTGATGTCATGGTGTCCATGACCACCAAGTGAGGTCAGCCCACTCATCATGGTTGAGCGGGTCAACTCAAACGTCAACTTAGTCAACATAATTGACCTAAAGAAGAAAATGAGGGCTAAGCCCACTCTCCTTGGACCAAGCCTACCAAACTTGGCCCATTATCAGCCCAAGGTGTCAAAGACCAGCCCTACCCCTCTGGTTTTGGAGAGAGAGTGCATGCATGGGGGTATTTTGGAGAATTCACCTAAAAGAGGAGAGAGAAGGTGGGATTAAGAGGAGGAGGCCACTTGGCCTTGGCTTCTTCTGCCTCAAAAAGGTGATGGACGGCCTCCTCAGAAAATTCCAGCAGGATTTGGCAACATGGTGGCCACTTGGCACCATTGGTGATACAACCAAAGCCCAAACCGAGCTCACCTTGGGTGTATCTCCTTATACAGCCACTTCCAGCTCAAACCGTCCACACCATCAGCTTCAGTGAGTGGAAACGAGTGGAGAACGAGTCCTAGAGCAGAGATTTTTGTGAAGAAATGAGGTTTTGAGCAGGAGATCACCGGAGCAGCTCAGCCATGGCCAACCGCCGCCAACCTCGCCGCCATGCCGCTATTCGGGTTCGTTTCGCCGTCTCTCTACCCGTACTAGCTTTCTAGATCCTCTAGGAGAGAAATTGGGCTCAATTGAGCCCGATACCATGTGAGGAAAAGGAGAGTTTTCCGAGCTTTTCTTCTTGCTCGGGTTCGCCGGAGGAGCCATATCCGGCGGCCTCATCGCCGGGAATCGCTAGCCACCACCTCAGTGAAGGTGGTGGCGACATCCGCCAGCGGTGGTGGTGGCTCAGCTGGCCGGAAATAGCCGGGCAAGTCGGCCCAGCGGAAACCAATCTGGGCCGTTGGCTGATTGGGAAAGACGACCAGATTCCGTCCATTTTGCGTCAAGATTCGTGCAACCCGATTTTAAAGTAAATAAAATAAAACTATGGTATATATGTATATCTGTCACACTTATATAGTGCTATTGCATGTCTATTTTAGGCCCCGTAGATGCATTTATAGATCTGGTGCTTAAGATAAAAGTTGTAGCCATTCCTCTTAACTTTAATTTGCCACCTTAATCTTATAATTTGGTGCAGTATACTGTCCTATAGGGCTGTTCTTCTAGGACTGGTCCATGACTAGGGCAGAATTTCAAATTGATGCCAAGGCCAAACCAGTAATCAAAATGACCCCAACTTTTGGATACATGCATGATTAGGGCATATATAGCCCCTTCCAAAAATTGAGAATTTGTGAGGAAAATTTTTCTATAGGTTTATTCATAATACACAAAAGTAAATAAATGGAATAATTGGAGTAATATGACTCCAAATGGCCCCAAATTTTATTAGCAGATCTTTGGGGACTATGCATATGCATGGTAGAAATTTCAGCACATTTAGACCAGAGAATGTTGGGTAAACTCACTTGCATGTGTTGGTTATACATAGGCTTGGGGTGCAAATAGCCAATTTTGAAATATTGTGTATTAGGCCTATTTGGAACATCCAAAAAATCATGGAATTGATTTTAGAGGCTCATTATGGTGAAGTATACCCCACATTGTAATAATGGGATTTTTGGAAGCAAAAATCCCATTATTTGGAATTTTTGAAATAATAGGACTTTTGAAAAATAAATGTAAAAATAGGCTCATCATTGAGATAAAATCCCCCAATTTTTGTCAAGGTCAATATAATATTAGGTTTAACTCCTGAAAATTATTATGTCTATGTTTGAAGAATTTTGATAGGAGTTATGTGGAAATTACCTTTTTAACCTCATTATACTTAATTAGAAAATTGATGAAACTTCTCAGTAGAAAATTTTGGAAAATTTCTTGGTGATATATCTGAGTATGAATAACCTTATATAAATTTCTCAGCATTTTTGGATGATTCAGTAATTTTTAAAACCTCATAGTGGCATTTTGGTAATATAATTAGTAATGAAATTTTGTATCCCTTGTTCCATGGAAGTTCATGAAATTCTGTCTTTAGCATTATTTTACCAATGTATGTATGCTGTAATTTTCTTAAAATTTTTAGTAATGAACTCCTTATACTTCCTTTGGAAAATGGCTATTATGTGAGTTTATATTAATTAAGGAATAAATAGAAATAATAAAAGGAAAATTATGAATTTTGGTAGACAGCAATATTTTACCAAGATGCAACTCAAAAAAAATTCCTTAGGTCAGTGAATTATAATTTGTAATACATCATGTATTAAATGACCTAGGAGATTAACTAAATGATTTAATTAGAGGCTTTAATGACTTAAGAAAATTATGAAAATCAATATGCTCACTTCATTAGTCCATACCATCCTAGGATAAATAGTTAGGGGCAGGTGGCCCAAGGAATTGGAAGTTCTATTTTGGGATGGTATTAGGTCATGGTTACGCATTGTGTAAGTAGGTTATACTACAAGGACCACCGGGGGATAGATCGACGGATGAGCTAGAGATTACAATTGGAGAATAACCTTGGTGGGTAGTGTTGTCTTAGTGATGAGAGTAAAAGTGCAAGCCCTTGATAGCAACTGGAGTGGAGGCCAGCGGAAGACCGTCGCCCTTCTGAGAACATCTTAAGTCGTTAGGATCACTCAAGAGTAATAACGAGACCTGGGGGTGAATTATGGGTAGACATTAATAAAAGTAAATATCCTTGTGAAAGGGAGCTTTGGGCGTAATCTCATCGTAGTTCCTAGTGCCCCCGAGAACCCTTCACCGGGTATACCCTGGGCAGTCATGGGATTAACCTTAAATCAATAAGTATAATAACTCGTAGATAAGAGTAGTCTAATAGGTTAAGACATTGTGGTTCATTCTCGCCCATGATGGGTTTGAGGGATACTGAATAAAGTCACTATTGTGCATTCTCACCCGCTATGGGTTGGAGGGATATATGTTGCAGGCTCACCCGTGAAGGGTTTGAGGGAATCAGGACAGGTTGGTCCCGCGAGCTGAAGGCTCGAGATGAATTACTTGCATATGCATAAATTTGGTGGCGGGTCATGCGGTACTGACCGATCGTTACACCGATGGCAGTACAGTGAACCAGGCGGGTGTGAGGGTTTGAGGGGCCAATGGGGTTTTACACTGCGGTATGGAGGACGATCCCCGATAACGCACACCCGACCCAACAAGACTGACGGGTAGTCAGCAAAGTACGTACTCTTGGTCCTAGAGTGCACCTTAGACGTGTACAGGCGTGTATAAGAGGGGTCTAGGTTTGGTAGTGTGCATACCTGCCTACAAGTGGAGATGCCCGCTCCACTGCTGCCGTAGCCACAACGGTGGTACCTGAGAGTGAAGCTAGCTCTAAAAAAGTGGAAACTAAAGGTATGTGATCACAGAGTCATTGTGTGTGAGTTGCACTTGCCTGTTGTATAAATTGCATCATAAACATTCATTCATATTAGGTCATATGCTTCATAGATTCTTATCATATAAATTAGTATGGGCTCTTTTATATGATAAGTTAAATTTCCTGGAAACCTTAATTTATAAATTTGTATGGGCATTTTTATAAGTTAAGGTACGTTTTATGATGATAGCGTAGTGGTAGCATACCTTTACTTTGCTGCTCTTACTTTCAGTTCTTTACTTACTTGTACTGTACATGCTTTTACTGTGTACTATATACATAGAACTGCTAGTGTATATTTACTGCTCACACTCTTATTTGGTAGCTTAGTTTCCCTTGTCACCTGCTTCCTTTTGTTACCCCTTGATTTTCCTCCGCTTCGTCCTCCTGCACAGTGTCTAGGAGTTGCGGGACTTTTGTAGTTTGAACAAAACATTAATGAATGCTCATTATGTTAGCATTGCTATTCTGTGATGATATATTATATATGTTTTGTTTATAAGTTTTCCCTTTCATATAATATTTTTATACATCATAATGTGTATTTGTTATGAATGGTGTATATCATTGACTAAGAGTTATGACTTCTCCAAATAGGAGGAGATTGTTGGGTACATTAGAAAATGTGTACCAGATTTGAAGAAACCTCACCCTACTCAATGATATGCATCAAGGTGTATTTGATGTTTTTTTGAGTTTATATGTGCAGGTTAAGTAAATGCAGGAATGCAAAAAAATTTCTAAGTCCATGTGTCGACACCTGGAGAAACTGTGTCGACACTTATGAAGGCATGTGTCGACACTAGAGAAAAGTTGTGTCGACACTTGGAGTTAATTGTGTCGACACTTGGAATGGCTGTGTCGACACTAGAAGAAACTGTGTCAACACTAGGAGGCAGTGTTGACACACAAAGAAGCATTGTCGACATCAACTGTGTCGACACCAAAAGACAGTGTCGACACACAGGAATACTTAGTCGACATCAATTGTGTCGACACCAAGAGCCAGTGTCGACACACTGAAGACTTTGTCGACATCAACTGTGTCGACACACAGGAGACTTAGTGTCGACACACAGGAGACTTTGTTGAGCATGGGACGTGAATAATAAAAGGAGACTTAGTGTGGGGCCCTTGAGTATTGTTGAGCACTGGATTGTTGATGGCAAGGCCACGAGAAATTACATGTGGTGTGAGTTGACATGCAGTGTCATAATCCTGGGTAAGGATAATGTGGAGGGTCTACGGGCTCGCCAGTCATCACACCGACAGGAGTTGGCAGTTATACTTGGACGGTTGGGCCTTGGTCCTCGGTGCTTACTTCCTGAGGCACCCTCCGTGTCAGTGGATGGTTGGCCTTGGCCCTTTGGTGATACACTCCCAGAGGCACCTTCTGTGCCACGATGATAGGCCAGGTTGGGATGTGTTCTTGGTGCATATCTACCTGAGACTCGTCTGAGCCGTAGTACGCATGTGAGCTCCTATGTTGTGCTCTTAGTGTTGAGGCATATGGAGGCCTAAGCTTGGTAGTGTGGATGCATGCCTAGTAGTGGAGAAGTCCGCTCCACTATCACCGTCTGGCCATGACGGATGATGCCTGAGAGGTTAGCTACCTGCTCGAAAAGTGGGAACTACAAGTCTGTGTCGACATAACAGCGTGCATGTGTGTGTATGGGTGAGTCATCGCATTGCATTCATAACACTGCATTGGGTTATATACACAAGATCTTCATCATATAAGTTTGTATGGGCACTCTTATATGACGAGTTACTTTACTATTGAGCTGACCCTTAACTTATATGTCTGTATGGACATTCATATAAGTTAAGTTACTTTCATGTTATAGATCTATATACTTGATAGATGGATATTCCTTTGTAGAACTGCTAGAGTAGATTGTTTATCATGTTGATATACATTGTTGCTAATACTACTCATGACATGTAGATTCTCCACCTGCTTGGTATTACTGCTTATATATATCGTACCCTCTTTTTTTCTCCTCCCAGTGCCTAAGAGTCGTCGGGGGAGCGGATATGATATTCACTTAGTCTTTATGACTAACGGTTGCTACGTCTTCCTTTTTAGGAGGAAATCCCGCAGATAGAGCAGGAACAGGTTATGCAGGAGAACAGCTAGGCCAGGGTGACAGAGCCTGAAGTGACGATACCATCACTGTCGTCAGTTACAGATGTGAGTTTTGAGTGACTCATTTTGTAGCCCTTGGGGCAATTTTCTATGTACTCTGATATTATATAGGCTTGATATTGCTTATTATTAATGTACTTGATGGACTTTTTATACTTGTGTGGATGTGACTTCTATTTATACTCTTTATGTTGGGTTGGCTTGGATAATATTGATTTTAGCCTGCAAGATAGGCATCAAAAGTCTTTAGTTTCAAGGATAGCTAAATCACCTAGGATGGTGAATTGGTTTCTTAGTCTCTTGTGACTATCTTTAAATATCTTTCTTAAGTGTTATGCGAGTGAGTAGTTATCTACTTTCAAGACACACAATCTGCAATCAAAGAAACAACATAACAAGCACACACAAGATATATAGTGGTTCCCTAGATTATGAGTACGTCCACTTTCCATCCTACCTTTCTAACTTATAGTTTGACAAGACACTTCTCCAATCTCGGCTCCTAAGAGCTTACAACACGATCCCACAAAACCATTTGGTCTCCTCCAAGACCTACAGCTCAGGCACATGGCCCTACAATTCAGTGATCCAATGATCACCTACCTTAGGCCCAAAGGCCCTACAACTTAGGCTGGGAAGATAGCCCTACCTCAGATCCATAAAGGATCATAACTAAGAGAGAATGACTCTCCTACAACTCAGGAATAAAGGCCCTACCTCAGATCCAAAGTATCCTACAACTCAGGTATAAGTGCCCTACAACTCAGAGAGAATGACTCTCCTACCTCAGACCCAAAGGTTCTACCTCGGATCCAAACTGAATCATACTCTCAGTGATCAACCCATCACCCATCTCAGATTATCAATAGAATCCTACTCTCATATCTGCACCCAGATCCTACACTCAGGCTAAACATCCCTACCACTCAGATCCACACTTGGATCCTACACTTAGAGCAAATTTGCTCCTACCACTCAGATCAAAAAAGGATCCTACAAGGTGTAAGTGGGTTGGTGAGTTGGTATTGGCACAAGAGATATTTCTGTGTGCCAATCTTTTGGACTGAGATAAGCTCGGCCCAACTTTGACTTTAGGGAAATAATCCCAGAGCCTACTGCTACCTGAACTGAGTAATACCCAGCCCTAACTTCTTCTTCTCATCACCAGAGATTTTTTCAGCTGGGACTGAGAAGTGACTGCAGCTTGTCTTACTACTACCTGAGCTGAGAGAATCTCAGCCCTAACTTCTTCTCTGTAACAAGAATGTAGATCTCCAAGATGCTTTGGCTTATACTGGAAGTAACTTGTAGACAACTGCTTTGCTTCTTCTTTCTTTCCTGGGCCGAGGAGATTCAACCCTAACTTTGACTCCAGAGGAATAGTCCCTTGAGCCTTCTTTCAGATCACTGCTTCTTCAAGCTTTCTTCTTCACAACTTCTAGATAATGTTCTTTAGAATTGATTGGCTGGATCTATGAAGTACCTGCAGCAAGGATTGACCCTTGCTGTCTCTTCTTTCTCAGAGATTCACTCTGAGATTGCTGGTACGGATAGAAATGACACCAGCTATCTTGCTTGAAGCTACCAGAAACTGCAGCTAGGGTTAGCTCTTGACTGTTATCCTTTTCTCGGAGAAAATTTCTCTAACCTTGCTGGTGCAGATGAAGATGATATCAGCTATCTTGATGTTGATGATGGAGATGTCAACTGTTGAGCTCTTAGATCCGCTGATTTGAACTTAGTTTTTCAGCCTCTGCAACAATGGCGAGGAAGCAGATGATGGCCAACTGTCTTTTCCAAAAAGCTATTTTCTCTTCCTCAATCTCCACCTTTTATTATTAGCCCACCAATGGCTCTTTTGACCCGCGGGCCCCATTGAAATTGATAGCTGCAACTTTGCTTTTTCATTAATTGTAGTACTGAAGGCAAACGACTACATTTGTTGCATACTATAGCTTTCCAGCAAAAAATTTGAATTTTGTTGACTTGTTGACTTTGCTAATGTCACCATCTGTGGACTCAACGCCAAAACAGTTGGACAGAATTCTATCACTAGGTGTTGAGTGAGCAACCTTCACTCAACACCAAAATACTTAGAAAACGTTCTCTGCCATTAGACGTTGATTGTGTAACCTTCACTCAACGCCAAAACACTTAGAAAAGTTTTCTGTCTTTACGCATTGAGTCCACTCAATTTTTTTGCCTTGGAAAATATTCCTGCTTCTCTAGCGTTGAGAGCGTTAAGTGTGTCTTCATCACTCAACACTTTTTGCCTTAGCCAAACTTTCTATTACTAGGCACTGAGAGCATTGAGTGTGTCTTCATCATTCAACGCTTTTTGCCTTAGCCAAACTTTCTATTACTAGACGTTGAATGAACCTTCATCACTCAATGTCATAATACTTAGAATTTGTTACTTGGTGTTGAGTGAGTAAGTTTCACTTAATGCCAAACTACTTAACAGATATTCTTATGTTATCTGGTGTTGAGTGAGTAAGCTACACTCAACGCATTTTTACTTAACCAAATTTCTATGAAATCACAGTCTCTGACTAACAAAGGTTCAGTCAACGCTTTTTATCACATAGCGTTGAGTGAGTAAGCTTCACTCAATGTCTGTGGACTTAGTCAAATATTTATATAGATTTTCTGTGGCTTTGACTGACTGAGCAATACTCAACGATTTTGATGTTATGGTGTTGAGTGAGTGGACTTCACTCAACACCTGTGGACTTAGCCACATTCTTATTGTTTCTTCTTAGGCTTTGCCTATCTCACAGCTTTTAGTTGTATGGCGTTGTGTGAGTACATTTCACTCAATGCCTATGAACTTAGCCACATTTTTAGCTTACCAATTGTTAGGCTTTGATTGTACATGATGTACTTAGTGCTTTTAGTCATTTGGAGTTGAGTGAGTAGACTTCACTCAACGCTTGTGTACTTAGCCGAATTTCTTGCTAGCAAACATCCTTCCTTACCTCTAGCATTGAGTGAGCTTACTCCACTCAATGTCTGTGGACTTGGCTGTTTTTCAAACTTTATCAACTGCTCCTTGACATCTGGCATTGAGTGAGCTTGCTTCACTCAACGTCTGTGGACATAGGCAAATTCCTGCCTTTCTAGCCAGCTTCTTTGTGTCCACCTTTCTGCCTTGACATCTAGCATTGAGTGAGTCTGTTTCACTCAATGCCTGTGGACTTAGGAAAATTCCTGCCTTTCCAACCAACTTCTTTGTGTCCACCTTTCTGCCTTATGACCACCTGTCACAAACTTGTAATACCTATCATATCAATGTTATAAGGACTAACCTGCATGCATGAACTTAAGCATACATCAAATACAACTTTGTGTGTGACATTGATATGATTGACTTCTTCAAATTTAGGACATTGTGGGCAATGGACCCAACAATCTCTCCGTATTTGAAAAAGTAAAAACCCTTAATCAAATGAGTCAATGACATACACTAACTTATGCAGCAATAATATATCAATTTGGAAAACATATAATAAGAGAAGTTATAGTTATTATACTTTCTTGCATGCAGGGCACACCTGCTCCTGCTCCCCCTATATATTTCTTGCCTGCAGGGCACACCTACTCATGCTCCCCCTTAATTATTGCTACCGCTTACATCTTTCTCTTTCTCCTCCCCATTTTTGACTTCTGTAAATAGTTATGGAGGTTCAGATTATCTGCTCCCCCTTTTAGAGTACAGATAAGTCACTCTAGCAGCAGTTGAACCACTTAAATCTACCTTTGCAAGTGCTGGACTTGCTCTCCCTCAACTGAAGCATCCTCTTACATACTTTCTGGTAGACATTCTAGTCTAAATCTTGATATTGTAGTCCTCTTGCTGATGTTGTATCCACAGAATTTGTGAACTTCAACATAGTCTTATGGTGATACCACTGATACACCACATCAATGCATCCCCTTCACACTTGAGTGGTCCAATGATCCACTTGAGCTAGATCCTATCATTCATCCCCTTAACCTAATGCCACTCCTCTTCTCCTTCAGCAGCATTATCCTTTCAGCGGTAGTAGTGATGATCTTTGATCCATGGTAGCAGCTGTTGATCTTGCTCCCCCCTCAACAGGAGCACCTTTATCACCATCTCTAATGGACACATGAGTCCATTTAAGTCTTGATACCATTTAGGATCTTTATATTCTTGATCCCCTATCAAACACTTATATACCTGCAAGAGAAATAAATCCCGCAACACAAGTATAACAGGGAGCAACTAAAGTTATACCAAGTTCAACATACCCAACTTGAAGTTGTTAACCTTGAATTCTATTAATGGCTTAGTAAAGATATTTAGCCACTATCTTGGCTATGGGGACACACTCAAGACTGAGTTCTTGCTTTTCCATATGCTCCCTAACTACCTGATACTTAATCTACAAATGCATAGTCCTGCTATGAAAGTCAGGATTCCTAGCAATTTAGATTACACTAGTAGAATATCAATATGAAGGAGTTCTACTTATCTGAAGTTTATGGTCCTGATACCATGAAGCTGATATTGCAAGGCTAGTTTCTTTCTTGCTGCTCCAAGTAGTCAGTCTTCTTCTTACGATTTGATAGGTTCCATCTTTGCTTATCCTATCTACCTTGCACCATGTGGTGGAGGTGCTTCTTCTCACCTGTTCTCCTTTCATCTGACTGGGCAGTCAGCTCTGGCATGTCTCGCCATGTTGTCTCCTTTGGAGAACATCATCCCAGATTTTTTGTGTTCTTCCTTGTACTGTGAAGAGGTGGAAGAATTGTTCTTTCACTGCTTTCACATCTTCAGCAACAAAGTTGCCTCTAGCTCTAGCTACTTGACTGTTTGAGTTGGGTGTATACCACTTGGATTATTTTGTCTCTTTTATATATTATCTCTGCTTGCACAGCATACTCCCTATTGATCATGGTCCATCTCCCATTTCCTTTTCTCACTTTAATACTTCAAATAGGACATGGAGATCTTGGCCTAATCTATCTCTTCATCCAGATAGATCATTATCCTTTGAAGCATCTATTTTTATTTCAATGACACTCTCATGATCTTAAGCAGGAAGATTTGTTGAAATCTCCCCCTCAATCTTAGTATTATTCATAGAGACATTGCTGAACTTCAGCAGTAGTGAGGATCTTTTCAGAGCTGGAGGTACTTTAGGTAAGACTCAAGCTTGTCCAGCAATCTTGACTGAACATGCTCCCCAAATAGGAGCATCTAGTTTGACATTCTTTGTAACGCCCCCGATTTTTTCTAGTATTATTCTTTTGCCTGCTGACGTCATTATAACGGAAGGGCGTTACGTGTCCGTGAGTTGACGGTTGCGACGCCGTTTGTGCTTTTTTTTGGCGTCCGTTAGGTTTGACTGGCTAGATTTTGGGATATGCGTCGGAACCGAAATTTCTTTTACATCGGGAAGCTGAGTTATATAATTTCTGACTTGCTCGTCGAGTTTCGTCGCAATCCGAGCATTTTGTTTGGAGTCTCGGCGCACGTTTGAAATTCGGATAATTAAAAATTATTGTAACTTCGTTAGGCCATAACTCAAGATCGGTGCGTCGGATTTTGATTTTGACTTCGCCGTTGGGTTCGTAGCGTCGACATTCGCCTACGACGCGAATTTTCGTCCGTTTCGACGCGTGTTTGGGTCTTCGTAATAGTATAGAAAATATAAATAAATTTAATCTTAATAGCTTTTCTGCGCTCAGAGATCTCCGCTCAGATATCTCCGAGCGGAGCTCAGAGATCTCTGCGCTCAGAGATCTCCGAGCGGAGCTCAGAGATCTCTGCGCTCAGAAATCTCCGAGCGGAGCTCAGAGATCTCTGCGCTCAGAGATCTCCGAGCGGAGCTCAGAGATCTCTGCGCTCAGAGATCTCCGAGCTCCTCAGAGATCTCTGCGCTCAGAGATCTCCGAGCGGAGCTCAGAGATCTCCGAGCCTCCCTTTTCTTTCTTCGAATGTAGCCCCATTATAATATTTATAATAATAATAATATTATTATTATTATATATATTATAATTCTTCTTCCTCCCGAAAGCAAGAACCGAGCCCCCATTTCCTTTCCCCTGTTCATTTCGGTCGAAGCAGTGTAACGAATTCCTTTTTCTCGGGAGCCTTCCGACCGCCGCCGATGGAGCTCCGGTGCTCAGAATCGCGAGCCGAACATAGATTCGGAAAGCTCTCGCCGAGATCTACGCGGTCGTGGTGAGTATTTCTACTTTCATGGAATTTCTCAGTTAGGGTTTTTGGCCCTAACTTCTGTTTCAACCTTATTGATGTAGATTTCTATTTCTCGCCTTCGCTAGGGCCGATCTGCGTCGTGGTGCCTTCCGAAGTGAGGTTTCGGGTGGTTGAGGCAAGTGGTGATCTTGCTCTTTTCCTTTTTGCTACGTTTTTTTCTCCTTTATGTTTCTAGCGAGTTTTCAAATATTAAGTTCATTTTTGTTCATTTAGCCCTTTCTCATTACAATATCATTAACTTGTTTCTTAAAATCCTAAATTATTATCTGGTAGGCCTTATCTCTTGACTTTGATTGAGTCAGAAAATGATAAATCTGTTGGAGGTCGTACATGATGTTGGCGGTGCCACCGGTGTGATGCTCTTCTAAAATGATAAATCTATTGGAGGTCGTATACGATGTTGGCGGTGCCACCGGTGCGATGCTCTGAGGGCTGTGACGATGTGTGATGGTTTTATCCCCGCACGGTTTCTCTTTTGTTTTCTGATGAGCTGATCAGACTCTTTAATTTGAATAAGATTAATAATCTGGAAAATGAATGTTATTTGTTTGTGGTGAGTTTGATTTTGTCCGTCTCCACTCATCTTTTGACGGGCTCTTTTCTGATTGATTTCTATTGCTAGTTATGGCTAGTTTTGTTTAATCTGACCCTTGCAGCTACTATTTCCCTCCGGTCTCGTGGAGGTTTGCTTACTTTCCTGTTTTCTTTGTCGCTTGTAACTTGTTTCTGAGGTGTTCTTTCTTTGAATGCCTCAGGTTCTGGACTATAGCAGGTGTTAGTGCGGAGCTGCGTCAGTTACCGTTTTCTGACCCTCTTTGGGTAGGGTTTTCTACGAACTTGCCGACCCATGGGTTCGTGTCAGGTGTTGACGCCCATGGTGCCGCTTTGTTAGACTTTCTGCTACTTTGCTGTTGTTACTCTTTGTTTACCTTTGGACACTTGTTCTGGAATGATTAGTTATGGGTTGGCTTGGGAGCCCCTTGCTTAGATATGCTAAGGCAGTTGGAGCATTGCATACCATGATTTGAAATGTTAATCTCATTACTTTCTGTGCATGATAAATCTACTTTTATGTACAGTAAATCTAGATGTCTGATACTGCATGGTGCACCTCACTTGGTCTTCACGAGCATTTGGGTCACCAAATGAATAAATTAAGTATTTTTCCACTGCGTAAAACTATATTTTCAAACCGTGGACTAGTTGATCCACCTAGCCGAGGGACACGGCTTTGCATATTGTGCATAAATTATATTTGGATCACATTGAGTTTAAAAAAATGATTTCTATAAGTTGCGAGAGACGATGAGTTGCCTTAACGTCGGTAGATGTCCCCTACGTGACGTGGCATCACAATGCGTAGTTCCCTTACTCTGATAGTATCTTAAATGCTGGAAAAATGCGGGGTGTGACAGTTGGTATCAGAGGGAGGTTCTGTGAAAAAGCTAGTTGGGTGGTTTGGCGAGTGAGCCGAACGACTGCTACCCTAAGCAGAACCTCAAGCGATCATTTCATTGTTTACACACATCGATATGTCATCAGTATGTCTTGACCGAAGCACAGTCACTACACTCATAGCATGATAAGAATTATACAAGACATATTATGTAGTATGGGATGCATAATATGTGTTGTATGTGGATCCATCATAGGAGGTGACATGTGACGGTTATGTAGTATGGGATGCATAACCACCATTACATGAATGCCCATTAGCATGTTTTCTTTTTTTTTCGTTACATGTAATGTTATGTAGTATGGGATGCATAACATTGCATGTGTACTCCGCTCATAACATGCATTAAGACCTCTTTCTAGAATGCATAACACTGCATACATTCATGTCATCGCATAAGCACGCGTGCCAAGTTAAAGACATACCAGATGACATATGTACACACATGATTTAAAAAGAAATTTAAATGTTCATGCACTCATGTTCACGCACTCATGTCATACTTTCATATCATCCTAGTTAAGTTTATAGCATTGTTTCATGGAATTCCAGAGCAAGGCAACAGCAATAGCAGATAAATTTCTTTTCCGTTCCAAAATGATCCGGGATGTATTTTCCGTGTCTGCTTGGCTTAAGTGCCTTAAGCCGGTTTTTGATTTGATGTCCGTCTATCTTGTAGACATGCGTCGTGGGAGAACAACGCGATCGACTCCCCAGCCCGAGCGAGAATCTTCTGGTGGTCAGAGCGAGTCCGTGATCGAAAGTCTGCGTCAGAGCAATGAGGCTTTGACTAGGCAGATTGACATGATGCAGACTCAAATTCAATCCCTGGTGTCTGCTGCCGCGGTGCAACAACCTGTCGCGCAAGAACCGGTGGTGAGTCCAACTGTTCCTGCTCCTTTGGCGCCTCCAGTGACATTGCCACCGGAGATGAACTTCATTTCCCACTTCCAGCGTTTGGGACCTCCTACCTATGATGGTAGGGTAGACTTCATGGCCTTGGATGATTGGGTGATCGGCATGGAGGAGATGTTCTTATATTCAGGCATCTCCGAAGCTTCGAAGGTGATGGTGGCTGCTTATCAATTGAAGGGACTGGCGAAAGGTTGGTGGATCAGGGAGAAGGAAAGTCTTGTCGAGGGATGCTTGTGGGAGGTGTTTAAAGCAATGTTGCTTAAGAAGTTTCTCCCTTCGGTTGAGCACGACCGATTGATGAACAACTTCTTGCATCTGAAGCAGAAGCAGCTCACCGTCAGTGAGTATGAGATTGAGTTCAGCAAGTTGAGCAGGTTCGCCCCAGAGTTGGTGGCTTCTGAGGAAGGAAGGGTGAAGCGGTTTTTGAGTAGTCTCACTGGCGACATCCAGTAGTGGGCTAGTGCTTATGGGTCAGGAACTTATGCTGAAGCAGTGGAGGTCGCATTGAAGTCCGAGTCTATTGAAAAGATAAAGAATCGTGGACAACAGGTGAAGAGTGATAAGAGGAAGATGGACGATCAAGAGAGTTCAAAGGCATCACACTCGGACTCAAGGAAGAGGTGTATAGGGCATTGTAGCTTCTGCGGCAAGCGGGGTCATCCGTTCGAAAAGTGTTTCAAGAGGCTCGATGCGCAGGAGCAGTCGAAGATTAGTGCGATTCAGGATGCACCCAAGGTTATCCCGGTATGCTCTTTCTGCTCTAAGCCCGGTCATGAGGCGGCCCAGTGTTTCAGTAAAACTGGGTGTTGTTTTCTTTGTGGGCAGAGAGGCCATCGTAGGGCCGACTGCCCAAGTTCTCAAACCGTGACTTCATCGGTTCCTCTGCAGACCTTGCCGCCGCCCCCGTGGATCATGGACAAAGGGAATGGCAAGCTTAATGTGCTGACTAGAGATGAAGCTCAAGCTTCAGCACACGTGATATCTGGTCAGTTTCCTTCTTCCTAGCTTGTTCCCTTCCTTCTTGTTTTAGCTTACTAGTTGTTTGGGAATGCATGCTTGCTTAGGTGAATTCAAGGTGAAAAATAAGTGGGCGCGTGTCCTATTTGATTCGGGAGCTTCTCACTCATTTGTCGCTCAGAGTTTTGTTGACAGGCACCGATGGCCTGTTGATCGGTTGGATGATGCCTTGTCTGTTAAGTTTCCATCTGGAGAACAGGTTACGTCAGATCGGGGTATCCGGGAGTGCCCCATTTCCTTGGGTGGTGTCCAAGTTCTAGCAGATTTAAAGATGCTGGATTTGGCAGACTTCGATGTGATTCTTGGAATGGACTGGTTGTCCAAATTTGATGTCGTGATCAAGTGCAAGGAGAAGCGGCTAGATTTCAAGTTGGGAGACGGTCGTCCTTTGAGTGTTTATGACCTTCCTCGAAAGGGCTCTCCAATTATGTCCGCGGTACGTCCCCACCGAGCTTTAGCATCTGGTTGTGAGGGTTTATTGGTTTCTATCAGTGCAGTGGAATCTTCTCGTGTTGAGCCAGCCGTGGAGGGCATCTCGGTGGTGCGAGAGTTTCCTGATATTTTTCCTGATAAGCTTTTTGGTCTCCCTCCCGAAAGAGAGGTGGAGTTTTCTATAGACCTTGAGCCAGGCACCCGGCCCATTGCTAAGGCACCGTACCGCATGGCGCCTCGTGAGTTAGAAGAATTACGTGTTCAGTTGGATGAGCTGCTGGAGTGTGGTTCCATTAGACCGAGTACTTCTCCATGGGCCGCTCCTGTTCTCTTTGTGAAAAAGAAGGACGGTTCCATGAGGTTGTGTATCGATTACCAAGGGCTGAACAAGATGACTATCAAGAATAGATATCCTTTGTCGCGGATTGACGATTTGTTCGACCAGCTGCGTGGGTGCATCAGGTTCTCGAAGATTGATCTCCGTTCAGGCTACCACCAGATGAGGGTTCGTGAGTCAGAAATTCCTCTGACAGCTTTTAGATCCTGGCACGGACATTTTGAGTTCCTCGTGTTGTCCTTCGGTTTGGCTGACGCGCCTTCGGCGTTCATGGATCTGATGAACCGTGTGTTCAAGGTTTTTCTTGATCGTTTTGTGGTCGTCTTCGTCGACGACGTCATCGTCTATTATCGCAGCGATGAGGAGCATGCCCATCATTTGTGGTTGGTTTTGTCTGTCCTGAGAGAGCATAAGCTGTATGCTAAGCTTAGCAAGTGCGAGTTTTGGTTGCATCGGGTGTCCTTCTTAGGACATGTGGTGAGCAAGGATGGAATCTTTGTTGATCCAGCCAAGATTTCAGCGGTGATGGATTGGAAGAGACCTTCTACACCAAAGGAGATCAGAAGTTTCTTGGGCTTGGCTGGATACTATAGGAGATTTGTGGAGGGTTTCTCCATGCTGTCTGCTCCGATGACACGTCTGACGCAAAAGAATGTCGCCTTCATTTGGAGTGATAAGTGTGAGGAGGCTTTCCAAGAGTTGAATAGAAGGTTGTGCACTGCCCCAATTCTGATTCTGCCTATTGAGGGAGTGGAGTATGCGGTGTATGTTGATGCTTCACACATTGGACTTGGTTGTGTTTTGATGCAGGAGGGGAAGGTGATCGCCTATGGATCTAGGCAATTGAAGGTTCCTGAGAAGAACTACCCTACTCATGATTTGGAGTTTGCGGCAGTGATCTATGCCCTGAAGCTGTGGAGGCATTTATTATATGGCACCGTGTGTAAGATTTATACAGATCATAAAAGTCTGAAGTATGTATTCACACAAAAGGAGCTGAATTTGCGCCAGCGCCAGTGGTTGGAGTATGTGGCTGATTATGAAGTGGACATCCTCTATCATCCTGGTAAGGCCAATGTGGTGGCCGATGCTTTGAGTAGGAAGACGGCTCAGATATTTAATTTATCGGTTCGAGCCTTGGTTGAGGAGTTTCTTTTGATGGATATTTCAGTGGTGAGCCGTGGAGAGCCCTCTGACTGGGAAGCCGAGATGCCTTCTTGGATTTCTCTGACGAGATTGCATCAGAAGGATGACCCGAATTTGCAGCACTTGCGAGCTAGGACCAAGAAAGGAGAATTATCTGATTTCTCTATTGATGAGCTTGACACCCTCTTGTATAGAGGTAGACTCTGTATACCGGCGGTGGGAGATATTCGAGTGATGATTTGCAACGAAGCTCACGGATCTAGCATGGCTTACCGCCCAGGTTCCACCAAGATGTATAGAGATCTGAAGCAAATCGTGTGGTGGTCGGGCATGAAGAATGACATCACCAAATTTGTATCGGAGTGCTTCACGTGCAAGCGGGTGAAGGCCGATCATGGCAGGCCTGGAGGAAAATTGACCCCTTTGGAAGTTCTCATGTGGAAATGGGAGAGTATCTCGATGGACTTCATTACTGGATTACCGAGGTCCCCTCGTGGACATGATTCTGTTTGGGTCATAGTGGACCGGTTGACGAAGTGTGCCCATTTTGTTCCCTTCAAGGTAGGCTATTCGATGGAGAAGATTGCAGAGTTGTATGTGGATGAGGTCATTGGATTGCATGGCGTGCCTATAAACATTTTGTCAGATCGGGACTCAAGATATATGTCGCATTTCTGGCAGAGCTTGCATGGAGCTTTGGGCACCGACCTCCGGTATTCTACCGCTTATCATCCACAAACAAATGGTCAGACGGAGAGAGTGAATCAGATCGTGGAGGATATGATCAGGTGTTATATTCTGGATCATGGTGGCGCTTGGGATCAGCGCTTGAGATTGATGGAGTTTGCATATAATAACAGTTACCAAGAGAGTCTATAGATGGCACCTTTTGAAGCATTGTATGGGAGGCGCTGTAGGACTCCCTTATTTTGGGCCGAAGTCGGTGAGAGACCGTTGTTAGGTCCAGAAGCTTTGGTGGAAATGGAAGAGGCGGTGACTAATATTCGGGAGAAGCTCCGCGTTGCTCAGGAGCGGTATGAAAAGTATGCCAATCAAATAAGGGCAGATCTGGAGTTTGAGGTTGGGAACAGTGTTTTTCTGAAAGTCTCTCCGGTGCCAGGCGTTAAAAGATTTGGGAAGAACCACAAGTTGGATCCCAGATATGTTGGGCCATTTCAGGTCGTTGAGCGCATCGGAGTGTCTGCTTATAGATTGGAGTTACCTGCTACCTTCCCTGGTGTCCACGATGTTTTTCATGTGAGTCAGTTGAGGAAGTGTGTCCGCAGCAATCGTCAAGTCCTCGATTCGGTGCCTCAGATTCAGCCCAATTTGTCTTATGTTGAGGAACCTGTCCGTATTCTAGAGACCCAAGAGCGTGTGTTGCGGAGGAAATCCTTTCCCATGGTAAAAGTTCTCTGGCGAAATCATGACGTCGAGAGCGCGGCATGGGAGTTGGAATCAGCTATGCGGGAGTCTCATCCGCACCTCTTCATTTAATTATCCCAGGTGAAACTCTTCTTCCTGCACCATTTATTTTGTCCCGATAATGTTTTCTGTTCGTACGTCAAGTTTCGGGACGAAACTTTCTTTTAGGGGGAGTGGTTGTAACGCCCCCGGTTTTTTCTAGTTTTATTCTTTTGCATGCTGACGTCATTATAACGGAAGGGCGTTACGTGTCCGTGAGTTGACGGTTGCGACGCCGTTTGTGCTTTTTTTTGGCGTCCGTTAGGTTTGACCGGCTAGATTTTGGGATATGCGTCGGAACCGAAATTTCTTTTACATCGGGAAGCTGAGTTATATAATTTCTGACTTGCTTGTCGAGTTTCGTCGCAATCCGAGCATTTTGTTTGGAGTCTCGGCCCACGTTTGAAATTCGGATAATTAAAAATTATCGTAACTTCGTTAGGCCATAACTCGAGATCGGTGCGTCGGATTTTGATTTCGACTTCGTCGTTGGGTTCGTAGCGTCGACATTCGCCTACGATGCGAATTTTCGTCCGTTTCGACGCGCGTTTGGGTCTTCGTAATAGTATAAAAAATATAAATAAATTTAATCTTATTAGCTTTTCTGCGCTCAGAGATCTCCGCTCAGAGATCTCCGAGCGGAGCTCAGAGATTTCTGCGCTCAGAGATCTCCGAGCGGAGCGCAGAGATCTCTGCGCTCAGAGATCTCTGCGCTCAGAGATCTCCGAGCTCCTCAGAGATCTCTGCGCTCAGAGATCTCCGAGCGGAGCTCAGAGATCTCTGAGCCTCCCTTTTCTTTCTTCGAATGTAGCCCCATTATAATATTTATAATATTATTATTATTATTATATATATATTATAAGTCTTCTTCCTCCCGAAGCAAGAACCGAGCCCTCATTTCCTTTCCCCTGTTCATTTCGGCCGAATCAGTGTAGCGAATTCCTTTTTCTCGGGAGCCTTCCGACCGCCGCCGACGGAGATCCAGTGCTCGGAATCGCGAGCCGAACATAGATTCGGAAAGATCTCGCCGAGATCTACGCGGTCGTGGTGAGTATTTCTACTTTCATGGAATTTCTCTGTTAGGGTTTTGGGCCCTAACTTCTGTTTCGACCTTATTGATGTAGATTTCTATTTCTCGCCTTCGTTAGGGCCGATCTGCGTCGTGGTGCCTTCCGAAGTGCGGTTTCGGGTGGTTGAGGCAAGTGGTGATCTTGCTCTTTTCCTTTTTGCTACGTTTTTTCTCCTTTATGCTTCTAGCGAGTTTTCAAATGTTAAGTTCATTTTTGTTCGTTTAGCCCTTTCTCATTACAATATCATTAACTTGTTTCTTAAAATCCTAAATTATTATCTGGTAGGCCTTATCTCTTGCCTTTGATTGAGTCAGAAAATGATAAATCTATTGGAAGTCGTACACGTTGTTGGCGGTGTCATCGGTGCGATGCTCTTCTAAAATGATAAATCTGTTGGAGGTCGTACACGATGTTGGCGGTGCCACCGGTGCGATGCTCTGAGGGCTGTGACGATGTGTGATGGTTTTATCCCCGCACGGTTTCTCTTTTGTTTTCTGATGAGCTGATCAGACTCTTTAATTTGAATAAGATTAATAATCTGGAAAATGAATGTTATTTGTCTGTGGTGAGTTTGATTTTGTCCGTCTCCACTCATCTTTTGGCGGGCTCTTTTCCGATTGATTTCTATTGCTAGTTACGGCTAGTTTTGTTTAATCTGACCTTTGCAGCTACTGTTTCCCTCCAGTCTCGCGGAGGTTTGCTTACTTTCATGTTTTCTTTGTCGCTTGTAACTTGTTTCTGAGGTGTTCTTTCTTTGAATGCCTCAGGTTCTAGACTATAGCAGGTGTTAGTGCGAAGCTGAGTCAGTTGTCATTTTCTGACCCTCTTTGGGTAGGGTTTTCTACGAACTTGCCGACACATGGGTTTGTGTCAGGTGTTGACGCCCAGGGTGCCACTTTGTTAGACTTTCTGCTAGTTTGTTGCTGTTACTCTTTGTTTACCTTTGGACACTTGTTCTGGAATGATTAGTTATGGGTTGGCTTGGGAGCCCCTTGCTTAGATATGCTAAGGCAGTTGGAGCATTGCATACCATGATTTGAAATGTTAATCTCATTACTTTCTGCGCATGATAAATCTACTTTTATGTACAGTAAATCTAGACGTCTGATACTGCATGGTGCACCTCACTTGGTCTTCACGAGCATTTAGGTCACCAAATGAATAAATTAAGTATTTTTCCACTACGTAAAACTATATTTTCAAACCGTGGACTAGTTGATCCACCTAGCCGATGGACACGACTTTGCATATTGTGCATAAATTATATTTGGATCACATTGAGTTTAAAAAAATGATTTCTATAAGTTGCGAGAGATGATGAGTTGCCTTAACGTCGGTAGATATCCCCTACGTGATGTGGCATCACAATGTGTAGTTCCCCTACTCTGATAGTATCTTAAATGCTGGGAAAATGCGGGTTGTGACATTCTTCCCCTTAGAATTTGCACAGAACCTGTCCATATAGCCCACTGACTAGGACATACCTTGTTGTAGGTTCAGATGATATTGAACCCTGAGCATACATTTCTCTTCAAGCTTCCTCTAAAGAGTCTAACAGCTAAGGATACCACTCGAGAAACTTTTCAACTGGGCATTTTGTGCTCCTTCCTTGTTGCTCTCAGAAGAGCTACTTTTAATGCTTTCCTCGGTGATGAGAACAATATGCTTTTTCTTCACTAATTTGCTGGTGTGGCAGCAAACCTTTGTCCAACCAGACAGTCCTGTTGGTTGGATCCAACTGGCCTTTGCCTCAGACTTGTGCAACACTTTGTTTGATGAGCAGGCAACAACACTGTCTCATCACTCAGTCATCTTGACCTTTAATGGATGGATTCGGCTGGTCTTCATCCATGTGTGTGCACTTGTCCTTCAGGATTTCACGCAACATTCGTTTTCTCTTGGGCAGTATGAGGAGTATCCTAGATGGTCAATATCCATCACAAACTTTCCAACTGTAGATTTTAGGTCTTTCCCTCACTAGAGTATGATCCATAAGATGACTTTCTTGTTCCAATCCAAGTTCTGTAACATCATTTTTCCAAGTACCACATGGGGGGATGGGCACTTGGACTAACCTACAAAATAGAGTTCATCCTACCTTAGGACCCCAATAGGTACTGGGTCCTAGGTTCTGATTAGTCTGAAATCTAACTTTCCTACCAGCAGCATTTCTGACAGGTTGGCTAACTCTTGCTATAGGCACAGAAGGATTGTACCAGCAATCTAGGGCAAAATGTCTCACCTTGCCACAACACCAACACTCATGGATATTATTTCTCTTATGAGCAGGTCTGGTAGCATGGTTAACTACTGACTGAACATAAGGAAGAGGAGAAGTAGCTTTCTTCAGGTTCCTTTCAGCAAGGATCTGACTGAAGGTTAGTCTTCCAACAAGCTTTCTTTGCTTGCTCTGAATGTTATTTATAGTTGTCTTCTTTGCAGATGACATGTTGTTTATATCATCAGAAATAGTCAAGTCAGGTTTACTGGTGGACTGACCCTTGGTCTGAGTCTTTGTTGGATGGGCTTGAGTGAAATCCACAGCCTTGTCCTTGAGAGTTGAGGCTAAGGCATCAAATACAAATGATCCAGAATGAGCCATTTGTACTTCTTCATGGGGAGCCTTAAAGGCACTCATTCCCCTACCCTTTCTTCTCCCATTGTAAGATACACTTGTATTTTTAAAGAAGAATTCTCATTCTTACAGTGACCATACATACAGTCATAGTCATACCTGTTAGAAGGGAGGATTACCTTGTGAAAGGTTGACTGTGGAATTATAGGAGCTTTGTCTTTCCCTTTGGAAAGGTCAACTCTTGTGCTTCCCTTGACTGGCAACTCCTTCTTACCCTTTGGAGAGGAGTAGGAATCTATCAAGAGTAACACAGTACTTGGCTTAGAGAAACTAGTCACTATCCTTTTCTCCTTAAGGAGCTCCTCTTCAAGATCCAAGATGATCTTATACTTTTGTCTTATGGTCTCAAGTTGTATGACTATAATGGCCTTCAGTTGGCGGACTTCCCTCACTTTCTGATCCAACAGAGATGTTGTCTTAGACTGCTGGGCAGTAGCTAGCAGTAGAGAGATAATCTCCTCACCCTGCATGTTGGCCAACTTCTTGCTTCTTATTAAAGCATCCAGCATTTTACCATACTTGTCAATCAATTGATTGACATCTACCTCAGACTCAGAGTTATCTTCATCACTAGATGAAGATGCTTCAGAATCTAGACTGGTCACATGACCTGAGCAATAAGAAAAACTAGACAGAGATTGTACCTGATCTGGACCAGGCTGATCCGACAGTATTCTTCTTCTTC
The DNA here is from genome assembly GCA_039583875.1 of Platanthera guangdongensis. Lineage (NCBI taxonomy): Eukaryota > Viridiplantae > Streptophyta > Magnoliopsida > Asparagales > Orchidaceae > Platanthera > Platanthera guangdongensis. The sequence goes on from CM077152.1 coordinate 45,914,112, forward strand.
TGTCATGGCTATTAGCCCATAACATCTGCAATCATCTTCTTCTTCATCATCCTCTTCTGAATCACTTTCTGGATGTGATAGAGGGGCCCTGATCTTTAGACTAGCATCTGGATAGACACCATTTGATGTGATGATGGCATCTTCTTCCTTATCATCCTCCTCTTTGCCTTCCATGTGGACAATCAAGGTGTCCCACATTTCTTTGGCAATCTTGCAGTGGACCAAAATCTGGAAGGTGGAGTCATCCATGACACTTACCATGATGTGTTGTGCCCTCTTGTACATAGTTGCCAAGATGACTTCATCTTCAGTCATTTCACCATAGCTCTTTGGGGTCTGGATACTTGCATCTGATGTAGAGACCTTCATGGGAATGAAGGGTCCTTATTGAATTGATGCCAAGACTCTAGGATCAATGGCTTCCATAATCTATCTGATCCTCTCTTTCCATGTCCCAAAGTTTTCCTTGCTACAGACTTGAAGCTCCATTTCTTATGGTTATCTTATGAACTCACAAGTACAAACCTTTTAACTATCCTTTGAGATCTACTCAGACTATTAAGTCTTTCTTGAGTAACCTCCCTCTGATATCACTTGAAAGTCTTTAGTTTTAAGCATAGCTAAATCACCTAGAGGGGGTGAATAGGTTTTTTAGTTTCTTGTGACTATCTTTAAATCTCTTTCTTTAAGTGTTATGTCAGTGAGTAGTTATCTGCTTTCAAGACATACACAACTTGCAATCAAAGAAACAACACAACAAGCACACATAAGATATATAGTGGTTCCCCAGATTATGGGTACGTCCACTTTCTCTCCTACCTTTCTAACTTATAGTTAGACAAGGCACTCCTCCAATCTCGGCTCCTAAGAGCTCACAACATGATCCCGTAGGACATTCGATCTCCTCCAAGACCTACAGCTTAGGCACAAGGCCCTATAACTCAGTGATCCAAAGATCACCTACCTCAGGCCCAAAGGCCCTACAACTCAGGCTGGGAGGACAGCCATACCTCAGATCCACAAAGGATCCTACCTCAGAGAGAATGCCTCTCATACGGCTCAGGAATGAAGGCCCGACCTCAGATCCAAAGGATCCTACAACTCAGGCACAAGTTCCCTACAACTCAGAGAGAATGACTCTCCTACCTCAGACCCAAAGGTCCTACCTCAGATCCAAGCTGGATCCTACTTTCAGTGATCAACTGATCACCTACCTTAGATGCTCAACAGAATCCTACTCTCAGATCTGCAGCGAGATCCTACACTCAGGATAAATATCCCTGCCACTCAGATCCACACTTAGATCCTACACTCAGAGTAAATTTACTCCTACCACTCAGATCCAAAAAGGAACCTACAAGGTGGAAATGGGTTGGTGAGTTGGTCTTGACACAAGAGATATTTCTCTATGCTAATCTTTCTGGACTGAGATAAGCTCAGCCCAACTTTGACTCTAAGGAAATAATACCAGAGCCTACTGCTACCTGAACTAAGTAATACCCAACCCTAACTTCTTCTTCTCAGCACCATAGATTTTTCCAGCTGGGACTGAGAAGTTACTATAGCTTGTCTTGCTGCTACCTGAGCTGAGATAATCCCAGACCTAACATCTTCCCAGTAACAAGTATGCATATCTTCAGGATGCTTTAACTTGTGCTAGAAGTAACTTGCAGACAACTGCTCTGCTTCTTCTTTCTTTCCTGGGCTAAGGAGATTTAGCCATAACTTTGACTGCAAAGGAATAGTCCCTTGATCCTTCTTTCAGATCACTGCTTCTTCAAGATTTCTTCTTCATAACTTCCAGAGAATGTTCTTTAGAATTGATTGACTGGATCTATGAAGTACCTTCAACAAGGGTCGGCCCTTGCTGCCTCTTCTTTCTCAGAGAATCAATTTGAGCTTGCTGGAGTAGATAAAAAAGACACCAACTATCTTGCTTGAAGCTACCAGAAACTGCAACTAGGGTTAGCCCATGGCTACTATCCTTTTCTCAGAGAAAATGTCTCTGACCTTGCTGGTGTACATGAAGATGGCACCAATTATCTTGCTGTTGATGATGGAGATGTCAATAACTAACTTTTGTTGAGCTTTTAGACCCGCTGATTTGAACTTAGTTATTCAGTGTCTGCAACAATGGCGAGGAAGAAGATGAGGGCCAATTATCTTTTCCAAAAAGTTATTTTCTCTTCCTCAATCTCCGCCTTTTATTATTATCCCATCAACAGCTCTTTTGACTTGTGGGCCCCACTGAAATTGACAGTTGTAACTTTGCTTTTGCATTAATTGTTGTACTTAAGGCAAGTGACTACATTTGTCGCGTACTGTAGCTTTCCCGCAACAAATTTGAATTTTGTTGACTTGTTGACTTTGCTGACGTCGCCATCTGTGAACTTAGCCAAAATCAAGCATCTTTATTATAAGCGTTGAGTGAGTAAGCATCACTCAACGCCAAAACACTTAGACAGAATTTTGTCACTATGCGTTGAGTGAGCAACCTTCACGTAATGCCAAAACACTTATAAAATGTTCTCTACCATTAGGCATTGAGTGAGCAATCTTTACTCAACGCCAAAACACTTAGAAAAGTTTTCTGTTTCTAGGCATTGAGAGTGTTGAGTCCACTCAATGCTTTTTGCCTTGAAAAATATTCCTGCTTCTCTGCCGTTGAGAGCGTTGAGTGTGTCAATCAACATTTTTTGTCTTAGCCAAACTTTCTGTTACTAGGCGTTGAGAGCGTTGAGTGTGTCTTCATCACTCAATGCTTTTTGCCTTAGCCAAACTTTCTGTTACCAGGCGTTGAGTGAGCCTTCATCACTCAATGCCATAATACTTAGAATTTATCACTTGGCGTTGAGTGAGTAAGTTTCACTCAACGCCAAACTACTTAACAATTATTCTTCTGTTATGTTGCGTTAAGTGAGTAAGCTACACTCAACGCATTTGGACTTAGCCAAATTTTTGTGAAATCACAGTCTCTAACTAACAAAGATTCAGTCAATGCTTTTTATCACATGGCATTGAGTGAGTAATGTGACATCCCGACTTTTATTGGTCTATCAGAGCCCTAGTGGGCCCAATAAAAGTGGCTCGAACCCTACACATGACCCGTTGGGAGATAACCCTAGGCAGGAAATAGAGCTAGAGAACTCCGAATTGAGTTCTGTCGGTTCCTATGACCTCGTATAGTCGATACGAGTGCACCGGAACTCATTCAGTTGGACCCCGAGGTCATATGGTGGATGTAACTATTCCTCGTAAAACGCAACAAGAGCAAGATTTTGGATATCGAGCTAGAGAACTCCGAATTGAGTTCTGTCGATTTCAGTGACCTCATATAACCTAGACGGGTGCATCGGAACACGTCGCGTCACAATCCGAGATCTAACGACAAATTTAGACACTTTGACCGCTTTAGCGCGCTGCGACGCGAAAATTTTGGACTTTCGCCAAACGGACTCCGATTCAACCCCAGTCAGTGGCGTTGGACTCGTGTGGTCAATATGAAGTCAACAAAAGTCATCTCAGTCAATTTCGACGACAATCAATCAACCTGAGGTCAAATCAAGCATAGTCATGCACCGAAAAGCGTGCGCACACCAATTGAGACACGACACCCGAACTTTGACCCGACCCCGATGACTTGGACCCACTTTGACTTTGACCAGCAAGGGGGAGCCACCCTAGGGTTGACTTGGTCAAACCCCCCTAAAAACCCATTTTGGGATTTTTCTCCAAATGGGGGCCTACCCCCTCTTCATGACCACTTAGGGTCTTGCCCCTCACCCACTTTGCGCCCCCAACCAGCAAACAGCCCACTACAAGTGGAGGCCCACCACTACCTCTCCTCTCCTCTCTTTCTCCCTCTCTTATTTAAAAGCCCAAGCCCATAAGGGGTTAGCCCTTTTTCCCCACATGGAGGAAATGTTGGGGCCTCCAGCTGTCCTTGGACAGTTGGAGGGTGGGGATTAATCCCTCCCTAAGGAGGGATTAATCCCACATTGGCTACAGGAGGAGAGCCCCTCCTCCCCAATCCTATAAAAGACCCCCCCCCCCCCCCCCCCCCGCCGCCTCCTCTTCCCCTTCAAGCTCTTTGAGCAACCCCCTCCCCCTGCCCAACCCCCTGCCGGAGCCCAGGCGGCTGGAAAAGGCAAGCCAAGGGGCCTCCCCCTCCACCACCGCCACCATTGGCATGGGCGACCAGGCCAGCCCCTCTTGAGCACACCAGACTCAGGTGGAGACATTCTCCCTCCCCCTTCCCTATTCTGGACGACTTGCATGCGCCTCCCGAAGGCCGGAGCGCCGCTGGCGCCACCCGAGCCATGCTCCAGGACGGGTGGTGCCCAAGGAGGAAAGCTCCTCCCCCAGCGCCAGTGGTGTCGCTGGGGGAGTGCTAGACCACTAGGTGCGGTGACCCCCAGCAGAGGAGAGCAGCAGTGCCGCCGGAAAACGCGGCTCTGGCGGCACTCGCAAAATATAGCAATGTTTTGTTTAGAGTTGGCGGCAGCGGCCGGCGGTGTATGGCCGCTGGGCCACCTCCATCAAGAAGCCCGACCCCCGGCGCACCGGCCAGGAGTGGAGCGATAGGCAGCCACCCACCCGGGGAGCGGGGGTGGAGCGGTGGCACCGGGAGTAGAGCGCCTGCCACCCCAGGCTCTCGAGTTAGGTTTTCTGACGGCGGCCGGCGGCGCCAGGCCGTCGGACCACCGCCTAGAGGGTCGCCGGCCCCCGACGAGTCAATCGGGGCCTGCGACGGCGGCTGGCAGAGGATGGCCGGCAGTGGTGGAGGCTGCCACCCTCCACACCGCCGAGAAGCACAGTAGTCGTCCGCTCTTAAGATGAGATCGGACGGCCCTATTTACCTTAATCCTCGCCCCCGCCTCATCTTCTGTGCCCCCCACAGCGGATCCGTGGTCGATCCGCTGTGGGGAAGCGCTGACCTTTTGCGTTGTGCGGCTCGATCTCAGCCGCAGGATCCTATTTGATCTGCTAATTGCAGACCATTTCATTATCAGACATTTGTAGAAATTTCTGGGCCAAACCTAGGCCCCTAGGGGAAAAGTGATCAACATGAAAAATATTTCCCATGGTGAGGGCTTCCTCCACAAAAATTTTGAGAATTTTTGGATTTGAATTAGTATTTTTTAAAAGCCAAAATAAAATTTGTTTGGCCAAATTAAAAGCCCAAAATACTTAGGAAGATTATAAAAAAATTACTAGGCTCATTTTAGACCCTCCTAAGGGTTGTATCAAAATTTGGGGTCATGGGGATAGGTTTTGATATTTTTTCCTAAAATTTGGAATCCTAGGGTCGCCCTCGGAGCGTTTTCCGCTCATTTTCCCTAGAAGGTGAAAATTGGAGTGTGCGACCAGCCCTTTATAATCAAATAAGTCATTCAAACTATCTTATCGATGAGAGTGGTCGAGGCAAGAGACTAAGCTCCGTGAATTCCGAGATTTCGTAAACCGTCGAGTGCCTCGACTCTCGGGTGAATTGGGCACACTCGGAAGGTGAGAGTACGAGTGATGAGTTAGGAGTTGTTCTCGACGAATAACAAGAATGTGACTCCTAACAAGCCCTTGATTTGATTAAGCCGTAATAAATATGGCGCAACCAAATTAATTGGATCCTAATAATTGGTGTAACCCAATGAAATCTCCTTTAAATTTGAGATGGAATTGAAGCCTGTTGAATATGAGTGATTGGATTACTAACCATTTTTCTTTGTGTTTTCTCCAGTCTCGCACTGCTCAAACTTTTTTCAATACTTTCAATTCAATACTACTACAGTCTCGCACTAGTCAAGCTTATTTCAGAACTTTCGGTTCAGTACTACTCTAGTCTCGCACTGGTCAAGCTTATTTCAGTACTTTCGGTTCAGTTCTACTCCAGTCTCGCACTGGTCAAGCTTATTTTAGTACTTTCGATTCAGTACTACTCTAGTCTCGCACTGGTCAAGCTTATTTTAGTACTTTTGGTTCAGTACTACTCCAGTCTCGCACTGTTCAAGCTTATTTCAGTACTTTCGGTTCAGTACTACTCCATTCTCGCACTAGTCAACCTTATTTTAATACTTTCAATTCAGTACTACTCTAGTCTCGCACTAGTCAAGATTATTTCAGTACTTTCTACTCAGTACTCCTTCAGTCTCGTACTGGTCAAACTTATCTCAATACTTTTTATTCAGTACTACTCCAGTCTCATACTGGTCACATTTCATTTCAGCACTTTAAATAAGCAGCATAATCACCGCACTAGTCATCATTGCGATTTACTATTATAATCACAGGTCCTGCTCTGATAAGCAGTCATTGTTAGAGTTGAGCCTTAGTTGGGGATAACCAGAGTTGAAGTAGTCCTCTAGGTCTAGCCCAAAAAAATGCGCTCCCACGCTCCTTGACAAAAGTAGAGCTGAGCGTCGCCGCCCAAAGTTTAAGCCTAGTAGGGCAGGCCGACGTAGACCCGGTGTGTTTTATGATTGCCATTTGTTTGATTGTTGTAAATTGCTTGCGGTGAAATAGTGGCGGGTCATTCCCTCCCGCAGATCGTTCGTACCGGTGTGGGAAGTTCGACGACTCAAGGCGACATGGAGATGGGTACTATGGGTGATCGGCCGCTATATTATTACCCGTCGGGTTTTCCTCCGCTGTTCGGCCAAAACGATTCGTCGGATGTCGCTCACATCGAGGAGTACACAATGTTGTACGTTAGGGTCTGGCGATGTACGGTACGACCACCCACAGAAGTGGCAGGACTAGTCACTGTCACCGACGGCCACCTCGATAAGGCCCACAGGGCTCGTCACCCTGCTAGAAAAGAAGCGGTCCAAACTATGTCGACATAGGGTTTGTGTGCGTGGCTATGAATGCATGCGGTATGTGCGCGGCTATGAATGTGTGCGGTGTGTGTGCGGTTATGAATGCCTGCGGTATGAGCGCGGCTATGAATGCTTGCGATAGAATACAAGATGTGAAAACCTTATGTGTCGATATGCTAGTGGAGCCTTGTTATAACTGATTTATATGTCTGTTGCTTTTCCCAGTTATACTATCATGCACTCTTTTATAGTTGCTCATAGCTATACATATATGAAAGATTGTGCTAACCCTCTATTGCTTCGGCTATTTACTTCTGTTGGGTGGGTGTGTGCTCGTCCCCAGGATATGGATCCGGGGAGGAGATTTATTTCCACTTAGTTCTGTGACTAACGGTTATCTAAATAACCATTCACAGGAAATGAAGCATCGTAATGACCCGCTGTCGTAGGAGATTATGCCAACGGCTATGACTACTCGAGCAGATGCACCCCTGACATCCTCGGAGTTTAGACACATGAGTACTGCCGAGCAGTATAGGAAGAGTGAGTGTGAGGGTTATATGTAGTACATGTATAGCCCACAGACTTATATAAACACTTAGGCTTTGGCCCTAAAACCTCTGTATTATTATATGATGTATTATATATATCTGCAGTGGTTTCCTGATAATGCTTCTGCTATACTCTGATAGGTTGTGAATGTTGTGATTCGAGCCGAGCAATGCGAACAACTAGTGCTTAGATAGTGTGGATCCTTTCCCCTAAGGAGCATATGGGTGGACATCTTGGGCCCGTAGTATCTCCTTCGGCTCGAGCCGGATCAAAGTGGGGGGGGGGGGGGTCCTACAAGTAAGCTTCACTCAAAGCATGTGGACTTAGTCAAATATTTACGCAGATTTTGATGTTTCTTCTTAGGCTTTTCCTATCTCACAGCTTTTAGCTGTATGGCGTTGAGTGAGTACACTTCACTCAACGTCTGTAGACTTATCCACATTTTCAGCTTGCCAATTATTAGGCTTTGACTGTACAGGCTGTACTCAGCGCTTTTAGTCATTTGGCATTGAGTGAGTAGACTTTGCTTAATGCCTGTGGACTTAGATGAATTTCTTGCTAGCCAATATCCTTCCTTACCTCTAGCGTTGAGTGAGCTTGCTCCACTCAACGCCTGTGGACTTGGCTGCTTTTCAAACTTTGTCAACTGCTCCTTGATATCTGACATTGAGTGAGCTTGCTTCACTCAACGCTTGTGGACTTAGGCAAATTCCTGTATTTCCAGCTAACTTCTTTGTGTCCACCTTTCTGCCTTGACATTTGGCATTGAGTGAGCATGCTTCACTCAACGACTGTGGACTTATGCAAATTCCTACCTTTTCAGCCAGCTTCTTTATGTCCACCTTTCTGCCTTGTGACCACCTGTCACAAACTTGGAATACATGTCCTATCAATGTTATAAGGACTAACCTGCATGCATGAACTTAAGCATACATTAAATACTACTTTATGTATGACATTTATATGATTGACTTCTTTAAATCTAGGACATTGTGGGCAATGGACCCAACATGCGTCTTGTAGTATCGGTCAACCCGTGTGTTGGCGTTACCGCAAGATGACTGCTCTAGACATAAGACTCCTCTCGGCCGTGTCCTGTGTTCCAGGAGGGGGGTTGTCGCAACCCGCATTTTCTCCGCATTTTACAGGGGTCTTACACAAATAGCCAAATTTGGCCGGTGAACATCAATTCCGTTATTTAATTGTTAGTCATTTATCAAACAAATGATGTTTGTTAGGTGATCCTTAATGAATGACGATTTAACTCATTCGTTCATAGCCACCACCACTGTTCCGAACGGACCCTAAATATGTGGTAATGTTGTAGTAATAAAATAGTTAGTGTAACATATAATCTACCAATCTACCATTGTTGATCTACGAGACATCCATCAGATGAATACTCTGTTGTAGACATTGATGATATGTATGAGTTACCTATGAATTCTATGACTTCATATTTAATAAGGCTATAGTTAACCGCAACCTGTTATTGGCTAGTCGTATCCCAAAATCTCCTAACTTCTCGTGCATTTTCGAAATACGCCTTGTACATGCAATTTCAGGAAAAATGTTCAACACGAAAGTTGTAGATCTCGTCGAGATCTACAACTTTCGTGTTGAACATTTTTCCTGAAATTACATGTACAAGGCATATTTCTGAAAGACGCAAAATCTGGGCTTATTTCCAAAGTACGTCTTGTACATGCATTTTTTGGAAAAGTGCCCAACCCGAAAGTAGTAGATCTTTTCGTGTTGGGCACTTTTCCTAAAATTGCATGTATAAGGCGTATTTCGAAAAGACGTGAAAAATTATGAGATTTTGGGGTGCGACTAGCCATTAACGGGTTGCGGTTAACAATCGCCTTTAACAAATACAACAGAGTCGTGATAAAAGGGAATCAAAATAAAAATAATTGGAATTATACTATATTTAATATAAATTTCTAGAATTATCAGATAATATAATATGGGTGTTTATATTGGCAGCTCCTATATGAATATTGGAAGCCCAAAGATAATGACAGCCTAAAATATGATTGTTGGCAGCCCGATGGATACTGCCAGCCCAAAAATTAAATTTTTAAATAAACATTTTTAGAAAAAGTGTTCAACATGAAAGTTGTAGATCTTGATGAGATCTACAACTTTTATGTTGAACACTTTTTCTAAAAATATTATATAGTAGGCATATTTTCAAAAGGCGCGGAATCCGGGCGGAACTCGCATAGTTCCGCCCGGGTTCCGCGCCTTTTGAAAATAGGTCTACTATATTACATTTTTAGAAAAAGTGTTCAACATGAAAGTTGTAGATCTCGTCGATATATACAACTTTCATGTTGAACACTTTTTCTAAAAAATATAATATAGTAGACATATTTTCAAAAGATGTGTGTTCCGTATTTTAGGTTGTTATTAGCGGTCATATTATGTATGCTTTTATTATTTTGCTGGGCTGCCAATATCCAAAACTGGGCTGCCAATATAAACGTCCTATAATATTGATGCAATGAACATAAGAATATCTACATCATTGAGGAGAATTATGATTTTTGTATGGTGATAATAATAAAATGATATATAATAATGCAATCCCTAAAGTAATATAGAATTGTAGTTAAGGAGTTGGAACATCTGAATTGCAGTTGTTGTGGGCAGCTCGAGGCTCCTGTTAGATCGGACTAAATTGAACTGCATTATCCCGTAGAGCGGTTGAGTGCACAAACAGTCGTAGTGTGAGTAGAGAAATGGACAGGCAGCGGTTTGCAAAACTTTAAAAGAATTGCGGGCGACATGTCGCTCCTCGTTACTGATTGAGGACAAGAGAGAATGTAGATTGCTTGGAGGGCGACAGATCACCACTCGCTAGGCTCAATATTTGTCTCTTACTGGCGGTATAGACGCTCTCGGTCGTTGTCCTGATGCAATATGCAGGAGGGTGGCTTGTAGGAGAATTGCTGAGGAAGGCTGGCAGAACACCTGGCACGTTGGAGAATTCCTGAAGAGGTCGGTGGAATGCCTTGCACACAGGAGCATCGTGGACTTTGACAAATCCTCATAGCGCCCGAAGGGAGGCGGGCCGGCTGGAGGATTTCGGCAGAGCTCTAGCCTGTAGAAAAAGACCCGGAGGAAAAAAGTTAGAAATGAGAGGGGGTATGGGGCCCTATTTATAGACCTCAGAAATGGTTACGGTGATTATGCGATTATTTGCAGATGGTAACCACCAAAATTAATAATTGCAGACTAAATTTAATATAGTTTATGAAGCGCATTATTTTTATAATTTTGCTATGTGCAGACCGTTATTATTTTAATTATTGGCACCCACCCATGATGGTGGTTACGTCGGTTGTTACGCAGGTGGTTACCCGTGAAACGGACGTCGGCGATCAAAGCGAGATGATCGGATGACTGAGAGGGGCCACCGTTGGATGCTCTTGGGCAACGAGCCCCCGGCGGTGGTTGGCCACTGGGGAGGAGGGCGAGTTGCGGTTGGGAGGGAGGTCGACTGCAGGCGCGCCGATCAGGGAGGCCGGATGCGGCGCCAGCTACGCCATCCGGCCCTGCCCGATCGGGGAGACCTTGCGACCGTGAGGGGCGACCGCATCAGGCTGGAAAGTCTGGCTGAGGTGTCGACCGTGCCTTGTGGCCATGAGGCACGGTCACGGTCGGGCGTGCCTCACAGTTGTGGACTGGAAGCCGCGAGGCGCGGCCATGGCAAACCATAGCGTTGAGCCCCTTGTGACCACGGGAACGCGGTCACAAGGCACGGCCGTCGTCGGGTGATGAGTCTGATTTATATTGTGATTTCGAGACTCATTTGGGCATGTTTTCACTCAAAAACGCTTCACTTTCATTATGTTTTTACTCGTATTTCACAAACGTGTAATTTATATAAGAAGTGTACGTTTTGCCCATGTTGGTGTGCAATTGCATGCTCAAATATTAGCGGGCTGAGTGCATCGCTCCCCCCATCATCTTCATTATTGCACTATGGCAAACACCTATGCATGCCGGTGGCAATTGGCTCCGGAAATCTCATATTGAACACTTGGGCAGGTCGCATACAAGTTTATAAATTAATTTTGTGCAAATCACACAATCATGCGATTTATCTTGGCGTACGGGTATATTATCTGTGCGAGTTCGAATACTCGAAGTGAGCACTCGATGTTGTGATGAATTCATTATCGCACAATTGTGCAAATCTTACACACACGTTTTCTCCAAACCGTGTGCGACCATTGTGCCAAAACATAGTGATCTGTTCCCGCCCGTGCGTTTTTGTCTCGCACGGTTGATTTAACCACGCGTGAACAAAATCGCACAGGCTCGTTGTTTTCTAAATCTCCTGATCAAAAAATCTATTGTTTGTTCTAATAATCTCCTGATCAAAATACTCAGACACTGTGATATCCTACCAAGTGGGGTAGAAGAGTGGATGCACCCAGTTTGAGGAAGAACCACTATAATCTTTGTGTCTTCTGTGTTTTTGTGTTTATTTTCAATTTTGTGCTGTGATTTTACATACCTGCATTTATTTCTAGTTGATTGTTGATGTATATGCAAATTCCATGAATTAAACTGAGTATTTAAAACAAAATTTTAATCTTTATTCGCCCCCTCTAGAGAAAACTCGGAGGTAAATAGCAACTGCTCTCCTATTTCAATTAATATCAGAGCTAGATTGATCATTATTAAGTTAATCTAGAAGAGATTAATCAATAAAAGGTTGTTTTAGTATATTTATATTTATATTTTCAAAAATATTTTTAAATACATTCAAATGATTTGCATCTACTAGGCCACCAGTTTGTAATCTCGAAAAGTTTACAATCTAGAAAAATATAATCAGATTATATATAAACTCTATTGATGAGGATATATTTGAATCAATTTGGAAAGGACTAATATTGTCATATATGAAGGATGTAGAGGAAAATACAACTGCAGAACTTGTATCACGAAGTGAATGGACAGACATGAAGAAGAGGATAAAAAATTGTGATGCAAAAATTATAAACATACTAGTTTCTACTATGTATGATGATATATTTCAAAAAAATTGTTGATTGTCAGTCAGCAAAAAAGATGTGAGAATCACTTTCAAGAATAGTTGATAGAAGTGCAGATGAGAAAAAGAATAGAAAATCACTTTTAATCTTTTATCATGAGAATTTTTTAAAAAAAAACTTTCAAAAGAAAACTGATGAATAATAGAAACATTGATTTGTATGTTGTGGGATAGCGTATATAATTTGATCAAATTTGCATGCTCATTTTGTGGAGTTATTGTGAAGAGAACAACAAACATTGATATGTAAAACTATACATAAATAATATGCATGTTTGTGTTTTACTGCAAGTTTGAGATGAATGGTGATATGTAGTCATTGTTTAAAGTCCACATTCACAAAATATTACATCCATTCCTCAAAAGTACATTCTTAAGAGAAATTTTATCCTCATAGAATCATCTATATCAATAACAAGGGAGCAGAAGTTGCGGAGAGTATGCATGTACATTTGCTTTCAAAATAATATCAATGGATATGCCTATGAACTTGCACTGTGTTAAGAAATGTGATGACACAGAATTATATATAATTGAGGGCCTTAAAAGTGATTTCCTGCTCAAAGAAGTGTATTATTCTAGGATACAATCCCATTGGGAAAACCTACTAAGTTTTTAAATTGATTATATATTGTGTATGCATGTTCATGATACAAATGTTGATGCTATTATATTTTGACTTACAGAAAAATCAACAAAAGAAAGAGGAAAAAAAGAATGAAGAATGCACAATCAAACAAGAAATAATTCAACAGTCAGATGTGTAAATTATTCATTCAATTCCAAACTTAGTCTCAAATTTAAATAAAATGCATTTATTGCAGGGCATCCCGGAAAATTTTAAGTGTACAGCAATCAACTACTACTAAATATATCAAATGCACCTACAAACAATTTTTCTAAAGTACTTCAAGCTTCCAAGCCTAAACAATGCCAATTTCCTCTCTAATGCTATCATACCTCGGACCCAAAGTTTTTAAATATTACATATGCAACTTCAGCACTAAACAAGGAGATATTTGCCGCACACTTGTAGCTTTCACGCCATGCTGCAGGCTCCCTCTTGCATAAACATTTCCATATACTTCATAAGATACATGTCACAATACACAAAATTGACTTATGTAGGGATGCCCTTCACAACACTAATAGTCCAGCCGAAGAAGTTAACTTGGCATTAGGCACGAGTCTCATCTTGGAGGACTAGAATCTGCACATACAAATAATACAAGTTAGCATTGTTTAAGGAAATTGTCAAGTAATCATTTAGATTTGATAACTTACAGGCTCTTTCACAATTTACCATCTCCGGAAATTTGGAGAGAATTACACAACTCCAACGAAAGCTCGTCGTAATTTTCACATTACCAATGCTTCCTTGGGGCCTAGCTGCGTGGGGTGTTTTGTGCACCGGGCTACCCTTCTTATTACTAACGCTCTTCACCCTACTATGTAGATATAAGAACAAAAAAAAAGAAATTTGAGAAACTATGCATATGGACATGTCAATAAACTTAAACATAAGCAAATAATATCAGTTAAGACTCAACCAAAGATTTGGACTAATATATAGAAAGTGACACACCGGTTGAGATTTTTTATCTTCTCACTTCTAGGAACATGTAAAGGCATCTACAAGGCAGTCCGCTATATATTCTACCGTTAATAAATCATCCATAAAATCTTATTCCACAGATTTTAAAACTTTGACAAGTAACATAATTTCTGCATACAGACGATAAAATGTTAAGCTTTACACAATTTATGTATTTTAAGAGAATGCATAACATCTTATACCTAGATTTGGCCATGCTCATCCATGTGTGTATTATACCCTATGCGCTTCTGAAATAAGCATCAACTATATCCTCAGTAGTGGCGTTCTGCAAAGAATGTCATCATGTAACGGAGGAGAGTAACCTGAAGGCATCTATGAAAATTTGTTTTGAGACTCATTTCTGAAATAATATTTGTTAACTCGTTTTCTTTAGTCTCCATATAGTCAACACGCAAATAAAAATAAATTCTCTTCAAGCAACTGAAGCACTATGAGTGTGCTGTTAAAATGTTTTCTTTGTTAAAGAAGCTTATCAAATGGAGTAACCAACCAAATTTTGACCCGACTTCCAGTGAATTGATCTATAACGATTGAGCTATTGGATGTCATATATAGAGTTTTTGATCAAGCTAAAGTGATCAATTTTTATTTAGGTCTTGTAAACAAAATCAAGATTCTTCAAAGTAATAAACAACTTAATTTACTAGCTCAATGGTTCATGTCACACATTCCAAACTTTATTTTATTTGCTATTTTTTTAATAGAAAACAATAAGCAAAGTGGGTTCTAATTCTAAAAGCAATTAATATGAATAATAATTTTCTTTGTTAAAGAAATAGTAGCAAAAACAAAAGATTTTGGATACCATGAGAAAGGAAAAAAAAACAAATTTGAAGTGACTTATCACAATTCTCTAAAAAGCTCTTATCTTCTTATTGAAAGTAGGAGGTTGTAGTTCCTCAATGATGTGTATTTAGGGCTTTTGAATTATCATGAAAAAAGGTTGTAGATAATAAATTTCAATGGAAAAGTAATTATAATATTTCTAAAGAAAAGAACAAATGTTTCTCAAGATTTCCTGCACCGTTTTTTATACACAATGTTAGGCGACAAGAATAGTTTCACCAGAAGCACAATTTTCTCTCGAATAAAAACGAATATGTACTCTCTTTTCTCTTCTTTTACAATTTTAATTTATTTTGATTTAATTTACTTTTTTATATTATGTGCTTCAGTTTTCTTCCTTTTATGTTTCCTAACTTTATTTTCTTTCCATATTTAAAATTTATTTTAGTTTAATTTATTTTTATCTTGATGTACAATATTTTATTTTATTTTAGTTTATTTTTATCAAAATTTACATGCATATAAAGGCTCCGTTTGGGGGACTTATTTTCACCGGTCAAGCGGTCATGACCGCTTGACCGGTGAAAATAAGTCCCTCCAAACGGAGTCAAAATGTGCTTATAGTCCATACCTCATCTTTCTTTCTCCCTTTAAAAACCCTTTCTCTCTAACAAATATAAAAAACGTAAAATGCAAAACCTGGATAAAATAATAATCAAAATTTAACATGTCTCGGATTGAGACAATATTGTCCAAAAATAACTTGAAGAGGGGAGCTTATAGGTGTTGGGGCCTTGAGATGTCTTCTGTAGAATTCTCTAAAGGGTATTCCACTAACACATCACTTGTTAATTTAACCTAGAAAAATAAATATAATTGTTATTTTTTTTTGTATTTAATCATGCACATTATAATCCATCATGTAAATTGTAATTATAGGTAAGGGAAATGGGAATCCCAATGATAAATGATAGACAAATTTAGTTTCAATGGCTAGGAAGTATAATTAAAATGAAAGAATGTAGAAAAAGAGAATCATTTGTATGCCCAAAGCAAGGATCATTTTTAGAATGCATTTCGTATAAATTGAAAACTAATGGCCGCTTCCGGCTTCACCGACTAATGCACTGTTTGGCATGGTAAAAGCGGTCATGAACGCATTGGTTATGAACCATATGCTTGATCCCACCAAAAGAGATATGTTCACTTTTTTGTTCAAAACTAGCTTTCTTTTCTTGATGACGGTCATAATCATTGTCATTCCAAACATACATGCAATGACGGTGCACTTTTGCCCAAACTCACTGGAGTAAAAATGTCATGCCAAAATGAGCCTAAACAAGCTGGGAAATCTAATTATTCCTTCTAAACCTATATATATATATATATATATATATATATATATATATATATATATATATATACATATATATATATATATACATATATATATATATATATTAGTCAACCAAAGTACACGTCCGTGTGGAACAAAAGGTAGTGGGAAATAACTTAGATAATTTTAATATAATAGATTGAAAAATAAAAAAATTAACCGAAAAAACTTATTCTTGGAACAAAAGATAGTGGGAAATAACTTAAATAATGTGGACAAAAATACATGTCGTGCAGGTTCTTTCAACTTTGATATGTAGGATCAAATAGAAAAAAGTTATGAACAATTATTCATATTAGTGGGATGCTATCAATGTCGGATGAAAAAATATGGATGTCTTGAAATCGACTTGAGTGCACACTTCTCTATAATATTTCAAGATTTAATTAAATCTGAATTAAATTGAATCGCAAAAAAAGTATTTTCAATACACAGATTACAAAAATAAAAAACAACACTATATTTCTCTAACGAATATTTTGCTCGCAAAGAATATTTCAAGATTTTCTAATAAAATTTAATTTACGATTTAATTAAATTTGCCACAAAAATAATTTAACGCAAAATTAATACCCCGCCACATTTTCTCCCTCCCTCTTTCACTCTCTCTTGAATGTAGGCCACCACAATTTATAATTATTTTATTCTTAGTTATTGTTGAGTGCCAATATTTTGCCCGATTATAAAGACTATAACTCCTTTATAAGAGAAATTTTACGCGAATAAAATCGTAGAGTCAAATGAGATTCCGGAAAAATGTCAGCTTGTTCAATTGCTTTGTAGCGTATGCCTGCCATCCCAATATCTTGATCAATAAACCGCCTGAATAAATCCCTAGATATTCGAAGGCGAAAAAATCTCTAAAAATTGAAAATAAACACCTAGAAAAATTCACGGTGGGGCGAAAAAACCGCGTCCGGGTGAAAAAACCGCTTCCCGGCGAAAAAACTGCGCCCGAGCCAAAAAAACGCGTCCAAGCGAAAAAAATTGCGCCCGGGCGAAAAAATCGCGCTCGTTCGAAAAAACCGCGCCCGTGCTAAAAAACCGCGCCCGGGCGGAAAAACAGCTATTTCTCGAAAAAAAACGTGTCAGGGCGAAAAAAATGGCGCCTTTTCGCCCCCAATGCATATTTTTGGTCGGGTGCGCATTTTCCGCCTGAACACACATTTTCGACACGCGCGCTCATTTTCCCCCGGACGCACTTTTTAATAAAAAAAGTTACCACCACAGAGATTTGCCAAACAGTTTATAAAATGCTTCTCTTTCTGAAAAGCTCTATAAATTGAGTTTACCCAAACAGTTCTCCTTTTCTAATAGACATTTTCCAAAAGCTTCTTTTTCTACCATCCTTTTACCACCACTCATTCTCCTTTCTGAAAAGATTTCTCAAACAGGCCCTTAATTAAATCTGAATTAAATTGAATCGCAAAAATATTTCAAGATTATAAAAAATATATTTAATCGCAAAAATATTTCAAGATTTTCTATAAATTTAATTTAGATTTAATTAAATTTGCCACAAAATATTTAAAAAATTATAGCCACATTTTCTCCCTCCCTCTTTCACTCTCTCTTGAATGTAGGCCCCACAATTTATAATTATTTTATTCTTAGTTATTGTTGAGTGCAATGCATTATAAATATAACTCCTTTATAAGAGAA
Source organism: Platanthera guangdongensis (assembly GCA_039583875.1). NCBI lineage: Eukaryota > Viridiplantae > Streptophyta > Magnoliopsida > Asparagales > Orchidaceae > Platanthera > Platanthera guangdongensis. The sequence goes on from CM077152.1 coordinate 45,932,015, forward strand.
TTTTATAAAATCGTAGATCAAATGATTCCGGAAAATGTCAGTTGTTCAATTGCTTTGTAGCGTACCTGCCATCCCAATATCTTGATCAATAAACCCCTGAATAAATCCCTAGATGAACCTCTAGATAAACACCTAGATAGACCCCTAGAAAAACACCTAAATGAAACCCTGATAAACCTCTACATGAAAACCCAATAAAACTCTAAATAAACCCTTAGATGAAAACCTAGATAAACACATAATTGAAACCATAATAACCCCCTACATTAAACCCCCAATATACCCCTAGATAAACCCTTAAACCCCTATATGAAATTACTGGAAGAACCCCTAGATAAAACCTAAATAAAATCATAGATGAAACCATAGAAAAACCACAAGATGAAACCCTAAAACTCCTACATGAAACCCTAGATAAACCCAGGAATGAATTATTAGATAAATACTAATATGAAATCGTAGGTAAACTATTAAAGGAAACTGTAAAGAAACTCTAAATGAACCCCTAGATATACCTTTAGATGAATTCCTAGATAAATCTTTCGAAAAAACTCTAGATAAATCATTTGATTAACCCTGAGATAAACTCATAGATGAACATTTAGATAAACCCCTACATGACCGCCTAGATAAACCACTAGATGAACTCTTTGTAGATAAACCCCTAGATAAAACCTAAATGAACACTTAGATAAACCCCTAGAATGAACCCAAGATGAAGCCCTAAATGAACTCTTAGTAGATAAACCCCTAGATAAAATCTAAATGAACTCTTAGACAAACCCCTAGATAAACTCCTAGATAAAGCCCTAGAATGAACCCCTAGATGACGCCCTAAATGAATCCCTAGATGAATCTGTAAATGAACCCCTAGATGAACCCCTAGATCATCCCTAGATAAACACCTAGATAATTCTTTAAATAACCCCCTAGAAGAATAGATATGTAATCCCTTAGATAAACATGTAGATGAATAGGTAGATAAACCACTTGATGAACACAAAGATAAACTCCTAGGTGAACTCCTAAATAAATCTTTATATTAACTCTTAGATAAGACCCTAAATAAACCTTAAGATAAATCATATAGAACCCCTAAATGAAATTGCTCATAAACCACTAAGTGAAATCGTAGATAAATCATAGATGAAACCGTAGATAAACTCTTAGTTGAATCCCTTGATAAAACCCTAGATAAACCCCTAAATATACCCTAAAAGTCCTTCAGAAGACCCCAAGATAAATTACTAGATTAATCCCCGGATAAACCCCTAGATAAGCCAATATGTGCATGGTGCAATGAAGAGTACATCATTTGTTGTATTGTATAATGGTTTTCATGTCCTCCATTTGTATTAATAGATTGATATGTCAAATATTTATTAAAAGAAAATTGAACCATGGCAAATCATGTGCTTGGGCCACATATGAAAATTATTATTATTTGATATGGGTCACTCAGCGCACTTACAAACCGATTGAGTGGAGCTGTCTTAACTAAAGAGTGAGTTGAACGAGCAAACTATCAAATATAATAGATACCAAGATTTTTATGCAAAAACCCTGGAGAGAGAAAAATCAAATTATATTTAGTAAATTCTACTAGTACTATTTCAAATATAAAATTGAAGTTTTAGCGAGAGTGATAGGTCATAATAGGCAAAATTATACCACTATCACAAGTATATAACTCGCACAACATAGAATGAGTTCAGGTTATTGTTCCACAAAATATTGATGTGTTGAGTACCAAATCGGGTTAAACTTATAAAACTTATAATTACATCAATGATCGAAATAGGCAAAAGATATTAAACTAAACTACTAAAATTTAATGTTTAGTTTTTTATCGGGTTTCCAACAAGTTGGGTTTATCTTTATTTTTATTTTTTTTGTTTTCCATCTCCAAAATGAGAACATGAATGACACAGTAGATTAGCATTTGCATTACAATATTTTTATAATGACCTGCAAAAGAAATGAAGTATCAAAAGAATTTTGAATCCCTAGTATCTTAAATTTTTGTGTTTCTTTTTCATTCTCGGAAATGAGAAAGTGAATGTCAGAGTAGATCTGTAATAAAATTTATAATGACATGCAAAAAAATACAGTACCAAAAAAATTTGATCATACAAAAAAGGTCATAATTATCGTTAAGAACTAACGATAAAAAAATATAATTACCTATCATATCCAGCCATCTCTAGTATCTTGATTTTTTGTGTTTCTTTTACATACTCTGAAATGAGAAAAGTGAATGACAAACTAGAATTGCATTTATATCGGCCTGCAAAATATATGAAGTATCAGAGTTTTGAACATATAAAAGGTACATAATTATCCTTAAAAGATTACGAAAAAAAATATAATTACCTGTCATGTCCAACGATAAATCCCTAGTATCTTGAGATTAGTCTTTGATGTGCTCAAGCAAACTCCATTAACACTACCAAAATCATCATTTGAAAATTTGCGAGTATTGAATAGGTGTGTCATATTGTATTTGTGACAAGTTATTTTCTCCAATTGCTCCTCTTGCAAATACAACTATAAATCATTATAGCATAATAGAGAAAAAAACCATTCTTCAAAAAGTCATCCATTCATTGAAGGATTTGCATTAAAATAATCTGCAAAGTTTTGAATTATGTCAGGAACCATTTTTTTTCTCACAACAAATACTATATAATCACTGACTAGTGAATGCTTTGTGGAGCAGTCCACTAAATAATAACCAAAAAGTCTATTTATAATTGTTGAATTATGATCACTAATACCACTAATGTTATAAAGCTTTGTCGTTACACTTTTTAATAAACTCATCAATTTGGTGCATCACATAAACAATAGAAATCATAAACATATGATGACAATTTTCACATGCATAGTAGAGTTTTGACTTGACCAATTCTTCAAGTGATAGATAATTTGGAAAAGCTGAAATGAATAAAATTTTATGTCAAACTTTCACAATTTAAAGAATAATAATAAATGATGTAGAAATAGGCCCAAAACCTTGTATATCTATATTCCCAGAAATAGTTACAGGTATACACACACTTATATATGAGAAGAAGGAAGAGAGAAATCCTAATACGTGATGTGAGACTAATACAAGAAGAGAGAAAAAAGAAGAAACAACATGGGCCCTTAAATGGGCTTTTCTAACACTCCCCCGCAAGCTGGAGCGTACAAGTCGTAGGCGCCAAGCTTGGATAAGAACTGATAGTATAGCGTCCTGGAGAGAGCTTTCGTCAGGATGTCCGCAACTTGCTCGGTAGCAGGAACATGCTCCAAATCTATCTTCTTTGACTGTACCTTTTCCCGGATAAAGTGACAGTCAACTTCGATATGCTTTGTTCGTTCGTGAAAAACCGGATTCTTGGCAATATGGATTGCTGCTTGACTGTCGCAAAATAAGGTTGCCGGAGATGAGAGACGAACACCTAAGTCTCCCAGAAGGCCTTCAAGTCAGGTTAGCTCAGAGACAACAGCAGCCATAGCCCGGTACTCAGCTTCGGCATAGGAACGCGCAACCACATTCTGTTTCTTGTTACGCCAAGTTATGAGGTGTCCACCAAAGTAAGTGCAGAATCCAGTTGTGGAGCGTCTATCATCAATGGATCCTGCGTAGTCAGCGTCAGAATACGCGACAAGAGATAGAGATGTGGATGGCTTGTACACGAGTCCTTGTCCGGGGGCGATCTTGAGATATCGAAGGATGCGCTCGACAGCTTGAAGATGAGATGTCCGAGGAGCGTGCATGAAATGACTCACAACTCCTACAGCAAATGAGATGTCTGGTCGAGTCACCGTAAGGTAGATCAGCTTCCCAACCAAGCGTCTGTAATATTCCGGATTTGTAAGTAGCTTGTCAGAGTCAGAGCTATGAGCCGAGAGCTTGTGATTTGCGTCCATAGGAGTCTCCGCAGGTTTACACCCAGAATAACCTGCATCACGAAGGAGGTCCATACAGTACTTCCTTTGAGATATCACAAGACCATCAGGGCGTCGGGCGACCTCGAGCCCAAGAAAGTACCGAAGGTTGCCCAGATCTTTGGTTTGAAAGGCAGAATTCAACTGTGCCTTGATCTGTTCTATTCCTGCCGTGTCGTCTCCAGTAATCAGGATATCATCAACGTAGACCAGAAGAATCACAGTCCCAGTTGACCGATGTCGGGTGAAGAGAGAAAAATCAGCCGAGTTCCGAGTGAAGCCACTAGCACAGACCACCTTACTGAACTTTTCAAACCACGCACGCGGGGACTGTTTGAGACCATAAATGGATTTTCGAAGATGACAAACCAAAGACTCCCCCGTGGTCTCAAACCCGGGAGGCTGCTGCATAAAAACTGTCTCCTGTAGATCGTCGTTGAGGAAGGCATTCTTGATATCCAACTGATAAAGGGGTCAGTGACGATGAACAGCCAAGGAGAGAAGAACGCGAACCGTGTTCAATTTTGCCACGGGAGAGAATGTTTCCTCGTAATCAAGGCCATGTTGCTGAGTAAACCCCCGGGCCACAAGACGGGCCTTCAGACGGTCGATAGTGCCATCCGCCGCATGTTTAATGACAAAGACTCATTTGCAGCTAACAGGGGTGTGGCCAGCAGGAAGAGGAACCAGATCCCAGGTCTGGTTAGCCCAGAGAGCCTGCATTTCATCGTGCATAGCAGCCCGCCATCCTGGGTGGTGAAGCGCCTCCTGCACATTGTTAGGAAGAGAAATAGAGGAAAGGGAGGTGGCAAATGTGTAGTGAGGCGGTGTTAGCCGATGGAGAGAGACGTAGTTGGCCAAGGGATGAGCTGTAGAGACGGGAGCGTGATCCACCGCAGCCGAACTATCGCTGTCAGCAGGGAGCTGGGGCACGGGAGCATCCTTGGATGGGCGACGAGAGTAGACACGGATTAGCGGCGGAGGAACCCGAGGAGGAGGAAGAAGACGACACAGATGGCGTGACCGGGACAACGGGCCGGGGAAGAGATGGAGCAAAAGACGAGGTGGTGCTGGGTAAGTGGAAGGGCTTGTCTTCGCAGAAGGTGACATCCGCAGAAACGACCATTTTGTCGGTAGTAGGAGAGTAGCAGACGTACCCCTTTTTAGTGCGGGAGTAGCCAACAAACATATACTTGGCGGCCCGAGGAGCAAGTTTGTCGGAAGGAGGGCCAAGAAGGTGGACATAACAAACACACCCGAAGATCCGTGGTGGGAGAGAGGTGAGGGGGATGGAGGGATAGAGGAGTTGGATGGGCGAGGCAAAATCAAGGACAGAGGAGGGAAGGCGGTTGATGAGATGACAGGCGGTGGAAACAGCAAAGTTCCAATATTCGGTGGGAACGTGCATTTGGAACAAGGGAGCGGGCAACATCGAGAAGATGACGATTTTTGCGTTCGGCCACCCCGTTTTGCTAAGGGGTATACGCACAAGCAGTTTGATGGATGACACCAAAGTCAGTGCAGAGAGTGGAGAAGGCACGACCCGTATATTCCCGAGCATTATCAGTGCGAATGATTTTGAGAGAAGTGGCGAACTGCGTACGCATCTCAAGTAGAAAGGCGCAAAAGACAGAGGGAAGTTTAGTGCGATCATGTAGTAAATAGAGCCACGTGGTACGGGAGTAATCGTCAATGAACGTGACAAAATACCGAAAGCCAAAAATACTAGGGATCTTATAAGGACCCCAAATATCAGAATGAACTAACGATAAGGGAGTAGTACTCCTGGCACATGCCGGGGGGAAAGAGGAACGGTGTTGTTTGCCGTAGACACAAGATTCACAGGAGAACTCTTGTAAAGATATATCAGGAAGAGCCCGCTTGAGAATCGGAAGGGGAGCATGTCCAAGACGGCAATGCCAATCAACAGTAGAGATGGTGGAGAGAAGAGTTGGTGGGATATCCAAGATGTACAACTCATTCACCAGCTGCCCCTGACCAATGGTACTCCGGGTGCGGCGATCCTGCATAAGAAAAGAAGAGGGTGAAAATGTAATACAACAGTCAAGGTCATGTGTGAGACGACTAACTGATAATAAATTGAAGGGAGACCCCGGAACGTGAAGAACCGAGGAAAGAGAAAGGGTTGGCGTAAGCTGAAGATCAGCGGAGCCAAAGACGGGGAGGGTGTCACCGTTGGCCACAGTGATGCGAGCAGGATGAGGCATTTGGAGATATGATGGGGGCTTCTGGGAGGAGATATGGTGAGTAGCGCCAGAATCAACGATCCAACAAGGATGATGAGAGAGGCAGGTGATACCCTCCGTAGAGAAGGACACAATAGAGGTGACAGCTGAAGCAGCAGGCGCCATGCGGTGACAGAGACGAGGCCGGGCGGCTAGCGGAGAGGAAGCCGGCGACTAGCAGAAGGGAGGCCGGTGGAGAGCAGGAACAGTCCGCGGCGGACTGGAGTCGGTCGAGGCGAGTAGGGCAGACCGCAGCGGGTAGAGAGCCCACGCATACAGAGAGAGGCCGCAGCGGGAAGAGAGAGGCCGCGCGGACAGAGACAGGCCGCAGCGGGCAGAGACAGGCCGCAGCGGGCAGAGACAGGCCGCAGCGGGCAGAGACAGGCCGCAGCGGGCAGAGGAAGCGCCGGAGGAAACTGCGACCAAGATGCAGGCGAGAAGGAGACAGCCCGCACGGTCAGGCAGATCTTAGCAGCGGACAGAGAAGGAGGCCGCGACGAGTAGGGAGGCCGCGGCGGACAGAAAAGAGGCCGCAGGCAAGACAGGCCGCGAACAAGCAAAGAGCGCAGGAGCGGACTGACGAGAGGCCGCGACTAGGAGAGAGGCCGCAGCGGACGGGTAAGAAGGTGGTCCCACGGAGAGAGAAAAGGCTATAAAAGAGAGCGTCTGCAGCAAGAGAGAAGAAGAGCGCACAACGGACAAGAGGAGAGTCCGCAGCGGACAGGAGCAGTCCGCAAGAGATTGCGGATAGGGAGTCCGCGAGGGAGCGCGCAACGGACAAGAGGAGAGTCCGCAGCGGACAGGAGCAGTCCGCAAGAGATTGCGGATAGGGAGTCCGCGAGCAAAGAGGCTCGAGCGGACAGAAGCAGAGCGAGCTAGAGTGGAGCAGTCCGCGAGCAAAGAGACTCGAGCGGACACAAGAGAGCGGTCAGCGGACAGGAAGGAATGCCCGCAGCGGATAGAAGAGGTGGGCCCCACGAGTCAGAGCAAAAGATGGCTATAAGAAGCCTGAGTAGGGTGGAACAACGGAGAGAGAGAGAAGAGAGGCGGATGCAGAGGAGCAGTCCGCAGGAGACCGGAGCGGACAGAAAGGCAGTCCGCAGCAGAGCTGAGCGGACAGAGAAAGAGGGAGTCCGCAGGGAAGGCGGACTAAAAAAGGCAGTCCGCAGAGAAGCGGACAGAAAGACAGTCCGCAGGAGACCGGAGCGGACAGAGTGGCAGTCCGCAGGAGAGCGGAGCGGACAAAAAAAGCAGTCCGCAGCTAGAGGGAACCTGGCTCTGATACCATGTAGAAATAGGCCCAAAACCTTGTATATCTATATTCCCAGAAATAGTTACAGGTATACACACACTTATATATGAGAAGAAGGAAGAGAGAAATCCTAATACATGATGTGAGACTAATACAAGAAGAGAGAAAAAAGAAGAAACAACATGGGCTCTTAAATGGGCTTTTCTAATTATCCAGCCATCTCTAGTATCTTGATTTTTTGTGTTTCTTTTACATACTCTGAAATGAGAAAAGTGAATGACAAACTAGAATTGCATTTATATCGGCCTGCAAAATATATGAAGTATCAGAGTTTTGAACATATAAAAGGTACATAATTATCCTTAAAAGATTACTAAAAAAAATATAATTACCCGTCATGTCCAACGATAAATCCCTAGTATCTTGAGATTAGTCTTTGATGTGCTCAAGCAAACTCCATTAACACAATACCAAAATCATCATTTGAAAATTTGCTAGTATTGAATAGGTGTGTCATATTGTATTTGTGACAAGTTATTTTCTCCAATTGCTCCTCTTGCAAATACAACTATAAATCATTATAGCATAATAGAGAAAAAAACCATTCTTCAAAAAGTCATCCATTCATTGAAGGATTTGCATTAAAATAATCTGCAAAGTTTTGAATTATGTCAGGAACCATTTTTTTTCTCACAACAAATACTATATAATCACTGACGAGTGAATGTTTTGTGGAGCAGTCCACTAAATAATAACCAAAAAGTCTATTTATAACTGTTGAATTATGATCACTAATACCACTAATGTTATAAAGCTTTGTCGTTACACTTTTTAATAAACTCATCAATTTGGTGCATCACATAAACAATAGAAATCATAAACATATGATGACAATTTTCACATGCATAGTAGAGTTTTGACTTGACCAATTCTTCAAGTGATAGATAATTTGGAAAAGCTGAAATGAATAAAATTTTATGTCAAACTTTCACAATTTAAAGAATAATAATAAATGACAATAACTATTTACTGTATTGAGGGTGATGCTAAACTCTACTAACAAAATAGATAAAGGACTTCCATAACTATTCCAATTCACCGCAGAATTTTAAAAAAAACGTGTAAAAAATATTTTCAGGAAACATTCTAAGAATCAAAATAGAGTTTGAAATGGTATCCAAAGCGGGAGTGTGCGCTATTTTAGTTTCTTCCTTAAACAATGCTAGATTAATACAAACAGTACATCAATCTCATATGGCTAAGTGTTTGAATTGGCTAGGACTACTCATAACAATTCGTTACATACCTTTGCTTGCTTCTACTGTACTTAATGGAATCAAGATACCAATAATTCTTTTATTTATCTAATCTCATCAGAAAATACTAGAGCGTCAATTTTTCAAGCAAGTAACTGAACTGGAAGTACCATATCAAGCAAGCAACTGAACTAGAAATGATAATAAAATATGTAGTAATATTTCATTTTAAAATGCATAATAAACACAAGGAAATGCATGAAGAAGTTGAACTCCATAAGTACTCCCCTATTTTTCCTCCGCTTTCTTCCACTCTTTCTCTCTCCCTCTTAATCTCTTCCTCATTTCTTAGACACAGCCTCTTCATCCTTTCCTCATTTTTTTTGGTCATTGAAGAAGTTGAACTCCAGAAGTACTCCCTATTTTGCCTTTGAAAACGTATAGTTTTTCACCCTTGATGCAGATGGACACTAGCTTCTCAAGAGTGGCCAACATTCAAAGAAATAGTCCTTATAAGATTTGGGATTTCTAACTATGAAGAGCCCATGGTAACTCCTACAAATTAATTTATGTTGCCCAATATCAAGACTGTTTTGAGGATCTTGGTAGTCAAATTTATTGAGTTTGGTTTTAGTCTTTGTGGCACACTCGGTTTGATTGAGACTTTGATAGGTCCATTTTACACGAGTTCAGTCGAGGTTTTGATGAGTTTGAGATAGGTCAAAATTTCATCAGGTCCGATTCAGGACGGATTTGTCAAGATTCTGACACAGATTGGAGACGAGTATAGTGAACTTAGATGATAAATTTTAATCAACAAATTTAAATCGGTTGAGATTTCAGTAAAAAATTTGATGAAAAAATTGGGATTTATCACCAATGGACTAAAGTTTTGCTGAGAAGAAAGAAAGGGGCGAATAGCATTTTGTCAACATTTATTATAAATATTTATTATATTGATGCAACTCCATGATGTGTTGAGTACCAAATCGGGTTAAACTTATAATTACATCAATGATAGAAATAGGCCAAATATTAAATTAGAAATTAAACTAAACTACTAACTTTTAATGTTTATTTTTTTATCGGGTATACAACAAGTCGGGTTTATCTTTTTTTTTTGTTTTTTTTTATTTTTCATCTCCAAATTGAGAACGTGAATGACACGGTAGATTAGCATTTGCATTACAATATTTTTATAACGACTTGCAAAAGAAACGAAGTATCAAAAGAGCTTTGAATCCCTAGTACCTTAAATTTTTGTGTTTCTTTTTCATTCTCCGAAATGAGAAAGTGAATGTCAAAGTAGATTTGTAATAAAATTTATAACGACATGCAAAAAAAATACAGTACCAAAAATTTTTGATCATACAAAAAAGGTCATAATTATCATTAAGAACTAACGAGAAAAAAATATAATTACCTATCATATCCAACCATCTCTAGTATCTTGATTTTTTGTGTTTCTTTTACATACTCTGAAATGAGAAAAGTGAATGACAAACTAGAATTGCATTTGCATTACAATAGAATTTATATCGGCCTGCAAAATATATGAAGTATCAGAGTTTTGAACATATAAAAGGTACATAATTATCCTTATAAGATTACGAAAAAAATATAATTACATGTCATCTCCAGTCATAAATCCCTAGTATCTTGAGATTAGTCTTTGATATCCTCAAGCAAGCTCCATTAACATAATACCAAAATCATCATTTGAAAATTTGCTAGTATTAAATGGGTGTGTCATATTGTATTTGTGACAGATTATTTTCTCTAATTGTTTCTCTTGCAAATACAAATATAAACCATTATGGCATAGTAGTGAAGAAAAACCATTCTTCAAAGAACCATCTATTCATTGAAGAATTTGTATTAAAATAATCTGCAAAGTTTTGAATTATGTCAGGAATCATTCTTTTTCCCACAACAAATACTATATAATCACTGACGAGTGAATGTTATGTGGAGCAGTCCACTAAATAATAGCCAAAAAGTCTATTTATAACTGATGAATTATGATCACTGATGCCACTAGTTTTATAAAGCTTTGTCATTACACTTTTTAATAAACCCATCAATTTGGTGCATCACATATACAATAGAAATCATAAACATAGGATGACAATTTTCACATGCATAGTAGAGTTTTGACTTGACCAATTCTTCAAGTGATAAATAATTTGGAAAAGCTGAAATGGATAAAAAATTTTGTCAAGCTTTCACAATTTAAAGAATAATAATAATATTTTCAATTCACCGCAGAATTTTAAAAAAACGTGAAAAAAATATTTTCAAGAAACATTCTAAGAATCAAAACAGAGTTTGAAATGGTATCCAAAGCACGAATGTTCGCTATTTTAGTTTCTTCCTTAAACAATGCTAGATTAATACAAACGGTACATCAATCTCATATGGCTAAGGGTTTGAATTGGCTAGAACTACTCATAACAATTTGTTGCATACCTTTGCTTGCTTCTACTGTAACTAATGGAATCAAGATACCAATAATTCTTTTATTTATCTAATCTCACCAGAAAATACTAGAGCAACAATTTTTCAAGCAAGTAACTGTACTGGAAGTACATATCAGAAGAAAGAAATGGTAATAAAATTTTTGTGTTTCTTTTTCATTCTCCGAAATGAGAAAGTGAATGTCAGAGTAGATTTGTAATAAAATTTATAACGACATGCAAAAAAAATACAGTACCAAAAATTTTTGATCATACAAAAAAGGTCATAATTATCATTAAGAACTAACGAGAAAAAAATATAATTACCTATCATATCCAACCATCTCTAGTATCTTGATTTTTTGTGTTTCTTTTACATACTCTGAAATGAGAAAAGTGAATGACAAACTAGAATTGCATTTGCATTACAATAGAATTTATATCGGCCTGCAAAATATATGAAGTATCAGAGTTTTGAACATATAAAAGGAACATAATTATCCTTATAAGATTACGAAAAAAATATAATTACATGTCATCTCCAGTCATAAATCCCTAGTATCTTGAGATTAGTCTTTGATATCCTCAAGCAAGCTCCATTAACATAATACCAAAATCATCATTTGAAAATTTGCTAGTATTAAATGAGTGTGTCATATTGTATTTGTGACAGATTATTTTCTCTAATTGTTTCTCTTGCAAATACAAATATAAACCATTATGGCATAGTAGTGAAGAAAAACCATTCTTCAAAGAACCATCTATTCATTGAAGAATTTGTATTAAAATAATCTGCAAAGTTTTGAATTATGTCAGGAATCATTCTTTTTCCCACAACAAATACTATATAATCACTGACGAGTGAATGTTATGTGGAGCAGTCCACTAAATAATAGCCAAAAAGTCTATTTATAACTGATGAATTATGATCACTGATGCCACTAGTTTTATAAAGCTTTGTCATTACACTTTTTAATAAACCCATCAATTTGGTGCATCACATATACAATAGAAATCATAAACATAGGATGACAATTTTCACATGCATAGTAGAGTTTTGACTTGACCAATTCTTCAAGTGATAAATAATTTGGAAAAGCTGAAATGGATAAAAAATTTTGTCAAGCTTTCACAATTTAAAGAATAATAATAATATTTTCAATTCACCGCAGAATTTAAAAAAAACGTGAAAAAAATATTTTCAAGAAACATTCTAAGAATCAAAACAGAGTTTGAAATGGTATCCAAAGCACGAATGTTCGCTATTTTAGTTTCTTCCTTAAACAATGCTAGATTAATACAAACGGTACATCAATCTCATATGGCTAAGGGTTTGAATTGGCTAGAACTACTCATAACAATTTGTTACATACCTTTGCTTGCTTCTACTGTAACTAATGGAATCAAGATACCAATAATTCTTTTATTTATCTAATCTCACCAGAAAATACTAGAGCAACAATTTTTCAAGCAAGTAACTGTACTGGAAGTACATATCAGAAGAAAGAAATGGTAATAAAATTTTTGTGTTTCTTTTTCATTCTCCGAAATGAGAAAGTGAATGTCAGAGTAGATTTGTAATAAAATTTAAAACGACATGCAAAAAAAATACAGTACCAAAAATTTTTGATCATACAAAAAAGGTCATAATTATCATTAAGAACTAACGAGAAAAAAATATAATTACCTATCATATCCAACCATCTCTAGTATCTTGATTTTTTGTGTTTCTTTTACATACTCTGAAATGAGAAAAGTGAATGACAAACTAGAATTGCATTTGCATTACAATAGAATTTATATCGGCCTGCAAAATATATGAAGTATCAGAGTTTTGAACATATAAAAGGTACATAATTATCCTTATAAGATTACGAAAAAAATATAATTACATGTCATCTCCAGTCATAAATCCCTAGTATCTTGAGATTAGTCTTTGATATCCTCAAGCAAGCTCCATTAACATAATACCAAAATCATCATTTGAAAATTTGCTAGTATTAAATGGGTGTGTCATATTGTATTTATGACAGATTATTTTCTCTAATTGTTTCTCTTGCAAATACAAATATAAACCATTATGGCATAGTAGTGAAGAAAAACCATTCTTCAAAGAACCATCTATTCATTGAAGAATTTGTATTAAAATAATCTGCAAAGTTTTGAATTATGTCAGGAATCATTCTTTTTCCCACAACAAATACTATATAATCACTGACGAGTGAATGTTATGTGGAGCAGTCCACTAAATAATAGCCAAAAAGTCTATTTATAACTGATGAATTATGATCACTGATGCCACTAGTTTTATAAAGCTTTGTCATTACACTTTTTAATAAACCCATCAATTTGGTGCATCACATATACAATAGAAATCATAAACATAGGATGACAATTTTCACATGCATAGTAGAGTTTTGACTTGACCAATTCTTCAAGTGATAAATAATTTGGAAAAGCTGAAATGGATAAAAAAATTTGTCAAGCTTTCACAATTTAAAGAATAATAATAATATTTTCAATTCACCACAGAATTTAAAAAAAACGTGAAAAAAATATTTTCAAGAAACATTCTAAGAATCAAAACAGAGTTTGAAATGGTATCCAAAGCACAAATGTTCGCTATTTTAGTTTCTTCCTTAAACAATGCTAGATTAATACAAACGGTACATCAATCTCATATGGCTGAGGGTTTGAATTGGCTAGAACTACTCATAACAATTTGTTACATACCTTTGCTTGCTTCTACTGTAACTAATGGAATCAAGATACCAATAATTCTTTTATTTATCTAATCTCACCAGAAAATACTAGAGCAACAATTTTTCAAGCAAGTAACTGTACTGGAAGTACATATCAGAAGAAAGAAATGGTAATAAAATAAGTAGTAATATTTCATTCTAAAATGCATAATAAGTTAAACACAAGGAAATGCATAATAA